>CM070569.1:53846060-55046060 GCA_036346355.1 Rhipidocladum racemiflorum
GTCTGTCGAGCCGGGGAATTTGGCTTCAAATTTGCCCCCCGCACTGCTATCAAGAGTCAAAGACTGGCGGACTTCATTGTTGAATGGACTCCGGCAGATGGGGAAGATAGGGAAGTCCCCGTGCCCACGCCTTGGACGCTCTTCTTCGATGGATCCTTTAGGCTCGGCGCTGGGCTGGGTTCCTCTGGTCTCCCCGGCCAGGGACCCCTCAAATATATAGTCGCCTGGACTTTAAAGCTACCAACAATGTTGCGGAATACGAAGGATTGTCGGTGGGCTCAGCCGCAGCCATCGGCATACTGGCGCCACTCTGATTAAAGGCGATTCTTTGTCGTCATCAACCAGGCAAGGAAGGACTTCACCGCCTCGATCCCGTCATGGCGGCTTACCTGGCGGAGGTTAGAAAGATGGAGAGACACTTCAAGGGCTAGGGTATACACACATACCCCTGCGCGACAATTATTTACGAGACGAGCTCGCTCACCGCCTCGACAAGAGCCCCTGTTCGGCCGGAGTCTTTGAAGAAAGGCTTACGCGACCGCCCATCTCAGCCCCGTCTGGTGGGGAGGATGGTGATCTTGCTTCAGCCCTCACTTCGGATGGGAAGGCGACGCCGCCTATCGCAACCCCCGTTTCGTGGGGGCGGACGGTGGCGCCGCCCACCCTCGTTGCGGGAGGAAAAGTGGCACCGGCGAAACGCTGGCCAGCGGAGTACCCGGACGATCACTGCGTGGTCGCCGTGCTTGGCCGGAAGGCACATGGATGGACCCGATCCTGGCCTACCTGCGGGATCTAGTATGCCCGACGATGATGCGCCACCGAGAAGATAGCGCGAAGGCCAAGCGCTACACCCTGGTAGATGGGGACCTGCATCACGGGTGGAAACGGAGTTCTTCTCAAGTGCATCACTCAGGAAGAGGGAAGCATTTTGCTTTCGATATCCATGGAGGCGTGTCACGGGAGCCATTTTTCCGGAACCTGGTGGGAAAAGCTTTCCGCCACAGGTTCTATTGGCCAACCGCCTCCAGGATGCTTGCGAAGCCGGTGAGGAGATGCGAGGCGTGCGATTCCACGCCAAGCAAATCCACCAACCACCCAAGCTCGCAAACCATCCCGCCTCATGGCCCTTCGCGGCCTGGGGCCGATATCCTGGTCCGTTCGCGGGCCACGAGGGCTACACTCATCTGCTCGCCGCCATTGACAAGTTCACCAAGTGGGTGGAAAGTGCCGTGAGAACCATTACGCGGCGGCAGTGGTCAAGTTCATGCGAGGATCTTCGCCCGCCGGTCGCCAACCGTATCATCACCGACAATGGCGCCCGATTCACGGCCGCTTTTACGGACTTCTGCGAAGAAATGGGCACGAAGGTCTGCTTGCCTCCGTTGCCCATCCAAGAAGCACCCGCCAAGTTGAGCGAGCCAATGCATCTTTGAAGGGCCTCAAGACTCGGGCGTTTGATCGACTTCACCAACGCGCTCGCGGTGGGTTGAAGAACTCCGGCAGTCTTTGTGGTCACTCCGACCACTCCCGGCCAAGACTCTGGAGAGACTCCATTCTTTACGGTTTACTGAGCGCAGGTCGCCCTCCTTCGCATTGACATTTGGGTCGCCAGCGTCGCTGCGTTCAAGGAAGAAGATCGTGAAGAGATGCGCCAAGACGACGTCAATCTCCTGGAAGAAGCCGGGATCGTGCGGCCTGCTGCGCCGCTTCAGATCGCAAAGCCTCAGGAGGTACCACGCCACCCGGTCGCTGAGAGAACATCGGCAGCGGGCGACCTGGTCTTGCGAAGATTCGGGCCGCAGTGGGTTGCACAAACCTGTCTCCCAGCCGAGGGCCCCTTTAAGGTGGTCTCGCCTCTCGGCAGCGGTCAGTTGGCCACCGAGGGCGAGGAGGAACCGCGAACTCGCAATATAGAGAACTCAAGCGCAAGTTCTACCCTTGAACGGTTGTAAGTTTCGTGTTTTGTTCTCGTGCTTGGCCGAATCATGCTCTTTGCCGCTCGACTAGCCGGGAACGACCGTTGTTCGTAAATTAAGTATTAAGTTACATTATTTCTAGCGATTACTTCATGCCTTTCCGGTTCAGTGTTTTGTGGCAAAGTGTTGAGCGATCACTCTAGTCCGCTCACCGCGAGCCCAGCTGGCAAAGGCGGGACCACTATGTAAGTCGCGGCGAACAGATTGGGCAATTGGGCTAGTGGTTTGAACTCACCCGACACGGTCATGACACTCGGTGTCCCGTGGGCCGGCGATTTAAACATCAAGCTATCAAAAGCCTACGCCCTGTCACGCCTTACATCGTGAACCGCCGCGGAGGCCACAAGGGTACGTGTTGTTTGCAGGATCAGTAAGGCAACGAAAAGAATCGCCTGACACAAGGGATACTTTACTCCCTTCTTTTCCTTCTAAGCCTTAAAGCCGGCAAGAGCACTCAAGTTAATGTCGGGCGGTCAAGAAGGTGGAAGGCTAAGAAGACAAGTTAAACATTGCTGAATAAGTCTAAAAGTGTCATGTCTATTCCATGAAAAGTGCTTTACAAAAGTTGTTGCAGCCGCCAAGTTAAAAGGGCAAAAGGGGAGAAGGGTCTAGGTTATCCTATCCTTCTTCCTCCTCGTCCCACTATCACCGGCCGCCGCAGGTCTTCCGCGAGGGGCCCGACGCCCAGCGCCAGGCCACCTCTTCGCTGCGTCCTCCAAGCAGGTTGGCCATCTCGGTGGCAATGACGTGGTCAAGAATACTGCACTGCGCCTCCGCCTCCGCCTTGATCTCCTTTAATCCCGGACGGCAGCCGAGGATCAAAGTTGGCGCCCTTGGACGCGCAAAGACGCCAAACGAACTCGCAGAAGCAGCCATCGCGCGCCCCTCCTGGTGGACCGGTCGGCCAGGGCGGCGAAGCCGGGCGGTGAAGTCCGCAATCCGACCGAGGCGTATATGCGTAGTGCGACGGCTTCGTTCGATGGCGCTTGTCGCCATCAACCCCAATGGAGCGAGGTCGCCCTCCATCCGGCCAAAGGCGTACCTCAAGATCTGCAGAGTGTACGCCTCGGATCGATGCGCGGTGTGTCCGCCGCGCCGAGCTCTTCCATGAGCTCGGCGAAGGCTGGCGGCCCCGCTCCCGCTCCCCACCAGCCCCGCTCCCGCTTTCCATCCGGTCGTGTAAATTAGCCACCTCTGCCGGAGGCCGATCTCGATGTGGCGTCGGCCACCGTTGCTTGCTCGACGTAAGGCGGTGGGTCGTGTGGGAGTAGAGCTGTCCAAGGGCGCCAAGAAGCATCTGCGTCCGCCAAGGAACGGAGTCCGCGGAGGATCCGGAGTGGGGTGGCCCGGGCCATTGGGTCGGCTACATGCTTGATCGCCGGCTTCTTCTTGTCCTGGCGGATCATTTCTTTGCTCGTCCACTTACCTCAGCCCCCGGCCGTCGACAGGCGGTGGTCTGCGGCGGTGCCCTGGAACAAGCAAAAGCAAGCAAAGGTAAGGCTCCATTCGAAGGTCAAAAGTTTTACCGTCTTCTTTTGTGTGTTTCAAGGATTCAGTATCAAGTGAGGCCTCGAAACCGAGGCACTTTAATGAGAACCACTCGAGGCACCGGCGCTTTGGCGGCGGAGGATGTCTTGGCCGGTGGTCCGCCATCGGGCGATCTGGCGTTTGCCGCTAGCGGCGCGATGGCGGATGTCGGCGATGCCGGTGGTCCGCCATCGGCGATCTTTGCCGGTCGGCCGCTAGCGGTGCCGGCGGCGATGTTGCGGAGGGTCCGCCATCGCGATCTTTGGCGGTCGGCCACTAAGCGGTGCGCGCGGCGAGACGCTGCGCCGTGGGTCCGCCATCGCGGCCGGCGCGTCACCGGCCGGCGCTGGCGGTGGCGACGAGGCCGCTGGCGCCGGTGGAGTCCATTTGCCGCGGGCCGGCGGATCAGCCACGGCGGTGGTGGTGGCGACGAGGTCGCCAGACGGCTTGGCCCGCCAGTAGCGTCGGGCGGGTCACCGGCGGTGGCGGTGGCGATGGAGGACGGCGCGCCGGCGGGTCATTGCCGGGCGCGCCAATGAACCGCTTGCAAAGCGGTGATGGCGAGGCGAGCGTCGCGACCGTTGATGAAGAGCCCCGCACCGGTGAGGAAGTCCCGAGGGCGGGGCGGCGTATGAAGATCCGGCCGCCGATTAAGCCGGCCCCGATAGTCGTGGTCGGCTGGACGTTCCAGTGGGGGCAATGTCGCTTGCAGGCGCTTTGTTCCTCCCTGGTCGCCACCGTAGGAGTGCCGCGGATTATCGAGGGCCCTTGATGGACGATGATGGGCGCCCCATGGCGTCCATCTTGGGCATCGCCTTGACGATCCTCGCCGATCCGAGGCTGCATGTCGCAGAGTGGAAGCGCAGCCTCGGGAAGGGCGGAACGCCAGCCGATCGCCCGCCGCCATCCAGAAGCGATCTGCGCGCGTCGGCCCAGCTTTCCCACGGTGACACAAAGAAAAGAAGAAGAAGGCGATGTTAAAAAAAAAAAAAAGAAAAGAATGATGATGAAGAAGGAAGGCGTAAGAGCTTACCTCCTGGAACTGTCCGAGTCCCGCCGTCCACGCCCAGGTAGTGCCAAGTCAGCGGTGCCGTGGCGCAAAGGACTAATCCTCCGACACGAAGTCCCGGAGAACCATGCCTCCGGCCAGCCACGCTATCCGCAGATGATCAACCCGAGCCAACATTGCAAGTAGCTCGGCGTGTCGGCGACCGGAGATACCAGTCAGATTTCGCCCACCGCTCCGGTGAAGCCCTGTGGCTTCAATGCCGCTGTCGTCTTCAACGTACAACCATTCGTGGCGCCACATTTTCCACCGGATCGGTTCTCCATTGGAATGTAGCGCCGCCTGCGGCCCCGTCTCTAAGTCGCAGATGGCAAGACCCGAGATGCTGGAGCCTGGCCGGGCGCGAGCGAAGAAGTAGCGGAAAAGGAGAAGATTGGGCATCACCCCTATAAACATTTCACGTATGGCGAAGACGAGAGGAGCACAATGGAGTTAGGCGGAAGGTGGATGTTGTGAATGTCGTAGAAGTTGAGGACGGCGATATAGAAGTCCGAGATGGCGGGACCAAGCCCGCCATCATCGCCAGACGAAGAAGATGACTTCTGGTGGCGTGGGGAGCGACGATCCGGCCAGCATGCGAGAGCGCCGCGCGATCACCTTGGAGCATTTAGCGCGGCGTTCTCTTCCACGGTTGAAGGAGGGAGAACAGAGTCGGAGAGGCCATCGAGAATCAGCTAAGGAAGAAGGAAGCTAAGGCGAGAAGGAGCAGAGGCGGTGCAACGGACTGCCCTTCGTCGCCGCTTATTTATAAGAATTCAAGGGGGAGCCTGGGGGGAAAAAGTCGAAGAGGCGCGGCGGGTCGGATGCGGAAAACCAAAGCATTTTTCAAGGAAGTGGGCACGCCCCACGAAGCCTCGAACGGCCGCAGATCCACCTGGCCGGAAAAGAGGCAAGTTTTAAAGACCGCGGCGTGCGTGGGCATTTATGGGCCCCACCCGGAGATTGAACCGCTCGACGAAGAAAAGAAAAGAATAAAGACACTCTGGGTGGGCCCGGCTCTTGTCAGATTAAACGGTGCCCACGCCGCATTAAGTACTCACGCCCAGGAGGCGGTGGCGTCGTGCCACTCCTCGAGCGACCAGAAAGGTGCTCGCCAAGAGGGCAGTGGCGTTGAGCCACTCCTCGGCGACCAGCGAAGGTGCTCGCCAAGAGGCAGGTGGCGTTCAGCCACTCCTCGAGGCGACCAAAGAAAGGTGCTCGCCGAGGGCAGTGGCGTTCGAGCCACTCCTCGAGGCGACCAGAAAGGTGCTCGCCCAGGGGCGAGTGGCGTTGAGCCACTCCTCGAAGCGACGATAAAGGTGCTCGCCAAGAGGACAGTGGCGTTCGAGCCACTCCTGGGCGTAGTTCCCAAGAATCAACCCCGTAATCATGCTACATGGCGAAGGGTCAAGGATATTTAATGCGAGACGTGCGCATTAAATGCAGGATGTGTAAGCGGCGGTATGGCGGCGTGTCTTCCCAGCGCATTAATGATAGGTGGCCCGAATCGACATCCCCTCTCTCTGGCGAGCTGCAGGGTGACAGACAAAGTGACCCAAGGCGAAGTCTAAGTCGGCTAGGACAGGCATTAAATGTGATGTAAGAGAGTGTGACGGTGCGTTAAATGCACCAGTAGCAAATAGTGTCAGACACTTGCTTTACGCAAGCTTGTAAGCCCCATGCGCCCCAGCCAGCCCGAGTATAAAAGGGAGCTAGGGTGCATGGGAGAAAGGTTGTTGATCCTTGGTTGGCGGAACCGTAGAAGGTCGTCTTCCCCAGCCTTGTAAGAACTTTGAACTCAGAAGAATCCACCAAGCAGGACTAGGGTTATTACTCCTTTGGAGGGCCCGAACCTGGGTAAACTCGACTGCCTTCTTGCTTGCTCCCAGCATCCCGTTCTTCCCGTCTTTGGAGCGGTTGCCACAAAAGCCCCCAGTCCGAATCTCTCAAGCACCCAATCCTAGGGTGCCTGTTGGCCAGTAAGCCGACAATGTCTTAGGGAGATAATCTTAAATTTATTAATTTGAGATTAAACTCAAAATAGTCATTCCCTAGAAAAATTTATGCATTTTTCAACCAAAATGGAGGGACACACTATGAACAAACACAACATATCAAGTTCACCTGAAACAAATCTAAACAAGCACGAAACCGAACAGTAAAAACCTAACGCAATGCTAACGCGAGGTGAAAGTGAAACGTAACTTCACCGCCATCGATCCATGGGCCGGTAGTAGTAAATCTACGTCTCCTTCGCACGTATACGGGAAGGCTGAAGGGCGCCGCCGGCCGGCCGCCGGTCAGTCGAACCTGCGGCCGCGCCAGGTGGAGACGGAGAAGAGGGCGCGGTCTTGCCAGCAGAGGAAGAAGGTACCCTTCTCCTCGCGGACCTTGAAGCCGTCGCAGCCGAGCCCCTGCGCCACCCGCCGCGCCTGCAGCAGCGCGTAGTAGCTTAGGGGCACGCGACCGAACCCGGCGCCCTCCATCCGCCGCGCCCACCGCTCCAGCCGCTCGTGCCGCTCCCGCCGCTCGGCGCCGTCGCACGCCACGATGTTCTTGATCTCCTCCCCGAGCAGCCACCGCTCCGCGCGCGCGCGCTCCACCGACCCGCGCGCTGCGCCCACCTCCAGGCAGTCGAACAGCGCCGCGTAGTAGTTGAGCGCCTCCACGAACCGCTCCGTCAGCCCGGGCGCGTTGTGGCTCGCCTCCTGTTCCGTCATCACCATCACCTTCGGCGACAGCCCCCACAGCGCGCCCAGAAACGCGTCCGCGCGGGACGTCGACGGGGACAGCCCGGACTCCGGGCTCCGACTGTCCTTGTCACCGCCGGCGGCAGCGGCGGCAGAGTCGTCGTCGGAGGCCAGGAGACAGTGCAGCTGAAGGCTAGAGCTGATGGCCAGCGCCTCGCCGGTCTTCACGCGGAGGGACTCCAAGTCGAGGGCGTCGAGACGGGACACCACGGGGTTGAACTGGAAGGGCACGTCCAGGCGCTCGGCTTCCTTCGTGAGGACCATGGCCGTCTGGGAGAGGACGTCCTTGTGTTCGTGCACGGCGGTGAGGCGGAGGTGGGGCGGGCCCTCCGGGCGTGCCGCGAGGAGGTGGAGGAGCTCGAGCCATTGGGTGGCGTCCGCGCCGCCGAGGTCAATGACGTGGACGATCTTCTCGGACTCCATGGCCTCCAGGATGGACTGGTTGGCCGCGGCGCCGGCGAGGCGGAGGAAGGGGCAGAGGTCGAGGAAGTGCCGGCGCGCGGCGGCGACCTCTGCCGGCGTGGGCTCCCCGCGAGGCAGGAGCAGCGCCTGGCACAGCCCCGGCCACCCACGGAGCGCGCGCCGCGCGAGGGCCTCCGCGAACGCCGCCGCCACGCGCTGCATGGCGTCGCCATCGGGCGCCGCGAGCGAGGCGATGTGCTCGAGCGCGGCGTTGGCGGCGTCTAGGCGGCCTGCCGCGGCGGCCGCGGCGCAGTTGAGGAGGAGGTGGATGAGGCAGAGGCCGCGCTCGTCGGAGCGCAGCTCCCGCAGCATCCAGGGCGGCTTCTGGGAGGCCGCGGCGGCGGCCGGGTGGAACGGCATGTTGGAGAAGTTCTGCAGCGGGGACGATGTCACCGACGACGAGGAGCCTTCGTCCTGGACCATCAGCCTAGCCAGCGCTGCCGCGCGCGCGCTTCTTGATACTAAAGCAAGCTCGCTCTCGCTCTCTCTCTCTCTCTCTCTCTGTTGAATGATTTATACGGCCGAAATTGTATGGCACAGGCACAGGCGCATTTGAGGTTCTTGAGGTGTTCCCACCTGACACCACCGCAGCGCCGAGCGGTAAATTCGGAGTAGGAGGAGACCTGCAAAAAGGCTGCGCCTGCGTGCAAAGAGAGGAAGCAGAGTCTGAGCAAGAAATCCATTAATATAGCATTGATCCGCTTTAGATAGATCGGGCAATGAAACGAAACGATAGTGCGTGATCACACATATTGACACACTAAAGGACAAGCAGAGAAGAACAAAGGCCAAAAGGCCAAGGAGATTGCAACAAGCAGCAACAGCTCAAGAAACAAAAATACAATTCCCCGGTCAGGTTTCTCAGAGCAGGGAGGTAGGAGGGAAAAGAGAGGACAAACGGAAATCACCACCATTTATTTCTGCGCTCATCAGGCATGCATGCACCAGTGAACTTTAATGTATGCAGTAGTAGTACAAAGGGTCATCAGAGAGAGAGAGAGACAGAGAGAGAGAGAACCAAAATGAGCACCCTTGCTCGAAACAGAAAAGAACAAAACAGAAGAAAGAAATGCTCACCTCAAGGATCCAGGAGCAGCGGCGTTGCGTCACCTTCGCCTAATTCCTCATGCAAGAGATGCAAATACAGCAGGAGGTAGAAGGAGATGCAGAGATAGACAGGGTACTATAGATAGAGAAAAGAGGAGGCGGCGAAGCAGAATATATAAAGGGAGGGGAGGGGAGGAGAGGAGTCGGAGAAGGAAGAAGGAGCTGGAGGAGGAAGGAAGGCGGCGGACGTGGGTTGTGTGTAGCAGAGCAATTGAATTGATCGAGCAAGGCAAAGCAGGTGGGGTGGGGTGTGCGTTTTGGACTTTGAGCGTGTGCGTTGGCGACAAAAGGCCGAGGCTTTTGTCTCCACTGCGCTTGTCCGCATTCGCGCAAGCCCACACCGCAGCGGCCTGGCCGGGACGAGCAAGACGAGGCAAAATGAAGGGAATTTGTGCGAAGGAGTGCACCCTACCCCTTCTATTCTGCCTTAATACAGGTGCGCACGAGCTGCACAGCCTTGTGGTGTGTGTGCCTGGGCAAAATGCTATAACTGAAGTGCAGTAGTGCGGCCCTGTTGCTAATTTTCGAGGAGGAGAGGGCTGGACGTGCAAAAGCGGTGCTCCATTTGTACCATATACGTAGCTTTCGGCACACAAAAAAACTAGTAAACAACACGACTCTTGTCGTGACGTGGCGAGAGGAAGAATCGGGAGCATGGCGTGTTGGACCTCGCATGCCTCCAACCCCGCAACGCGACGAAGACGCCATAACACAACAAAAACGCCAACTTCTTCCTCTCAGTAGGTTCAAACAACGACGAAAATCCCTCTGTTTTGTGCGTATCAACGGGATCCGATTTCTAAAATCGCTCGATAAATTAATCTAATTTTTAAAAAATAAAAAAACTTATGCAATGTAAACAAATTTCTAAAATCGCTCGATAAATTGATTATGTAACTCTACAATTTTTGGGTCGATATTTTTTAACTACACCTAAGTTCCAAGTATATACATCTTGCACGGCGTCAAACTCCCCATGTATAATAAATCTTCTAGGGTTTTTGTCCTTCCTGAGAGGTACTATGATAAAATTACCCTTATGCTATTTATATTTTTTTGGTATATTTTGGTACTAGTTTAATGTATTTTTTTTATAAAAGGCTGTTGATGGAACAAAAGGTGACCCAGCTCCTTGTTTGTCTCTACTGAAAAAAAAAAACCATATGAAAGCTCAGTACAATCAAATATTGTTTGTTTTGACTGAAGAATCAACGCTAGCTCAAGGTGAACACAGTACTTCATCCTAGTAGAGTACTAGTACATACTCCTATCTATCTACAGCAGAATTTTGGCATGTCCAATCGTAATGATAACTAGATAAAACGTGCGGCGAACGCCGCACCGTTTAAAATTTACTTTGTTTGGAAAAGATTTTTTATAATAACAAAAAATTGCAAATGGCCTCTTTGTAATTTATAGAGACCAATTCGTTATTTAGAGAAAGTAGAAGGGTTTATTTGCAAAAGGACCAATTCGTAATTTAGAGAAAGTGGGAGGACCTATTTGCAAAATGGCATGGGGGTGGCGTAGCTGGCCTGAGAGGCCGGCGATTCATTCCCATTTAATATATATATATAATATGAACAATTCGGCGATCGATGCACATGAAACATGAACGAGAGCAGGCAACGGAGCGCAAAGTAGGAGCGTGACGCTACTGCGTCCAAAGCTAGGCTGGCATCCCATCGGCAGCGGAAAAAAATTTGGTGCAGCCGGTATGCAAACATCTTTTTATACATACTTAACGTTGATTGATGCCATGTGTACACTCCTGCAATCTAATGTTGTTCTTAATCCCACGTGGATGGCTCGGCTCCTAGGCCAAGATGATGGACGCGGCTCGGCTCCCAGACACAGCCGCACAGCGCGCATAGCGATCCAACGAGCGTTGAATTATAAGAGTGTTCACGTAACATCAATCAACATCACATATACACAAACAGAGATTTACATACCGGTTCCGCTGCAACGTGCGATTTGCGAGGTAGTGCGCGCCCCGTTAAGGCGAGGCAAACAAAGCAGGCTCGTCGCGTAGCGCGTTGGCGTGGCGTGCGGCGTCCGGTGGTGTGCTGTGTTATCTCCCCTCCCGCGCGCGCCTACTAAAAGACGACACGACAAGGGAGGTCTTCAGAAGTGGACACTCTTTATCATTCTATGTTTTGTTTACTTGGGGCTAGTTTGGTTTGCTTCTATGGTTATCTATGTTTCTGTTATTCAATTTTGGTCATGCTAATTGAATTTGTAAGTGTTTAGTTTGCTATTGAGTTTTAGGAAGATTTTCTTTTTTACTTGACTCTCTGTTTCATTTTCTTAACGATCTTTGGTTAAAACATTAGAAAACCAAATTTTTATAAAGTTTGGTGAAATAATTTTATCACCGAACCAAATGGCCACTTAGTTACCGGTGAAGTCCTGTGCGTGGCGCCACCCCATCTTTGCTCTCTCTGAATTGTCAAGTGAAGTATCGTCCTCGGAATGTTGGATGTTAATTATGTGTTTGGTTTATGGGATGGAATGATTCTGTACCATTTGGTTTCATTATTCTGGGTAAATGAGATGGTTCAGCATCTAGACGAAATATTCCTTAAATTTGTATCACTTGATCCAGGATGGGATGATTCCATTCAAGCAACCAAACGTATGGATAACTTTTTTCTTGAACCATCTCATACATGTACCACTTGGTACAGGCAACCAAACGCACCCATTGAACTGAGCGTTTTCGTGCGTCTCGTCTCTTCGCTGCGCGGTGCGAATGAAATCAGCGATCAAAGTTCAACGAAAAAATTCAAAATAATAAACAATTTCATCGATTTTTGAGTGATTTGTACCGATATTTTTACCTACCTTTGATTTTTGTTTTCCGATCGATTTTATTTGTTTTTTGACACACATAAGAAAAATTGATAAACAAATCAAGGAAAATTGATGAAAATCTAAATAAATCCCAATTAATATATAAAACACCACAAAGAAATTTTTAAATACATTTAGTACTTCTGAAAAATAGAAAACAACAATTAATGAAATGGAAGAGAAACATTGTCAGAATTTTATAAAAATTTACAAGCTTGATCGTGCTTTGAAATTTTAATGGCATCATAACTAGTGCCCAAGGATCATTAGGAAAACTTGCAGAAACATTAGACTTCATTTAGTGCCCCTAGAAAATAAGAAACAGAAGGTATATAAAAAGACAATAGCATTATTAAAATTTAAAAAGAATACATAGGTCTGATAATGATCTAAAAATTTTACAGCATCATTATCATTGCCTTAGGACCCTACACGACAAATTTGAACACTTTTTTTGATAAATTTTTTCTAAATTTTTTAAACTTAAATTTAAATTCCACCACTATACCAAGAGATTTAAAATGCTAAGCCGATTCGATACACTCGATAACCACGATAATGGAACCAATATCGATGATATTGTGAATCCGGTTACGCGCGCCCGGACGACGCTGCATCTGTGTGGATCGAGCTTGTTGTACTGTTCGGCTTTTGAGCTGGCAGGCTCATCCACTGCTCTTCCTGCTCTGCTCACCCCATCGTACGCAGGATTCTCCATCTGCTACTAACTGAAATTGATTTCTTTGGATCAAATCGAAGTAGGATCAGTACATGATATATATATCTCTACGTACCCTGCACGCATGCAAAGCAAGCCAAGGTGCATGTAGTACATGCATGCTTATGCATCCGTGCTTGCGAATGTACAGTGGCCGCGCGCGTGGATGCGTGGCTCCGGCGGCAACAGCTAGCTGGAGGATTCTGTACGTGATGTTTGTAGGATTCTGACGAGGGTTTTTTGCTTGTTTGTTTGTGATTTGGGAAGATGCAGTCGGCTTGCCCCCGGCCCGGCGGTTGATTTTTCTACGGTTTGACTGCTGAGTGTGCTTCATCGTATCTATCTGCGCTACTTGCATGCATTAGGCCAATCCGTGGATGGCGGTGCAGTTTGGATCACTGCATTGCGGGTCAGTCCATGTGGTGTGGTGTTGTTTTTCTCCAGCAAATATGGTACTTAATTTGTATATATCCAAGCAATGGGAGGCACGAGTAATGAATCAAACAGCTCGATCACCATGCATGTGATGTTCAGCAAATCTATCAGAAGCTGCACAAATTAAGGAGTTGGCATCTGTGGTGGTCGAGGTCTTTTGGGTGTAAATTATCCCGTCAACTCCGTTAGTTTTGTTTGGGTTGGTTCACTAGCTATTTTCTTTTGGCTGAAACATCATTGGGATAGTCCCCGCGGTGGCGATCGACGACATGCCGCAGCGCAGCAGAGCCAGCTCCTGGGCGCGGCCCTTGGCGCCAGCTAGCAGTTGTGGGTCAGGCTGATGGTGTTTGTGGCAGTGTTGCATCGCTCATCAGCGTAGCAATGTGTATGGGTTATAAGCCATGATGGTCAATGTGCATGGATTATAAGCCATGATGGTGGGTGAGCATAATAGCGACGACCCAAGGTTGAGTTTGTTATTGTCGCTTCGTAAGGTGTTGTTTTAGTTGGTCTAGTTGCTATAATCGGTGTAATTTTCTCTCTAAAGATTTCGTTATATTCTTTTTTTTTTTCTGAAATAGATAGTAGAGTTTCGATCATTGTTTTTTTTTAAAGGTACTTTTTATAACTTGTCCATCCTCGCAAAAGAATGAATGTGCAACTTTTCAGCAACAACAATAAAATAACAGTATTCCACATGTCCGGCAAGTCTCAGAGTCTTGGACGGAAGAATTCAATTTCGTCTCTGCCGATACATTTTCAACACCATCCCCCAATTAAGAATGTTTGAATACGTACACGTATTCAATTGATTATCAATTGCCATGTCTGGTTCCATGGAAACAAAACACGGTAGGAGTTGTTTGGGGCCGCACCATGCTGCGAACGCGACCTCCGTGTTCAGAACAGATCACACCCAAGTCATCGCAAAAGTCAGACGGAAAAGGTCAGAACCAATACAAATTAAACCACGTGAAATAATACTGGAGGAGAACGACGGTGCTTACTCGTAAATATTTGATAAATTTTTTAATTTTTTTCTAAATTTTTTAAATTTAAATTTAAATTTTGTTTGTCTTCCCTTCTCTCTTTCTTTCATGCAACATTACTTTACTACAGTGGTTTAGCACGCGTTTATCAGGACAGTAAATACTACTAGTAGTAGTGTTGAAAGATCCGAGCCATACTAGTTGCTCATTAATACTATCTCTCTGTTGGAGATCGATGCACCTAACTAATGTCAAACATATATGAGATCTTGGTCTACGGCATTAATGTGGACGCAGAGGTGCGCTTTTGCCATGTGCAGGGGTGGCTTATTTTTTTAATCACTACCTGGTCACCGATCGACCAGCGGGCTCGTAGATGTTAACGCCGCGGCGCAAAAGCTCGCGATCTCTTCGAACGTACGTGTCACGCGCCCAAACCTCATGTCTGGACATATTTTTCTCGTCTTCTCGCTCCCATCTGGGACGCGAGCCTGACGGAGGGGGACACGTGTGTGGCCTGGATGGGTTCCGCTGGAGGGGGGGACACGTGCTAATTAACGTTGTCAAGCGGGCACAGGTCCGTGCGAGCCCTTGAACAGGCCAACTCAAAAGGCGTCGTGTTCGGAGCTGGACCAATGGTATTGGTACGATCGGTGACATGGTTCGTATCTTCCCGGCCAGCATCTGCAGACGGAGGGCGACGGCAGGCGGGCGTGAGCGTGAGCCGGCGGCGCGGCCGGGGCCGAGGAGGTGGCCGGCGCCGGAGGAGGTGGCCGGAGTTGATGGAGCCGGCGGTGCGGCCGGGGCCGAGGAGGCGCACCGCCCACCGATAGGTAATGTGCGAATTAAGCTGTTGCGTGCGAACGAATTCACGACGCATGCACGGGAGACTGGTGAGCGGGGGAACCGGAAGAAACAGATCTAAAGCAGGTTAGCTCAGAGACGGCACGAAAAGCTAAGCTGATTGGTTTACCGGTTAAGATCGACTGCCGACTGATCAATGCATGCAGTAGTAGCCTAAGGATTGCACGAAAAGCTGGCCGTGGTGGTCGCAAACTGCACGTACGGTTCATTTATTTAGATTTACAGTCGGTAAATTAACATAGAAAATTTAAACCAGCTGTGACAATGTATGCCGGCGTTGGCAAGTGTCGGAAAGATGTTTCCCGTAGAAAATGCGTGCCCTGAATTGACTACCTAGCGAATCAAATGCCCATTGCTACGGGCCGGGCTTTCCACAATCGAAGAATTCAGTAGCCTGAAAGGCAGAAGGTCGGATGGTTCATCGAGAGAGAAGACATGGTTGCCTTTCTTTTTCTCTTCTTTTCCCGTTTTGCAGAGAGAGGACACGACTTGGAATCTTGCCTCCTGAGTGGAATTCCGCCAAATTGTACAGTGAATCTTTTCCCTGTTCTTCCATTGATATGCACGTGTCTTTTCAGCTGTGTGAATTACTCAGGAAAGTCGTGCTCAAGTGAGGTGTCTGATTCATGGGTTCAATGAATAACGACTTGAATTTTGGAAGCAAAACTTGTCCTTTGTGAGGGTGGCATGCAGGGTCTAATGATCGTTTCGTTGAAACCAAAGTTCTTGGATTCTTCTTTCAGGAAAGACAAGGCCATGTACAGCTACCGTTCCAATTTTGACGGCGCTCCCATATAATTTTCTTTTACAATTTTTTTAAGAAAACACCAGATGTATGATGTATTTTTGAACTTGTTGAGATTTCGAAAGCGTCGCACTAAAATCTGGAATGGCGATGTTATGCTAGTTTAGCGTTTTATCAATGCAGCAGCGACATTGACAACTCATGACAGGAAACCAACAAATATGCATTGTACGAACTGCATTAAGAGTCTGGCTCATGAGTGGCATAGATCTTTTTATTTCATTGCGTACTAGTGTTCACAAAAATATGAGGAAACAGAGGGCGTAAGTTGGTTGAAAAATATGTTAAGTAAACTTCAAAAATAAAGAATTTAGTGACAAAAAACCAATTAAAGATTGACCAATCTTAGAATAATAAAAGAAAATCAGTTTAGTGGTCGGTGACTAGTATTAAAATGCAAAATGTAGCGTATATTATTAAAAATGTCTTGGTATATACCATAGTTTCATCTCTGTAACAGTTTCTCCAGATTTCCTGCTAAAACAAGAATGTAAGCTTAGTTAAATACTTCTCAGTACTCATGATGATACTATGTGTTTTATACTACAATTTTAGTAGTTTAATTTAGCAGCAGCATTAGCCACAAAGATCAACAAAGTAAAGAGGATGTGGAATGGTAATTTTGAACCAAATGACACAGCGACAATCCAGTGAGTCGGGCCGTGGTTTTCCGGGCTAGCCCACAGCCCAGCAGGCATGGCACTACTCAAGCATGGCACGGGCTGAAGGAAAATTGGGCCGGGCCGGCACGGTATGAATGCTAGAACCAGGCCGCGCAGCACGGCACGGCACGGTCTTTGGACTATGCTTGGGCCAGCACGGCCCGGAAATTATCTATGAAACCTAATGAAATTTATCCGTGAAACCTGATGAAACTTATTTTGAAACCTAATGAAATTTATCCGTGAAACCTGATGAAACTTATCCGTGAAACCTAATAAAATTTATCCGTAAAACATCATGAAATTTATCTGTGAAACCTAATGAAACGTATATGTGAAACTTAATGAAACTTAACCATGAAACATCATGAAACTTATCCGTGAAACATCATAAAACTTATCTGTGAAACCTAATGAAACTTATCTTGAAACCTAACGAAACTTATCCGTGAAATAGCAATTTATCCGTGAAACCTAATGAAACTTACCTTGAAACCTAATGAAACTTATCGTAAAACCTAATGAAATTTATCTGTGAAACCTAATGAAACTTATCTTGAAACCTAATGAAATTCATCCGTGAAACATGATGAAACTTATCCTTGAAACCTAACGAAACTTATATGTGAAATATCATGAAACTTATCCGTGAAACCTAATAAAATTTATCCGTGAAACATCATAAAACTTATCCGTGAAACCTAATAAAGCGTATATGTGAAACCTAATAAAACTTAACCGTGAAACATCATGAAACTTATCCGTGAAACATCATAAAACTTATATGTGAAACCTAATGAAACTTATCTTGAAACCTAACAAAACTTATTCGTGAAATAGCAATTTATGCTTGAAACCTGATGAAACTTATATGTAAAACCTAATGAAATTATCCGTGAAAACATCATGAAACTTATCCGTGAAACCTGATGAAACTTATATGTAAAACCTAATGAAATTATCCGTGAAAACATCATGAAACTTATCCGTGAAACCTGATGAAACTTATATGTAAAACCTAATGAAATTATCCGTGAAAACATCATGAAACTTATCCGTGAAACCTGATGAAACTTATATGTAAAACCTAATGAACTTATCCGTGAAAACATCATGAAACTTATCTGTGAAACCTAATGAAAATTATCCGTGAAACATCATGAAACTTATCCGTGAAACCTAATGAAACTTTATTCATGAAATTTCATGAAACTTATCCGTGAAACCTAATGAAAGTATTTATGAAAGCTAATAAAACTTATCTGTGAAATATCATGAAACTTATCCATAAAATATCATTAAACTTAAAGCTTATTTGAAACGGTAGAGGCTAGGACAGACGCACCGTCGAGCGAGAAACAAAGACGTTGTGGTGGTTCGTTTGTGCGCTTCTGATTAAACAGTTGGTTCTTATACTGTCAGTTGGGTAATATAACGGGACACCGTCCCATAGCAGCACTCAAAATTTAACGAATAAATATACTAAAAGATATAAAAATTTAAAGGTAATTTGATCTACCAAAAGGTCCCAAACTAATGAATTTGAGCTTATCGCTGGCTCCCCATTTCCTTGCACCGGTGAGGAAGAGGACGAGCCGTGTACGAAAGAAGGGAGAGGAGAGAACATGAGCTACGCAAACATGCATGATTATTAGTTGAGAGGTGCTAGGCAAAACAAGGCGTTTGTCGAAACTCGAAACCACAAGGACGGGGAGCACTTGAAGCTCGCTTTTAGGTGCCACGGGGCGTCGTCTTCCCCGTGTCCCCAAACCGATTCTTTGGACGCATCACAAGCGGCCAACCGCGCCTTTAGTTCTCACCAACAATCCAAGGCGACGCGAGCGGCTAGTGGCCTCCCGGCTGCTCCCACCCGCCTTGGACGCTAACGCGACGGGTGCAAGACGATGCGACAAAGGGGATAGGATCAAACGCAAGCGCCCAATTAACCGGAAACCACAGGGGCCTTAAAAATGGCTTGGACTTTGATGCCTAGCCCCAGCGCGCACAACAGGCGGCCGATCGAGAGAGGCTGCTTCTTTGTAGGCTTGGTGCAGCAGCTGCAGGCAAGAGCGACAAGGGAAAGAGAAGCAGGCAGGGGGAGCGTACGTGGCGTGCATGGGCTGTTGGATGGAGGCGGCCGGCTTTGCTTGTTTGGAGTACCCCTCCTCCTCCTCCTGTAGCACTACTGACTTCACCGGGCGCGATGCCAACTGCCAAAGCCAACCTTGTCCGCCTTGGTTTGGACTTCACTTAGGTGTGGTGCTGCCACCGCGCGCATGGCATGGATCGTCAGCTTGTCCATGGCGCTTCTCGACCGGAGGGATTGCCTTGATCGTTTCGACGATTTTCGGATGAACAGTAAAATTCGATAATCGCAAAAATCGAAAAAAATCGGACAAATTCAAAAACCAAATTTTTTTTAAAAAAAATTCAAAAATCATGGAAAATCGACAACCATGTTGATTTTTTTTTGTGCGGTCGGCTTTTGTAGCGATTTTCGACGATTTTTGATAAAAAAAAAATCGACCAATTTTCACCCATTTTCGACCTGTTTTTGAAACGTATTTTTTTTGAATTTTTGAACTTTTTTTTAAACCGGACCGATTTATCGACTGGTTTTTGAGATCGAACCCCAGCGATACAGCCGATGATGTCGCGTCCCGTTCTCTCCGATTTTCTGAGAGGTGAAGGGCATCTCTCCGCAAGATTCACTCGTACTTGAATCAAAAAGTTACCCAAAAGTAAACTGAACATGATAGGAGGGAGAAGCTTAACCAAATTAATTAAGATGACCAAATTAACAAGCTTCAAACACCAACCAGGCATGGCACCCACCAAGGATTGCTCTCAGCACATGGGTGAAACCATGAGCCTGTAGGCACGTAAGTATGGTCCGTAGGTGCAAATCTTATATTATCTTGTCGATTCCATGCAAACAAGGCCAAGATAACATCAGACAACGCATATATAATCCAAGCAACTGAGTAAAGAGATATGTATGAAACGCTAAACCACCTCATTCCACGAGAATTCCATCTCGAACAACCTGGAAGTCCACAACAGAGTAAGAGACCTATCTTAATAAGTGATTAAATATTCTGAAATTAACTTTCAGTGTTCAAAGGTACCATGGCATACAAAAAGGACCCCTTTTCTTTTGCCTTCACGGCATGAAAGTCTTGCACTGAAACCTCTGAGAATAAGGGATCTTCAAAAGAGTGCCATAAAATATCAAGAAGATGGTGACAAAAAAGCCAGTTAAACCAGTTACTCAGAAACAATGTATTCAAGATTTCATTTTTCAACCCAGACTGGCTTGAAGAGGTTTCTGCTATCCCCTGCGTTTACCATCGTGTTCTTGTTCTTCAACATCTCCTCGTATTATTGTCATCCTTAACATTATAAGAACTAGCAGATTTACTCACGTAACTATGCGGTTAGATATTATGATACAATTATCTTTGATATACAACTCTACTTCCTATACTTGAAATACAATTGTATTTTTTTATATAACTCTAACAATAACTTTTAATCATTTTAAATACAAATTTCAGCAACAAAATTTTCTCTCTTTTAACCGCTAAACACCAAGTAAGCAATAACAACATGAAATGATCATATGACTAATAACAATAACTGAGACAAAAACAATAATAAACTTGGAATCACGCACCCAAGAACACCCAAGTTCACGCGCTTGGGAATGCCCAGAACACATGGTTTGAGAAACAAACTTACCTTTGACGAAGCCACCAAAGGGAGAACAAAACCAAGATATAAACAAAATCCATATTTAATATTTAACAAACCCGACTAAGTTCACACGAGACCGATTCCACAAAAATTATTCCATGACTAAAACTATCTATATTATTTATTGTTCGATGAATGTAACGAATGCTAAATATTATATAAGTGGGTGGTGTAGTAACATGTGACGTGGCTGTGCTACTCTCCTTCCATGCATGCTAACTTCATCATACCTAAAATATTTAAATAAACAAACGTGAGTAAATAAATTCATCAAATTAATTTCCTTTTCATTCATGTGAAACATTCTGTCTACATGCTCATGTGTACATCACATATCTTATACAGATATAGTTGAGTGTATACCCGTCGATGATGCACCCTCTCATTCTTTTCCATTCAGTGGAGGGGTTTACCATAGTAGGTCTTTTATGCCCACACAAAGTATGTCTTAAAGTGTGTACATCACATAGAATTGGTTAGTTCCAGAGTCATTATTACGAAGTTTGATATAGGATTATTGTGTATAGCGGATACCGAAAACTTAAAATGTGCTGCAGCTTCGTCTCGTCCTTAGCCGAAGGCTCTTGAAGAGTTTTGAACGACCTACGTTATTGCAAAAGGATCAATGTACACCTTAAACAACCTACATGACCATGTTATCTATGGAGGAAACATGATTAACTATTGAGTAATTTCGTGATAGGATTAAAGTCGTGGCTGTCACTTCGTAAGGAATCAAGGTAAATAACCCGGTTCGTTGTTGGTTGAATTACAATTAGAATCTAGTGAAACCTACACAGGTATGTCACCATGGTTAATTAACAAAACTGAGTTGCATGCACAGTACAAATCAATTTACCATATTTTTGGATTGTGCCTTTTGTTGCTATCAAATTTCATGTATCCCGAGGACGTAATGTTGCTATGAGCTTCCATGTATCCAGGCTGCAAGCTGCATAACTAGCAAAGAATTGGGAGTTGTGATGACGTCCTTGCATTACTAGCAAAGAACTGGTAGTTCGGATAAGGTCCTTGGGTCAAAAAACCAAGTGAATTCTTGAACATGATGTAATCTATTCTATATTGTTGGAGTATCCAACGACACAAATAGATAATTAGTTAGCAAATTAAATTCTAAATATGAATACCTTCTTTTAGGTTCAACTGATTATTTTGGAATTTTTTTTTAATCTTTTTGTGGAATTTCCCCCTAAACATTTAGGTAACCATTAGATATTAGTATTGTTATGCAATTGACACTTTTACAATGATGTTAACTTGCGGGTTAATTAATGGGTTGCCGCAAAGCCTACCAATTTGATTAGCAGATAACTTTGCGGGTTATGGTCACCGCATTTTGGAGAGCAGATAGTGTGCTCGGACGTATGCTGTCCACAATCCGCCCCGCTTGCACCCCTAAGATTCCTAAGATGTAAAAAACTAGAAATTGTCATATTTATCAGAGGAAAGGAGAAAATAGATAGAAAAAAAACTCCATATTAGACCTTGTTTGATAGGTTTATTTGGTCTATTCATGGGGGATCTACATGAATGGACCAAGAATTTTAATTAAAACCATGGCACATCCACGTGGATCCTGACCAAAAATAGGCTTCCCAAACAAGACCTTAATGAAAAAAAGAAAACAACTAGTGTGACAAAACTTATCTAAGAAATGGGTACGACATGTGAGGAGTAAAACTGGCACACAATATAACTATGGCCATGAACTAAGCATTCCACAAAAATACCGATATTTGCTAACTTAAAGATGGCAAAGTTAAGCAATGAATATGCCCAAAAAATAAAAGTTTAGCAATGAATATTGTGAGCATAGTCCAACTTCAGCCAAACCAACGTCAAAACCAACTTGCCATTACTTTGCAAATAAGACCCAACAAGGCCCAGGTTGAGCCCACGCTAAGCTCGACCCCATACTGGCCCGGTCCAAGTGAATGTAATCGTCCTTGGACCAGCGGTGCCTGGCATGATCCAAATTACATGAGCCCAACCACAAAAGCCACCTAAATCACGTCACAATCCATGCATAATACTCCAACTAAACTAAGGCACATGACGTTCTTGGGCCTTACGTCCATGGGCTTGACCGTAAGTTCGTTGGCTGCTAGAGGCTTGTTCTTCCCTGGATTTGAACTTAGCCCTATTCGTTGCTTGCTACCTATGTTTCTTCTACCGTTGTG
Organism: Rhipidocladum racemiflorum; assembly: GCA_036346355.1. NCBI lineage: Eukaryota > Viridiplantae > Streptophyta > Magnoliopsida > Poales > Poaceae > Rhipidocladum > Rhipidocladum racemiflorum. The sequence goes on from CM070569.1 coordinate 53,868,214, forward strand.
TTAAAATTTGAGCTCTTTTACGGTATACTAAATTCAATATGAACTGTTTATTTATTTTGATCCAATGGGATCCAATAGATCAGATTAATTATAATTATTTATAATTCATCTGGTAGTAGAATAGTAGAACTACCCTTAAAAAATCAACTCTACTGCGTATTATATACTACCAGTATAATGTATAATGTATCGTAAATTTTCTCTAAAATTTAGCAGCAATGAGTGTGACAGGAGAGGCGTCGAATCCACACATGTACAATTGTGTTAATGAATCAAACATATTGCAAAAATGTCGAGATTTGCTAACTTGAAGATGTCAAAACTTAGCAAGGATCGACAGTACGATCGATCGATCATAGCCAGAGACTTTACATACGGCGTTATCCCTGCTTGCATGGCTTTGATCGATAGTTACTTGAAACTAAATTTGAATTCTCACACCATTCACGATCCAACTTTATCCCTCCAACCAAATAAAAAATTAGCTCATCCCATCCATCTCTTATCCCTCCAATCAAACACCAGTTTGAATAACTTCATTCCATCCCATCCCATCCCCTTATGACACGCACTACCTCCCGATAGAATTTGTGTTGCATAAGCCAATGCACCAATGTGGAAAGCAAAAGAACAAAGCAATACGTATAGGCATAAGACAAGTGTAAACCATAAGAAATAACTAGGAACAACACAGAAGAAAGGAATACAGATTGAATGGAGATCAATCGCGAGCCATCATAGCTTATGTCTTGGGTAGGCCCAACACCACTTACGCTTCCATCTCCGCTTCGCCTACAATGTTAACTCGGAGATGAAATGAAACTTATACTCAACCAGCTGCAAGGCGAGACTAAGTCCTTGTTTGGTACGGTTTCAGATCTAGTAGAAACGAAAATGGTTCCAGATTTTTAGTAGAAACGTTTCAGGTAGAATCAGAATCACTGTTTGGAAGCCGTTTGGCTAGCTGTCTGGATTCTGTGAATCGAGGTGGAACGGGGTTGAGGGCGATTCGCCCCCGACGTGGAAAAACCCCCTCTGATTTATATTGATAACTTAGGTAATGTACAAAAGAACCCAACCTTTACATTAAAAATTATAGATGAACAATTTGTTACCATCAAGTACTTGAGTTAATGAACGTACGTGTTAAACTTGTTTATCTTACTCGTCATAGACTTCATATCTTGCAACGGTGTCATGATTGCCGACGATCACAATAGTGGGAAGTAGAACGTTTATGATATCCATTAATGTGTAGGACCTAAGCCTCGGTAGCAATACTATTTGTCAAAAGAAAATCAGAGAGGATTTATTTACACCCAACTCAGCCCAATGCTGATCTCCGGCGTAGGAGTCGCCATCGTCATCCAGCTGAGACTGTCCGATAAAACCCATCAGGCTTTGTTTGGATGCTAGGGAAATAAAATCTAGGGAATATTTCCCCCTAGGGGGATTTTAATGGCACATGAAATCCTCTCCAACCCCTAGGGATAATTTTCCCTCAAGGAAAATATTCCCACCCACCATTTGGAAGCCGTAGGGATAAAAATCCCTAACACTCAAGAAAGTTCAAAAATATATAGAAAAATCTAAAAAAAACTAGAAAAATCTTTAAAAAATAAAAATACAAATATGAATAAAAGATCATTTAAAAATAATGAAAAAGTGATAAATTCTACACATGCAGATAATATCATACAAGCATTCATACATGTGTAAAATCAAAAAAATCAGACAGAAAATCAAGCATCCTTGGTTCTCAACAAGCACAGCATTCATAACCAGAGTTAAGCATTCATAAGAGATAAGCATCCTTGACATAGAAAATTCAAAACAAGCACTCATAAGAGAGAAGCATTCATACATGCAGATAGTATCCTTCTTGGCTCTAGACAAGCATAGCATCGACATAGATCGACATAGAAAATCAGTCATACATGCATCAACAAGCACAGCATTCATACAAGCAGATAGTATCCTTCTTGGCTCTCAGCATCAGCATCAACATGGAATTTTTCAGCATCAAAATTCCATGTTACAACACACCGTTAGCAATTCATGAAAAGAGTTGTATTTTGAGCGAGATTATGCGGTTTTGCCTTCGACAAGGCCTTCAGAGCCATGTGCGGACCTCCTGCAGCCATCCAAATGGAACGAAATAAAGAAATAATAAAAACTCCATGTGCATATATAGTAGTTAAACATCAAGGCACACAAAAGTTGAACTGTGACAAATTTCTTTTTTCCATACTGCAATTACTCGGGGATAATATTGTACAGTGCTTACATGAGAAAACGACACAGCTAAAAAAAAGTGAATTAGCGTATTGTTAAACAATTCTCATGCAAGATGCTAACTTCATATAATATATACATCTTGATTTGAATATTAGATCCAAAATGACAGCAGATGCAGGGCATGCACAAGCTTTGATCCCTTCCAGTTGCAATACATACTAGTGATTCGATTAAGTAGAGCGAATATAAGATCTATACAATACCAATCTATACTTGGTATTTGAAACTGAAATCTGCTATTTCAGAAATCTGAAACTAATCAGAAACTGAAATTAGAAATATAAGTACAATCTAATTTTTTCAGAAATCTGAAACTGAAATATGCTATTTCAGAAATCTGAAATCTGAAACTGAAATATGCTATTTCAGAAATCTGAAATCTGAAACTGAAATATGCTATTTCATAAGCGAGTTGCCCTGAAGAAAAAAAGATCATTGACTAGAGAAATGGATAACTTAGTTAGCATGAAAATAGTGCAAGCTCTGTAGAGGTCTATATGCTGAATTTTAACAGGAGTTAACTTATGTATAGAACTACTTAAAAAGAATTCGTTGTGCCTGATGAATAATACATCTTGTAGCAGCTAGCAAGTGGCTTGTGTCAAAACAGATGTGCAGTTTGAAACCACTGTTTATTACTGATGCAATGTTACAACTTTGAACTATTCCAACCACAGCAAGAAACAAATACGACAAGCGAGCATTATCAAATTACTTGATACTACCAGTAACATACAAAACTAACATCGAAAAGAGACTATTGAAAAATTACTATCGGTGATTCACAAAAATTACAACATGTACTGCAACTATCACTACTTAGCAATTAGATTTATCATTACTAAAACATCTCATCTATAGCAAACAATTAGCAGAATCAAATAGCTATGCACTAAAGTTCCTTGTTCATTGCCGTAAAAAGCCGAACTCCACATAACAATGGTAATTTGATAGTATGATTCCTTGACCAACACATTTTCTTCTTCAGGATTTCAGGGCATCTCAATAATCACCAAAACCTTGTACTATTTCTTCGACATTATATGGTCCATCAGATAAGGGCATGTCCATTGCAACTCAATATCTAGGTGCATAAGAAAATAAAAATTGCAAAACAATACTGATAAGCAATCACTTTTGTTCATCATATACTGATAAGCAAGATCAATCAAGCAAATAGTAGGTCACCATGAACGGATCTCAGCACAAAACCTTGCCATGAACATAACTGAGCAACGAAATAGTGAGGAGACATACCCAGGCGCTGATTCCTTTCTCCACCTTCTCTCGATCTCTGATGAACAGAAATCCCCACCTCTGCACCAGATCGAAAAGAAAACCTAGCAAGAGGTCCAGATCTAGGGGTCAACAAAACCTAGCAAGAGGACGATAGATCAGAGGACGATAGATTGGGTTCTAGATCATAAGATGATAGATCAAGAGGACGATGAACTAACCGAGTCGATGGCGCGAGCCGGCGCTGATGGAGAGAGGTCGCGCCGTCGGGCGAGGCGGCGCTGCTGGAGCGGAGGTTGCGCCATCGGGGCGAGGCGGCGCTGCTGGAGAGGAGGTCGCGCCCTCGTGCGACGCGGTGGGGAAAAAAATTCACGAGGGGCGATGGGTGGCTTTCTTCCACAGGGTTTTCGAGTGGATCGGGCCAAAAATCCTCATCGCTCGGAGCTCCCAAATGGCCATTCTAGATGGACTGGGAAAGCCCACCACGCGAGTTTTCATCCCCGGAAATGGGCTTGGATCCCGGCCGGGAACAGTGTTCCCAAACATGCCCTCATGGGTAAAAAAAAACCTGACTATGAACTGATTGAAGAAGAACAAAACTAGAAAAAATTGATCTAGGAAACAAAACAGAATAAAATAAAGAAATCTAAAATTACTTCTGGAATTCAACAGTCCTCCACCTACTCAACTCCAGCGAGAATGCCAGAGAAAAGGGGAGAGGGGCCAATGGCGAACTGATTGAGTTGAGGATGGCGGCTAGGGTTTCTAGTGCCGACGGCCCCCTCCCTTCATCACTCTGTTGAGAAGTAGAGATATGGGGACAAAATTCCAACACTGGCACTCATGGCCCTCACATAGGCCATAACTGAGATGAATTCATCACTGTTTCTTGGGCTGAGATGTCACGTACCCTCACCATTTACCCGACATTCTAGGTGGGATGATGTTCAACAAAGCTTGTGATGTTACACCGAAAGTATTGCTGAATGATTTTACTGGTCACCCGTGCGGGCGCGCGTGTCTCTCTCTCTATATATATAGGAGAAAAAGTTCAAAATATATAAAATTTGATGGGTAGTGAGATTTCAATGAGATGAACAAAATGCACGGTTTGGATCAACAGTTTCGTCTTCGAATTTTGCAAACACAATCCTATAGCACGGAGGATATATATATAGAGGATGGCTAGAATACTATCGATAGCAAAGTGAACTTGTACTACCCACGTTCTAAGCCGTCCGATCGCACAACGTATGGTCTAGATGAATCAAGGTAGAAGGTCACTTAAACCATTTTACACAAAACTCCCACATTGATTCCTCTTTCACGAATACATCCTTCCACCTTGATTCATCTGGACCATACGTTGTGCGATCGGACGGCTTAGAACGTGAGTAGTACAAGTTCACTTTGCTATCGATAGTATTCTAGCCATCCCCTCTCTCTCTCTCTCTATATATATATATATATATATATATATATATATATTGCAAATACCTTCATATACGCACATGAAAAGGAGTATGTCTAAAAAGTGTACATACCACCTCTGAAAAAAATATAAATACCACGTATATGGTCTTATATACTTGTATACTACACGTACATACTCTCCGTTACGCGAGATACTCCCTACGTTGTGAGATACAACATAGGGAGTAATTACTCCCAGGAGTAGAAAAGAGGCTTCACACACACACACACACACACACACACACACACACACATATATATATATATATATATATATATATATATATATATATATATATATATATAAATGCTATGCTACAACTGTGTGTAGAATAGCCTATTCTACTCTCTAGCCGTTTAACTCAGTCCGACCCAAACCATGTAATATACTAATCAGTGCTTCGGACTTGCTCCAGTTGACCGAGCTATGCATCCCACCAACCATCTAATAAATATGGTTCATTGTTTGTACATGAATCTTTCTTCTTTGTTTTAGCCATAACTTTTTATTTACAGCTCTTGATAGTAAAATTTGATTTATACGAAATTTATTAACCACTGATCGAGCCCTGTACATGAGTTATTTCTAACATAGTAAAAAACATAAGTTGCAATAGTAATACTGTATGACAGAGATAATTAATTAAAAAATCATAATCTAACAAATATAAGTTACGATGAACACAGTCTGATAGTAAAGTATGACAGAGGTAATTTTAGGTTGTACTACGACCATCCACATAATATTTTATTACAGGACCAACAAATAGAGCTAGATTCTTATTCTAATAGTTCCTTCATTTCGGTTTAGTAACATATTGTGTAATATCTAGTAACATGCTATTTTTTGGCCAGTAAAAGATAGTATATCCTGCGTAAACCTCTATTATCATGTAAAATTCATGAAAATCACATGTGCAAGTTTTAAAAAATTCTTAAAAAATTATCATAAGTAGGGGATGTAAGATTCTACATCCCTGTAAAATTTGAAGACTAAAATCATTCTGATTTGAAAGATATGAAATTGACAAGTGGTATTTAATGATGAATAGTAAATTTATTCTTTTTCATATCTCTCAAATGCTACTGAGTTTGGTATTCAAATTATACAAGGCTGCAGAAGCTCACACCTCCTATATATGGTAATTTTTTAAGAATTTTATAGAATTTATACATATAATTTTCATAGACTTTTAATGCCAAATGACTGATCTGTGAATGATTTTTCAATTATGTTGTATGATTGTAATTAATAGCCGTAGACATAGTACTTTCATGTTGTAGATACAGTAATTTCTATTACCAATAAAAATTTTTCTATTTAATAGCGAGATTTATATCATTCTGTTTCTCTCGTCGTCAGTAGGCTACTGGTGAAAACCATTTATAAATCCGAGCTAGCCATAAAAAGATATAACTAAAATAAAGAAGAAACCGATTTATGTACAAACTACAATACGCATTAACTAGTAACTGATTGGTAGTAATTGTATATGTTGTTCTGCAGTAAAATGTATTCATGATTTACTACCGAATTGATAGAAATCAGTACGGTGTGTTTTGCATGCATTTCTCCGACCGAAGCGCGGAATAAGAATTCTATGCCTAGAGGTAGAATAGCTACAATTATTTAGGACATCATGGTGCCTGACCACCATGATCCAAAACGGGTATTTTTCTTATTTATTTGCATTCGATTTTTTAAAAAAAATTTGGGACGTTGAGTTTAACCAGTTTACTAAGTAGTTCAAACAAGTTTGAATTGAAATTCGAACTAGAGTTTTTTTATGATAGTTTGATTGTAGGTATGTGCTGAGTATATATAAATCAACAAAGCATGTAATCTAAATTCATTCAAATCAACAAAGTATGTGTTTCATTTAAATTGTTATAGATGGGTTAGATGGGTATATACCCTAAAACTGAAAATTTCAAAAAATATATCCGAATTTAATTTGAATTCGTGCATTTAAAATCATGATCCCTGAGCACTAAGGTGCCCATTACGGCGTCATATATATATATATATATATATATATATATATATATATATATATATATATATATATAGGAAAATGGTTCCATACTCTTGGGAGTATGTACTCCCACTCTCAATATACTGCATAAATGATATTGTTATACCTCTTTATATGTTTGAGTATACTCTAATACTAATTATAAGATACTCCAAATGAATTTCACGAAAAATTTCATCAAAATCCACCATTTATAACATAATTTGTTTATATACTCTTTTTACATATGAAAAAGAGTATATAGCTAAAAAATAAAGAGCTCTGGTCAATTTTTTTCAACAATGTCGCATTGTAGTATCTTAGAATTATTATTGGAGTATACTGAAAGTGATAAAGGAGTATAACACATTCGTTTAAGTGGTATACTGGAGGTGGGAGTATGTACTCCCAAGAGTACAGAAAAGGCTTCATATATATATATATATATATATATATATATATATATATATATATATATAGGAAAATGGTTCCATACCCCTGGGTGTACGTACTCCCACTCTTAATATACCACTTAAATGATGTTGTTATACCTCTTTATCCATTTGAGTATACTCTAATGCTGATTATAAGATACTCCAAAGTGAGTTTTATGAAAATTTTCATCAAAATCCACTCTTTATAGCATAATTTGTTTATATACTCTTTTTACATATGAAAAAAGGTATATAGCAAAAAAACAAAGGGTTCCGATGAATATTTTTCAAGAATATCGCATTGTAGTAACTTAGCATTATTATTGGAATATACTGAAAGTGATAAAAGAGTATAACACATTAGTTTAAGTGGTATACTAGAGGTGGGAGTACGTACTCCCGGGAGTAATATATATATATATATATATATTCCATTAACTAAGGAGCTAGCAAATGGAAATTGCGAAACGACGAATATGAGCGACAAGACATAACATAATTAATAATTAATTGAAATATGCAAATCAATCCATGTTTGTTACTCCAATTTGTTGCATAAGCTTGCATTGCTTAATCAGGTCTCTTTCCGGCGCGCGTCAATGTATCGATCCACGAAGTTAACTAACTTGTTGATGATATGGATAACCTTGACAAATGCATGCATGTACGTGGATATCTTTCTAAAACTGAAATATGGTAAAAAAGATCGATATGACATAATCTCTTCCTCTATAACAGAAGATTGAGTTATTTTCTCTTATCGTACGTTTGAGAAGCGAGGAGCAGGCCCAAGACATTGCAAAACGGAGTGGATTGGGGGTCGGGAAAAAAGGCTCCGAAACTACCCTAAGGGGACTCCGGGGTAGACCTGGGAGTTGGGCCGGGCTTTTCCAGGGCGGCCCAAGGCCCGGTCGGGCTGGCACGGCTCGAACGATCGGGCCAGGCCGGGCCTAGAAATGAGGCTCGTCGGGCGGCCCGGCCCAGCCCGACTACATGGGCCGGGTTTGGGCCGGCTCGACCTATGGGCTGTGACAGAAGTTGATCATTTATGTGAGTACACATGCAAATAACAAAAAATGTTTACTTAATATCACTATATCAAATATCTTGCCATTCCAAACATTAAAAGAAAACCTAAAAATGAAACATAAATACAAAAGATAGCACAAAAATGGTCCCGAGTGCTTGTAATTGGTTCAGGGCCGGGTCCGAGCCGACCCGGCCCGTCGTGCTTTCGGGCCGGACGGGGCCCTGTAAAACGCCTCTCGGCCCGTCTACCTTTCTGGGCCGAGCCGAGTCGGCTTGCGATGGCTCGGAGCCCGTCGCGCCCGGGCCGGGCCGGCCTGGCCCGACCCAACTCTTAGGTCTACTCCGGGGTGACAAGCCACCCCAACCAAGAGAGTCCCACCCCCTTTTCATTCTCCCTCACCGCCGCCGCAGGCAGTCGCTGGCTGGCCGGCGGCGGCGGGGTTCTTCTTCAGCTCTCTTTTCAGCTCAATCCCCACATCCAAGCATCAGCGTCCAAGGAATCAGGTACTAGTGACTAGAGATGAGCGTCGTGCCGTGCCGGACCGTGATGGCCCGTCGTACCCGCTGTGTCGTACCGTACTGGCTCGGCCCATTTGCACTATTGCGACGAAATGAAAGGGGCTGGAGGCGTATGGAGTTGACGTAGTAGACACAGATATTATAGAAAAAGAACTGGATTTTATTTATTCTTGAACAGTTACAGAGAGCGAGGGGGATGTGCTGAACACGGGCGAGAGAGGGGGCAATGGGCAAGAAAGAGATTGAGAGAGAGAGACGAGAGAGAGAGACTGAGATAGTCGAGTGAGAGAAAAAGCGGAGAGATTGAGAGAGACGGGTGAGAGAGAGATTTGCTTCTTGCACCATTTCTCAATATCTCTCAGCTTGCTCTCCTCTCTGAAAGTGCATCTAGGCCCCTAATTTGGTTTTGGTTGATTAATGACAAACGATTAAAAGGACTAATGTCTTCAATGAGTTTGTGAACAGGTAAAAGAGTAAATGTGAGATTCTCTACATGCGAAGGAAACCCTCAAACGAATTCAAGCGAGTAAAACGGCTTCGTAATTTAATTTTTTCTATGCTTTGTGTCGTAGGAATGCCGTACTATTAAGAGGGATGCATCGTAGATGATCTAGAGTAGTCTCTATGCTCAGATGAATGTTACTTCAAATCTTATTGAGACCCTAAGTTATCGCGCATGCACCGGAATGTGTTTTAATCAAAGTTCAAGTCGGACATTCCGATATTACATCGGAAGTTCCGATGTGACCGGACATTCCGATGTGCATGTTTGCTTCAGTCCGATGCGTAGAAGATGTATCGGAAGTTCCGATATTTACGATCGGAAGTTCCGATACGTTGTAAAGCTTTCTAGGGTGCTCTCTGTAAAGATCGGAAGTTCCGATATTTAACATCGGAAGTTCCGATGTGTTCTAACCTGAAAAAGGGAGCTCTCTGGATTGATCGGACATTCCGATATATTGATCGGACATTCCGATATATTGATCGGACATTCCGATGATTAAGTCGGAAGTTCCGATGTTGATATCAGATAGTCCGATGTGGACTTAGAAGCATTTTGTCAAGGGCATTTCTGGGAACATCGGAAGTTCCGATGTTGACATCGGAAGTTCCGATGCATCTTGTGTAACAGCCAAAGTGCGCTCGAGTTACGATTATTTGTACATATCGGACATTAGATGTTGATATCGGAAGTTCCGATATGCAGCTGAGTGGGAGTATAACGGCTAGTTTTTGCAAGAAACTATAAATACCCCACCCTCTCTCATTTGAGGGTTACACACTCTATTTGGCGTAACTCTAGTGCACCGTGAGCCCTCTCTAGTCTACTTTTGAGCCTTCCTCTTCGATCTTAGGGATCATCCAAGGAGTGAGGACTAGAAGTGAGATTTGGAGCTAGAGTGACAAGCAAGTGTCTTCCATCTTGAGCATTAGAGTGTTCCTCCAAGATCGATCAACGTGCATTTGTTACTCTTGGAGGGTGAAGGACTCCTAGACGGCTCGGCGTCGTTCACGAGCTCCCAAGGATTGTGGGTTGCCGTGAAAAGTTTGTGAAGGCCGGCTCCGCCTCCGAAAGGAAAGGAACCAAATAGTGGAACCAAGCCTCAAGTGTGACCGAGGTTTGGGAGGAAAGGGTTGGAAAAGACCCGGCTCTTTGGAGCTTCCTCAACGGAGACGTAGGATTCCCTCAAGAATCAGAACTCAGGGATCAAATCCGGCGTCTTTGTCTTCTTTACTTAAGCTTGTCTCTTTATTTAGTCGCTTTTATCGTTCTTAGATTGTTCTCAAGTTTATTACTTTCAGTTTTAAATCGTCCGTGTCAAAAGTCGATCGGACATTCCGACCTGGAATCGGAAGTTCCGATTATATCGGAAGTTCCGATCCAATCTTAGGAAGTTCCGATACTCTTTTCCACGCGACAAATTTAGTTTAAATTTTAAATTGCCTATTCACCCCTCTAGGCAACTTTCTCTTCTTTTCAATTGGTATCGAGCCAAACCTTCTCGAAGGCCTAACCGCTTGAAGGAACGTGATGGCCAACACCGGATTGAAGGTTGTCGTGTTTCCGGGGAAGAAGATAGTCCAAAGGCCGGACATGGAACTCCTGCGAAGACCAAGGAAGGTGACACCTCAACGTCATCGCAGGGAGCTCAAATTCCTTTTAATTACGAAAAATTAAATACTTCCTCTTCGCATTCCTATATTACTGTGCCCTCCGGGCGTGCACCATTTTTCGATGGCACGTACTACTCCGCTTGGAGGCACAAGATGAAAATGCATTTGATGTCACTCCACCCTAGTGTTTGGAAGATTGTTTGCACAGGTTTAGATATGCTTGGGAAGACGATATGGAGCTCACGCCGGAACAAGAGCAAAACATCCACCGCAATGCTCAAGCCGCAAGCGTGTTGCTTGGAGCGTTGAGTCCCGAGGAATTCAACAAAGTGGATGGCTTGGAAGAAGCCAAAGAGATATGGGACACACTCCAAGTTGCACATGAGGGCACATCGAGTGTAAGGGAGTCAAAGATTGAATTGCTAGAAGGCAAGTTGGGGAGATTTGTCATGAATGATGATGAGACGCCTCAACAAATGTATGATCGTTTGATGATCCTTGTGAACAAGATTAGAGGGCTTGGAAGCAAGGATATGACGGAGCATGTCGTGGTGAAGAGGATGCTAAGAGCCTTTGCTCCAAGGAATTCGACTCTCGTAACCCTTATCACGAGGCGAAAGACTTCAAGAGGCTCACTCCAAATGATGTGCTCGGAAGGATTCTTTCACATGAGCTTATGGAAGAAGAAGCAAAAGAAGTGAAGAACCTTGCCAAGCAAAGCTCGAGCTCAAGACCGAAGCAAATAGCTTTGAAGGCAAGTAAGAAGGAAGAATCAACATCAAGTTATGATGAGGAAGATGAGAGCGAAGACGAAGAAGACTTGGCTCTATTTGTAAGGAAATTCAAAAAGTTCCTCAAATATGACGGTCAAGCAAATACAAGAAGAACTTCAATGACAAGTCAAGGAGAAGAAGAAAGCGAGAAGAGGGCTTGCTATGAGTGCGGTGAAGTTGGACACTTCATCGCCGATCATTCAAAGAAGAAGAACAACCCAAATGAGACCAAGAAGAATGAGCCGCTCAAGAAGAACAAGGCGTGAAGAAGAAGTACTCGGGGCGAGCTCACATTGGAGAAGAATGGGATTCAAACGACTCCGACTCCGACACTGATGATGAAGGAGTCGCCACCCTCGCCATAGAAGCCACTCCACCGACAAAGTCGCTATTCGGGGAATTGAGCGACAACGACTCCGACCATGACGCGCCTATTTGTCTTATGGCCAAAGGGCGCAAGGTAATGGCTAAAACCAAACCCCCTAGTAGTGATAGTGAATTAGAGAGTGATGATGATGATGATGCTCTATTTTGTGATTTGAGCAAATCGGCTATTGCTAAAATTCATAAGCTATTGAAAAGAATAGATAGTCAAGAGGAAACTCTCGAGAAGCAAGAAGAGTTGCTAATTTGTGAAAAGAAGAAAACTCTTGCTCTCGAGAAGGTCCTCACTAAAGAAAAGGAGACTATTGAATTGTTAACCAAAAAGCTTGATTTGGCTAATAATTCAATTGAAATGCTTAAGGGTTCAAATGAGTCGCTTCAAGAGAATGTAATAAGTCTGGAAAACAATCTCCAAGCTCTTGAAGTGCAAATTGAATCTCTTAATGATATTAGCTCTCAATTGTTGATTCACAATTAACATCTATTCCTTCCACTAGCAATGGTTGCTCTCGTTGCTACAATGTTGATGTCAATGCTTGCTCTACTAACTCCCAATTCATGCAAGTATTAAAAAGCGCGAGAGACTAAGTGCCTTGGTAAGGTACGGTTGCATGAAAACTTATCAATCCAAGGATGCCTTATATAAGACCATAAATGGTCGAGGAAACAAAAATAAAGAAGGGCTTGGATATGATAAGAATGAATGCAAAAGCAATGACCGTGTGGTGGTAAGAGGTAAGGAATGCATCCAGTTTGTCAAAGGAAATGACAAACAACCATTGACCACCACACATGTCATCAAGACCGGGCAAGAATCTAAGAAGCATCCTCAACATCATGCATCTTATTCTATTCACTTTGCTTCTTATATGTTGAAGAGAAATCACCGTGGTAAAGTGATTGCTCATTTTGTCGGTGCCCACAACTCTAGTGAAAAGAGCAAGAAGAAGGTGTGGGTACCAAAAGTTTTGATCTCTAACATGCAAGGACCCAAAAGGATTTGGGTACCTAAAAGCAAAGTCTAATGTGATCTTGTAGGACTATACCTCCGGTGGATCAAGTTGGGTGCTTGATAGTGGTTGCACAAACCATATGACCGGAGAAAAGAAAATGTTTTCATCTTTTGATGAAAAAGGGTCACAATATGAAAATATTGTGTTTGGAGATAATGGTAAAGGTGAGGTAATGGGATTAGGTAAAATTGCTATTTCTAATGATCATTCCATTTCAAATGTTCTATTAGTCAAATCTTTAAATTACAATTTGTTATCCGTGTCGCAACTTTGTGAGATGGGCTATAATTGTCTTTTTACTAATGAGGATGTGACCGTCTTTAGAAGAGACGATTCCTCAATTGCTTTTAAAGGATATTTGAAGGGTAAGCTCTATTTGGTTGATTTCAACTCAAATAGCGCTAAACTTCAAACATGCTTAATGGCAAAGTCTAGCATGGGTTGGTTGTGGCATCGCCGGCTAGCCCATGTTGGCATGAGGAACCTCGACAAGCTTCTAAAAGGTGATCACATCATTGGACTAATGAATGTTGAGTTTGAGAAAAATAGGATTTGTAGCGCTTGTCAAGCCGGAAAGCAAGTTGGTGCGCGTCATCCCGCGAAGAACATCATGACGACGACAAAACCATTGGAGCTTCTACACATGGACCTCTTCGGACCCGTTGCTTATATAAGCATCGGAGGTAACAAGTATGGTTTAGTTATTGTTGATGACTTTTCACGCTTCACGTGGGTGTTCTTTTTGCAAGAGAAAAGTGAAACACAAGGGATAATCAAGAAGTTTGCAAGAAGAGCCCAAAATGAATTCGAGCTGAAGATCAAGAAGATTCGAAGTGATAATGGAAGTGAATTCAAGAATACTCAAGTCGAAGAATTCCTTGATGAAGAAGGAATCAAGCACGAGTTCTCCGCTCCATACTCCCCTCAACAAAATGGAGTGGTAGAAAGGAAGAACCGGACCTTAATCGAGATGGCAAGGACAATGCTTGATGAATACAAGATCTCCGATCAATTTTGGGCGGAAGCTGTCAACACCGCTTGTCATGCCATCAATCGATTATATCTCCACAAGATATTGAAGAAAAGCGGCATACGAACTCCTCACCAGTAACAAACCAAATATTTCGTATTTGAGTTTTGGTAGTAAATGTTTTATCCTAAACAAGAAGCCTAAGAATTCCAAATTCGCTCCAAAGGTCGATGAAGGGTTCTTGCTAGGATATGGATCAAATGCCTACGCTTATCGTGTTTTCAACAAAACCTCGGGTTGTGTTGAAATAGCGAGAGACGTGACATTTGATGAATCTAACGGCTCTCAAGTAGAGCAAGTTGATTTAAATGTGCTAGGAAATGAGGAAGAACCGAGCATAGCGATCAAGAAGATGGCATTAGGAGAAGTGAGGCCGCAAGAAAAGGTACAACAAGACAATTCATCTACACAAGTCGAGCCTCCTACTTCAAGCCAAAGTCAAGACATTTCTCAAGGGAGTGCAAGCAAACTCATGGAGGATGTTCAAGATGAAGCCCTAGAACCAATCCAACATGTCTCTCAAATTCCACATCCAAGGGTGCATCAAAGTATCCAAAGAGATCACCCCGTCGATAACATCCTCGGTGATATCCAAAATGGGGTAACTACTCGCTCTAGAGTATCATTTTTTTGCGAATTTTACTCTTTCGTGTCTACTTTGGAACCTTTGTAGGTTGAAGATGCACTAAGAGATCCGGATTGGATAATGGCTATGCATGAAGAGCTTAACAACCGTTAGAAACAAAGTATGGTCACTAGTGGAAAGGCCTAATCAAAAGCGTGATTGGAACCAAATGGGTCTTCCGCAACAAACAAGACGAGAACGGAGTTGTCACAAGAAATAAAGCTCGGTTGGTGGCTCAAGGATTCACTCAAATTGAAGGTTTGGATTTTGGTGAAACTTATGCTCCTGTTGCTAGATTAGAATCAATTCGTATATTGGTTGCATTTGCTACTCACCATGATTTCAAGCTTTATCAAATGGACGTCAAGAGTGCTTTCTTAAATGGTCCAATCGCCGAATTAGTCTACGTTGAGCAACCGCCGGGAATGGAGGACCACAAGAACCCCACTCATGTATACAAACTCCATAAGGCGCTCTACGGGCTTAAGCAAGCACCTAGAGCATGGTATGAATGCCTTAAGGATTTTCTTATTAAAAAGGGTTTCGAAATTGGTAAAGTCGACCCTACTCTCTTCACAAAATATGTTGATAATGATTTATTTGTGTGCCAAATATATGTCGATGACATTATATTTGGGTCTACTAATAAAGACTTTTGTGAGGAATTTAGTAGGTTGATGACGAAAAGATTTGAGATGTCTATGATGGGTGAATTGAAATTCTTTCTCGGATTTCAAATCAAACAACTCAAGGAAGGTACATTCCTATGCCAAACAAAGTACATCAAAGATATGCTTAAGAAGTTTGACATGGAGAACGCCAAGCCAATCCATACACCCATGACGACAAACGGACATCTCGGTCTAAATGAAGAAGGTAATCCCGTGGATCAAAAGGTATATCGATCCATGATAGGTTCATTGCTTTATCTTTGTGCATCTAGGCCTGATATTATGCTTAGTGTGTGTATGTGTGCAAGATTTCAAGCCTCTCCGAGAGAGTGTCACCTAGTAGCCGTGAAAAGAATTCTTAGATATCTAGTTCACACACCTAGTTTAGGGCTTTGGTATCCTAAAGGATCAAAATTCGATTTGATTGGTTATTCGGATGCTGATTATGCAGGTTGTAAAGTGGATAGAAAAAGCACTTCGGGGACTTGTCAATTTCTAGGTAGATCACTAGTGTCTTGGTCCTCAAAGAAACAAAATTCAGTTGCTTTATCCACCGCAGAAGCGGAATACATTGCCGCAGGAAGTTGTTGTGCACAATTGCTATGGATGAGGCAAACCTTGAAGGATTTTGGTTTTTGTATGGAAAAGGTACCACTCTTATGTGACAATGAGAGTGCGATCAAGATAGCCAACAATCCCGTTCAACACTCTCGGACCAAGCACATAGATATCCGACACCACTTCCTTAGAGATCACTCTCTGAAGGGAGACATAGATATTACCTATGTGAGAACCGAAAAATAATTGGCCGATATCTTTACCAAACCTCTAGATGAGAAGCGCTTTTGTGAGCTTAGAAGTGAGCTAAACATCCTAGACTATCGGAATGTGTCTTGAAAGATTGCACTCATTGACTGCTGAAAAACTAGCTCAATTTCAAAATAAAATGATTGAAAAAGTTATTGAGTGAATTTCAAAAGCTTTTAGTTGGATCTTAATCTCGGATCAATTCACTTGTAATCATAGTTTTGATTGCTTGGATGCTTACTGATGACAAGTGGAATGATCCTCCCTAAGTTCACATGACTCAGAGTTTTCAGACTTCACTCTAAATCCTTGTATCTTTCTCGATCAATTTGGAAAACTTCGGCACATCGGAACATCCGATCCATTCATCGGACTATCCGATGTTCTGGTATTGTTCCACATCGGAACTTCCGATATTTTATCGGAACATCCGATGTGGGCTCCGCACTTATAAGTGCCCGTTCCCTTTCACTTTCTTTTGTCCTTTTCCTCGTGTCTCTTTAGCCTCTCCTTCCCCTTTTCATCTTTGTGCCGTTATCGGAGTTTCCGACCTCTCGGAACTTCCGATCTTCGCTTGGGAAGGATTGCATCTTGAAGAGGACCCTCATCTCCGCGCTATTTCTCCGTGTTCTTTGCGAGAGGTAAACCCTAGGGCTCAATCCTTTCCTTTGGATCTAGGGCGTCTTTTCGAGAAATCGTTTGGTGAACTTGTTCATCTATTCCTTTGGTTCAATTACACAAATATCATTCCTTTCTATCGGTTGGTTTTTGAGAAAGCGTTGTGTTGATCTAGATCCGTAGACATCGGACATTCCGATCGAGAATATCGGAACTTCCGACCACATGTCGGAACTTCCGATGTGAAATCGGAACTTCCGATGTCAGCAATGAAAATCAATCCAATCTTTGTTTCTCTCATTAGCTTAATCGATTCCGCTCTTGTCCTTAGAACAATGGATCCCGGTCAAGGTGGCTCACCCACCGTATCCAAAGCAGTGGTGGGCTCCAAAAGGCCAAGGCAGACTCCAACAGAACAAGAACCAAAAGGGTCGGGTAGAGGAAGAGGTGGAGGCAGTGGAGGACCAGGCATCCAAATTCGTGACACTCCATCTGACACTCCTGCTCAGAAAGTAAATGTACCTCGAGGAGCGCCAATGCCTTCTAGAAAGGGCAAAGCTGTGGCGAGAGCTTCTCAACCTCAACCATTCAGACCGGCCAATTCCAAGGCTCGAGCAAGCGAGAGGAATCCTCGTCTCAAGAGGAAACCCATGAACTATAAAGGAAAAGCCGCCAAAGTGCGCGGCCGAGAGAGCAGAACCTCAGGCGAAGCACGATTCTCGGCCCGACTATCGCTTCGACTTTCTTTCAGCGAGATTTCTATGAATCTATCATTCTAACAAGGAAGAATCCAGTCATTCGATGCAAAGGTTGGCCCGGGATTACATGGCGCGGTGATGATGCCACTTTCACGAGAGGTCATTGCAGCTTGTGAGAAGCTGGGACTAAGAGAATAATGAGTTTTCAGCATGATTGGAATATTGAGATCATCGCTCGAGTTCTACTCCACTTTGTATATCTCCAGGACAGAGTCTCCACCTTGCATTGGATGACGAAGGAGTTTGGTATGAGATCTCCTATGTCAATTTAAGCTCATTTGTCTTGGATTCACCGAAGGTGGCTAGTGACAAAGATCGATTCACAATGAAGCCTCGCTCAGTGCCTCCAACCTGAACTTTTTGTATGATGAGGATGCAGACTTTGAGGAAGGAAGCACAAAAGGCATGAAGCCGTTCTTTGCCTGTCTCAACAGGCTTTTCAGGAAGACGCTGGCTCCCAAGGAAGGTGACGCCTCTCACATTCTGTCTTATACAAGGAACCTGCTGAGTAGAATGCGAGTTGGACAGCGTCCTTTTGATGTGTTTGATTTCATATGGAATGAGATCCGGTTGACTGCTCAGGAGCCGAAGAGAAGTTGTGGTTATGCTCATTTCATCATGCATATGATTGAGCACATTACCCATCAGCACTTTGAGTATGATGCTAGGCACGCTGGATTACAGATCAGGGCGATCAAGGCCCCAGCTCAGCCTGCTAGGCGTGCTTCGACTAGAGGTGCTGCATCCTCCTCCTCCACAGCTCCTCCTGCTGCGGCTTGATGGATCATCCTCTCCAATTCTCCGCGCCTTAAAGTCCATCTTTGTCCTGTGCAAGGGCAATGCAGCAGCGCACAAGAAGAACACCAAAAGACTAAAAGACATTCAGAGGCATCTGAATCTGGAGTGTTCAGAGGATGAGGAGAGCGATGAGGAGGTTGAAGATCCTTTTGCTCCAGCGCCTGCAGCCTCAGATGAGTCCGAGGACGATGAGGAGTCCGGCTCTGATGATGCTTCCGAGGAGTCGGACTAGTCTTCTCTCTCTCTCTCCTTGTTCTCCTTCTGGTGCTTGATGCCAAAGGGGGAGATGAGAAAGAAAGCTTACCTCGTTTTATCAGTCGATTAGATTAGTTTCTTTTTCCAAACTTTGTTATCATATGAACTTGGGACTTGTTACGCTTGATAGTATGCTTTACTTATGCTCCGTTGGCTGATTGTCTCTATGAATGATTTAATATTAATGGTTTTTCAATATTTAGCTTCCATAAGTGCTTATTTCATTATATACTCCGTTTTTGGGGGAGCTCCTGCAAAATTTCCTTTCAAATTTGTGCTTTTGCGATGTTTTCCTATCCATTGCACATCTTTAGGGGGAGCTCAACCAATACGAAATTCTATTAATATTCTTTTATCTGTAAGCTTTAATCGGGTTGTCATCAATCACCAAAAAGGGGGAGATTGAAAGTGCATCTAGGCCCCTAATTTGGTTTTGGTTGATTAATGACAAACGATTAAAAGGACTAATGTCTTCAATGAGTTTGTGAACAGGTAAAAGAGTAAATGTGAGATTCTCTACATGCGAAGGAAACCCTCAAACGAATTCAAGCGAGTAAAACGGCTTCGTAATTTAATTTTTCTATGCTTTGTGTCGTAGGAATGCCGTACTATTAAGAGGGATGCATCGTAGATGATCTAGAGTAGTCTCTATGCTCAGATGAATGTTACTTCAAATCTTATTGAGACCCTAAGTTATCGCGCATGCACCGGAATGTGTTTTAATCAAAGTTCAAGTCGGACATTCCGATATTACATCGGAAGTTCCGATGTGACCGGACATTCCGATGTGCATGTTTGCTTCAAATCCGATGCGTAGAAGATGTATCGGAAGTTCCGATATTTACGATCGGAAGTTCCGATACGTTGTAAAGCTTTCTAGGGTGCTCTCTGTAAAGATCGGAAGTTCCGATATTTAACATCGGAAGTTCCGATGTGTTCTAACCTGAAAAAGGGAGCTCTCTGGATTGATCGGACATTCCGATATATTGATCGGACATTCCGATGATTAAGTCGGAAGTTCCGATGTTGATATCAGATAGTCCGATGTGGACTTAGAAGCATTTTGTCAAGGGCATTTTCGGGAACATCGGAAGTTCCGATGTTGACATCGGAAGTTCGATGCATCTTGTGTAACGACCAAAGTGCGCCGAAGTTCGATTATTTTTACATATCGGACATTCAGATGTTGATATCGGAAGTTCCGATATGCAGCTGAGTGGGAGTATAACGGCTAGTTTTTGCAAGAAACTATAAATACCCCACCCCTCTCTCATTTGAGGGTTACACACTCTATTTGGCAGAACTCTAGTGCACCTTGAGCCCTCTCTAGTCTACTTTTGAGCCTTCCTCTTTGATCTTAGGGATCATCCAAGGAGTGAGGACTAGAAGTGAGATTTGGAGCTAGAGTGACAAGCAAGTGTCTTCCATCTTGAGCATTAGAGTGTTCCTCCAAGATCGATCAACGTGCATTTGTTACTCTTGGAGGTTGAAGGACTCCTAGACGGCTAGGCGTCGTTCACGAGCTCCCAAGGATTGTGGGTTGCCGTGAAAAGTTTGTGAAGGCCGGCTCGCCTCCGAAAGGAAAGGAACCAAATAGTGGAACCAAGCCTCAAGTGTGACCGAGGTTTGGGAGGAAAGGGTTGGAAAAGACCCGGCTCTTTGGAGCTTCCTCAACGGAGACGTGGATTCCCTCAAGAATCGAACTCAGGGATCAAATCCGGCGTCTTTGTCTTCTTTTACTTAAGCTTGTCTCTTTATTTAGTCGTTTTATCGTTCTTAGATTGTTCTCAAGTTTATTACTTTCAGTTTTAAATCGTCCGTGTCAAAAGTCGATCGGACATTCCGACTGGAATCGGAAGTTCGATTATATCGGAAGTTCGATCCAATACCGGAAGTTCGATACTCTTTCATTGCGACAAATTTAGTTTAAATTTTAAATTGCCTATTCACCCCCTCTAGGCAACTTTCTCTTCTTTTCAATTGGTATCGAGCCAAACCTTCTCGAAGGCCTAACCGCTTGAAGGAACGTGATGGCCAACACCGGATTGAAGGTTGTCGTGTCGGAAGAAGATAGTCCAAAGGTCGGACATGGAACTCCTGCGAAGACCAAGGAAGGTGACACCTCAACGTCATCGCAGGGAGCTCAAATTCCTTTTAATTACGAAAAATTAAATACTTCCTCTTCGCATTCCTATATTCTTGTGCCCTCAGGCGTGCACCATTTTTCGATGGCACGTACTACTCGCTTGGAGGCACAAGATGAAAATGCATTTGATGTCACTCCACCCTAGTGTTTGGAAGATTGTTTGCACAGGTTTAGATATGCCGAAGACGATATGGAGCTCACCAGAACAAGAGCAAAACATCCACCGCAATGCTCAAGCCGCATAGCGTGTTGCTTGGAGCGTTGAGTCCCGAGGAATTCAACAAAGTGGATGGCTTGGAAGAAGCCAAAGAGATATGGGACACACTCCAAGTTGCACATGAGGGCACATCGAGTGTAAGGAGTCAAAGATTGAATTGCTAGAAGGCAAGTTGGGGAGATTTGTCATGAATGATGATGAGACGCCTCAACAAATGTATGATCGTTTGATGATCCTTGTGAACAAGATTAGAGGGCTTGGAAGCAAGGATATGACGGAGCATGTCGTGGGTGAAGAGGATGCTAAGAGCCTTTGCTCCAAGGAATTCGACTCGTGAACCCTTATACGAGAGCGAAAAGACTTCAAGAGGCTCACTCCAAATGATGTGCTCGGAAGGATTCTTTCACATGAGCTTATGGAAGAAGAAGCAAAAGAAGTGAAGAACCTTGCCAAGCAAAGCTCGAGCTCAAGACCGAAGCAAATAGCTTTGAAGGCAAGTAAGAAGGAAGAATCAACATCAAGTTATGATGAGGAAGATGAGAGCGAAGACGAAGAAGACTTGGCTCTATTTGTAAGGAAATTCAAAAAGTTCCTCAAATATGACGGGTCAAGCAAATACAAGAAGAACTTCAATGACAAGTCAAGGAGAAGAAGAAGCGAGAAGAGGGCTTGCTATGAGTGCGGTGAAGTTGGACACTTCATCGCCGATCGTCCAAAGAAGAAGAACAACCCAAATGAGACCAAGAAGAATGAGCCGCTCAAGAAGAACAAGGCGTACAAGAAGAAGTACTGGCGAGCTCACATTGGAGAAGAATGGGATTCAAACGACTCAGACTCCGACATCGATGATGAAGGAGTCGCCACCTCGCCATAGAAGCCACTCCAGACAAAGTCGCTATTCGGGGAATTGAGCGACAACGACTCCGACCATGACGCGCCTATTTGTCTTATGGCCAAAGGGCGCAAGGTAATGGCTAAAACCAAACCCCCTAGTAGTGATAGTGAATTAGAGAGTGATGATGATGATGATGCTCTATTTTGTGATTTGAGCAAATCGGCTATTGCTAAAATTCATAAGCTATTGAAAAGAATAGATAGTCAAGAGGAAACTCTCGAGAAGCAAGAAGAGTTGCTAATTTGTGAAAAGAAGAAAACTCTTGCTCTCGAGAAGGTCCTCACTAAAGAAAAGGAGACTATTGAATTGTTAACCAAAAAGCTTGATTTGGCTAATAATTCAATTGAAATGCTTAAGGGTTCAAATGAGTCGCTTCAAGAGAATGTAATAAGTCTGGAAAACAATCTCCAAGCTCTTGAAGTGCAAATTGAATCTCTTAATGATATTAGCTCTCCAATTGTTGATTCACAATTAACATCTATTCCTTCCACTAGCAATGGTTGCTCTCGTTGCTACAATGTTGATGTCAATGCTTGCTCTACTAACTCCCAATTCATGCAAGTATTAAAAAGCGAAAACGAGAGACTAAGTGCCTTGGTAAGGTACGGTTGCATGAAAACTTATCAATCCAAGGATGCCTTATATAAGACCATAAATGGTCGAGGAAACAAAAATAAAGAAGGGCTTGGATATGATAAGAATGAATGCAAAAGCAATGACCGTGTGGTGGTAAGAGGTAAGGAATGCATCCAGTTTGTCAAAGGAAATGACAAACAACCATTGACCACCACACATGTCATCAAGACCGGGCAAGAATCTAAGAAGCATCCTCAACATCATGCATCTTATTCTATTCACTTTGCTTCTTATATGTTGAAGAGAAATCACCGTGGTAAAGTGATTGCTCATTTTGTCGGTGCCCACAACTCTAGTGAAAAGAGCAAGAAGAAGGTGTGGGTACCAAAAGTTTTGATCTCTAACACCATCTCTCTCAGCTCTCTCTCTCTCTCTCTCTCTCTCGCACGCCTTTCTCAATATCTCTCTCAGTACTCTCTCTCTCTCTCTCTCTCGCTCGTCGCTCTCTCAATCTCAGCTCTCTTTCAATCTCATAACTAAAGGGCCAGATGATTTATCCTTCCATGATTTCTGGAGCTTGAAGTTCACAGTGGTGGCTAGTGACCAGTCAAGGCAGTGACTAAGTGATTATGCATGTGTTAGCACCCAAAATTGGATAATTAAAGAGTTGGCCAAGATGGGCACAAGTTTGGTGTAAGTCCAAAAAGGCCGGTATAGTTTTGGACTCATGAAAGCCGACGTGGCGTCGGATTAATGGTTTGTGATTGTATGGCAAGAAGTCGGTTGGAAGGAAACTGAGGTTGATACTACCTGGATTAGATACGATCACGCCCAGGATGGCAAGAAGAGTTTGAGGCCGATACAGGCAACTGGCAAGACCAGGACGGATACGATCGGGCCAAGGGTTATAAATATGACGACAGACTACGTTGAGAAAAAACCAACAATCAACACAACCTAGCATTATTTTTTACCTTTATTTCCTCTGCATAGGAGTAGACATCTAGTTTTTAATCTTTCTTTTGTAATACACGCTAATCAATAAAGTTGCACATCGCCAATTGTTGATCATTGTTGCATTACACCAAATCAGGTTTAGTTTTTCTCCGATCTTGTTGCGCATCTCCTTTTTTGGGAAAAGCGGCCTTTACCTCTCTAATCGACTCCCACGAGTTGATTAGATCTATCCTTCACAACGATCTGACTCGAGCTATCTTGATCGATCATATCCGGTTACCATCGAGAATCTAGATCGGTTCCCTAGTCGATCTATTGACAAACGTTCCTTCGTGCCGATTGCAAGATCAAATCGGCTGGCACGCTTGCGATCAAAAACCTGAACCCGGTGTTCGCGTGTGCTGGTGGCAATTAACCCGTCATCAAGTTTTTTTGCGCCAACATCATGTTACAAGCGCCTCTTACCTTCACGTACATCTCTCCGAGCTCTCTCTCTCTCTCTCGCCCGTCTCTCTCAATCTCTCTCATCTCTCATGCGCTCGTCTCTCTCAATATTTCCTAGCTCTCTCTCTCTCCCATCTCTCTCAATCTCTCTCTCTCGCCCATCTCTATCGATATGTGAGAGGAGTGCAGCGAGCGAGCAGTGAGAGAAGCGGAGAGAGCTAGGCGTGGTGCTGAGTACCGACTGAGGAGAGGGAGAGGGAGGGTCTGAGAGAGTAAGATTGAGCAAGAGAGAGCGATATATATAATCAAATGGAGATGATCAATGATCGGGGAAGATTTCGATACGAGCGATGCAAATATTAAAGTATCATAATTTTACTTAATTACTTAAATGTTATAATTTTATTTTATTTTCTTCTTCTTTTTTATTTCTCCTTTCATCTTTTTTCCACATATTTTCCCTTTTCCTCTCTTTTTTTCCCTTCCCTCCCTTTTTTCCCTCCTCTCTCTCCCTCTTTTTTCCCCTCCTCCCTCTCTTTCCTTTTTCCTCTTTTTCGGTGCACCTCCTTGGTTCCAGATGGCTTCCCAGTTCCCCTAATCCCCCTCCCCTTCCCTCGCCTCGACGCCTCCGCCATTACGGCCTCCTCGCCTCCCCCACAGTTGCAGCATCCTGGCGTCCCCCCCCATCGCCCTCTACCTCCACCCCAATCAGCCACCTTGCGTCCTCGCCGCCACCCTCTACCTCCCCCACAGGAGTGCCCCACCTCCACCCAGTCCGGCCAGAAAGCCCTCCATGGTGCGGGCGCTCGGTGGTGCGAGTGACAGCAACACGAGTGAGGTGGGGCGCAAGCAATGGCGACAAGGACCACGGCGTGCGTGGACGACGGTGACGCGAGCTAGGTGGGGGCGTGGGGCATGGGTGACGGCGGTGCGGGCCCAAAGGTGGGTACGGAGGGGCCAAGGTCCCGGGTGGGGTGTAGAGGAGCTGAGGCACCCGGAGGTGGGGCGCAAAGGGGCAATGTGGGGGCGTGGAGGGGGCGAGGCACGGGCACACGTCCATAGGGGAGGTAGAGGCGCGGCGGGGATGCGAGGCAAAGAGGCGACCTCGAGCACAAGCGCGGCCGTGCGGGTGGGCGCGGCATGGCAGGACACTATCGCCTTCCTCCTCGGCACGGCGAGCGCGACGACATGGCCAGGTAAGTCCCCGCTCCATCTTCCCTGCCGGCCTCCATTGCTTCGCTGCCTCCTCCCTTCCCCCTCCCCCACCCTCACCTTTCCCTGTTGCCGGCCGCGTGCCCTGGCTTGGGCCATCCAGGGCGAACGTGGGTTGCAAGCCCTGGTGCATGCCCTGCCACCGACCGCATGCCTTACAGCGTGCAGGTGTGCCTCTCGTGGGCCATGCCAGCCCGAGCACGGCCTATCTGTCCATGCCGTGCTGGCCGTGGGTCGGGCCGGGCTGGGCGTGCCTCGTACTGGCCCAAAATAGCACGGCCCAATGCCCGCCTCTATTGGTGACGATGAGCCCTGTTGCTGAGCTCGGGTTGGTGGCGATGAGCGTCGGTTGGTGTGGCTGGTGGGGTGAAGCTCCACAGGGACTGGCATTAGGACCTAGCTACACTTCCTTCTGTGGTGCTTCTCGCGGTTGTCAGATCTGGCCAGACCTGCCCTCGTCCTTGCTAGATCAGGTTGGCACGGCGGTGTGTGAGATGCATGCCGAGGTTGTGCGGGCTCAGTGGTCCATTTAGGCATGGTGAGGTCAGCATTCTCTCGGGGGGTGAGCTTGTGGTCATCGATGTCACGGAGTTAGTGGTGGTGGCATGGGTAGGTCGAGGCTGAAAGTGCATCTAGGCCCCCTAATATTGTTTTGGTTGATTAATAATAAACGATTAAAGAATCTAACATGTTCAACTAGTTAATGAACAAGTGAATATTTTAAATAGAGATCATCTACGATCATTGGGCATCCTCAAACGTCATTGAATAAGAAAAACGGCAACTGCGGATGTAATTTTAATTTGTTGAGTCATAGGTTTGCCGTACTATTAAGAGGGGTGCGTTAAAATTGGTCTAGAGATGGTCTATATGCTCAGATGAATGATCTTTAGTCTCTTGAGAGTGTTCAAGTCGTCTCCCGTGCATTGGAATGTTGTAGTTGTCATTTTCTAGTCGAATGTTCCGATGTTAGGTCGGAAGTTCCGAAGTTCAGACATTCCGATGTGTGGTTGCGCTTCAGTCCGTAGTGCGTTGTTAGGGTCGAACATTCCGATATTTTGTATCGGATGTTCCGATGCTTGTTGGATCTCAGTTAGGGTACTCTCTGTTTTGTTCGGAAGTTCCGATTCTGTGTATCGGAAGTTCCGATGCAAGTTGTCCTGAAAAGGGTACTCTCTGTTGAGTTCGGACTGTTCGAAGTTTAGCTTCGAAAGTTCCGAAGTAGTTGTTTTCCGGATTGGGAACTCTGTGTTTGGTTCGGATGTTCCGATATTTATATCGGACATTCCGATTTGGACTTAGAAAGTTTTGTTGAGTTCTCTTTCTGGGTGTCATCGTATGTTCCGAAGTTGATGTCGGACATTCTGATGCACGTAGTTTTTGACCGTTGGAAGCTTTTCAAGTTCTGGTTGTTTGCACTCATCGGATATTCCGATGTTGGGATCGGATATTCCGATGTGTGGCTGAGTGCGGGTATAACGGCTAGTTTTGAACCAAAACTATAAATACCCTTCTCCTCTCCCTTTTGTGGGTTACACACTTCATTTGGCTGAACACTTGAGCACCTTGAGCACACCCTAGAGCATTCTTGAGTCCTCCTCTTGATCTTAGTGATCATCTAGTGGGTGGGGAAACATTAAGTGTGGTTGAGAGCAAAAAGTCAAGCATTCATTCATCTTGAGCATTAGAGAACCTCTTAAAGATCAAGAATCTAGCGCATTCATTACTCTTGGAGGTTGAAGGACTCCTAAACGGCTAGGCATCGCTCACGAGCTCCCGACGATTGTGGGAAGCCGTGAGAAGTTTGTGAAGGCCGGCTCCGCCTCCGAAAGGAAAGGAACCAATAGTGAAACCAAGCCTTAAGTGCGACCGAGGTTTGGGAGGAAAGGGTTGGAAAAGACCCGGCTCTTTGGAGCTTACTCAACGGAGACGTAGGATTTCCTCAAGAATCTAAACTCCGGGAACAAATCCTTGTTTCTCTACTCGACTTATTGTTTTCACTGCGTCTAAGTTTCTTCTTAAAGCTTATTTCTTTTAGTAGACTCTTCTCTTGGTCGAAGTCTATCGGACATTCCGAACAAATACCGGAAGCTCCGATATAGTCGGAAGTTCCGATATTATACCGGAAGTTCCGATACTCTTTCCACTGCTACGAATTTAGTTTTAAATTTAAATTGCCTATTCACCCCCCCTCTAGGCAACTTTCTCATCTTTTCAATTGGTATCAGAGCTTGACCTTCTCGAAGGCTTAACCGCTTGAAGTGATGGCCAACACCGGATTGAAGGTTGTCGTGTCGGGGGAAGAAGATAGTCCCAAGGCCAGACATGAAACTCCTGAGAAGACCAAAGAAGGTGACACTTCAACGTCTTCGCAGGGAGTGCAAATTCCTTTTAATTATGAAAAATCGAATACCGCCTCATCTCATTCCTACATTACCGTGCCCTCCGGGCGTATACCTTTTTTCGATGGCACGTACTATTCCGCTTGGAGGCACAAGATGAAAATGCATTTAATGTCTCTCCATCCTAGTGTTTGGAAGATTGTTTGCACAGGTCTAGTTATGCCGTAAGATGACATGGAGCTCACGCCGGAACAAGAGCAAAATATCCACCGCAACGCTCAAGCCGCAAGTGTTTTGCTTTGAGCTTTGAGTCCCGAAGAATTCAACAAAGTGGACGGCTTAGAAGAAGCCAAAGAAATATGGGACACACTCCAAGTAGCTCATGAAGGAACATCGAGTGTGAGGGAATCAAAAATTGAGTTGCTTGAAGGAAAATTGGGGAGGTTTGTGATGAATGATGATGAAACTCCGCAACAAATGTATGATCGCTTGATGATCCTCGTCAACAAAATTCAAGGGCTTGGAAGCAAAGAAATGACGGATCATGTTGTGGTGAAAAGGATGTTAAGAGCCTTCGCTCCAAGGAACTCAACTCTTGTAACACTCATACGAGAGCGAAAAGACTTCAAGAGGTTCACACCAAATGATGTACTTAGTAGAATCCTCTCACACGAGCTCATGGAAGAGGAAGCTAAAGAAGTGAAGAATCTTACCAAGCAAAGTTCGAGCTCAAGATCAAAGGGGATAGCTTTGAAGGCAAGTAAAAAGAAAGAATCAACCTCAAGTGATGAAGAGGAAGATGAAGAAGACATGGCCTTGTTTGTAAGAAAATTCAAGAAATTTCTCAAGTACGACGGGTCAAGTAAATACAAGAAAAACTACAATAACAAGTCAAGAAGAAGAAGAAACACAAAGAGGGCGTGCTATGAGTGTGGTGAAGTTGGACACTTCATCGCCGACTGTCCGAACAAGAAGAACAACTCCAATGAGCACAAGAAAAATGAGCCGCATAAGAAGAACAAGACTTATAAGAAGAAGTACTCGGGGGGAGCTCACATTGGCGAAGAATGGGACTCAAATGACTCCAACTCCGACACCGATGATGAAAGAGTCGCCACCGTTGCCATTGAAGCCGCTCCTCCAACAAAGTCACTCTTTGGCGACGTGAGCGACACCGACATCGACGACGACACACTCGTTTGTCTTATGGCAAAAGGGCGAAAGGTAATGACTAAGTTGAAACCTCCAAACAGTGATAGTGAATTAGATAGTGACGATAACGATGATGATGATGCTCTATTTTGTGATTTGAGCAAATCGGCTATTGCTAAAATCCATAAGCTATTGAAAAGAGTAGATAGCCAAGAGGAGACTCTTGAGAAACAAGAAGAGTTGCTAATTTGTGAAAAGAAGAAAACTCTTCCTCTTGAGAAGATCCTCACCAAAGAAAAGGAGACGATTGAATTGTTAACCAAAAAGTTTGATTTGTCTAATAATTCAAATGCAATGCTTAAGGGTTCAAATGAGTCACTTCAAGAGAATGTCATAAATCTAAAAAACAACCTTCAAGCTCTTGAAGTGCAAATTGAATCTCTTAATGATCCTAACTTTCCAATTGTCAATTCATCAACGGCTTCTATTCCTTCCACTAGCAATGGTTGCTCTCGTTGCTATAATATTGATATTAATGCTTGTACTACTAACTCTCAAATTGTGCAAGTATTAAAAGGCAAAAATGAGAGACTAAGTGCCTTGGTAAGGTACGGTTGCATAAAGACTTATCAATCCAAGGATGCCCTATATAAGACCATTAATGGTTGAGGCAACAAAAACAAAGAAGAGCTAGGATATGATAAGTACGAGTGCAAAGGAAATGACCGTGTGATCGTGAAAGGCAAGGAGTGCATTAAGTTTGTCAAAGGAAATGACAAACAACCATTGACCACCACACATGTCATCATGGCCGAGCAAAATCCGAAGAAGCATCCTCAACATTATGCATCACGTACAATTCATTATGCTTCTTATGTTTTGAAAAGGAACCACCGTGGTAAAGTGGTTGCTCATTTTGTCGGTGCCCACAATTCTAGTGAAATGAGTAAGAAGAAGGTGTGGGTACCGAAAGTCTTAATCACTAACATGCAAGGACCCAAAAAGATTTGGGTACCTAAAAAAAAGACCCAATGTGCTTTTGTAGGCTTATACCTCCGGGGGATCAAGTTGGGTGCTTGATAGTGGTTGCACAAACCACATGACCGGAGAGAAAGGAATGTTTTCATCTTTTGATGAAAAAGGGTCACAATATGAAAATATTGTGTTTGGTGTAATGGTAAAGGTGAGGTAATGGGATTAAGTAAAATCGTAATTTCTAATGATCATTCTATATCAAATGTCTTGCTAGTTAAATCCTTGAATTACAATTTGTTATCCGTATCGCAACTTTGCGAGATGGGATATAATTGTTTATTCACTAATGTGGATGTGACCGTCTTTAGAAGAGAGGATTCCTCGGTTTCCTTTAAGGGTTATTTGAAGGGTAAGCTCTGTTTGGTTGATTTCAACTCAAATAGAGCTAAACTTCAAACTTGCTTAATGGCAAAGTCGAGCATGGGTTGGCTATGGCATCGCCGACTAGCCCATGTTGGCATGAGTAATCTCGACAAACTTCTCAAAGGGGATCACATCATTGGACTAACAAATGTTGAGTTTGAAAAGAATAGAATTTGTAGTGCCTGTCAAGCAGGGAAGCAAGTTGTAGCGCGTCATCCCGCTAAGAACATCATGACTACGACAAGACCATTGGAGCTTCTACACATGGATCTCTTCGGACCCGTTGCTTATATAAGCATCGGAGGTAACAAATATAGTTTAGTCATTGTTGATGATTTTTCACGCTTCACGTGAGTTTTCTTTTTTCAAGAGAAAAGTGAAACACAGGGCATAATCAAGAAGTTCGCAAGAAGAGCTCAAAACGAATTTGAGTTGAAGATCAAGAATATTCGAAGCGATAATGGAAGCGAATTCAAGAATACTCAAGTCGAAGAATTCCTTGATGAAGAAGGGATCAAGCACGAGTTCTCCGCTCCATACTCCCCTCAACAAAATGGCGTTGTAGAAAGGAAGAATCGGACTTTGATTGAGATGGCAAGAACAATGCTTGATGAGTACAAGATTTCCGACCATTTTTGGGCGGAAGCCGTCAACACCGCATGTCATGCCATCAACCGACTGTATCTCCACAAAATTTTGAAGAAGACGGCATACGAACTCCTCACCGGTAACAAACCAAATATTTCATATTTTAGAGTTTTTGGTAGCAAGTGCTTTATCCTAAACAAAAAGCCAAAAAACTCCAAATTTGCCACCAAAATTGATGAAGGTTTTTTGCTTGGGTATGGATCAAATGCGTACGCCTATCGTGTTTTCAACAAAACCACGGGTTGTGTTGAAATAGCGAGAGACGTAACATTTGATGAATCTAACGGCTCTCAAGTAGAGCAAGTTGATTTGAATGTGTTAGAAAATGAGGAAGAGCCAATCATTGCAATCAAGAAGATGGCAATAGGTGAAGTGAAGCCGCAAGAAAAGGAGCATCAAGACAATTCCTCTACACAAGTAGAGCCTCCTACCTCAAATCAAAGTCAAGAATTCCTTAAGATAGTCCAAGGAAACTCCTGGAAGATGATCAAATTGAAGACAATGAGCCAATTCAACAAACATCCCAAGTGCCACATCCAAGAGTGCATCAAAGCATACAAAGAGATCACCCCGTCGATAACATCCTTGGTGATATTCAAAAAGGGGTAACTACACGCTCTAGAGTATCTAATTTTTGCGAATTTTACTTTTTCGTGTCTACCTTGGAACCCTTGAAGGTAGAAGATGCATTAAGGGATCCGGATTGGGTGATGGAAATGCATGAAGAGCTTAACAACTTCATAAGAAACAAAGTATGGTCATTGGTGAAAAGGCCAAGTCAAAATGTGATTGGAACCAAATGGGTCTTCCGCAACAAGCAAGATGAAAACGCAGTTGTCACAAAAAATAAAGCTCGGTTGGTAGCTTAAGGATACACTCAAATTGAAGGTTTGGATTTTGGTGAGACTTATGCTCCCGTTGCTAGACTAGAGTCAATTCGTATCTTGGTTGCATTTGCTACTCACCATGATTTCAAGCTTTATCAAATGGACGTCAAGAGCGCTTTCCTAAATGGTCCAATTGCCGAACTAGTATATGTTGAGCAAACGCCAGGGATGGAGGATCACAAGAACCCTACACACGTATACAAGCTCCATAAGGCGCTCTACGGGCTTAAGCAAGCACCTAGAGCATGGTATGAATGCCTTAAGGAGTTTCTTCTTAAAAAGGGTTTTGAGATCGGTAAAGTCGATCCTACTCTCTTGACAAAATATGTTGATGATGATTTATTTGTGTGCCAAATATATGTCGATGACATTATATTTGGGTCTACTAACAAAAACTTTTGTGAGGAATTTAGTAGGTTAATGACAAAGAGGTTTGAAATATCTATGATGGGCGAGCTAAAGTTCTTCCTCGATTTTCAAATCAAACAACTCAAGGAAGGAATATTTTTATGTCAAACAAAATATATCAACGATATGCTCAAGAAGTTTGATATGGAAAATGCCAAGCCAATTCATACACCCATGATAACCAACGGACATCTTTGTCTAAATGAGGAAGGTAACCCTGTGGATCAAAAGGTATATCGATCCATGATAGGCTCATTACTTTATCTTTGTGCATCTAGGCCAGATATTATACTTAGTGTTTGTATGTGTGCAAGATTTCAAGCCGCTCCGAGAGAGTGTCACTTAGTAGCTGTGAAAAGAATTCTTAGATATCTAGTTCACACACCAAATCTAGGGCTTTGGTATCCTAAAAGATCAAAATTCGATTTGATTGGATATTCGGACGTTGATTATGCGGGTTGCAAAGTGGGTAGAAAAAAATACCTCGGGGACTTGCCAATTCCTAGGTAGATCACAAGTCTCTTGGTCCTCAAAGAAACGAAACTCGGTAGCTCTATCCACCGCCGAAGCCAAATATATTGCCGCGGGAAGTTGTTGTGCACAATTGCTATGGATGAGGCAAACTTTGAGGGGTTTTGGACTAAGGTTGGATAGAGTACCACTCTTATGTGACAATGAGAGTGCCATTAAGATAGCCAACAATCCCGTTCAACACTCTCGGACCAAGCACATAGATATCTGCCACCACTTTCTTAGGGATCACTCACTAAAAGGAGACATTGACATTACCTATGTGATAACCGAGAAACAATTGACCGATATATTCACCAAACCACTAGATGAGAAATGCTTTTGCGAGTTAAGAAGTGAGCTAAATGTCCTAGACTATCGGAATGTGACTTGACATCTTGCTCGCATTTGATTGTTACTTCTCACTTTAATTTCGAAATAAAATGTTTGCAAAATCAGTTAACTGTCTTTGAAAATGATTTATTGTTGATTGCATCTTCGGTCATTCCACTTGTGATTATTGCTTTGATTGTTGTAATGCCTTCTGATCATAAGAGGAATGACTCCCAAGTTCACTGACTCAAAGTCTCGTTTCATCCAGTCTCTGAAATCCTATCTTTTCATTCTTTCTGCTGGAAAAATCAACTCTTCGGAACTTCCGATCCAGGCATCGGAACTTCCGAAATTCTGTTAATTCAGCTTCTTCGGAACATCCGAAGTTTAGTATCGGAATATCCGAAGCTTTCTTAGCTGGAGTTTCGCTGGAAACCTCAACTCTTCGGAACTTTCGAAATCTATATCGGACTATCCGATATTCTGGGGTTACTGACCGTTCGGAACTTCCGAACCTCAGTTCGGAACGTCCGAAGTGTGTGTAAACGCTTGAAAAGGACCGTTCGGTTGGCCCCTCTCATTTTCTTTTTCTCCAAAAGCCTCCGTACGGTTCTCCCTTTTCATTTATTGTCGTCTTCGGAGTCTCCGACCCTACGGAAACTCCGATCACTCCCCAAGGAAGGTTTCACCTCGGATCAAAGGACTCTCACTCGTTTCAATCTTGTTTTTCGTGTTCTCAGGTAATTCTAGAACCCTAATCTTGAGATTCCTTGTTCTTTGAAGTTCTTGCTCAAGTTTCTTTTGGTAAACTTGTTGCTCTAGTCCTCCTCTGTCTAGATCTCAAGTTTCATCAATTTCTATCAGTCGATCTTGTTAAATTCCTTGTTCTAGGGTTGTACCGAAATCTTCGGAACTTCCTAAATCTATTATCGGAACTTCCGATGTGGAATCGGAACTTCCGATAAGGACAGTATAGCTCTAAAACAGAATTCTTTCTAAATTCCATCTATCTCAGTGAGTTCACTTCCTATCAGATCATTTCTCGATGGATCCTGGTCAAGGTGATCAGCCCCCTGCCGGTTCAGCTAAGGTCACGTTTACTCGGAAATGCAAGACACCAACAGGAACTAGAACCAAGCGAGTTGTGACCAGGGGATCTCAGCCGGGCATTTCCATAAATGAACCCACTTAGGCCGCCCAGACAGTAAATGTGCCTCGTGGAGCACCGCTACCTTCTAGGAAAGGCAAGGGCATTGCTAGTGCGTCAGGTTCTCAGGCTAGAGACATGCCACGTCTAAGAAAGCCCGAAAGGAACCCTAGGCTTCAAAGAAAGCCAGTAAGCTACAAAGGAAAAGCAGCTCAAGTCAGAAAGGCTCGGGAAGAGAACCCCAAAAGGACAGACAGGTTCTCTACTGATGCACGTTTCTGGACATTCTTTCAGCAGGACTTCTACGAGTCAGTCATTCTTCCAAGGAAGAATCCTGTCATCTTGATGCAGTGTGTTGATTGGGAATATATGGCAGCGGCAGACGACGCTATCTTCAATGAGATTATTGTTGCTTGTGAAAGGACTGGCATCAAGAGAATTATGAGTTTTCAGTATGATTGGAATGTGGAAATCATCGCTTAGTTCTATGCAACAATGTATGTCTCCAGGGATCGAGTCTCTACTCTCCACTGGATGAATGAAGGAACTTGGTATGAGGCTACCTATGCTCAGTTTGCCAGACTACTTGAGTTCACAGAAGCAGATTCCAGGGATAAGGATCAGATTCACAATGAGAATCTGCTAGGAGCATCCAATCTAGGTTTTCTGTATGAAGAAAATGCTGATTATGAGGAAGGGAATACCAAGGGTATGAAGACCTTTTTTGCTATTCTGAACAGGCTCTTCAGGAAGACTTTGGCTCCTAAAGAAGGTGATGCCTCTCATGTTCTCTCCTACACAAGGAACCTTCTGAGTAGAATGAGAGAAAATCAGCGACCATTTGATGTCTTTGACTTTATTTGGAATGAGATCAGACTCATTGGTCAGGAGCCCAGGAGGAGCTGTGGGTATGCTCCGTATATCATGCACTTGATTGAGCAGGTGACACAGCTGCAGTTTGAATATGACGTTAAACACACTGCTCTTCAGGTCAGGGCTGTGAAAGCCTCCACTCAGAGAGCCACCAGAGCTTATACCAGAGGAACCACCTCTTCTGCTACTCCTACAATCTCAGCTCCCAATGGCTCATCCTCACCGATTCTGCGTGCTTTGAAGTTCATCTTTGTCCTTTTGCAAGGGCAACGCAGCAGCGCATAAGAAGAACACCAAGCGACTCAAGGATATTCAGAGGCATCTGAATATGCAGTGTTCGGATGATGAGGAGAGCGAGGAAGAGATCGAGGATCCAGTTGCTCCAGCACCTGACGCTTCAGATGATTCTGAGGACGATGCCGAGGAGTCTGGTTCAGATGAGCCTGGATCAGAGGAGTCCGACTAGCTTGCTTCATTCTCTCTCTCTCCTTTCCTCCTTTGTGGTGCTTGATGTCAAAGGGGGAGAGATGAAGACAAATTCCGTGTCTATCCTGAGTTTTCTAGTCTAAGTGAACTTGGTTGTGTTTTTTGGTTTATGTCGTGCTTTGTGTTGAATATTGTCACCTTAAATCCTGTTATCGTTGGTGCTTGGATACTTATGTTGACTTGTTGAATGTTAACGCATTTCTATTGCTTAATTATACTTGTTTAACATGCTTATGCTGTCACTTTATTTGATAAATCTCCTATGCAAGGATATAGGGGGAGCTCTCTCAACTCCTTTGTCTTCCAAAATGTGCATTTGTTCTCAAGTCCTATCTTAAATGCACATATCTAGGGGGAGTTCATCCTATATTCCTTCTATTCATTTGCGTTATAAATTTGTCTTTAATCGGGTTGTCATCAATCACCAAAAAGGGGGAGATTGAAAGTGCATCTAGGTCCCCTAATATTGTTTTGATTTATTAATGACAAACGATTAAAGAATCTAACATGTTCAACTAATTTATGAACATGTGAATGTTTTAAATAGAGATCATCTACGATCATCGCGCATCCTCAAACGTCATTGAGTAAGAAAAACGGCAACTGCGGATGTAATTTTAATTTGTTGAGTCATAGGTTTGCCGTACTATTAAGAGGGATGCGTTAAAATTGGTCTAGAGATGGTCTATATGCTTAGATGAATGATCTTTAGTCTCTTGAGAGTGTTCAAGTCGTCTCCCGTGCATTGGAATGTTGTAGTTGTCATTTTCGAGTCGGATGTTCCGAAGTTCAGACATTCCGATGTGTGGTTGCGCTTCAGTCCGTAGTGCGTTGTTAGGGTCGGACATTCTGATATTTTGTATCGGATGTTCCGATGCTTGTTGGATCTCAGTTAGGGTACTCTCTGTTTTGTTCGGAAGTTCCGATTCTGTGTATCGGAAGTTCCGATGCAAGTTGTCCTGAAAAGGGTACTCTCTGTTGAGTTCGGACTGTTCGAAGTTTAGCTTCGGAAGTTCCGAAGTAGCTGTTTTCCGGATTGGGAACTCTCTGTTTGGTTCGGATGTTCCGATATTTATATCGGACATTCCGATTTGGACTTAGAAAGTTTTGTTGAGTTCTCTTTCTAGGTGTCATCGGATGTTCCAAAGTTGATGTCGGATATTCCGATGCACGTAGTTTTCGACCGTTGGAAGCTTTCCAAGTTCTGGTTGTTTGCACTCATCGGATATCCCGATGTTGGGATCGGATATTCCGATGTGTGGCTGAGTGCGGGTATAACGGCTAGTTTTGAACCAAAACTATAAATACCCCTCACCTCTCCCTTTTGTGGGTTACACACTTCATTTGGCTGAACACTTGAGCACCTTGAGCACACCCTAGAGCATTCTTGAGTCCTCCTCTTGATCTTAGTGATCATCTAGTGGGTGAGAAAACATTAAGTGTGGTTGAGAGCAAAAAGTTAAGCATTCATTCATCTTGAGCATTAGAGAACCTCTCAAAGATCAAGAATCTAGCGCATTCATTACTCTTGGAGGTTGAAGGACTCCTAGACGGCTAGGCGTCGCTCACGAGCTCCCGACGATTGTGGGAAGCCGTGAGAAGTTTGTGAAGACCGGCTCCGCCTCCGAAAGGAAAGGAACCAATAGTGAAATAAAACCTCAAGTGCGACCGAGGTTTGGGAGGAAATGGTTGGAAAAGACCTGGCTCTTTGGAGCTTCCTCAACGGAGACGTAAGATTTCTTCAAGAATCCGAACTCCGGGAACAAATCCTTGTTTCTCTACTCGACTTATTGTTTTCACTGCGTCTAAGTTTGTTCCTGAAGCTTATTTCTTTTAGTAGACTCTTCTCTTGGTCGAAGTTTATCGGACATTCCGAACAAATACCGGAAGCTCCGATATAGTCGGAAGTTCCGATATTATTCCAGAAGTTCCGATACTCTTTCCGCTGCGATGAATTTAGTTTTAAATTTAAATTGCCTATTCACCCCTCCCCTCTAGGCAACTTTCTCATCTTTTCAGAGGCGGTGTGAGGTTTCCTGCCGGCTGGGTAGCTCAATCCTGCTACGATGATTTCTGGAGCAGGTGGCTCGGTCACGGGCGTATCTCAAGCGTCCTTGAGGCAGACGTCAGGGAGCCATTGTGGACACCGGCTCGAGTCGACGCGAACGAGATGGCCCAGACAGCGCGTTGGGCGAATTTTGGGGCAGCGCTCTACGACAAGGAAAACTCATTCCGGAAAATCATGGGCAGATCTCTTCATAAATTTTTGGAACCCAAAGGATTTTTTTTTGTTGAAAATTTCTGCATATGATCTCTTTGAAAATTTGTGGAACCCCGAAGGCCTTCGTGTAAAATTATCGTGGCACAAGACCTCTTCGTAACTTTCCGATCCCGAGCTTTTTTTGCAAAAGTACCAAACCTGTGACGTGGAGGGGCTGAGCGCTCTTGAAATCTCTCCACTTTTAAAGTTAAGATATTTATGAAAGAGTTTTGATAAGTTTCATCCGGATATTTTCTTTAGCAATGATCATCCAAATTCTGGGCCATTGGATTTGCTTTCAGATCGATGCACACCCCCCCTGAATTCGAGGTGGGTTAATCCTACGGATGTGTGTTTTGATCGTACGGTCCAAAGTTTGGATAATTTTTAAGACAAAAACATCCAGATGATACCTATATACTCCCTTTATGAAAACGTAATTATAGCTTTCCACACGTTACTTTTAGTGCAAGTGTATATATATATATATATATATATATACTATCTATTAATCCCGGAAGAATTGGCGAGCAACCAAGGTGGTCACGTCGCCTCTTTTTTTTTTGCAAAAAGCCCCTTGACTTTCTCTAAATATACGGATAGGTCCTTTTAAAATTACAAAAAAAAACCTCGACCTTTTTTTAATATTTTTTAGCCCCAAATTGTGAGAGTAAAAATCGTTTTTTCCAAAATAGACCATGTGTTCTTTCGATTTGCATTTAGTTCCCTCCTTCGTTATTTTACGAAAAAACTTTCGTTAAATACAAATCTCGAACGAGCCCTTTCTAATTTTTCGGAGTAGCGCTTAGGCCTAAAAAAATTAACTAACAGGTCCCCATCCCTTACGTCCAGATCCTTTCTCCGCTTTTCCCGAAAAAAATATTTTCGTCAACAGAAATATGTGTGCAGTTCTATCTCTAGACTTTTTTTTTTGCAACTCGATCTCTAATATTTTTGAAACATGTAGTATTACTCGGTGAATGCATAGAGTGTTAAACTCGACAAAAGAAGATTAACATCTCTAATATTTTTTGGAACATGTATTTATTACCTGGTGAACACATAGAATGTTAAACTCAGTATCTATAATTTTTGTTTGCAACTCGATCTTGTTAAACGTGGCATGTATAGTTTTTTTTTTTTGAGTTAATCTAATATTTTTTTGAACGATTTCTAAAATTTTCCAAAACATGTATTATTACCCGGTGAACGCATAGGGTGT
Organism: Rhipidocladum racemiflorum; assembly: GCA_036346355.1. Lineage (NCBI taxonomy): Eukaryota > Viridiplantae > Streptophyta > Magnoliopsida > Poales > Poaceae > Rhipidocladum > Rhipidocladum racemiflorum. Next base: position 53,907,178 of record CM070569.1, read on the forward strand.
TAAACTCGGCATCTATAATTTTTTTTAACTCGATTCTGATATTTTCAAAACATGTATTATTCTTTTTTGTTCAGAAAGGCCCGTTGTTACGCAAATTCGTCGACGGTTTCTACCTAACATATTTTTTTTAAAAAAAACGAGATAATAAAAAAACAGCTTAGATTTTCTTACCTTTTTATATATAAAAATTAGATCAAATTTTGCACGGCGCGGCAACGCGCGCAGTCCTACCTAGTATCTAAAAGTTCGCTCTTATATGCGACTGGTTCTTGAGGAACCACCCAACTTATGTTTAGTGATGGAGGGATATCTATCATCCTCTAGCTTCGGGAGTAATTAATCCACGCTCTGCCGACAATCAACGACATTCATACACTACATTTAGTGCAACTTGCAAGCATACATTTATTCACGTGGCGCGCGCGCAGAGAGAGAGAGAGAGAGAGAGAGAGAGAGAGAGAGAATACGCCATATCACATATGTAGTGCGTAAAGTGACCATGCATTCACGTAGCAGCATTGAAGCATGGCTGAGCTGCAGCTCCATGTCTTGGCAGTCGTCAATTAGGAAAGGTAACCGTGTAGACAGGCTCCTTGCTGGGAAAGAAGAGCCCGAAGTTCCTCTCAATCTCATCCCCTGGCTTATTGTTCTCGTTGAACATGGCAAATATGTACGCCTCGATCGGCCCCGACCGCTTCGGCGTCCCGTTCCTGAGGTGATCGATCAGGCCCTGGTTATACGTCCTCGCGTTATCCACGGTTGCCGCAAACCCACCGGCCGACGGCCACCCGCTCTCCGACACGACGACCCTGACGTTCGGCGTGCCCGTCTTCTCCAGCGCGGCGTAGATGGCGTCCACCATCGCGTCGAAGAGGCACGTGTAGGTCAGCCCGTTGCCGTCGTCCCTCACCGTCGTGTCCGGCCGGAAGGTGGCGTAGTTGAGCTGGATGTCCCGCGGGTTGTCTCTGTAGGCGAAGTAGGGGTACACGTTGGCCAGGAACGGCGACATGGTGTTGCCCAGGAACTGAGCGATGGGCGCCATGTAGCGCTGCACGTCGGGGTGGAACACGCCGCTGGACGGAGGGAACGAATCGGCGATCACGTCGAACCGCACCGACGTGGACACCTTGATGCTGCTTGAGAGGCCGGCGGACACGAGGGCGTTGTACACGTTCTGCATGGCCGGGAGGATGAGCCCCATGTCGCCCGTGGGAACCTCGTTGCCGACGGCGATGTACCGGATGGGGACGTCCGGGTAGTAGGCCTGGACGTTGCTCCGGACCCAGCCGGCAGCGTAGGAGGGATCGTTGCCGAGGTGGCGGACTTCGTCGACGCCACCGACGTCGAGGATGAGGCCGATGCCGCTGCCGCGGAGGGCGGCGAGCGCCTCCTGGTCCGGGTAGTAGATGCGCATGGCGTGGATGTTGCGGGACTTGTACAGCTGCACGACGTCGCTCCGCGAGGGAAGGTTGTCGCCGTTCACGCCGTAGCAGACACCGTGCACGGCTGCGCGCGGTAACGTAAATCAGATCAAGAGAGAATACAATCAAAATGGCAAACTAACAAGCTTAGACACCATGAACGAATCAAACAAGTTTACATATGGGGTAGCTAGAAATCGATCTGTACCTCCCATTTGCTCAAATCAAGGTGTTAACTCGGTCTCTGCTTGCTCAAATATCCAGAGATGCTTATGTATGCTTTGCTCGATCCCTGCCTGTGATCCCTGGGGAAATAGCCCTTAGCGCAGCCTTATATAGTGAGAAGAGACTTTTTACCGTTTCGAGTGATACCAAAATATATATTGAGCTAGTACCTAAAGTTTAAAGGATGAAGGTACTAAATTGCAAAAGTTTAAGGGTAATTTATTGGTACTTCATGTTACATCCTACATTGAGAAATGTATGTGTGACTTCGTCGTCTTCCTGCATGTTGTCAATGGGGCGTGCATGTGCTTGGTTTTCTTATTAAATTATTACCAAGTGACACTTGGGCCAGTTAGCCTTGATTTTCCATGGATTTGTACCAATTTCATTTAGCTTTTTGGACTTTCCGTCGACAAGCAGGATCGATCATAGAATACTTGGCAGATGCCATTAAGCAAGCATGGCCCCTTGGATAGGTACTTCAACCTGGTTGTGGCCTCAGGTTGGCCACCTAAGTACAATGTCAAGTCTGTTGGGTGAGATGATATATAGATGACTAGATAAGATGAGGTGGATCTTAAATGACTCGTGATCGGCGTTGTCAGGTCAAAGTATAGTAGTACGTGATAGATACTGACGGGAGGCTGGCAACCGACCCTGGATATATAATTGCAAGAAGCAGCTAGCAGTGTGTTCGTTGAAGCCGCCTCGCTTGCCCTGCCCGCGACAAATTCTTCGGGGCAATCCAAGGATCGATCTTACACGACATTGACCACTTCTCGACTGAGTAGTAATCTACAATAAGTAGCGGAACATTGAAGCTGCGTGCGCGCATTAGCGCTCTCGATCGATCGTGCTCTCCTAGGGCGATGGATTGAAGGAAAAACTTGTTTTTACTTGTTACGTGTTTTTTTTTAACTCATTTTGTTGTCATATGTTGGAACGATGAGCTTGGAGCCCGATCAATTATATCCTATCTTTGTATATTTGTTATCATCCTCATGAGGTATCATAGAATTACTATCGGACCCTGCAAAAATAATCCTGAAATTCTCTGTATATTCTGTACTAGTTTAAAAAAAACTAGAACACACAGTAAAATGATAACATAATATATCCATCGCATTTATTAATATAATATAACCAGTAGTAGAGCCCAATACAATTGCCACAGGCAATCAACTGGGGCAGCGACTTAGTTAACCTGTGTTGGAACAGGACACTCAGAAAATCTTTAGGCGCAAGAGTCTCTTTATTACTTTTTGCTTTTTCTTTGCTTGCTTGTAAAATAGGTACAAAGTCTCTGTTTATATAGGCTACCTTTCGACTAATACATGTCCTCGGACTCCTACTGGAACACGGCAACCAAGCAAGACTCGTCTATAACTTGGATAGCCCCTGTTCATACGAACTCAACTTTCCTAATTACAAGATTAGTTCCAACATTCGCCCCCCTTAATTTTGTAACATCTAATTTCTAACATAACTCTAACTTGTTAAGGCAATCGGTCTCATATACGATTTGTCCAACTCTTTTATTCGACATAGGATGGAGAACACATCTCCTCAACACCCTTGTACTCAATTTACTTAATTCAAGACAGTAAACACACCTATTCTACATCTTGGACTCATCTTTGATGGATATGAGTTTGGACGGCGAACGCACCTCTTCAACGCCCCGGACTCAACTTTGACGGACTCGACTTTGGCGAACTCAACTTTGGACGGCGAACACATCTTCTGAATGTCCCGGAGTCAACATAATGTTATAAATAGACTCAACTTTGACTTGCACTGCACACTCAGATGATCACCATTGCCATCTTGTCACATCGATTATCGACGACGCTCATCAATAGCGCGTATCAGGGAGGCACACCTCCTCCACCCTTTCGCCGTTACATCTTCTTGTTGCCTCTTCTCGCTAGTGATGCAATTTTGATGGTACGAAGACTCGGATTGGCCGCCGGCTTCCTTGGGTGCCGCTCCTCGGGAGTCTCCTCCTCCCCGAGGCAACGGTTTAGATCTTGTTGGGTAAGTCGTAGTTGTGACCGATTGCCTCAACAAGTTAGAGTTAAGTAAGAAACAAGATTAAGGGAGTGATTGATAGTTTTAATCTTGTTTTTAGGTAAGTTTGATTTGGAAAGTGTTTAGAGTCCGAATCGAACACATGAGTTGTTATCTAGTCTGATACTTGATGTTCTGCTATAGAAGCAAGGGATTGTAACATTTTAGAAGATGAGCGAAGTAAGGAAAAAGCAAAAAGTAATAAAGAGACTCTTGACCCTAAAGATTTTCTGGGTGTCCTGTTTCAACAATTCGTATCAAAGCAATAGGGCGTCACAAAGACATGCATGCGGCTGAAGAAAAAGCCTTGCGGCGGTTGTGGTGCAACAAAGAAAAAGCAGCAGCAGCAAAGTCTTTTCTAGCTCGCGGCAGCAAAAAAAAGGTCTTGTGCAGTCGCAAGTAGCCGATGGTTTTGTGTGTGCAGTGCAAGTCGAAGTTGAGTCCACTTGCAACACATCGATGTTGACTCCGGGACGTTGAGGAGATGCATTTGCCGTCCAAAGTCGAGTCCGTCAAAGTTGAGTCACGGGTGTTGAAGAGGTGCGTTCGCCGTCCAAACTCATGTCCGTCGAAAATGAGTCCAAGACGTAGAAGAAATGTGTTCGCCGTCTTGAATTAAGTAAGTTGAGTATGGGGGAGGAGATGCGTTCTCCATTCTATGTTGAATAAAAGTTGAGTAAATCGTAGTTGTGACCGATTGCCTCAACAAGTTTAAGTAAGAAACAAGATTAAGGGGGTGATTGATAGTTTTAATCTTGTTTTTAGGAAAGTTTGTTTTAGATAAGTTTGATTTGAAAAGTGTTTGGAGTCCGAATCGAACACATGAGTTGTTGGCTAGTCTGGTACTTGATGTTCTACTATATAAGCAGGGGATTGTAACATATTAGAAGATGAGCAAAGTAAGAAAAAGCAAGAAGTAATACAAGAGAAAATTGCTCCAAAGAATTTTAGTATTTTGTTCCAACAATGGTCCTCACCAACATAAAACTCCTCTGAAAACAAAAGAGTAAGCAAGGGCGAATACAAAATTACTCCGCAAGTTACACGGGAGATGCATTTTAATGAAGGGATAACAAGGAAAGGCTATATGGTTAAGTTTTTGCACAAAGCAAGTTTTCCAATATTCTAAATAATTTTTCAATTGCATACTTTTAATAAAGAAATATTTTATTTTAAACAATTTGACACAAGGTTACATCCTGGAGCTAAACCAATTTTTACTATAATGGAATTAATCCACCTGGAATCATCTTTCTGAAATCATTTTTGAAAATTTTAAAATATAGTCTGTAGATGGCTTGCTCGGCATGCCCATGACCGCGGGTGTGGCTAATCGATTAGTTTTACACTCTGCAGAGGTTGTACAACTTTACCCACAAGACACGATTGTCTCACTACTACAGAATGATACATCACTATCGCTTCATTTGTGTTGGTTCCAAACTTGTGGTAGTGATAAAGAGATCACACTTCCTTAGGTGTGCGATAAAGAGATCATGACAAGGCCGCCAGGTCTATCCTATACCAGACTTGTGGTAGTACGGTTAAGCTATACATTCAGCAAAACTTAGACCGGTCCTTAACTGACTAGGCGAGCTTTGCACAAACCCAACTCAAGTGCTTCACGCACCCACCTAACAACCATTCTCGCCCAGTCTAAACCACATTTACAAAGGTGTCACAAAGCAAATTGGGCATAACTATTCATTTTTAAGCTGGGTTTAAATTACATTAGTCACAATTTATGCATGCAATTACATGTAAAACAAATTAAGATTTTAAAACTGAGATCAAATATGGTCAAGATGTGCAAATTGCCTTAGTCATAGGGTAGGTGCTTTGAGTCAACAATCGTAAATCCTTTCATCTCTCCGAAATCTATACGTTCGAAAATAGCCAAATTCAAACAAAATCTAAATAAATTCAAATAAAATACAAAACTAGCATGAATAGGTAGAGTATAATTTTACATGAATTTATGGAAAAAATGAGGCCAATCGGACTTAGAATGAAGGAGATCGCACCTTTTGAATCTCGCAAGAAATGCTAAAATTCCGAAAATTGGACCTCTCGCCGGACTTGGAGAAGAAATGGCTGCCGATGGTGCTCCGGTGAGAATTTTTAAAATATTATTTTACCCGATGTAGAGGACATTGAGAGAAAGCTCCAGTAAACATTTGAGGCCAAATGGAGGTCGGGAGAGCTCGTCGAAAGTTCACCGGAATTTGAAAAGAACGGTTTCTACAGGGATATCCGGACATTGGATTGGAAAAAATCCAATTATGTTGTGTGGGAAATGAGGAGAGGAAGCTGGGGTTCAATTTATAGGACAATCGGACCAACGGATCATCGGGAAACACTCATCAGAGTTATGATTAAAATAGTAACGGACTTGCCGGAATTCAATGAGTTGAAACGGATGCAATAAATCCGAGTCACTATAGCTGATGGGTTCACTGTAGCTGCCAAATAGGCCGGAGAAGCGGATCGGGTTGGATGAACAGTAGTTAATTTATTAATTTCAAAAGCATTAATTTTCCACTAAAAATTCAAATTGAATCTAAAAAATGGCAAATAAATTCTCATAAATTCAGAAAATTGAAGAGACAACCATTTCATCAATAAAAGCACGAAGAAATATTTTTAAATAATATAATACTATTATTTTTAACACAGTAATTAATTTTTAAATACTAAAAATACCCTTTTACTTGGAAAAGTAATAGAATAGCTCTAAAAATTCTAGAAAAATTCAGAGAATTTAACTAGAGAATTTTGAACTTATTAAAAATTATTTATACTTTTTATTTAGATAATTTTTGTTTTAAATAGTTACTAAAAATCAAAAAGGCTTTTAGAAAATAGCAAATATAGTTCAAACATTTGGAAAAAAATTTACAGAAATTTCCGAAGAGATTTTGAACAATATTTTTTTTCCAATTTAAATTTGTTATTTATTTTCTTAATTGCATTACTTTTTATTTTTCTGATAATAGGAAAAAGTGTTTTAAAATCCAGAAAATTCAATGAAAATTATTTAAAAAAAATAGAAAACCAAATTATTCTCATAAATTCCATAGAAACCACCAAAATAACATATTAAAATTTTAATAACAAATTATTTATTTTCATAAGCAAAATTCTGGGATGTTACAATTACCTTTCAACTCTACTATTTTTTGGTACCTCTACTCTTTAAACTTTTGATATCTAGTGGTAATTTTAATGTATTTTTTGATACCTATTAAGAATAAAAAGTCTCTTATTTTCGATATCTCAGCCTAGCAAAAATACAACTCAAGCAGGAGTGCAGGACCAAAAAAACCCAACGCGTACGCCTTCTCTAATCGTCAACTCATTGCCTTGCCGCAGCCTGCCCTTCTCCCCCTCGCAACGTAGAAGGCCGGCAAGTTTGGCTTTGTGGGGTTTTGATAAGTTTCATCCGGATATTTTCTTTAGCAACTATCATTCAAATTCCTGGCCATTGGATTTGCTTTCAGATCAATGCATGCCCCCCCTGAATTCGAGGTGGGTTGATCCTACGGATGTGTGTTTTGATCGTACAGTCCAAAGTTTAGATGTTTTTTGAGAGAAAAATATCCAGATGATGCTTATACACTCTCCCCTATAATTTGATGGATGTAACTCTGAATATCGAGTGAATAAAGTCCCTACCTTGCCCTTAAAAAAACGTACGGGCACTGTTCGTCAATCACCTCCGTAATGCAGCTCGCAATGCCTCCATGAAGAGTGCACGCGCACTACCCCCGACAGCATTTGTGTTGCATGAGCCAATGCACTACTACTGTGGAAAGCAAAAGGCAACAGAACAAAGCAATAGGTACAGGCACAAGCTAGACAAGAGTAAACCATAAGAAATAACAAAGGAGATCCAATCCTACCGGATATAAGGATCGGAGAAAGCGCACGCAGAGAGAAGGCCACGCGTCCCACCCCCCCTCTCTCCTCTTTTTGCAAAAAAACCCCTCCAGTTCTTGAAATTACGGATAGGTCCTTTGCAATTTTTTGTGAGAGGGAGATTTTTTCCTCGGTTCGCGTTTAGGTCCCTCCTTCGCCGTTTTACATAAAGAACCTCCCGTTAAATACGAATCGTAAACGAGCCCTTTTATAGTTTTTCAAAATAGCGAATGTGTCCAAAATCATAACAAATAGGTCCGTACACTTTTCGCTCGTGTCCTTTCTCCGCTTTGCCCAAAAAATGTTTTTGTGATCCGCTTTTTCCTCCTGAGCATTGAAAAATGTTTTCGCTTTCTCCGCTTTGCCCAAAAATGTTTTGTGGTCCGCTTTCCCTCCGAGCATGGAAAAATATTTTCGCTGGTCGCTTTTCCTATAAAACCGAAAAAAGTTTTTGTGGTCCGCTTTTCCTCCCGAGCATGGAAAAATGTTTTCGCTTCTCCGCTTTGCCCGAAAAATATTTTTGTGGTCCGCTTTTCCTACGGAGCATGCAAAAATGTTTTCGCTTCTCCATTTTTCCTAAAAAACTGAAAAAAGTTTTGTGGTCCGCTTTTCCTCCGGAGTATGGAAAAATATTTTCGCTTCTCCGCTTTTTCCTAAAAAAACAAAAATGTTTTCGTGGTCCGCTTTTTCCTTGAGCATGGAAAAATGTTTTCGTTTCTCCGCTTTACCCAAAAAGTTTTGTAGTCCGCTTTTCCTTCGAGCATGGAAAATTTTTTTAAAGTGTTCTCGTGGTCCGCTTTTTCTACGAAAACATTTTCTCGGTTTTAATGCAAATTTCTAAAAGATTATGTGTTTCAAATGATCGAGTGTCTAACTTCTCATATGTTATACTAGGAAATTAAGCGCGGCGGCACGCCGCGCACGTGAACGAAAAAAGTTTTGTGGTCCGTTTTTCCTCCGGAGTATGGAAAAATATTTTCGCTTCTCCGCTTTTCCTAAAAAACAAAAATATTTTCGTGGTCCGTTTTTCCTTCGGAGCATGGAAAAAATGTTTTCGTTTCTCCGTTTTACCCGAAAAAAAAGTTTTTGTAGTCCGTTTTTCCTTCGGAGCATGGAAAAAAAATTTTAAAGTGTTCTCGTGGTCCGCTTTTTCTACGAAAATATTTTCTCGGTTTTTTTTGTATTAAAAATATTTTTTTTTCGTTCACGTGCGCGGCGTGCCGCCGCGCTTAATTTCCTAGTTGTTGTTATAAGTAGGAACGACACAGAAGAAAGGAACAAAGATTGAATGAAGGTCAATCTCAAGCCATCGTAGCTTACGTCTTGGGTAGGAATTGCTCTGGCACCAACACCACTTATGCTTCCGTCTCCGCTTCGTCTAAAAGGTTAACCCGGAGTTCAGCGGCGGAGCCATGCCTCAGACCACCCAGGCCTGGCCCAAATAATCAATGTAAATTTCTCAAAAGAATTTATAAATTAGCCCAATAACCTTTACACCGGCCCGAGGCTTGGGCCGGACTGGCTCCGCCCTGCCGGAGTTGACGGTGAAACTCGTACTCAACTAGTAAGGTGAGACTAAATCCAAACACTTGCACTTAACCCAACATGGGTCACAGTTAGACTCGATTAATAATCCTTTGAGGCCGGTCTCACAATGGTACGTTGGGGTTGTGGTGAGTTTGTCAATTTGGTACCTATGAATATCACTATAGTCTATAGCTACCATTTATTAGAGCAGGAATTAGTGATTTCAAACATTTTTCAAAGAAAATGACTTACGCGTACCATCCATGATCAAGAATAAATAAACATAAAAAATTATTTATAGATGTTCTCTTCTGCAATAGACATATATAAAAACCTAGGGATGCAACTGATCTGGTCCGACCCACAGAACCGTCGATCTGATCCCGCTAAGAAGACCTGAATGGGCCGAAGGGTCACCCCCAAAAAAATTTGAGGCAGATAGAGCTCAGATATATGGAGTGTGTGGTCCTAGATCGGTATGCTACAGTTCTTTGTTGAGTAACATTGGCAAGATCTTTTGGGAACGGTAGTGTATATCGTCTTTGGAAGGAGGACATTTTCCAGCATAGGCAGGCCAGGCTCTGTAGAGTACTCCTGACTGTTGATGCATTTCTTCCCCCTAAGATAGAAGCGCCAATCAACAGCCAAACAGGGAAAGAGTGAAGAATCATGGATAGGCAATAGAATGGTAAACAATTTGTAAAGCAGTACATAAATTTTTTTTCAGAAAGGCAGCATTGCAGGGAAAATTTGGTTTGCCAATTTACAACTTTGAAAATTCAACAGATTCGTTGAAGAGATATATAATCAAGTAGGCATCACAGTAATGTATATGGATTGTACAAACAGAAAAAAAAAAAAAATTGAAGACAAAAAAGAGACACAGCATCGGTGTAAGAAAGCTATCTACTGTCTCATCAAGCAATATAAGTCTGTTTGGGATCTTCCATGCGGTCAAGGTTTTAGAACACTACCTTTAATATCTGCTAAATCATATAAATTGACTAAGTAGAAATAGTGTTATTGAATTTGGCTAGCAAAATACTTTCATAATTTTAAATTGTAATTATTTTTGCTAATATACTACAATAGGAAATCATAGTTAAAGTATTACATTGGACGCTGTGAAAAGGTAGAATAGACTTATATTTTGGAACGAACAGAGTATCATGTAAAGGAACTTCTAATGTTGCAAGAACAAAATATTAAATGTAAGCAAGATTACCTCTAATAATGTTGCCTTCTTGTTTCTGCGCTCTTCCTCTTTACATAATTAGGGAAATCACAATACCATTCCTAAGCCGTAAAAAACAGTTCCATGCTTACAAATGTCTAAAAAACAATTCCGTGCCTACAAAAGGTCATGCTGAGTGCAGGGCGAAGATCTTGTAGCACACGACACACATCATTGGTGTAAGAAAATTATCTACTGTCCCATTAAGCAATATAAGTCATTTGGGATCTTCCACGCAGTCAAGGTTTTAGAACACTAGCTTTAATATATGCTAAATCATATAAATTGACTACATAGAAATAGCATTATTGAATTTGGCTGGCAAAATACTTTCGTAATTTAAAATTGTAATTATTTTGGCTAGTATATTGCCATAGAAATCGCAGTTAAAGTATTACAGTGGAGGCTGTGAAAAGGTATAATAGACTTATCTTTTGGAATGGACAGAATATCACGTAAAGGAACTCTTCTAATATTGCAAGAATAAAAATTTAAATGTAAGCAAGATTACCCCTAATTACGTTACCTTCTTTGGGCATCTTTTTGAATACCCAATGATGTGTGGAACTAACTCTTGCTGCGGCCTGCGGTCATAGAGTTTGTGGGAGTGCAATTTTATCCATCGAAGGCTAAATTCTAACGCTCACTCTACGTATGAGTAAGAAGCACCTCTTGTAAAATTTTAGGCGTGTGTGAGGGTGTACTCTTTGCGGTGCACATGCCGCATAATCTCTCAATACGAAATACCATTCTAGTGTGCATGTAGTATTGCCCAGAGAGAGAGAGAGAGAGAGAGAGAGAGAGAGAGAGAGAGAGTACTGCATTGTCAATCGATAGCTAAGCTATTCTAGAAATCCTGAATGGTCTATTACTGTATTCATCACTACTCAAAAATGAAAGGGAACTACTACAACTAATTGTATGGTAAATCGATCAGCCTCAAATCACACAGGTACATGGCAACGTAAAATTGGTATGGATCGCAGTAAGGAAAGGAACACAAAGTTACCGCGAGAACACTCCAATCCATGTCATACGGATCCTTTGCCACGAGCTCCTGTGTGGGAGACAACTGGATCATGTCCTGGCGAACAAAATAGGTCAGCTGAATACAGAGAGAACAATTCTCTACCAACACACGAAACCTTTAAGTTCTTCACATGCTCTCTTATATCACTCCGTACTCAAACCATGAGAAAAATTCCAACAATTTGCTTGCTGGCAACTAAGCAATACCTGTTGTGTTATAGAAAATCTGAATTTCAGTTCAGAGATTTGTAGTTATTCCCATGACGAATAAAGGCAGCATGGAATTTCCATGAAAAATTATTATAGAGCTGAGCACTATGGCATCTATCTAGTTTTGCAACCAGAAATTAACTTACAGGCACAATGAGTTCTTTATATTCATTGTCTACAGAAAACTTACATATAGTTTATCAGCTGTCTATTGTTGTCATCAGTGCAGTACATAGTGGAGCACAATATCCCCATGGCATTGGTGAGAAGAACATACCAGTAGGTGATTCCTAATCAATATTCTCATCATCAGATGACCCACCACATTTCATATTGGTGTCAGCATCACTTGGCCTGCTCCCAAAGCTAATCCAGTCACAAACACTGAATTGACGATCCACTAACGAGTGAGGATCCATCATGTCAATTCTTGAACTTCGATTGAAGGACTGGAATGAACGTCCATGGAAGAATGAGGAGTTCCTTTGTCTCCTTGATGATCTCTAAAAATCAACATTGAGCTCCACAATAAGATATGGAACTGGTATGTTTCTTATTTTGTACAGCCAACAATAGCTAATTAAGTAAATGCATGAGCTTAGAGTTATACCTGGGAATCTCGATCCACATTCTTCCTAGGCATCCTCTCTAAGGAAACACACAGTTGATTCAACTGCGCATTGGATACGGCACCGATTTAAGATCGAGAGAGGTGGCCTGAAGTCAATAGTGTGTACCTTCTTCCACTGCATAATCTGAATAGAAGTCCTCAGCTTTTGTTTTGATGTTGGACTACTTCCTGACAAGAGTCTTGGACCGGGACAGCTTCTTCCACACCAATCAGAACCAAAAACAAGATGAGGAACTAACATTCAGGAATTATGAACAAAACAGCTGTTGATTTGGACAACCTTACCTTGCTCTTATTGGAATTTTCATCTCTCATTGTCTCAATGCTCCCTCATGCAGCTTCAGGGATGATTCCTCCCTCCTCAAACCAACAAACTTTCCGCCCTTCTTTCCCCTCCCAGAATAGTATATCCCAGAAAAATAAAGGGAGAACATGATTCTACTTCTCTTTGTTCCCCAAAACTTTTGCCAAACTGTCAGGAACCGATGTTGCACTCAGTTTAGAACTCGGATTGATATCAATCTCCAACGGAAAATCGTGAGGAGGAAGAAGAACGTACGAGAGAGGCTAACAAACTAAAGTAACAAACAACCAGAATGTGCTGTTCCATTTCCTTCCCACCGAGTTTTATACCTGGGTAACCATACTTCACCTCCGGTAATACAAGAGTTGGTAAACAACTGAAATTAACTGACATGAGAGTTTTTACGACAAAAGGTAAAGAGCTACATTCAGTGGTAAAGCAGGACCAAGTGGGCCACGCCGCGGGACGGAGCGGGCGAGCGCAGCGCGCCGCACGCATCGGGCGACCGCGGAGTAGAGGTGGATGTGATACCGTACTGCAGCCGCACAGCTTGTGTCTATCGTGCTTATGGCCTAAACCGTATCGGACCGTGATGGTCCATCATATCGTGTTGTGCCGGCTCAGTTTATTTTTGGCGAGCTCGGGCACAATTCATTTGAGCTTTATGCCCACTCTATGTTGTGCTGGCCCAAGAACTACTTATTTACAAAGTTGCGACGAGACGAAAAATCTAAAGACGCATGATGTTCCTTAGTAGTTAGTACAAAGACTTGTATATTACAAGAAATCATGCGCTTTCTCTCTCTCACCCATTTCTCTCAATCTCTCTCATCTATCTCTCTCATTCCCACTCTCTTAGCTCCTCTCTCTCGTCTGTCTCTCTCATTCTCTCTCACTCTCTCAGCTCCTCTCTTTCACCCGTCTCTCTCATTCTCTCTCACTCTCTCAGCTCCTCTCTTTCGCCCATCTCTCTCAATCACTCTAAGATCTCTCTCGTCCGTCTCTCACCCATCTCTCTCGGCTCTCTCATATGTCTCTCTCTACTCTCTCTCTCTCTCTCTCTCTCTCTCTCTCTCTCTCAGCTCTCTTGCCTATCTCTCTCAGCTCTCTCTCTCTCTCTCACCCGTTACCCTCTCCCATCTCTCTCGCTCGTTGCCCCCCCCCCCTCTCTCTCTCGCCCATCTCTCCCCTTTTCTCTCTCGCCCGTGTGCTAAAAACTGATCGTAGGACTAGCAGAGTAAACACAAAAAGATTTAAAAATACAGTTTCTAAGTCCGACAACCCATAACTTTAAGTTTGAATTTTCAAAGAATGCATAATTAAGAGACAAAACTATAAAAAAAAACTACAACTTCGATACACTTGAGGCCATCTAACAACCCACGCTCACAAGTCATACACATACGTTGAAGCTCTCATAACCAGGGTGGCTTTAAAAATCTTGGTTTGGACTCAACTTTAGACACGCAAACTTTTAACAAGAAAATGAGAATATAAAATGTAGAAAGAAAAAATGACTAACAAGGGCTACCGATTTCCAAGGTGGTGTCATGGTGTTTGTATAAAGTGCATAGTTCTCCCTTCCTTTTTTCTTTTTCTTTTTATTTTCTCACCCTTTTCCTTTTTCCCTTTCCCTTTTTCTTTTTCTACTTTTCTTTTTCTCTTTTTCCCCCTTTTGCCCTTTTTTTCTTCCTTCAGTCCTTCCCTTTTATCCCCTCAGCTCACAGAGGCCAGATCGCCTCCCTTGCCCACGCATGTGACTAGCCGCCTCCAGTCGCCCCCTACCATCCAATCGTCTCACGCCGCCTTTCACCTCCCTCGTCGTCCCCCGCCACCTCTCCCCTTCCTCGCCGCCTCGCCGGGCGTCCAGTGCTCCTCCGCAACCTCCAGCGCCTCCCTTTCCCAATCGACGCGCGTGACGTCCACGGCTCCCTCGTCCACATCAATCATCTCGGCCGCCGCATCGCGATCTCCCTGACCTACCTCCTCGCTATTGCATGGCAGCCCCACTCGCCCCCTCACCTCCCACACCGCACCACCATGGTGGAGGAGGTGAGAAGGAGTGCGGCGGGTGGCCACGGAGGAGGCGAGGCAGCCACAGTGGAGGAGGCGAGAAGGAGCGTGGCGTGCATGTGGGCCACGGCGGCACGGTGTGCCACGATGGATGAGGCGAGGCCGCCACAACGGAGGAGCGCGTGTGGCCATGGCGGAGGAAGCGAGAAGGAGCGCGGCGGGCGGCGACAGAGGAGGTGTGGGCCACGGTGGCACGGCGACGGCTACAGTGGTTCGGCCCCCAACGGCACGGCAACGGCTACACGATTCGCCTCGCCGGCACAGCGTGCCGGCCCGAGCAAGGCCCAGCTCACGTGTGCCATGCTGGGCCTCCCATCGTGCCTCGTTGGCAGACCCGACACATCTCAGACAACCGTGCCGTGCTAGCACGGTTTATTTTGCAACAGTGTCATGCTAGGCCGTGGGACGGGCTGGACCGGGCATGCTTCGTGCTAGCCAAAAATGGCCTGGCCCAGTGCCCACCTCTACTGTGGAGCGAGGCCGACGTGGATGCCACGAGAGGGCCGAAACTCCCCAAATTTAATGGGAGATTTAATTATTTGCCCTCTTTTTCGTGGTGCAATTGATTATTTGCCCCATGTGTCTCACTGACATGTGGTCCTAGAGTCCGCATATCAGTGAGATATCATGAGGCAAATGATCAATATTATATGCAAGTAAGGGTAAATCATCAATTGTTCCAAATTTAATATAGGTAGTGTGTGTATATAAATACAACTTGTAGGTCTAAGGCCTAAATACCGTTACAGTTCGTTAGTCTGTCATGGAGTTTAGCCTAGCCCGTCTGGGTGGGCTAAATCCAAGCAGGACAAGAAAAAAAGGGCTAAGTCGGTACGATTTCTCTAATCGTCAATCCATTGCCTTGCCACAGGGTACAGGGCCGGCATGTTTGGGTTACTTCTCCCCCTGTAATGCTGGATGTAACGCAGCTCGCAATGCTTCCAGGAAGAGTGCCATACTAAGCTGGCACTCATCGTGACACGCACCACCTCCCAACATCATTTGTGCTGCATCAGCCAATGCACTCATGTGGAAAGCAAAAAAGCAACAGAACAAAGCAATACGCATAGCACCGGACAAGTGTAAACCATAAGAAATAAGAAATAAGAGAGGTGTTTCTACGTTTTTCTTTTCTAAAATTGTATAAATATTAAAACATAAATAAATGATAGACAGTGATTACTTACTCATTCGTTTGTTTCAAGATTTATATAATTTATATTAGAAGGAAAAACATAGAATCATTGCCCAATAAATAAAATTGAAGAAGATCAATGGCAAGCCGTGGTAGCTTGTCTTCGGCAGGCGCGCACTAGCACCACCATCACTTGCATTTCCGTCTCCGAAAAAGTTAATCTTAAATAGTTAATTTAGAGTTGAATGTGAAACTTGTACTCAACTAGGGAGGTGGGACTAAATTCAAACACTTACACTAATACCCCTGAATGGGCCACTGTTAGGGTCAATTCATCCTTTGAGTCGGGTCTCACGCTGGTACGTAGGAGTTGTGGTGAATTTGTATCTGGTAGCTATGGCCAGTACTATAGCCACTATTTATTAGAGCACGAATTAACTATGGCATTAAGCACCATAGAGTGATTTCTAACATTTTCAAAGAGAACCCATCATGCGTACCATCCAAGATCAAGAATAAATAAGCATGAAATTTTTGTTTATAGATGTTCTCTTCTGCAATTTTCTTTTAATTTTATGTAAAGAATCTTCTGCAACATGTGTATTAGGTGCGCGGGGTCAATTTTTTTTTTTTTTTTTACGTGATAAGGAGGTAACATCGGTATAGAAACAAGGTCACAGGGAGTCGTCAAACGACTATGGAAAGACTAGCGAGGGACATGAAAGAAATACACCGATGAACTCCAGCTGTATGACTGTATCTTGTCTCTTGTCACAAAGAGGCAATGCACCAACAAAATTACATTGTGCATCTTAAATATCCCTTTTATTTCACAACACAACACATACTGAGAGATGGGTGATGAAAAAGGAGAGACACATTTCTTTGTTTATCAGGAGATATGATTATTATAAAGTTATTGTGTATTTGACAATTTAACACGCTATATCTCACTGATATATAATTTTTGGATCTAGATATCAGTAAGAAATGATATAGCAAATTATCAAATATACATCAATTATACAGTAAATAATCAATTTTTCCTTGTTTGTTTAACCATCAATCCACTATCGAAGTAGTAATCGAACGAATCGGAAGTCATCACCTCGTGCTCTCACATGCCCCGTGGATTCACTCCCGATCGAGTTCGTCGTCACCAGATGCCCGGCGTTATGCGGCGAGCTTGCTCCTCCGTGCTTTGGCCTGCGCCGGCGCGTCGCGCCCGCTTGGGGAAGTCTTCGCGACGGTCCTCGTGCTCCTCCTGACGTGGCAGAGCACCCAGTACTCGTCCTCCTCGCCGTCGTCAGCGCGGCGGTAGCACCGCGGGTCGGTGATCTCGTACTCTGCCATGATCCACCCGGTGCTCCTCTGCCCCATCTCGCCGCGCACGTAGAAGCAGAACCTGACCCTGCACCACCGCACCACGACGCCGAGGTCGGTGATGGATCTGCCGTTCTTGGTCGAGCTGTGCATCCAGGCGCCGCCGCCCGCGACAGACCGCCGCACGAAGGGCTTCTTGCGGCCGCGCGCAGCGAAGAAGTATCCCTGGTCATGCCGGCCGTGCCGAGCGAGGAGCTCCCACGGCGCTGCGCCGAAGGGGTCGGCCTCCACCACGGCGCCCGCCACGCGCGGCGCAAACCCGCGGAGCTGCGGGCGGAGGAAGTGGAGCACCAGCTCGTCCTCCGTCGGATCGAAGAGGTCGCCGGCGAGGTCAGCCGCGCGGTGCTCTTCTTCGGTGCCCAGATTTATCTCGTCCTCCATTTCGACGACTCGGCCGGCGAGGTCAACACTGAGGCTAGATGCGGGGGAGGGACAGAGACAGGTAGATTCGGAATGGAGAGGCGGAGTAGAAATGGGCAGGCTCCGCCATTTATGTGGTGGTCAAGTCAATTGAGGCCAACACAGCATTCTTCTGCTCAACTCGCCCAATCAGGCAAGGATCCAATTAGTCATCAAGTGCCTCTCCCACCAGTTAATAGTAGTTTCTATGAGAGGTCGTGTTTGGTAGAGCTTTACGTCTCAATTCTATTTTAAATATAAAATTTATATGTTAAAATATAGTGAATTAAGTTTTATTTTAAAAATAAATAAAATGACTCACAACACTCTTAGGCCCTATTTAGCAGAGCTCCACCTCAGAGTTGAAACTTATAGACTAAAATAAAGTTACTTAAATTTATAATTTTATTCTAAAATGTAAATAAGGTGACCCACCTAAACACTCTTAGAGGGTGTTTGGCAGAGCTCCAGCTCCACGAGATTCGTGAATCTGGTGGAACTGGGTATTGCTAGCTCCACCAAATCTGTGGAGCTGAAGCTATAGTTATATTAAAAATGTTTAGATGGGTCATCTTGTTTATATTTTAGAATAAAAATATAAACTTAATTCACTTTATTTTAACCTACAAATTTCAGATCTAAGATAAAGCTGGGATTTGGAGCTCTGCCAAACAGGGCCTTAATATACATACAGCTCCAGCTCCACGAATCTGGCGAAGCTATAAATACCTAGCTCCACCAACTCCACGGATTTAGTAGAGCTGGAGCTCTGCCAAACACCTCCTTAATATATCCATAACTCCACCTCCACGGATCCGGTGGAATTAGAAATACCCAGCTCCACCAGATCTATAGATATGATAGAGCTAGAGCTCCACCAAACAGAGCTTTAGTATAGGCCCCGGCATGGACTGAACTCGCTAAAGAACCATGAGATGGCAAAGATTGATCTTCATTGTTGGACAGGGACAGGGTTCGTTTTCTCAGTAATTCCAGATCAAGAAAATCATTAAGATGAAATTGTTTAAAGAGGGAAACAACAGTCGATGCGGAACAGCAGCAACAATAATGTGTGATTTAAACCTGTAACTGCGACTGCACAATCATCCATTTCGCTCACGAGCAATGATTCTATGCTTTCTCTCCTAATATAAATTGCATAAATATTGAAGCAAGCGAAGAGGTAAGTAATCACTATCTATTCTTCATTCATATTTTAATATTTATATAATTTTTTTTAAAAAAATATAGAAACACATCTCTGCACTCATTCATTTTGGAAGTGTATCAATATGAACCACATATATATCGCGTTGTAAGGATGGTTCCATTGCAAAAAAAACATCACCTAAGGCCATTCGGTCAAAACCTGTAGGGAAATCAGAGTACAGTTGTGGGATAGAGCTCAGATTGAATCCGATTAAAATAGAGATAAATTAGCAAGTTAGAGATAGAGTTTGATTTCATTAAAGTTGTAATCCTCGCTATAAATAAAGGGTTTGAGATCCAATATGATACACATAATTTCAATCTACAACAGTATACAACCATTTACGCTGAATCTATGAGTACTTTTATGTCTCTTTAAATCAGCGACGGAACTAGAAAACTTTCAATAAAAGGTGCATACTTCACATGCATAACTCTACAGTTTTATACACTGGTTTTGTAACATAATAAATCCAACACATATATTCAAAACTTGCTAAAATTACATTACAAAATAGTTGTAAGGTTTTACAAATCCCAAACCACCAAAATCAAAATCAATTCAATCAACAAATTTGATCTATTATTTTTTAGGCGCATATGTATACCCGGTAACCCACCTAGATCCACTCGTACTTCAAATTCTCTCTCAACTTCAGTCTAAGTTATTACTGCCAAACAATCCAAATTAGAACCTAAACCACAACAATCTCACAAACATTTCTTTTGGTATACAACCATTTTGACCAAACACACTTCACCTCGATAACACACAATTCTTCAGGTCCTTCATGTCCTTTTTGAAAGATCGAGGCACACCAAGAGAGGCGTAAATTGGTACAAACTAACACATGAAACTAATTTTTTTCTATTTTATTAATTCTAAAAATTAATAAAATAATGACTAAACCACAAGAATCAATCTATAATAATTAATCTAAGATCATGAAAGAAAACTATATTAAACATGCATACTAGAAAGTAATTGTATGCAAACAATAAATAGTAGATGAGAAACTATACTCACTAATTATATGAAATCACACGTGTATAGATTAGTTCACATGAAAGTACAAACCTAAAAAAATCTCCCAAAATTTTCCTCAATTTTCTCTTTTTTCTTCTTCTCTTCTTCTTTGTTTTCTCTCTCTTCCTATTGCTGTTGCTCGCACACATACAGCCTCCAGGAACTTCCTTCTTGGTTTGCTACCGTACGTGACTCGACCGAGCGCTTCTCTTTTTTTTTCCCTCTACGCAGCCCCCTGGCAAGAAGAAGTGGTGGGGGATTGAGCCAAGCGCCGGTGCTTATTTCTCCCTGTGCTTCGGATCACGAGCTCACCGCCGAGACCTCTTCTTTTTTTCTTTTCTACTACGCGCCGCAACTGCTCTTTTTCTTCTTCTTCCATGTGCTAGTGGAGGTGTGAGCATTTGTACAAGCACAGGAGCATCCAGTACTACTATTGGCACATCAGTTGGTACAACACCTACATCACCACCACTGAATGACAATGCATTGGTAGCATAAATGAATTGGAATCATACACGAGTGAAAAGTCATGTCGGTGGGTTGATCCTAATGGTAAGGATGCACAGTTTGACATATTGTCATGGTGGAACATACATCAAGGGACTTCTCCTATTCTCTCACGACTAGCTCGTGATGTGTTAGCTATTCAAGTACCAACTGTTGCTTTAGAGTCAGCTTTAGTGTTGGTAGACGTGTTGTTAATCTATTTCGTAGTCGACTAGAGCCTAAGGTGGTTGAGGCTCTAATTTGCACCAAGGACTGGACTACTTTGTCTAGGAAATGTGATTAAAAGTTATTTAGTTCATAGTTTATACTACTTTCAACTTTTGTGTCTAGCTTCATTACATTTTTAAATTTCAGGTTCTAAGGAGAAGATAGCATCACTTGTTGATGAGTTGGATTTGGACCTGGAGGATAAAGAATGTGCTATTGCATACATGAACGAGGAGATTTGCTAATTGTTAATTTGTTATGAATCATCTATTGTATTACCATTCCTTCCTATCATTTTGTATTCTATTATAACATACTTGTCAATGGTATGAGCTATGTAGTCTTTGTAGTTGAGTCCCATTTCACTATTTTTTTTGTCGATCAAAATATATTTTTTGTAGGATGATAGGATGAATGCGGCTAATATGTTGGTGTTTGGTCAATGAATGTTAAGCCAATGGTACGCTCTCTCATTGCTAAAATGTACCACTTCATAGACACTAAGGCTTTCACAAATCATAATATGAATGCTTGCATACGTAGCATAGGTTAGTTACGATGGTTACTTTTTGTTCTTCACTTCTTCTAATGGTTATTTATCTCAAATATTTGCATTTCCTTCCATTAAACTTGACATCCAAATATGACAGGTTTTGAAGTCCTACATGTTAGAGGATTTCAATTCTAGACGAATGCTTGGATATGTAGCAGCAGGGGTTGTGGCTAGCATGTAGAGTTCTATGTTCATCGCTGTCTTACCGAGAAGCTTTAGAGGAGTGTTCCTTGCTAGATACTACTGGCTTAACTGGTATAGAAGAATGAATTTTGGACTATATAATAGTTTAAGGTGTGAGGGTTGTGATTTGTTACGATGCTACTTGCCAGATAGTAGTATATTACTGGCTTAACTAGCCCCTGTCATATGCTTGCTTAACTAGTCCCTGTTATCAAGTGATGTACTTAAATTTACTTGCTAATGTACTAATGTAGTTCCATTTTGGACATATAGTATGGCTGATTGATCGTAATATGTGCGACATATATGGTTTCTATTTTTACACATTATCTGACTAAATATTTGTGACCGATATTAACCGTATTTAGAACAACCTGTATTCGCTCCATATTCGTGATCGAGGTAATCCGTATTTGTATTCGAATCCGGCGTTGACCGTATCCGAGTTTGTATCCGAGAAAATTTTGGAATACAATAGAGGATAAGCAAAATCCGTCCATATCCGCTCCGTTTGCACCCCTACTCGCTAGTCGTTGATGTCTAAAACTCACTCCCTTCCCTCCCTCCCTCCATCTCTCTCATGGAAGTTTTTCTTTCTATGGAGAGACTAGAGCATGTCAAACTTGTCACCCTAACGGTTAGATCTCATTGGATTTGTTGGGGACGGGACCAGAGGAGCTCACGCAGCATCTTGGGCGGCACCCAAGCTCTGCCACTAGTAGTCGCCATGGCCTTCGTGAGCTCTAAATATATGCAACAGCCACCATGAGCGGCGAATGAGCTCTATAGTCACCTGGGTACTACCTCGTCGAGCGGCGTCTTTGTAACATCCCAAAATTTTCAAAAATAGGAAAAACAAAAATCTAAAATTTAAAAATAAAATCAAATAGAAATTTTAATTGGAATCAAGAATTTAATTTAAAATTTATTATCTTCACCTCATTTTCTTAAATCCTGTTAAAGAATAACTCCAGTATGAAAATTCTTTTTCAAAGCGAACAAACTACTAAAACTAAGTTTCAAAGATGATATTAATTTTGAATATGTATCTTTTCTGATTTTCTAAATCTTTATTAATTTTGATTTCTCCTCATTAAAAAGTTATTTAGTAAAAAGATAAGAAGTAAAATGATAAAAGATAAAATCGTAAAAAGTGAAAATTATGCTAAAAATCTCCAAAGTGCTGCGAGAATCCCAAAGCCTTCTGGAAATACACCTTGGTGAGTCAAAATTGTTGTGAAACCATTTATTATGTGAAATGATTAAACATATTAATGCATTTTTACTTTGAACAGCAAGGTAAAAGATTTTTGTGGAATTTTATAGAGTTTTCTCAAAGTTGGAATTTTTACCACGTGATATACACACCCTTAAAATTATCTGGTAAAATTGGTAAAAATTAATAAGTAATTTTACTTTTTATTCCAATTTATTAATCTCAAAACTGAAAATTAGCAAAACAGTGTAAAAGAATTATTATAAAATAAATGCTTAAAATTTGAACTTCAAATTTTATGGGAGGTTCCTGACACCATTATAAACCTTGTATAAAATTTTCAAGAATTTATAAGCTAATTGGTCCCATAAATAAAGCAATTTCCAAATATGAAATCCTATAGTTCACCATGTTAGAATTTTAGGAATTAATGTACTTTGAATTTTGATCCCAAAATTTTACAGTGAGTAGACAACTTACCTAGGTAACTTGGTTAAAAGTTTAGAAAATTTGTGAGCTATTTAGCCCCTTTAATTAATTGATCTAATTTGGTTCAGACCAGGGGCTTTGAATCTGGGCTAGTCAACTAACACGTGGGCCCATATTAAATTGCCTAGCCGACCAGCTTCCTTACCTCTTTTCCACTGTCAGGTGGCCCCTCCCATTGCTCAGTCCCACACGTTAGCTACCCCTTTTCCATTTCACCTCTCTCGAGCCACTAACATGTGGACCTGGCCCCACATGTCAGGGTCATCTCCCTATCCTCACCGCTCTTCTCTACCTCGTTCTTTCTCGCACTCGCCTGAAGCCACCGGAAAATATCTCAACGAATCAAGTTGCTACGTGTCATTTCCCGCTGCAACCTTGCACGCCCCGAGGTACACTGCATCTGCACCTGCCACGTTGCTGCCACCTCACTGCCTCACCCATACCGGCCGCCGTTTGAGCGCCGCAATGCCGCGAGATTGAGCCGCCATGAATCCCTCCATTCAAACCCTGTTCTCCAGCCCTTCCTTGGCTATTTAAGGAGAGGGATGAGTTCCCTGGAGTCACCACAGTAAAAGCCACCAACTAGTTCGCCCGAAAGCTCCAAGCCCAGTCGAATATCATCGTCTCTTCCCCGAGTCCGGTGAGGGCCTCACGAGCTCGATCTTTCACTATAGCACATCTCCAAATTCCTTTGACCGAGAGCTAGCTCGTGAATCCTAGAACCTTTCTCGGCCCTCAATCGAGACCAAGCATAACCGAAGAACCCTCGCGTCAAGCTCCACATCGCCACCGCCACGCACGGTGAGAACTCGTTACACCTTCTCGGCGAGCCCGCCGCCTTGCGCCATGGAGAGCTATGCTCGGATCGCCATAGGTGGAGTTTGAACTCACCTTTAGGTGCGCAAGAACCCGCTATAGCCTCTCCTACTGTTGGCCAAGCCTCACTGGGCTCCACTCATCACCGGCTAGCTCCTGCTGTGGCCTCCCCTGCTCAGAGACTGCACCACGGGACCCTGCGGTTAGCCGCTGGTGCCGAGCCACTTCACTAACATCTAGGGCCCACCAATCGACCACTTGCACACGCGCACTCTCACTCACGCGCAGTCACTAACTACCGGGTCCACCTTGTCAGCGAGTCGGCCCGGTTTCAAACTCAAGCGTGCACGCAAAATGTGCTGAAATGCCTTCATTAATTGAAAACGCCCAAAGCAAAATACGCTCCTTCTTAATGAAAACATACCTTGCATTTTTCTTGGAATTATTGAAACCGAATGGATTTAAACTTTAATAACTTTTAAACTATAACTCCAACTTAAATGAAACAAGTTTCTAAATTCATACTAAGTTCTCTAGTTATAGAATATGTAAAAATATTTGAAGTATGATCATTGGTTTAAGACGGAGTTTGAATTTAATGTATAGGTTTGAAATTAGCTTAATGCAAATTTTGTGCAATTCAAATCCAATTTTAGTGAAATAAATTTTGGTAGAATCCTTGTGTGATAAGAGTCATGATTTTGGAAATAAATTTGAATTTAGAGTTAGTTTGCATTATTTTCTAATTTAGTTTGATTTCAATGGGTAAAATACTCAAAATGCTATAACCTGCTTATTTTATATCTAAATAATGTGAAACTAGTTTCTTTATGCTAGTTAGATAGTAGAGAACATAATTTCAACATAATACTTAGGGTGTACCATTGAACTTTTATGTGTTACTTCATATATTGCTTTATGTATCATTTAGTTCGAAACTCTGAAATGACCCTTATACCAAATTGTAAACCTTAACTCCTAAAATATAAATTAGGTTTATAAATACTCCTAAGACTCTAAGAATATTATTTTTATAAAATATTTAAAATGAACTTTGTTTGAATTAAATCTATAATTAGATCATTATTCAATGCATAAAAACCCAAATAATTATAACTTAAACATATGAATTCAAATTTGATGAAACAACTCCCTAAACCCTTTTAGGATCATAATACACCTAGTTATGCAAGAATAATTTGTATTTGATATAGTTTCCACAAAACTTATAAAAGACTTTAGGTTCCAGATGCTTACAACTTGTATGTAGCATTATAGTACAAAGTAAAGGGTTGTTTGGTAGAGCTCCAGCTCCACCAGATTCGTGCTCCACCAAATCTGTGGAGCTAGAGCTATGGGTATATTGAAAGTGTTTAGATGAGTCATCTTGTTTACATTTTAGAATAAAAATATAAACTTAATTCACTTTATTTTAACCTACAAATTTTAGATCTGAGGTGAAGCTAGAATCTGAAGCACTACCAAACAGGGCCTAAATGTTAATGTAAATAAAACCACTTCATCAACACACTAAGTGATAGATCAATCAAACTTGCAATGATATTTATTATTTAACTTAGTCAAGCCCAAATAAGTTTTCATATAGCCCTAATTTTTAATGTATATATAATTAGATTATAAGTTAAAGCGTACTAATACTTAAAGAACAACTTAAGACTACTTCCTAAGACACAATTGTCTTATTATGTAGAAACATTTCCATTATAACTTGATTTGTATCTGAATCCTATCAAAAGCATAACTCCATGTATTATAAACCCTAAAAATCCATAATATAAATGCATCCTAAGTAGTAAGGAATTAGTGATTAAAATATTGTTATCGACAGCCCTTACCTAAAGTCATAAACTTATAACTAGTAGATTAAATTAAGCCTTACATACATTAGTGATTGATTGTTAGTGTCTGATATTCACTCAAGCTTAATCATGCAACTTATACTTGCTTTCACCTCTGTTGCTTTATGTTCTAATTTATAATAATATAAAAATTTTGGCTTCTTGAATTTGAAATTTTACATATTTAAATTCGCAATCTTAGCTTCTTGAATTCGTAAAATAAAATAGAATAAATCATAAAGAATATGTGTCGTGTGCAATGCAACCCTCAAACTGTTAATCAGTAATAAAGACTGTAGTGTAGAATTAGCACGCTCGTATATACGATCACAAAATCCTAACTACAACCATGCTTGTTGTATGTAATAATTTTTATTTGATTTTCCATCTGATTTCTTTTTGCCTTTATTGAAAGTGTTATTTGCTATTTGTTGTTTCTTGTTAAACGACGTGTAGATTCCGACGTCCTGGACCCCATCATCGACAACTTCAAATTACTATGACTTCGTCACTGAATACAACAAATAGCAAGGCAAGCACTTCATGTAGATTCTATTTTTCCTTTAAAAAGAAAAACTCAATTAAAACTTGCAAGCATGCGCTATATTTTGTATACACTACTGTATTGTGGGAAAATGGCAGTTATAACCTTCATTGCTGGCTTTCCTTAATCAGTAGTGATAGATGAAAACTCTAGCTCATGAAGGGACACACAAAATGGGTATATCCGATTATTACATGCATATGCTTAGCCATGCTTTAGATTGGGACACGAACAGATGGTTATACTGTTCGTGATAAACTAAAATTTTGGACATGATAAACTTTAATCTTAAACCTATTGGAGTATTGTGATTATTGATATTTTCTGAAAATAAAACTATGATTCTGATGCAGGCGATTATTGGCAATAGCCAGAAGCGTAATTAATAATGCACGTAGATAGGGGAGATTTCTCGTCCAGGTTGATCAAAGACCGAACTATTGTGTTGTTTTTATGTCAAGATAACCGTACATCCATGAGGGCTGGTATGGGACGATCTTAACCTATTAAGTTATTTGAAACTAACTTTGCACATTAGAAGGCTAAAGTAGCACAAGCAGTAAACCCTGTCGAGTTTGCTTGTAAGGGGCTACCACATGTGACTTGTGGGTAAATGCATATCGGTGCAACAGTGTACACTTGGCTATGGGGAGAAACAGTTGTTGTTTTTTGAGCTCAAGAATTATTATGATTTATGTGGTTGTTTTGTTTCTGTCGTCATAGTAAGGATTTAACTTTACCGGGCTGGTACAAAGCTAGGTTTGAATAATGTAACGGTTATTTATGATCTCTCTATGACACACCAAAGGAAGTGTGTTAATTATCGATTGCACAAAGAGTTGATCATTCCTTATGGGTAAAGCTGTACACCTCTGTAGAGTTAAAACTAATCGATTAGCCGCACTCGCGGTCATGAACACTTGGTAAAGTCATCACATAGTTAGATATTTTGATATCCTTACTGGTGAGCTTACCCTTGCAGATGATTTAATGCTTGATATGTATTGGCAAGATTGAATTTAGCTGTTGTGCCATGTGTTGGCAAAAGTTTATTTTTAGATACTCTTTCTTTTAATGGGATTGGATACTCACGAAGGGCTGTGAGTAATTTGTTACATTTCACTCACGAAGGGCTGTGAGTAATTTGTAACCTTTCACTCACGAAGGGCTGTGAGTAATTTGTAACCTTTCACTCACGAAGGACTGTGAGTCTTTTATTACATTTATGTTATTCATATTTTTTTACTTTTATATTTACATACTTGTTATTTATATTCTTGCCAAATTGTTTCTATTTTATGTTACGCTTTTAATCTATTATTCAGTATTTACAATTCAATTTGGCTCCAAGCAAAGATTAACCATAGAAACCTTACACTAGGATCAGCCTGCATTTCAAACACTTAACTCAAAGTCTTGCTGAGTACGAAATGTACTCACCCTTGCTATCATTGTTGTTTTTAGGTGAAGAGACAGATATTCTTGCAGGCGTTTACTTTGACGCCGTATACGGATTTGATAACGATGATTCTTTTTAAGGTTTTACCTTGTCAGTTACCTGAGGATTATGTAGCACACTACAAAACATTTGATTTTTTTGCTATATTCTAATCGACCTCACCGGTCATATTGTATCAATACTTCCGTCATTATATGAAATAAAATACCATATGTGGTTGTGATTTCAAATTGTGTTGTGTGTGCTAGCTACTGATCATGATACTAGCACAGTATGCATTTTAGAACCTTTCTTTTATGTTGCACTATAGCATAAAAATGAGGGTCTCAGACTTAGTTTCTCCACCATTGCTGCCACAACCTCCTTCTCCGACAAGCACGGCTACTCGCAGCTGTCCATGCATCACCCCCTCCTGCTCATCCAGGTAGGCTTTGCATGCATTTTCTTGAGATGTTGCAATATCTTTTCTCTGTTGTCGTAGAAAGTGCTTTGGTTTGCTGCAATGTGTATTGCTGAATTTTGTAGCAAACATGATTTTGTTGCTAAGGGTTGTTGAGTTTGTTGTTCCTGAGTAATTTTTTTGTTATAATATGTTGTTGGTTTTGTTGCACCAATTTATTGACATAGATTTGTTGCAATTAAAGCCAGTTTTTGTTATATACATAGCTTCTCATTGTTGTGCTCGCCAAAAGTTTATTGCAATACTCTAGGAGCAGATTGAATGGTTGAGTGATAGGTTTGTTGTAACAGTGGGGTATTTTATTGCATGTTCATCACATTGATGTTGTGTCTCAGCTTTTTTTTTTTTTTTTTGCATATTCAATTGTTATTTCGAACTCTTGTATTACTATTTTTTAGGATATTGTATTTTTTTGTATTTATTGCACATGTTGATTATAATTATTATATGTATTATTTAGCGATGTTGTGTCGACGTGCACGATAGAAAATTTCCGATTAGACGGTTGATCCTTAGCTATTCCCAACTTAAATAGAGTGATTCCCTTTCATGTTTGGACAGAGTTAGGGACACCGGTAACCAGGACAACGGGACCATTCGGAATGCGGAGATTTATATTTCCTGCGAAAAAGATAACACACACACACCACATAGGCCGTAAGCAATCCTCTATCAGCTTCTCACTCTCCATAAGCTGATCTATTAAGGCATTCGCTGAGGGAGCAGGCTAAGCAGGTATTTCCTTCTATAGGGAGAAAATAAATAAAGAAACACCACAACCAGACAGCTGGTTCATTAATAGACAAGCATCTAATTATTATTGTTCTATGCCACTCACTCTGTTTACTTTTATAAAGCTTATTTTTTGAATGGTCTTGTTCATAAATATAAAACTTACATGTAGGTTTAATGAGGTATTTTCTTCTATATCCCTATTTATTCTCTACCAACTATATTTATTTATTCATTACCATCCACACAGAGTATATCTTTCATCTTGCAAGATAATTAAGTGAGGCATCTAAGTCATTTTCTCTTGTACTTTCTTAATTTTAAAGCAACTTTAATCATTATGTAAAGTCGAAATTCGCCTTATAAAAATGAAAAGGAGGGACTAGGTCCATACAATCAACTAGATTCTACATGCAGTGCAACAACCGCAATCTAATCCTACTTATGAGAGTACGCAAGAGTTACAAGGCGAGCTGCAATCGAGGCCGCGATGAACTAGAATCGACTGTGTGTCAGTTTCTCGCATGGCCCAATAAATAAATGCGGTGTGTCCTTAAAAAAAAGAAATAAATGTGATCTATTTTTTTTTCTGTCTCCCCTCTCAACCCTAATTGCACCACCTCGATCCAGAGCTCGATCAAGGGCTTAAACATGCACATGTTGTGCAGATGGCGCGGATCCATCAATGCCGGTGAGGCTTGCTAGAGCCTCTGAAGTGATGGCCCCATTCTCCGGAGACGCCGGTAGAGGCGAGGCGGCACACAGATCTTTAAACACACCTAAAAATTAGAAATTTGATTTAAATTATAAAAAATTAGCTTAGTGCTATTTGGAAAATCCATTCAATGAGCCCAATAGGTGCCTTCTATTATGATATGAATAGAATCTTTGTCATTATATGGAATGACTCTATCTATTGGTGGACGAATCCGAATTGATCTACAGGGGTTTTTCTCCTATATATTGAGCATTGCCTTGTACAGAAAAATCAATCTAATAAAGAGAGAGAGAGTTTTCCCCTTCATATTGTGTGTGCTCCTATTTCTGTTCTTGTGATTGCATTGGCGTGATGTTGATTGATGCGGGCGAACGACTACGTTTCACAACACGTTATCAGCACGATTGTTCTACGCGTGGCTGATCGGGACTTCTACATTGCATCGATGTCAATCTACATCGCATCAACACTTTGATTGTGGCCCATCACTGATCGTCTGCCTGCGTTAAGTCTACACGGCATCAAGCTCTTCCTGTCTCACGCGATCTACACTACCGCAAGCCCTACAGGGAAACTTCAGCTCGAAGGCTTGAAGCCGATGTCATCGCTACTGCGGTTCGCCCTGGGCGCGCGCCGCTACGGCTTGGTGCTCGCTGTAACTGGCCTCTGCGCACCCTGCCTGAAGCCCGATGTCGTCGTTGGCTCGTTGCTGCCGTTTGGTTGTGTGCTCGGCCCCGTCAACCGCACCCTTGGCTGCCTCGCTGACCACCTCGCGCTCCACGCGCCCACCGCACACCAGCCAGCCAGCCGGTCCCAACTCCTGTGTGCCCGCAGCCGCCGATGGGTGCCAAGACTCCCAGCGCCGCGCCGCGATCCGCCGGGCGACTGCGCCGTGCCGCCTTGGTCTTCCGAACTCGCCGCGCCCGAAACGCGCACAAGCCGCCCTGGAGACCAAATCCATGTACCATGGGAGCCGTGCGAGTCCCGCCGCCGACCCACAGGCGGCGCCGCTCTGGTCTCGCTCGCGTGTTGCGACTCGCGAGCCTGGCGACATACCCCGTCGCCACTCGGCCTCTGGCCTCGACTCCTCGGCTTTGCGCCTCGCCGCTGCAGGCATTGCGCCTGAAGTGTCACCTCGACTCTCGGCTCGTGCGCTATGGCCGCTTCGGATTCCATGCCATCGCCTCGACTCCTCGGCTCCCGTGCACGCGTCGGCGGCCGCGTCCACCAATGCTTCGGCTCCCGTGCGTGTTGACGGCAGCGGTTGCGCTCGCGTCGCCACGGTCGCTGCCTATGTCTCCCAAAGAGCGACAACGACAACCATGCCACTAGCCGGCTCCCAAAGAGCGACAACGACGTACTCAAGTCAAGTTCGCGCCGGCGGTGGTGTGCTCATCGTGTCGGCAGCGTGCTCCGCCTGAGCCACAGCACCTCGTCGCCCGGAGCAGTGACCGGAGAAGGCAGCTAAGGAGGCAGCCACCACACCTTGCCTCCGTGCTCGTCACTGGTAGCGCGAGCGGTGGCGGCGACAGCGAAGAAGCGCGCAGGCGGCGGTGGCGCATGCTCGCGTGAGAAGCAATGGCGGCTAAGGTTTGAGAAACCCTAGCCGTCGCGATTTTTATGGAGAAACCCTAGTGTATACAATTTGATCCGGGACGCTATTATTCGAGTATACAATTTGATTCGAAGAAAAATGGACTACATTAATGTAGATGCAGATCTAGCGTTTTAAGAAATTGTTTGTTAGGATTGAAATGCGTGGTGGAAGCTTGCGCGTACAGTGAGCCATTAATTTGAAGAAAAGGACTCTGCTTGCTACAAGGGAGTATGTCATCACCGATGTTTTACTCTACCACTTGTTGGTATGTAATATATCGTTTTACATCCGATCCACTAAAAAAGCATGGAAGCGAGGTTTGATTTTGTGCTCGTTCGTCCGTCGTTTTTTAGCCTTATGATTTTTTTAAAAAATTTTGGTTATTTTTTTAATTATATCTCTCTTGCGTTGCTAGACCTAAATATTACGAAAACATATCTATCCTGATCTTCTGTGGTTAAAACCAAATTTTACGTTTGCGCCATCTGTCGATACCGCCGTGGTTGGCGTTGGCGAGTGCTCTCCCGGTCTCCCCTCCTCCTTCCCGTCCAAAGACGTCGCTGCGCCCTCCCAAGAGGAGCGACCGAGACGTTCTCCGGCTCTGTCCGTTGCCACTGTTCGCGTCCCCCTTCTCCGACGGCCCCCGCGGTGAGCCCTTCTCCTCCCCTTCCTTCGTTTCCACCCGTTCTCCAGATCTCCCCCTCCCCCTTCTCCGGCGGCCGGCGCGGTGAGCTCCAGCCGGAGATCCCCCGTCAACATCCTCGTGGGGGATCATTTCTTTACTCTGTGCAACCTCATCCAATCTACGGCGGCCGACGCGTTGAGCTCCTCTCCTCCCCTTCCTTCGTTTCCCCCCGTTCTCCAGATCTCCCCCTCCCCCTTCTCCGGCGGCCGGCGCGGTGAGCTCCTCTCCTCCCCTTCCTTCGTTTCCACCGTTCTCCAGATCTCCCCTCCCCCTTCTCTGGCGGCCGGCGCGTTGAGCTACAGCCGGAGATCCCCCGTCAACATCCTTGTGGGGGATCATTTCTTTCCTCAGAGCAACCTCATCCAAATCTTTCTTT
Source organism: Rhipidocladum racemiflorum (assembly GCA_036346355.1). Lineage (NCBI taxonomy): Eukaryota > Viridiplantae > Streptophyta > Magnoliopsida > Poales > Poaceae > Rhipidocladum > Rhipidocladum racemiflorum. Next base: position 53,939,374 of record CM070569.1, read on the forward strand.
CTGAGATGGATACTCCAATCCATGCAGTTTGTTGCGTGGTGGAGTACTACTAGCAGTTTATTTTCCAAAAATTTTGGGGGTTCAACTGAACCCCAGTCCCACGTTAGGTCCGCCCCTGTCAAGTGTCAACCATCAAACCCAAGGTTGCCAACTCAACATCTAGCGTGTCCAAGAAACTTAAGTTGTGTACCTGCCTCTTCATCATACCTCTTTACAAGGCAATACCTCCGTGATTCTTGGGAACCTTCAGGAGGACTAGAGAGCTGAAGAGTTTGTGTGGTTTTGATCTGGAGCCAGTGGTATAATGGCCACAAAGCTTGTTGTGAGTGACTACACTTTCTTGTTTAGTAAGATTCTTTACATGAATCCTTCTGTTGATGAATACTGCGGATGTGTCATTAATGTGCTTAGGTTCTTGGAATCCCCTGGGATGTGGATACCGAAGGATTAAGAGAGTACATGGCCAAGTTTGGACCCCTAGATGATTGCGTTGTAATGAAGGTTTGGAATAATTTCACTTTCAGATGAAATATCACATGCCATTCTTTGTGTTTCTTTTCCTTAATTTTAGGATTTTAGAAGCATATGTTCCTTCTCTTTAAGTTATATGGAAAGCCATAACCTCTTATGTTTTGTCTAGTTGACACTTTCTTACACATTTTATTCCTCTCAAGAATGAGTTTACTTTGGAATATATATGGCTATGTGCTAATTTTCTTTCACATGCCTGCTTTGATATTTAGGTTTTTTAGTGTTTTGTGCTTTTTCTAGGAAAAATGATCCTACTTTTCTAACATAGATGCACAACGCATCTTGTCAATTTCAAGATGATTACGTTTCACAACTATTTATCATTGTGCTGTTTCATCAGCATATTGCATGATTTGGTCATTTGTATGCTGATTGCTGTACTAATTTACCACCTTTTTTTCTTACTTGTTGAAAATAACAGGAGCGCTCGTCTGGTCGATCTCGTGGGTTTGGTTACGTAACGTTTTCATCAGCTGATGATGCAAAGGTAGTAAAAGAACAAAAAGACCCATTCATTCTGTTTGACTTCAGTGACTGTACCTTGTCTCTGAAACCATTGGCAAAGTGGCATTTTACTCGTGGATAGCTGCCATTTGCTTCACGCATGATATTGCATAGCAAGTCTTGTACATAGCCACCTTTTACTAGAGTCCATATGTGTCAGTTGTGATATAGTTTCATTTTTTAATTTCAACATCCGAATGTTGAATAGGTGCTCGCTGCTCGTGCAATTAGGATGTGATTTAGTAACACCTTTTCAGAGCTCTAATCTTATTGGGTAAATTTGCAATTTGTTGCTCTTAAATCATTCTGCAACACTGTTTCAGAATGTTCTTGACTGTGAGCATGTTCTTGGGAGCAGAACTCTAGAAGTGAAGATCGCAACTCCCAAGGTAAATAACATACAAGTACCTTTTTTTTCTGTGTACTATCCATATGCTCTGCAGTTGATTGGGTTGTGAAGCCGTAATTGATTACGGTGTAATTTCCTCTTAACACAGGAAGAAATGAAATCACAGGGAACAAAAAAAGCTACTAGGATATTTGTCGCTCGAATTCCACAATCTGTGGATGAGTCAATGTTTCGTAGGTCAGCTATAGCTTCCCTGCTTTTTCTTCATTGTCGATTTACTTACTAGTTGATTAATATCCGAGCTTGTCTAAACTAGTATATTGTCTTAACAGACACTTTGAAGCCTTTGGGGAAATTACCGATCTTTACATGCCAAAGGTTAGAAAAACTAGAACTGATTTTGCATTGCAACTAGTATCCTACATATTGTTTCAAAGGCACCCATGTTAGTTGTTCCCTGCTCTATTGATGAATTTCTCGAAAATATGACTTAGTGGATCTTCTGTAATGTTGTAATTTATGGCCTATACAAGTGAGGGACACCCTATCTGTGGAAGTTACATTTGCTTCTGTTCTTACTAGATTTGACATGCAATCTTCAGCACAAATATATCGTGTATAGGAGTGAGCCTAAGCTAGTGCTTGAGATGACACGGAACGAAGTTACTTGGTTGTGACTTATATATGTAACTTTTGGGATTCATTGATCTCCTATAGCCCTATTGTTGGAGTCAGGCTTCTTCTATTAGCCTAGACAGCGCAAGGGAAGTTGAGGATTGAATTTATTTCAGCACATTTCTCTGCATTTTGAATAGGATAGTCCATGTAACTGCAATCAGCATAAAGTTTATACTGCAGAATTACAGATAAGTTCATTTTACACGAATATTTGCTCTGGTGGTACTAAAGCACTGTAATTTGACGCCTTCAATGGTGGTACGCTACTTCAAGAGTGGAAATAAACTGTAGCTTCAGATGATAAGATTTTATTAAATTGAGCATTCCACCCTCTGATGTCATGTGTAGGAACATGGTTCAAAAGGTCATCGTGGAATTGGGTTTATCACTTTTCAGGGTGCAGGTATGTTTACAGACATCTTCCCTGGGGTACAGTACAATATGTCCTTTACAGCACACTGGCAAATAAACATTAAATCATTTTCACATGTATGCTTTATGCTTCACTTAAGTCTGATGTTCATCCACTTTTATTTTTCTAGTTGTGGTTGTGGTAGACACAGATATGTCAGATTGTCAGCGCGCTATCATTCTGATGAGTGATGACTTGCATGATATTCGAAATGTGAAATTATATGCAACCAATGCATAAATGCATATCTGTCCTGATATGTGGGCTTACACTCAGTTCACCTATTTATATGCTTGAAATGAGAAAGGCAGCAAATGCAATTTACTTATTTCCAAATTTTAATCAAAATCTTCTTTGTTAAAAAATATATTCAGATACTTGTTAAATAATGCTATGAGTTCTCCATTAAATATTTCCGGAGTCATTTATTTATGTTTGGCATCCACGACACATGCATATGTTACTAGTAGCAATGGTGAAGTAATAAACCCATGCAGATGTCGGAGGAGGGTCTTCTATGTAACAGTTAAGTGTCAGCCGAGCTGACTACTTAAGCAATGCCGGCGAGTGATTCAGAACGCTTTCATTTACCTTGTCGCAGTTTGTTCTTACAGCAAAGAATCTGTTGTGATATAGTTAGCCAATTGCACTTGTACACAACTGTTGGCCTATCCCTTTTTTTTTTCTTTTTTTTTCTGCATTTTGATGTATTAGGATTTGGGATAGGATATCAAATTGTAAGAGTTATTGCACCGTGTTACATTATTATAGTTATCTTTGCTCACTCTTAACAATACATAGTAGTTACTAGCTAGTCTAATGCTCATCCTCTTGAGCTAATCGTTTTACTCTTATCTATGTTGTGTTCTTTCCTCTACATGATCAATGATTTGTCTTAATTATTCCTAAATTATCTTCTTGGTAAGCTCAGTCTGAATTTGTATACTTACCTTATTCTCATGTTAACTGTAATATATCAGAATCTGTGGACAGCATCATGCAAGAGGCGCATGAGCTAGATGGTACAACTGTAGTTGTTGACCGTGCAACTCCAAAGGTACCTTACTCTATTCTGGAACAGAACTCAGTGGTGGTTGAATCCCATTACTACCAGGCTATCTATTCTCTTCTGGCATATCTTGTATTTAGTTAAGTATGTGTTACCACCTGAATATTTGTCTGTATCAGGATGAAGATGTCAGATACCCTCCAAGCAGGACATCTCAGGGTGGCTATGGTGCATATAATGCATACATTTCAGCTGCTACCAGGTATGCAGCTTTGGGTGCACCAACACTATACGACCATCCAGGATCAGCTTATGGAAGTAAGTCTTCCATGATAAAAAAATGTCTCAGATTTGACATAAAAGCAACTTTGTTTGGTGGATTAAGTATTTTTCTGTTTAATTTGCATTGGCTAGGAGGATACTATGGATCTTCCCAAGTAATGGGCAAAAAGATATTTGTTGGCAGGCTTCCACAAGAAGCAAACACGGATGACCTAAGGCATTACTTTGGCAGATTTGGCCGAATTGTGGATGCATATATTCCAAAGGTAAGGTTATGACTGTTATTGCTTGTAATGGAATTACATTTTACGTTGTCTCAACTTTTCTAGTTGCCTTATAGGATCCTAAAAGAAGTGGCCACCGAGGATTTGGTTTTGTCACCTTCGCTGATGAGGGTGTGGCAGATCGGGTAGCTCGCAGAAGCCATGAGATTCTGGGACATGAGGTAAGGCTGTGGGTGTTTCACTGTTCCCTTGCTTTGCTCCCCTTGCATCTACTGCCAAAATGATAGTATTGACCTAAGCTTTTCTTTTGGGCAAAAAAGTCGCTAATAATATTGTTCCAATATTTCAGGTTGCAATAGACACAGCTGCACCACTTGAGGGTGATTCAAGTGGTGGTTACATGGAACCTATGGATCTTTATGGAGCTTATGGTTCGATGCGATCTTATGGCAGGTTCTGTGGCGGTCTAGATTATGATGTAAGTACACATATCTGTTTGTATGCTCATGGTGCATAGTAGGCTTATATAAATTAAATTGCTCTAGTAGGTTCCTCGAAAACAGAGGTTTATGCTTAAAATTTGTTCTGTGGCTGTAACCAATTGTTTGTTAATCATATGTGGCACATTCTCTAACAATCGCTTGTCATCATCCAGTACGGTTATGGTCCAAGCGGAAGTAGCAGATCAAGAACAGATTGGCGGTACCGACCTTACTGAGCCTGCTGTTAGACAATGTTTTATTTTACCTCTAGGGGAATTGTGGAAATGGGGAAAAGAAATACTTGTTTCAGAATGTTGAGTTGCACCGCAAGTGCTATGTTTATCTTAAGCGGGCTGTGTGGAACCTATCGATTTGTTCATGTTGCAGTTTTTGCCACTGATGCATTTCATGCAAGTTCTGCGCCGAAATTCACATAGATGCTAAGAGATCGATCAGCTATGTAGTTATTTTTGAAGTACTATATGTAATAGCAAATCTTTTACAAAACCTGTAAACGATTGTTCTGCGCGTGAACGACTCCTTATATCCGATCCTACATTTGGTGTGCACTCATCTACTCATGATTTACATCTACTTATGTGATTCCGTAATTTCCGTTATTCTTGCTGGTTAATGGGATTTGGGAGCTGGCACACCATCGGGCAATTCTAACCGTACTCTAGACCCCCGCAAGTCCTGTGCTATCATCGATGGATAGCGAATTGAGAGGGCTTTGTGCCCGCTGATGGTTTGCAGCAGTGTTCTAAATACCTAGCTAAAGTGTAGTTATAGTTTTTTTTTTGACCCAAAACGCGAAGATACAGTTAATATTTTGCTATATTAGCTACTAGCGTTATAGCTAATGAAAGCTTCGCTATTTGACATAGTTTAGAGCTAAAGATAGCTCTGCTATTCTACATATGTACCCATAGGTCAAAATATTGGCTCTATTTTGGAATATAATATTAATAAAATGCTCAAATGCATCTTTTTATAAGCTTGCAATATAAAAAAAACCTAGTAAAAAACCTAATCTCACCCTTTTTTAATAACCCAACATTCATATTTCTCGATAATTAAATACTTATTGTTACAAACGTTAGGATATAGTTATCATTTATGGTCTTGTATATGTATTAATATGTTTGTTGATTCCAGCGTTGACTCATATTCTTATTATAAAAATATTAGTACCTTTTAAAGTACTATGTTTTTATAATTTGTTTGGATGTGATTTATATTATATAGATATTTAATTTTTTTAAATTTTTTAATACTAAAAACGTGATGAAAGATATCTTTCATGATAGCTCCGATAGCTTTGTTGGAATTTTATGGTGAAGCCATGAAAATTGCGATTTAATAGCTTGTTTGCAGGTAGATGGCTGCTGAACCTCGCAGCCTTCAGCTAGCGCAGTTCGTTTTTGGTGGCCTCAGTGAACCCTGCGAGCAGTTGCGATGTCAAGAAGAATTGGAGCTGGATCCACTCGTTTATTGCATCACTGCGTGCAGAGGATAACATAGTTCAGTGCTTCCTGCGGTGATAAATAGTTGTTGTTTTGGATATTGATATGGTCTTCAAATCATAACTTTGACCACTAATTTTTATTATAATATATTTATAAAACTCGATAAAATTTTAATACTATGAAAGTACTTCTCTAGATAAGTCTACATATATAATTTTTATGTATCTAATCTAAATATTTAAGAATATATCGATAATCAATACCTGTGACCGAAGAGAGTATATATTTTGGTATGTCGAGTCGAGTGCAGTATTCTTGGCATGGCACGCACACACACGGAGACCCCCCACCTCGCCGGTCGCCACGGGACATGTCCGATGGTCGGTCGGCGATAGGCTCCTCAACGCACAGTTGATCGACGCCGCGCGCTCCCGTTGCCGCCACCACTTGGCGCCTTGCGGATGACGTGCACACCGCGGCCATGGGGCAACACCACGGTCGTCCTCCTCCTCCTACAGGTTGGCGGACCTCGACGTCGCCGTCGCAAAATCAGTCCCGACCCGAGGATTCCTTCCCTTAATTCGTCTACCGCAACTCTGACCTTGCGGCATTCACGCCAATGGTCCACCGCGCGCCTCGGCGACGAACAGTTGTCACGGATCGGCTTGGGTGAATAGCCGGAATATTTGGATATATGAATATATCGATTGAGCTTCGGAGCGCATATACAGAGTACAAGCTGGTTAATTTAGAGCACAAGTCAATCTACTATAGACATGAAAGAAACTTATATCGGATAGAAATCCTAGATGATTTTATTCTGTATGTAATGATCTTGCCGTACAAGTCATTTATCTACTCTTAAGGTCCCTGGAAGGCCGTAGTCAGGGAGAGGGAGCATTACGAATGCTTGGGACAAGAAGCCGAGTAGATAAAGCAAATTGGACCCGTCCCCGTGTGTGCATGCAGACATCCAACCAGAAGCAGGACACGGATAAGAAAGAAAAGTGCAAACAACAAAGAAGGGAAGGGTCGTCACTGCATGGTTGGCGACGTATGCTCGAATAGAAACAACATGATCTATGGGAGCAGGTTCCAAAAATCGTTTTGGTGATTTTCCACCGAAAACCGATTTTTGGTTTTTTTTTTTTTGCTAAAAATCGCTAGAATTTGTATGAATGCAAAAATCAAACTCTTTGATATTGGCGGTAAAAAATATATTCAAAAATCGACTGATTTTGCCAATTTTCGAGCGATTTTTGACGAGTTTTATTCGAAAATTGACAAACTAAGCAATGTTAGTTTTCTTATCAATTTTCGATGATTTTTCACAAATTTTTGATGATTTTTTCACAGATTTTTGCCACACTCAAGGAAAATTGGAAAAAAAAAATCAAGGAACAATGAAAAAAAATTAAAACAATGACCATAAAATCAGAATAAATACCAATTAATCTATTAAAAAAACCTTGAATAATTTTCAACAATTTTTTAATTAATTTAGTGCTTGTGGAAAACATAAAACAGAAATTAATGAAAAAGAACAGAGACACTGTCGGATTTTTCACAAAATTTACAAGCTTGATCATGACCTAAAATTTTAATGGTATCATAAGGAGTGCCCATGGATCATGTATTAAAATTTATAGAAATATTAGAATTTATTTAGTGCTCTTAGAAAATAAAAAACATAAGAGCATATACAAAGACAGTAGCACTATCAAAATTTAAAAAAAAAATACATATGTATGATAAGCATTATAAAATAGACAATAATCATTATCATTGTCTCAGGACTTCACAAAAAAATTTATAGAAATATTAGACTTTATTTATTGCCCCTAGAGAATAAAAAATAGAAGAGCATAAATTCAGATAGTAGCATTGTCATAATTTTTGAAAAATACATAGGTCTACTAATAATCTAAAAATTTTACAGTATTATTAGAATTGCCTCAAGACTTCACACAAGAATTTTAAAAAAAAATTAACACGTTTTAACAATTTTTCTAATTTTTTCTAATTTTAATTTGAATTTCACCGATTTACCGAGCGGTATTAGATATCGAACTGCGTCGATATAGGTGAAAATTGAGCGATTTTCAATAATTTTTGGAACTCTGATGGGAGCACAAGAGCACTTCGATAGGGACAAGCAACAAAAAGAAAGAGAATCATGAAGCCGTGTGATCGGGATCTAGCAGGGGGGGGGAGAGGAGAGACGATCTACAGGGGTCATGTTATCACATAGGCTCCAAGAAGGTGCATGCAGCGCACTAGGGTGATAGTGACTAGTTTCTTGTGCAGAGATGTAGGGGCGGAGCCAGCCAGGCCTCAGGCCAGGTGGTCTACCGGACCATGGTCAGAGAATAGTTGATCCACCAAGCCGAGACTATTATTACTATAGAATGATACAACACTATCTCTTCATCTGATTCGGTTCTCAGCTTTTTAGAAAAAAAAATCGATAGTGATATATGATTCAGCGTGGGTGAGAAATATGATGCAAAACATCATTATCGATCTAACATCAGAACCAATAGTGATGACAATGACTATCGGTTCTGAGGTCGGAACCGATAGTAATGTTATTGGTATTATTATTTGTTATCAGGTCAGAACCGGTAGTGATGTTTTACTATTGATTCTGATATCAGAATCGATAGTGATAACTTGGTCATCACGATCGGTTTCTGAGATTAGAACCGATCATGATAGTATACATACCAAACGTCCTTGCGCTTTACCTCTCGGCTTCTCCTCCCGTGCTTGACCTCTCGGCTTCTCCTCCCAATCCATTCAAATATCAAAAGTCGATGTATCCACCTCACGCTTGACCTCTCGGCTTCCCCTCCGTTCTATAAAAAGTAGTTTACTTCTCTCTGCCCGCATCACCCCTCCGCCTCCCCTCGTCCGCGTCGCCCATCTGCTACCCTGAGCACATCGCCCATCTACCTCCCCTCGCCCGCACCGCCCATCTTCCTCCCTGTGCACGTCATCACCCATCTATCTCCTCCAAGCACATCGTAGTTGTCTCCTCCCCCTAGCACGTCATCACCTCCTCCCTGAGCACGTCGTCGCTGTCTCCTCCCTGAGCAGTGTTAGCTGCACGAACTTTTCAATTGGTGTTTTGTGAGTATAATCATCTCTCTGTGATTAGTTTATTTACTGTTATTGCAAAGGGGCTAGACAATTTACTTGTCTTGGGGACCTTGCATGTGGGGAGGCATTTTTCGATGAGGAGTTGGGTTGGTTAGATTGTTTGTGATAACATTGATTAATCATTTACATCTTCCAATACTTGATTAGTTCAATTGGTATAATCTGTTAAGTGCTACCAGATATATGTTCATGCTCATTGTGCTTATTGTTCTACTTGTGATTGGCTATTATTGTTTTATTCATACTATTATTGGCTATTTTTAGCATCCAAACTGTTGCTTACAGCCTCTGTTTACATGCTTTTGCAGTCTGTACTGTTTAGTTTCAGTAAGCATTCTTGAGTATTGATTAGGTTTTATAAATTGTCAACTATTAAATCTATTTTTAAAGGTAAGATTGTCACAAATTAGCCTAATATCTTGTTCCTAGTGGCGATGAGGCCTTTTTAAGGCAACTCGACATCTGAGAATACCTTAAAATCAACTTGAGCTTGATTGCTAGTTGTATACCTCTATTAATGTTAATTGCCATGCATATACTTACTTACCTGATTATGAGTATATTTACTTTGATATTGTCAAGTATCATATATAAATGGATCCATAAACAAGACAAACGATATAGAAAAGCTGTTGAATGTTAAACAAAAACTTGAGGTAGAGATGGAACAATTGAAGGGAAAGTCTGAGTTAATAGAAAAAATTATAAGATGAAACAAAAACTGAAAGACAGATGATAAATCATAAGATATTGAATCTCTTAACCATGTACTCATCATTAAGGAGCACAGGGACAACACGGAGTTGGAAGAAGCCAAAGCTGAGCTTATAGTGATTTCTAGTATTTAATTTGATGTGGTAACTGATAATATACCAAGATAGCCTATTTTTACAACAAAATGTTCACTTTTGTAGGGATTAAGAGATAGGACTAAAAGTGAATCAGTTATTGGTGTCAAATAAATGGGCACTGTGCCGGAGCTGTGGAACTACAAGGAGAATTGGAAAGCCTCTGTTGCGGAAGCTGTGACACATATGATGACAGACATAAAAATACTCTAAGGCCTTCTTGCCTTGATGTATCAAATAATGTTGTTTCTCAATATATGTTTGTTAATATTTTAACTATTTTATTGTATCATTGTAATATAATAGGAAATACTGCTCTTGTGCCAAGAAAATCTGCAATGAAAAGGTTGCCAAATTAAGATTGTGCCACTGATTTCTGCATTGAGTATATTTAGTGGACAATCTCTGTGGTACTTTAGATGCAATTGCTTAGGGCAAAGATTTACATTAGATGATTGTGTTACTGATTTCTGCATTGAGTATGTATACTGTCAACAATACAGTGAATGTGAATATAATGTGAATTTGTTGGTATGTGAGTATCCTGTGAATGTAAATATATTGTGAATTTGTCGATTGTGCATATATTGTCAATTTGTGAATATACCGTGAATTTTTCAATCCGTGAGTACATTGTGAATATGTCAATTGTGCACATACTGTCAATCTGTGAGTGAGAATATACTGTGAATGTGAATATACCATGAATATGAATATATACCTGGGATTTATCTCTATCGGTTTTATGTTTAGAACCGATAGAGATATGTAATCTCTATCGGTTCCGAGCGTTGAATTGATAGAGAAAATTCACTAGTATCGGTTTTGATTGTGAAACCGATAAAGGTAATTGGTCTTATGGGTCGGTTCTGAGCTTAGAACCGACCCAGATAACTGTATTTCTATCGAGCGAAAATCGATCGTGATAGCCACTCGTTATCACTGTCTAAGGACTATGTATCATCCCTAAAACCGATTCAGATGGCAAAAAGAAACCGACCCAGATGATAAAAAGGAATCGACCTAGATAACCATTTCTATAGTAATACATGCAACATATGAGTATGGGCAGCTTGCATGTGTTTGCATCGGATCAAAAGAAAGAAGGGAAAAATAAGGAAACACAGGAGAAGGAAACACGACCGAGGGGAAGAAAGAAGGGACGTCGACTACTTGCGGCTAAGGAATGGGCGAATGGCACACATTGCAGGCGTCTGAAGTTGTCAACCTCAGCTCCGGCAGGTTCTGCATCGCCAGGTTCTTCCAAACCATGCAGGAAAGCTGCTACTTCTTTCGCGATGTCGAGACGTTACACGTTCATCAACGACAATACCATCGAGTACTTGGGCCGGGCTTTGCTTTCAAGTCGCGCTGCAGATCGTCCTTTTATTTTTTGTACTGTACTCTTGTCCATTATGTATATAAGAATCATTTTGAGAGTTTACTGTCATATCTTCCTGTTTTATCTTTCTATGTGTCGTGGTAATTTATGATTTCAATATACAGTCCCATTGTTTTATCATTTACTCATTTCGATCCCTTGGAGTGACATGTGTGCCTATACGTGCACCCATTGCTAGATGATACACCTGTGTGGGAAGGGATCCAGGCCTCGGGCTACTCGAACCTGGGTCCTAAGCCTAGGAACCATGACCCATAGAAACAGTGGCTGATGCAGTGCCAGGCTAGACTGGGTTGAGAGGATAACCCTAAGAAACGTAGTGGGAGAGCTGGGCTGGCCCGGGGCCTAACCAGCCCCTGCGCTCGTGGCGTGCATGCACCGTGTGCGCGCTGCCGGTGGCCCGTCGATGGTGGTGCGATCAACGAGCACACGGAGGCATGTGCCCGACGGCTAGCTAGGAGATGGCTCAGCGGCGCAGACGAACCTGTTCCAACTGGCAAGGGAGAGAGTGATGGCGAGAGATAGATGAAAACGAATATCAAAATACACTGCAAATAACTGATGAGCTAGATCCAAGCAACCCACCGAGCAACCTTTAGCGAGAGCGTTATCGTGCTGATAATGTATTGTAATATTATGATCATGATGTCGATGATCAAACACTCAAACACGAAACTAGAAGATGTAATCACCTTCATCTATCCCAACTTTAAATCACCTTCATCTATCCCAACTTTATTGATCTCTTTGTGTATACAATGAGAGCCATTTACCCCCTTTTATAGGAAGAGAAGCTCTCCCTTCGTGATATAATAACCAAATATTAGGCTAAGCTACGCTAATATGTCTGGTTGGCCTCAATCTCTAATGGGCCAATTTAGACCAGGGTTTTACTTTTCGTTTCGAACTCAAATTTCGACATCCCAGCGATATCGAAATTCGCGAAATTCCGCTCAAAACCGTTGGGTTCGAAAGTTAAATGAATTTAAAACCTAGTCAAAAAAGCTCAAAATATCCGAGCGAAATTCACGGTTTACGAACGAAAACCGCTCGAAATTCACTCGAAACGCTTGAAAAACCGATGGTAGTTGAAAAAATAGGGGGGAATGTAGAAAAATTAGGGGAAAATTGTAAAAAAAAATTGTTGTGAAATTTGGAAAAAGCCATTAAAGGCCAAAAATGATATCTGAAGAATTACTTCAACAAATATTACTACTAAATATAATTGAATAAATATTGAAACATGCAGTGTGTTGTGGAGGTGTAGTCTAAAATTCTGATTCAAATGTTACACTTATTTCATCAACTATGATTTTTGTGGGCTGTAGAAGATTATGTAACAATGTATTTTCATTTATTTTTTATGCACTACAGTTGATTGTTTAATACTTGCATTCGTGTTGAATATTTAGTTATGATATGGCTCTCTCTCAAAATAATAATAAAAAAATGATAGACGGTTTATCATTAGAGGTCTCATATAATTCTATATTGATTGTTGACAAGTTAAACCAAGAATTTTGATTTAGTCTAATGATCTCTTAGCAGTTTACATGTGATTTTAAGAAAAAACTCATATGTACTTTCTGAATACAGGTCATGATTTTATGGATAGTACCCTTCTTACCTCATGCTGCTAGTTTTTACAAGGAAACATTGGTACTGAATATACTTCAATAAATATGACTACTAAATATAATTCAACAAATATTTATACTAAACATACTTTAACAAATATTGCTACTAAATATATATAATTCAACAAATATTGCTACTAAATAAATTATGACTCAAAAACATCTTCAAACTTTGTTTTTTAAATAATATTCACATCAGAGGTCATAAGGCTATTAATACTAATTATGGAGAAATTTTAGATAATTTTTTCAATTTTTTTAAATTTTTTGAATTTGAATTTGAATTTGACCAAAATTTGAAACGGTTTTCTTTTTCGCTTGCGAGCGGTACAAACGAAATTAGTGAAATTTCACGAATTTCGTTCGAAAAGTTGAACCTGATTTAGACTACGTGTCCACACAATTAAACACATGTTATAATAAACACATCCATTGTAATGCATTAACTTAAACAAAATAAGTTTCTTCAAGGAAAGTAAGTTTCTCAAATGCCACCAGTTGAACTGAATGCGATGCACTTGAGTACTTGCGCACAATAAAAAAAACATCACTTTCCCAGCACTAGTACCAACTATTGATCTCACCCCACTCTTTAGTTACAGTGGTGACCCGCATAATTGGCTCAGGTACTAGAACAAACAGTCATTCCATCGAGTTAATTACACGAATCTCAACGTAGTAACTAACAAAATATTGGACGATGATATGCCCGTTCACGCTCGAACGCACGAGTGCCGGGTCGTTGGCCGGGACGAGAGACGGAAGGCCCCGGCAGTCGACGTTGGCAACCTATGGTAACTGGTGATGTCGGAACCACCGGCCGGTTATCGACGGCAGCGCCTTGGATTAGATTTGCGATACAAAAACGTACCTTTTTCTTCCTTGCTGTTTCCTTTTATTCATGAGTGTTCCGAATCCTTCTCCCACACTCAGAGGATCCAGACAGGATACGCATTTGCAGAGATTAGAGGTTGAATCTAACTGTCCTACCGAAATAGAGATAAAACAAACTCTTGCCTAATGCTAGCCCTTAACTCACGGCTTACTCAATTACCGTATCCCCATGTTTGTGTTGGCGCCGAACATATACTCAGTCCGGCGTAACAATACTCCCCCCTCTGGACCAAGCTTGTCCTCAAGCTTGAAGTCAGGAAATGACCGGCAGAAGTCCAAGGTGTCCACCCATGTTGCATCCTGCTGGGATTGGCCCTCCCACTGAATGAGGAACTGACGATGGCCCCGGACGAAGCGTTGGCGCATGAGTTGGAGCGGGTTTTGTTCTGTCAGCGATGGGTCTGGCGCTGCCTCTACCGGCAACTCCGGTGGTGCTGAAGGCGGAGTTCCATGGTAGGGTTTGAGGACGGAGACATGGAATACATCATGCAGCCGTGCCGAAGCTGGCAACTCCAAATGATAAGCCACCTGCCCAATTTTAGCTACCACCTTGTATGGGCCGAAGAAACGTGGAGCCAGTTTATGGTGCTTGGAAGGTCGAAGCGATGTTTGACGGTGATGCTGGAGCCGTAGCCATACCCAGGACCCGACGTCGAAAGTCACAGCCCGATGGTGTTTGTCATACTGCTGCTTCATTCGATTCTGTGCGCCGAGAAGATGACGTTTGGCTCGGTCAAGCAAATTGTCCCTATCGATGAGCTGGCAGTCAATGGTATCAATAGGCGATGCACCCTTGGAATAGGGAAGCAGGCTGGGAGGGGGTCGCCCATACACCAACTCGAACGGAGTCATCCGAAGGGGGAATGGTAGGAGGTTGTCGGGGGGTTGGGTAATTCCCATAAATTACCTCGGGTGCCACGAACGGCCGAGCTCGCTCCCGCCCGAGCCACTAGGAGGTCGTTCCCAAGGACGATCTAGTTGGGACCTGAGAAGGTCGCGTATTCTGGCCAATTGCGAGCTCGAGCTTGCATAAGGCAACCGAGCTCGGCGCTGGGAATTGGCCGACCTAACGTGATCTCGAGGTCGGTGGGAGTAACCACCAGCGCGTAACCTCCGTTAGCCCGTTACGTCCTCCGCGGGAGCGTGGCGGAGTTGTAGGATCTGCCAGTTGCCACGATTGGACGTGGTCCAATTGTGCGGATAGTGGGGACCTGCGGGGTTTGGTCCTTTGTAAGCTATAAAAGCATCCCCACCATGAGGGGGACAGACACACATTCTTTACAAAAAGATACACGAGCTGGAGTAGGGCTATTATCTCCTTCTTGAGAGGCCCGAACCAGGGTAAACCACAGTGTCCTCGTCCGTTGAAGTCCAGTGAGTCACTCCTCTGAGTATCCCATCACGTGAGAAGGGGTCGCAGTTGGTCCCTCCACCAACAAGTAAGCTCGGCGGGGGCCTGCTCCCCAATCGTCGACAGCTGGCGCCGTCCGTGGGGACCGACTTTCCCTTTCGTGAGGAATCCCGGAGGATGACAGACTCCCAAGATCGCCAGGGCCTCTACGCCCCCGGAATCGAGGAAGAAGACAAGCAGTTCTTCGACAATGGGGCTGCCGACGCCGCTGGCCTCGGGAACCACGACGGTTCCGGGAACTTCTGGATCTCTGTCGGATACGATGGAAGCCGGCATTCCATGCAGTCGAACAATTTGATCAAAGAAGAGATTGGCGATCCCTGAGGCCGAGGTAATGCGTTTGAGGGCGATGAAGTGTGCATATTTGGAGAGACGGTCGACAACCACAATGAGGGTTGTCATGCCATTTGACTTTGGGAGGCCCGTGATGAAATCCATGGAGATATCTGTCCAAACATGGTGCGGTATCAGCAACGGTTGTAGTAATCCGGCAGGCGCCAGTGTAGAGGACTTGTGTTGCTGGCAAACTGGGCAATGCTTGACGAAGGTCGCGACGGTGTCGTGGAGATGATCCCAGAAGAATTGTTGTTTGACGCGATGGACCGTCTTCTGGATGCCCTCGTGCGTCGCATCGTGGAATGCGGCCACGATTTCCTCACGGAGGGTGGATGTGCTTGGGATGAACAGTCGGCCAGCTCGGTATAACAGACCGTCCCGGGCGGACCAGAGTGGCTGCAGTGCGGACGGTTCGGACGTGGGTGGTGTGGTAGCCGTGGCCGAGATCCCTGAGGTGGTGTATGGCTCCGCCAGGTTGGATGTGGTTGCTTGTTCTGGAGGAGACGCAGGGTCAACCGGACCCGTGTTGGTCATCGGGGCAGCCAGCTGAGCGCAACGACGGCGCACTTCTGGGTCCGCACGCAGAAGCTTGTGTGCCATCTTGTCCAAATAGAGTCCGTCGGGGCGGAGAGAGCGGCACACTGCATGGTTGGTCCAGGTGGGCGGGACAGAGCATCGGCAACGTGATTTGCGCGACCTGGCTTGTACTCTACTTTGAAATCAAATCCAATTAGTTTGCTTACCCAATGCTGTTGCGGTGGCGTGATCAGGGCCTGTTCCAGCAAATACTTGAGGCTAGCGTGGTCCGTCCGAACAATGAAAGGCCTGCCCCAAAGGTATGGACGCCAGTGCCGTATAGCCTTGGACAGGCCAATGAGTTCCCGCTCGTATGCGGCGAATTTGGTATGCCTAGCCGCGAGCTGCCTGCTAAAAAAGGTGATGGGGTGGCCTGCTTGCTGAAGAACGACGCCGACCCCTTGACTGGAGGCATCGCATTCAATGTCAAACGGTTTGTCGAAGTCGGGCAGGCTGAGGACCGGGGTGGACTGCAGTGCCGCCTTGAGTTGTTGAAATGCGTGATCTTGTGCCGTCGTCCAACGAAAGGCTTGCTGCCGGAGTAGGCTCGTTAATGGTTCTGCTATGGCTGCATACCCCCGGATGAAGCCGCGGTAATACCCTGTGAGACCCAAGAAGCTCCGGACGTCTGTGGTCGTTACGGGAGTGCGCCACGAAGCGATGTCCCGGAGTTTGGCCGGGTTTGTCTCCACACCCTTTTCCGATATGACGTGTCCCAGGTAGGCGACGGAGCGTTGGCCAAAGGCACATTTGGATTGCTTGAGGTATAATTGGTGAAGACGAAGTTGGTCCAGAACTAGTCGGAGGTGTTGCCAATGTTCTTCGCGTGTTTTTGCTGAAGATAAGGATATCATCGAAGAAGACCAGGACGAACCTTCGAAGGAAATTGGTGAGGATTGAGTTCATGAGGGCTTGAAATGTCGACGGCGCGTTACATAAGCCAAAAGCCATGGCCAGGCTCTCGAAGTGCCCATGATGAGTTCTGAAAGCTGTTTTTTCAATGTCCTCCTCGCGCATTCTGATCTGATGATACCCCAAGCGGAGATCCAGTTGGGAGAAGAAGGTGGCACCATGGAGCTCATCCAACAATTCTTCGATAACCGGAATCGGAAACTTGTCTTTAATGGTCTTGTCATTTAGAGCCCTGTAATCCACACAAAATCGCCAAGACCCATCTTCCTTCCGAACCAGTAACACGGGAGATGAAAACGGCGAACGGCTGGGTCGGATGAGACCCTGTCTTAGCAACTCTTCGCATTGGCGCTCAATCTCATCCTTTTGGCGGATCGGGCAGCGATAGGGGCGGACCACCACCGGATATGTCCCCTCCTTGAGACAAATACGATGGTCACAAGTCCTTGAAGGGGGTAATGACTGTGGTTCCTGGAAAAGGTCTATGTATGTCGTTAGGAGGGTGTGAAATTCCTCACCTAATGGTGCTAGTGTGGAGAGACGAGTGCCCTGATCTGCAATGCGGCCTAAGCCCTCAAACGTGATGGCCTGTTTCCCACGAACAAACGACATACGAAGAGAGTCAAAGTTCCAGCAGATGTTGCCCAATGTTTGAAGCCACTGCACTCCAAGAACCACATCGAAACCGTCCAGCGGAATCACCAGGAAGGGTGCCTCAAATGTATGCTCGCCGATGGAGAATGACTCCTCTGGAACCTGCCCGAGGCACGGCAAGCGTGCGCCATTAGCCACGCGTACTTGCTGGTTGTAGACCTTCTCTTGGGGGGACCCAATCCGGGCGGCGGCATGGCTACCGATAAAATTGTGGGTGCTCCCACTGTCAATTAGTCCCCTCAGCTGATGGCCTTGCATCCGTAAATTAACTTGCATGGTGCTTCCAGCTTTCGGTCCTCTGGCAGCGAGAGCCGACAGTGCCGGTTCCTCCTCGTCCTCCGATTGTGGATTTGCATATTCCTCAGCCTCCATTAGTTCCAGATGGAAAAGTCTCTTACAGCGATGTCCTCTAGAAAAAATCTCATCACAATTGTAACATAATCCTTTCTCTCGTCGATCAGCCATCTCAGATGGAGACAGGCGGCGGCGGTAAGGCGAGGATGCCAGTGAAGTCGCTGGGATGGGTTTGCGAATCTCTGGTGTGCGTTGCACGGTGGACTGGACTGGAGGGTCCGCTGGAAGAGGACCCCGATTACTGTATCCCGTTGCACTGGCCGAGGTCGACCCTGCTGGAGATCCCCGACTGAATGCTTATCTGGGCCGAGCAAAAGGTGCCAATCCCTGGGTTGCCTTAGCGATCCAGACGTCTTCTCTTCGCCCAGCCTCGCGAACTAAATAGATCGCATTGGCCAAGTCGCGAGGTCAGTCCCGTCGGACATCTGTGGCCAAAGTTACGGACAACCCTGCGGTGAAGGTCTCGATCTGAACTTCCTTCTTCATGAGAGGTGCGCGGGACAGCAACCGCTGGAATTCCCTCGCGTAGACATCGACTCGTAGCTCCCCTTGCTTGAAATTGATCAAGTCGCCGAGAGGCCCTGCACTTGCCTGGCGTGTGAAGCGTTGAACAAATACTTCATGGAACTCTTGCCACGTGATGCTCCGATCCTCGAGTTCCCAGTTATCTAAGACCTCCTGGGCCTCCCCTCGCAGGTGGAGACCAGCCATTTCCACCCAGTCCGTCTCCGGTACGCGATACACGCGGCCGAACCGCTCACACTGTCGCAACCAGAGGAGAGGGTCTTCAGTTCCATCAAATAAGGGCAACTCATACCTAGGCGTCCGAGGGAGCCAGCGTCGCTCATATCCGCGTCCCTCCATGTCTTCATGATCGAGTCCACGGGAGCGAGGCCAAGGCGGTGGAAGAAGATCCCGATTGCTGGCATGGGAGCCGCCTCCTGGCGCAGATCCATCTTCGAGCGGTTGCTTGCCAAGCACTCGCAGCATGTCGGGACCCCGAATTTGCAAATCCGGACCCTATGTGTATTTAGCACTAGTCCAGGAACGCGCTAGTGCACACAGTCTTAACATCGGTAAATATCACAATCATACCACTCGATACTAATAAAGTACTTTAATTAAATAGTCAAACTGGTTACTCGACCTTATGGTCAAGTTACAAATATATGCCTCATGAAGCGAAACTTATTCAGAGAGAAATAATAGCAGCGGAAAATCAAATAACCCATTGGCGCCATCCAAGATACCACAGCAACCGATCGGGCTCGCTCCCTAAGTAGACGGATCCTCTTGGAGCTCCTCCTCCAAAGCTTGTGCAGTCTCCTCTTCAACTGGTGTTGTATTGTGGCAAGGGTGAGTACTTGGTACTCAGCAAGTCATGCACAGAATGCAAGCTAATATACTATATGCTTGGCTTGGTACAAAAGAATAGCTCAAGGTATATTTGCGATGCTTGACATTTGACAAGTAGCATGAGTAGATTCGAAAGCAGTAGAAGCAAGTAGAGCGTAGATAACTTTTCAAGGAATTTAATAAACATCTTTCCCATCCTAATCCATATTCCCATCAACATCATTATTAATCCAACTCAACCTTTCAAATCCAAGTTATTTTTGAGAAAACCTAACCCTTGATCAGTAATTCGCGATGTCCAATACCGCGGACACGGCTATTCGAATAGATTCTACACTCTGCAGAGGTTATGCACTTTACCCATAAGATACAATCAAACACCACAAAGGCGAGTTCAGTAACAAAGTCTTTCGGAAACCTCTAACAATACAAGTGGTCCTCCCGGTTATTGCACACTAACCCTTCCCTTAGCTAAGGCGAAGTTTAGGCCAATCAACCGTTAGATGGGTACCGACCTCGGCCGACGCTCCCCGTACAACTTACACAAAGGGTGTAGTTGACCTCCGAGGTCCCACAGTGCGTTATTAGCAACTTAGTCAACTAGGTCCGTCCCATTACTGGACATGTGGTTGCACGTTCGACCAGTTCAAAGGCTTGCAAGGTTAAGTCCTTAGGGTGACCAGGGCAAGACTACCCAAGAACCAAATCAACATCCCCAATGCCACAAGTGGCCCACCAGATTATTCTTGCCACATGCCTGCCGAAAATCGCTTTATCAAACCCCGCTTGATTACCATGCACCACGTGCCATCAACATCACATGATACCTTTCCAAAACAGGTTCAATATATCATTAAGTCAATATTAACATTTGTTTATCCAAAATCATGTCAGGAGCACGTAGCAGGTCTAAGCAGTTTACTACAACGGTCTAAAACCCATGTTGGCAAGTTAATAATGTCCAACTAGTAAACCACAACTAGGGTGACAAGGGGTCATGGCTCATATTTAAGTAATCAAGGTGTCATACAGCAAATTGGTATTTATCTAATTCCCCAAATTTAAATAAAGTATTTTCTAATTGAACTAGCATGCAATAGGTTAAATCAAAATAGATTTCGAAATAGGATCAACATGGTCAAAGCACAACTTGCCTTCAAAAAGTACTTGCTCTTGGTCTTGAGTTGGATCCTGAGTCAATACTTCTCCTTCGAATCCTTCCGGCACTTCAACGTCTACTCGTAAAGCGTGCAAATAGCAAATACACGAATAAACAATAGGAAAAAGTGTCCAAACATCCAAATAAAATCCATAAACAGAGAGAACATAATTTTATGAATTTTTAGAAACTGGAATCGTCAAATTTGGAGTTAAAACGCAAAAGTTATGATTATTTAAAGTTTAAATAATCAATTAAATAATTTTACAGAGAAAAACTTTAGTCCAAAAATTAAATAAAATTCATATTTAGGTAGATCTCAATTTTATACAAATTTAGAAATTTGAATCACTCAAATCGGAGTTGAAACGCAAAAGTTATAAGCATTTGAAGTTTTGAAATTCAAATCAATTATTAAACCGAATTATTAAATCATTTTCTTTTTCGGAAAATCATTTATTGTGTCACCGACACGTGGCGATCTCGATTGGTTGGTGGCGTCAATGGTCCATGGACTCGGTCACGCTTGGTTTGGGTCTACCGTGGACTCGGTCCACGGCTTCCACGTGTCATCGACATGTGGGTCCCCTCTCGGGTAGCGTCACTTCGGCGTCGGCGGGCTCACCACAGCAGTGGGACCATTGCGCGTCATTCTTGGTCGGCCGGCCGACTAGACACGGCCGACATCTTGAGCGACGCCATGGCGTCGGCGTGGCGTCATGGTGCGATTTGGCGGCCGACATGCGGGCCGCGTGTCGAGACACGTGCTCAGCGTGGCGGCGCCGACCGGCGGTCGATCTCCGCACGTGGCTAGATCTCGGCCGTTGATTTGAAAATCAGCGGTCGGATGAATCTGGATTCACGCGTTTGGGGTGAACTTCGGTTGATCTGAACCGTTGGATCTAGATCCAGTCGAGATTGGATCGAGATTCTTGGGCGGGATCTCACCGTCGGGTGACGTGGCGCGATCTTGGGCCGTCGATGGAGATCCAACGGGCTCCGCTCGCGGATGACGATGGCGACACGGGCGAGCAGGCCATCGGAGATGAAAACGACGAGCAGCCCGACGGCGCTTGGTCGCTCGTGAGTGAGAGGTACCAGTGCGCCTTGGCAGGGGTCTGAAGGCCAGGCTCAACCGCGGCGGAAGACGGCGAACAGCGGCGAATGAAGCGACAACCGCGGCGGGAGAGAGAACTCCGGCGAGCAATTGCGAGGTGGCGCGGATAAGGCTCGGAAGTTGGGGAAGGACGATCGCCGCAGTCGGCGATCCTCGGAACAGCGATCCACGCCTTAAATCCGTGCGACGTCGAGATTCGCTCGGTTTCGCGGCGAGCGGATGCGCGCGAGTCCGTTCGAACTCGGTGAGGTGGCGTGGGCGCGCGATGGCCGCCCACGTGGCGTGATCGATGGCCGAGATTGGCTCGGTGCGGCCGGATCGGCGCGGATTGATCTGGCCGTTGGATCTCGATCCAGCGGTTGGATCCGATCCGAGTTGGAGTCGGTCGAGTCACCGCTCGGGTCGGGTTCGGTCGGACTCGAACTCGAGTCTCGACTCGGGCTCGATCGGATGAATAGTACAAACCCACTCGCATTTTCCAGCGATTTAATAATTAAAATAATTCCCGATTCATTTAATTCATTAAAAATAGCAAAAGACTCAGAAAAATTCCAGAAAAATTCTGGAAAATACTTTAGGGTATTTGGGACTCAAATAAAATATTTCCAACAAAACTTTATTTGCAAAATTTAATTCTTTAATTATTTCAAAATGGAATAAATTCAAATAAATTCCAAATAAATCCAAATAAATTCCAGAAAATTCCAAAAATTCACCAAAGTGCCAAATCACACATGAATTTATGAAAAGCAAAATTTTGGGGTGTTACACAGCAGCTCCTCCAGCTTCCTTTCTACGCCCGCCACGGAGGACCGCAGCTGCTCCGTTACTGCTTCCAACTGAGTGAGGCGCTCGTCGTTTGCAGCCATGGGAGAATCGGATGGCTCTGATACCAGTTGATATGCCCGTTCACGCTCGAACGCATGAGTGCCGGGTCGTTGGCCGGGACGAGAGACGGAAGGCCCCGGCAGTCGACGCTGGCGACCTATGGTAACTGGTGATGTCGGAACCACCGGCCGGTTATCGACGGCAGCGCCTTGGATTAGATTTGTGGTACAAAAACGTACCTTTTTCTTCCTTGCTGTTTCCTTTTATTCATGAGTGTTCCGAATCCTTCTCCCACACGGTAGGATCCAGATTACAGGGATACGTACTAGAGATTAGAGGTTGAATCTAACTGTCCTACCGAAATAGAGATAAAACAAACTCTTGCCTAATGCTAGCCCTTAACTCACGGCTTACTCAATTACCGTATCCCCATGTTTGTGTTGGCGCCGAACATATACTCGGTCCGGCGTAACAGACGACTCGATACTTTATCAATAATTATACCGTGTTCAGAGTGTTGCAATAGAACAATAATTAGAGATTGAATGAAAATATATTACATTCCAAGTCACGCAGGACTAAAAGTCCAGAACATAATTATACATCGGATCCAAGTACAGCAAAAATATAATATAGAAGTGTTGACTATCCAACAGCCAACAAAAGCTAGAGGAGATTTAGCAAGGATAGAAGTGTTGACTATCCACCGGTGCCATTATCTAGCAAGGGGAGATTTAGCAAAAGTGAGTACAAAAGTACTCAGCAAACATTAATAGCAAAATGCAATAAATGAATTTTTCTCATACCAATCCTCTCATGTCCATCCAAGTCCATTTTCACTCTAAATCCATTTTTCATAAAATAGAGTTTTATCAAGAAGGTTGTGTGTTGAATTTTAATTATACAAAGATGCTACTAGCACTCGTATATGAGGTAGACTTAGCATCCTAGCCTTCAATCAAGGAGATAGGCATAAATTCATAATTTAACCCTACGCAGATTTGTACCACTTTACCCATAGTGACCCCCACACGAGAGGCCCTATAATGTTTATCACTAGTTCAATATTAGATCTCCAACCCTGTTACTCGAGTGGGGGGACACCTATCCCAGGTTGACCCACCAGACTTGCAGCTAACAGTTGTATTAGGCTACCACAGAAGTACTAGAGATGGCTTCTTCTCATGGAGTTAATTTTAAGGAAGGGGGTGGGTATTGGATCAACGACGAGTTTGTAATATCCCAAAATTACAAGAAAAAAAGAGAATAGAAATTTAAAATCTTGAATGTGTTTGATTTCAAATTTTCTGGCTTTTTTTTTTTTTGGATTTTTGCTCTAAAAGAAAAGCCTTTTATATTGAATTGGTAAAAGGTAATAGTAAGAACGTAAAAATAAAATATCATAAAAAATTCACAAAAATTATATTAAAATATAATAAATCTCTATAATTACTTTTCTATAGTCAAAAGTAACGTGAACACATTAATTAGTGGCACGAAATGTAAAATAATGGGATTTTGACTGAAAATAGTTACATGTCAGAATTTTGTAAAAATATACAAAGTTTATCTTGAGCTAAAATTTGTACCATACTTCTTTAGAGTAATGTTAATCTCTCGTAAAAATATCAAAAATTAATATTCACATTTACTACCTTTTAAAATTCTAAAACATAAAATTAGGAAATATAAAAATTGCAATGTTGGATTTATTAGAATATAAATATGCAAAATATCAATTTGAAATTTTTATATAATAACATTTAGACCCTAAAAAATCTTCTCAAAAATTTTAAAAAAAATTCTTGACCTTATTTATATCCTCAAATAAAAGAAAAACAGAGAAGATTAAAATAGACATTTTTGCTTGTCAAAATTAATATAATTTTTCTAATTTTTTTTTATAAAGTGTATATAACCCTCTTGATACTTCCTAAAAATTTTAAACAAATTTTCAACGTGATTAGATAGCCCAATTAAATGCTCAACCACGTGCTGTACAGAAGAAGGAATTAATTGCTAACTCACTGTGACTTACGTGTGGGGTCGGCTACTATCTGGACCCATTTGTCAGGGGGACTAAACCCGGTCCTCTCTCACCGATTGCAGTTGGGCCCCTTGCCCCACCGTCAGATCCCCTTCCCTCTCCCCTCTCTTCTTCTCTTCTCTCTCTCACACCGGAGTTGCGCTGCTTCTCTGGTTTTTTGCGTCCTCGGTCAAAGCCGCTGCAAATTGCACAGCCTGAGGACACCTCCACATCGCCACTGACACATCACTGCTATCTTGGCTGACATGCCCATGATCTATCACCGGAAGATCCGGGTAAAAACCACGCCATCGACCCCCTTGTTGCTGTTGAAGCTGCATCGCCTCGTTCTTCGCCTACTTAAACCCCCAAGCATATCACAAAACTCAATGATCTCCACCGTGCACCAATAGCCTCAAAACCGCGAATCACCGAGCAATTCTATCGAGGTTGAACCGAAGGCACCAAAACCGATTAGCCTCTCTGGTGAACTCTTAACCAAATTCCTTCTTCCTAGAGCATCTATAGCTATTGGCTATTGCTTATCATTTCTCATAGATCAATTCCTACGTAGCTTTTTATGCATCTTTATGCATGCGCTATATTTAATAAATATTGCTATATTATGGGTACTGGTAGATATAACTTTCATTGATAGCTTTCCTTAATCAATAGTGACATGTGGTAACCCTAGATTATGGATAGATACACGATATAAAAATGGGTATACTCATTTATACATGCATCTGCTTACTTTACTTTAGAACTGAGAGCACGAATGACTGGTTATACTATTCGTGATGGAAATAAATATTGTACATGATGGAAAATATGGACAATGGTATTTTGGTAATAGTAAAAATAAACTATTGATTTAAAGTGGGCAAGTATTGGCAATAGCCGGAAGTTCATGGGACTTGCACGTAGTGTAGGGGGAGTTTGCTCTCCCGGGTCGGATTAAGGACTGGACTATTGTGCTGTTTTTAGGCTAGGATAACCGCACAACCACAAGTGCTGGTGTGGGATAGGCTTAACCTATTAAGTTATTTTAAACTAGCTTTGCACATTGGAAGACTGTAGTAATACGGGCTTTCTAAGATTGATTACTCAAAGGGACGTTCACACAGATGTGATTATGGAACAAATGTTTACCGATACGTCGATGTACGCCTTGTATAATCGTTTGTCGTACAGTGATTGTACAAATATCTTCTGCCGCCAGTAGTAAGGGTTTGTCGTCACCGAGCTGGTGCAATGATCTTCAACCGCACACCTAAGGAAGTATGTCAATAGCTTGGCAAAAGAATTGATCATATCTTATGGGTAAAACAGTACACCTCTGTAGAGTTAAAACATTTCGAAAAGCTATGCCCACAGTCAACGGTATTTGGTAAAGTCATCATATAGTTAGATGATTTTGGATATTTTCGTAAAAATGGAATGAAATTGGAAAATCGGTATTGCAAAGTTTACCCTACAGATGATCCAATATTGTGCCATGTGTTGGCAAGATTGTTTTCAACTGTTGTGCCATGTGTTGGCAAAAACTAGTTTTATGCCATGTGTTGGATGGAAATAGATTGAATTGTTGCTCACGTCATGGAGGATTGTGAGTTAATTGCTATATTTATGCTTACATATTTGTTATTTTATATATCTGTCAAATTGCTTTTATAAAATTCTACTTTCAATATACTATTTAGTGTTTACAAAATTCAAATTGGCTAGCTTTATGCAAAATAACCATGATAGTCTTCCTGTTGTTACGGCCTACATATATTATAGATTTGCAAACACTTCAAGTCTTGCGAGTATATATTGTACTCAACTTGCTATTGTTGTTGTTGTTTTTAGGTGAAAAATCAGAATACCCCGATGAGACTTACTTTGACGCAAGATACATGGATATCAACGATGAGCTTTTCTATGATTTACCTTGTCAGTTACCTGTGGGGATAATGGATTAAAGGCAAACTACAAGATATAAACATTTCCACTGCTGGTTTATTTTGGTTTGTAAGAATATTATGTATAAAACTGTTTTTGCTGTGATATGTAATAAAATATTGTGTATGGTCGTGATCACAATTTGTGAAAGTGCATACTAGCCACTGATCATGTGACTAGTATTGTATGCACATTAGAACATTTTTTTATGGTATATTGTATCATAAAAGGGTGGGTCTAACAGAGTTCTTGGTAGACAAGGCAGAAGCTGAAAAATTCCTACTGGAAAATGCTGCTGTGAGAACTGAGCTTAGCTCAGTTGGTTGGGGGCGCGGTTGTGCGCCCCACCCACCCGGGTTTGAGCTCCGCTCGACCTGCGTGCTCGCTAGGGGCTGTTGCAGGCGCGTGTGTGTGCGCGTTTGTAGTCCGGCTGTTGTTCTCTTCTTCTTTAATGAAATGCCAAAGCTCTTGGCCAAATTTTCAAAAAAAAAAAAATTGCTGTGGCAGATGAGATCTACTGTACCATGAGAAGCCAATTCTTTTGAGATGTGACAAAGGAAGGCCACTGGAAATTGGTCCTCAAAGAAAATTTTCTCCCCACCTGGAAAGCCAATTCTCTTGTTCACTACCAATACAAAGTAGATATGGAAAATCAGAAGAAAATTGTGTGTACAGCCTGGCTGCCTGGGCATCATTCAAGTGGCTAATATATTTCTTATACCGTGAAGTACAGTTAAGAGAACGATGACCAATTAGAGAAGCTAATCTTTTGTTAGCCGCCGCCTCTTGATCCCATCATCAGGACATCTACTGTGATTCCATAATGCGTGGATCTCTGCCTGTGAACTTGTTCTGTGCTTTCCTAGTTGTTGTACAGCGTATTTCTAGGATATTTCTTTTGCATAACACATTGTTTTCATTTTCGTTCGCCTGTTCTGTTACTTGTACGGTTTGTGCCATAGTTATTCGAGTTTACCTATAGCCATTCCTTCAAATATCGAAAATTCAGTACTACTCATGTTAAACTTTTGATAAGCCTCTTTTACTAATTACTTTATGTATGTTTTGACGAACCTGGAATTCCACATTTGCATGTCCACGCGTGTGATCGAGAAGAACAGCCGTATAAGAATGGTAGCTTCAAGTGTCACGGTTACGGATGGTAGTGACGAGTCAATGTTGGCATTGGAAAATTTGGTTCGAACGGCCTTCGAAGTGTGAGCCTTTTTCGACTTAGCAAGGAGGTCAGTATCCACGCGTTGGCAAGGAGGTTGGGAGAAAACGAAAGCTTAGGTGATGCTTGTTTAAGTGCGAAGCGGGGGCGGTCCAACGTGTGAAGGACGCGCCCCCTCCAACGCACGATCGGATCCGACGGTCAGAAACAGATCACGTATAAAATTTTGTTATTTTGTAATTTAGAAAAACTTCACAGAAAATATGATTATTATCTAATATACACCAGATTGAACATATATTATTTTCATATTTTTAGCTTAATATTTTTTATTTAAAAAGTGTTCTAAAGTATAAACTGAACAAAAAACTTTCATAAAAAAATATGAAAATAATATATGTTCAATCTGGTGTATATTAGATAATAATCATATTTTTTTGTGAAGTTTTTATAAATTTATACGCAGATATACAAAAATAACAAAATTTCATACGTGATCTGTTTCTGACCGTCGGATCCTCAGGATTCCTGCGTTGGACGGGGCCGCGTCCTTCACGCGTTGGACCGCCCCCGCTTTGGTTTAAGTGGTGACGACTTCAATGGGAATGAGCAATCTGTCAACTCATCTTGTCTGTTCCTTTTGTAAGGTGCGATGCAAGCGTACATAAAACGGCAAGGTTTTTGATCAATTGACCGTCGACCTTGCCCTAGTCTTCGCGACAAATTAATAGAACTGTATGTACGCAATAATTAATACTACCATGAACCAATTAATTAACACTGGTCATCCGTTTGATTTGTTTGGAATTTTCACTCGAGGGCGAGTATAAAGTTAGCAGCGCTGCGTTTTGTGGTACATACGTCCGGTGCAAGATCAACAACCAACCTTGATAGTCGCAGATCAGGCGTGGAAGAAGATGGCTATGCGCGGCGTTGCTGCCGTGCTTCCAGCGGCATTGCTCCTTGCAGCATTCGCCTCCGTTCCTACGAGTCCGTTCGTTAACTTCCACGTAGGAATTAAGCGTGTGTTTCAGATTGATGTCTAACTGAACATGTGCATCGATCTGTGTATGCTCTGCAGCCGTGCAATCCATTGGCGTGTGCTACGGGAAGATCGGCAACGACCTACCCTCGCCGAGCGACGTCGTGCAGCTCTACAAATCCAGGGGAATCGGCAACATGCGCATCTACTCCGTAGACCGTCAGGCCCTCGACGCCCTGCGCGGCTCGGGCATAGGCCTCATCCTCGACGTCGGCAACAAAAACGACGTCGGCGAACTCGCCGCCAGCCCCTCTAACGCGGTGTCCTGGGTCCGGAGCAACGTGCAGCCCTACTCCCCGGGCGTCAACATCAGGTACATCGCCGTCGGCAACGAGCTCACCGGGACAGGCGACGCGCCGAGCATCCTCACGGCCATGCAGAACGTCCAGGACGCCCTCCGGTCCGCGGGCCTCGGCAGCATCAAGGTGTCCACGGCGATCAAGATGGACACGATCGACAACTCCTCGCCGCCCTCCAACGGCGTGTTCAAGAACCCCTCCGTCATGAAGCCCATCGTGAAGTTCTTAGCCAGCAACAACGCGCCGCTCCTCGCCAACGTGTACCCCTACTTCGCCTACAAGGACAGCACGGGCATCGACCTCAACTTCGCGCTCTTCCAGCCGAGCTCGACGACGGTGCGTGACCCGAGCAACGGGCTGACCTACAATAACCTCTTCGACGCGATGGTCGACGCGGTGCGCGCCGCGGTGGAGAAGGTGAGCGACGGGGGCAACGTGGACGTGGTCGTGTCGGAGAGCGGGTGGCCGTCGGCCGACGGGAAGGGGGCCACCGTGGAGAACGCGCGGACGTACAACCAGAACCTGATCAACCATGTTGGCCAGGGCACGCCCAAGAAGCCCGGGCCGATGGAGGTGTACGTATTCGCCATGTTCAACGAGAACCAGAAGGAGGGGGACCCCACTGAGAAGAAGTTTGGGCTGTTCAATCCAGACAAGTCACCGGTTTACCCTATAACATTCTCAGGAAATTAAGGCAGGCAGGCAGGGTAAACAGCACTGCACTGCACTTATAACCAGGATAAGTGCGTGCGTGCTACATATATATACGCATGTTTTAACCATTGTGCATGGATGAATAATTAAGCTGGCCGAAGAGCCAGTGACATATATATAGCAATAATGTTGACAATAGTTCTGTAATGAGAACCCCATCGAGTCTCACCGGGCCTAGGTAACCCTATCTCTTGATTTAGTCCACTCCCTGTTTCTAGTAAACTTTCAATTGCTTTCACGACATTCTGAAGTATAGCATTTCGAAGCATTTCATGTCGCTTACAAGAAACCCCAACAATATTCAATAAGAGAGATACTTGATCAAAAAATCACACACAATCATTATTTCCCTTAGCAACAACAACAACAAGAACTAGTTGGAGTTGATGTGCAAAACAGTGGATATAATAAGCAGAAGATGACTCTTTCATTATCAATATTTTCAACCCTTTAATCTCTCCTTTCATGTTGCTAGCCTCATCATAACCTTGACCACGAATTTGACTTAAAGTCAAATGGTGACTAGCAAGTAAAGCTTGAATTGCTTCCTTAAGTGATAAAGAAGTGGTATTATCTACATGCACAACTCCAAGAAAGTGCTCACATGGCCTTCCCAATTTATCAATATAGCGCAAGCAAAGAGCTAGTTGTTCTTTATGTGATACATCACTAGATTCATCAGCTAGAATTGCATAGTGCTCATCACCAAGTTCTTCAATAATTTGATTTCTGATTTCTATAGCAC
Source organism: Rhipidocladum racemiflorum (assembly GCA_036346355.1). Taxonomy (NCBI): domain Eukaryota; kingdom Viridiplantae; phylum Streptophyta; class Magnoliopsida; order Poales; family Poaceae; genus Rhipidocladum; species Rhipidocladum racemiflorum. The sequence goes on from CM070569.1 coordinate 53,969,907, forward strand.
AACAGTGAATAATTTGCTTTTGTATCTCTAGGCAAGTCAAGGTGCAATTACCTGGAGCATTCTTCAAAACAAACTTATCCACCTCTTCACTATTTGATGCAAGCCATTTCAAAAGTTCAATGAAGTTCCCTCTATTGCTAGACTCTTCACTTTCATCATGTCCATGAAATACCAATCCTTGATGCAAAAGAAACTTCAAACATCTAACGGAAGAGCCTGCATGCGATATTTGGCTTGGGATTTGAGTGGGGTTTTCGGAGTTCGAGTGATAGATAAATGGTACAATATAACCTTTTGTTGTTGGAAATCCTTTGATATGGAGTCGTGTTCTGAATAATGATCGATTCACTCTAGTTTTGCCGAGAAATTTGTATCCATAAGCGATAATTAAGCACTAGAGATTCGTATTTTGTCGAGAAAGTTTGGCCGCAAACTTTCAAGTGGCATTTAATTAACTTTCATGCATGTTTGGCAGTAGGCAACCACATTAATGAAACATGGTGTCAGTTGTCGTAACTCACAAGCTTGGAAAGTTTGAAGAAACGTAGGACCAAATAGGCCTGTATATATATATCAGCGCCCTCACGGCAATGGTGAATGGTACCTAAATGTTGCCTGATGAAACAAACACGACGACCAGCTAGGGAGCGTGTGGTTGAGAGTGAAGGATCGTTATTTTTGATCCAGTTGATTTTGATGATGAGTATTTGAAAAAGATTTGAAACCAGTTTGATATTTCGACAAGATTTATTTTTTGGTTTCTTTATTTGAAAAGATCTGAAATCAGTTTGATTATTTGAAAAGCTTTTTGATTTTTGCAAAGGTTTTTGTTCGTGTTTTGAAATCGTGTTCTTAGAATATTTAATGCAATGCACTCCTGTGAGTGGTTGCATGGTTTAATGTGAGTCAAGTCGCGGACTTGTGCTCGGAATCGTTTTGTGGTTTGTTCATGTGCAGGTATTGCTCGAGGGCGAATGTGGTCGATGTGGATCGAACTAGGTTCATGGAGGAACCGAGGTTCGACTAGGTTCGTGGGGAACCGAGGTCTTGGTGGTCAAGGATGTCATGCGGGACGTTCGGCTAAGAGAATGGTGCACATGAAGAATGGTTGATCACGTGAGAATGGCATGAGGTCATTCGCGTAAAGTGTTAGTCACGTGAGTATGGTAGGGTTGCCATACACGCGTGCAAGAGTTGTACTCGGCCAGGTTGGGCCAAGTGGAGTTGTGTTGAATACATGCTCTTTCTAGGATTAGGAGTCGGAATCCTTTTAGGATTAGGAATCCTTCTAGGATTAGGACTCCTTCTAGGATTAGGTGTGTTTGCCTTCTTTAAATAGAGGGGTTGCCTCCTGTTGAAGGCAATCAAGCTTTGAGCAAGCTTTAGTGTTGTACTCTTTTGTTTGGAGTATTTTAGACAAAAGAAAGGAGAAATAAAGATCAAGTTCATCAAATCTTTCGGCGAGCTACAATTCTAGTTAGATTTATTCTCGCCATCTTCTGGAACAGTAAGCTTGCGAAGGTCATAACTTTTGATCCGTAAGTCCGATTGAGCTGATTCTTTTTGGGTTTGATTCGTATTGGAATCTAGTTTCTTGTGTCCAAATTTCAGATCGATTGGACGGTTGGATCTTCGGGAATTCGCGTTTTACCAAACCTCTATCATTCTGTTTTTTTCGAAAACGAGGCAATTATTTGGTTCTATTTTGGGGTAAACTTTTAATAGATCAAGAATTTGGTTTTAGCTTCCGCACAATCATTCACCCCCCCTCTGATTGCTATATCCGGTCCTACAAGTGAGTATCGAGCAAGGTTAAGGTATGGCGTCAGGCGGTATGTTAATCGTCCTCCTATGCTTGATGATTCGAATTTTTCTTATTGGAAGAGTCGTATGCAATCCTATATTGAGGCTCAAGGTAATGATGTTTGGTGCAAAGTTTCTACTGTTTTTGATGTTCCTGATATAGTCACCAATGATAATAAAGTAGACGTTGATATGAATGCTAAAGCTAGAAACTTGATTTTTCAAGGAATTTCTGAAAAAGAATTTGATCGAAGTTTCTCATCTACGCTCGCTTATTCTGTTTGGAAGACATTATGTGACTATCATGAAGAGTTCTACTAAGATTAAGAAAGTGCGCCAAAAATATTTATCAAAAGGACTTTTCTGATTTTGCTATGAGACCAGGTGAATCAATTGATGATCTTTTCTCTCGATTTGAGAAAATCTTGTGTAATTTCTGCGTGGTGTTGGAGTAACTAATTCAGTTGAGGATAACGCTAGTAAAATTTTGAGATCTCTTAGTCCTGAATGGCGCATGGTTGTTCTGCGATTAATCAAATCAGTTGATTTGGATACTTTGACCATGGATGATCTTTATTCTAGACTAAAACTTATGAGATGGATTCCTTGTCACCTAGAGATGATAAGTCCTCTACACATGCACTTGTTGCTAACCCGCAAAGACTTCGCCGGACTACCATCTTTTGTTTCCTTGTCTGCATTGGCTTCTTTTTCAGATGAACAGTTTGAGATGCTTCTCGAAGAAGATCTTGTGCTCATCTCCTCCACGTGCTTTTAAAGCACTCCAACAATGTGAGGATGAGGAGGCGTGGAGGCACAACTTCTGAGTCCTTCAACTGCTTTGAGTGTGACATTAACGGGCATGTTAAAGCAAACTGTCCAAAGTTGAAGAAGAAAGAAGAACGGGAATCGGCACAACGCAGATCAAGACACACTACTTCTAGGCGCCCCAATTTTTCGGAAAGTTGCTAAGAAAGTCTTAGCCGCCATAGAGGAGTGTGATCTTAGCGATGTGGACTTTGAGAGTGATAATGAGCCACATGATAATAAGAAGGACTAGAATGGAGATTCCGATGATGACTTCACCGGGATGTGTTTCATGACTATAAGGGATAGCGACAACGACTCCGATTTTTGAAGAGGTGAGGCCTTCTTATGATGAGCTTGAGTATGCCATGGTTAAATTAGCTTCGTAACTTAAAAAGTCTAAGAAGGCTCTTAAAGAAAAAGATCTAGAAATTGATAGTTCCAATTCTACGAAATTGCAAGGCTTAGATCTTTAATTCTGATGATGATTCTTGCAAATCTTGTGATGTGCTACAATCTGAAGTTATTGCTTTAAGGAGTGTTCACGCTTCCCTATTGCATCAAAATGAGAAACATGTTAAACATGCTAGGTCAATCGATGATTTGCATGGTTCAATCTCTTATCCTAAATGCTCGATTCTTGAATTGAAATTGAAAGATGCAAATGCTATAGTTTCTCAGATGACTAATAACATGCTCACTCATGAGGTTCTTTCATGCTCTACTTATGCATGAAAGCGTAAAGAGAAGGTTGATATTCCTTGCAATAATTGTCTTGTGCTTTCGTTGCAGTTGATTACTTGCAAGATTGTTTAGAAGCGCTTTTACTAAAGGAAAGAAAAACCTAAATATGATTTTGGATCAATCAAAAGTCAGCACTCATCACAAAGGTTTAGAGTTTTGATCCTTATGCTCATCACAAATCACATGCTCCCTACTGTTGTTAAAGCTCTTGAAAGTGGAAAGTTTGAAATTGTCAAAGAGCACGAAAACTGTTTTTAAATCTCTTGGAACTTTATCTTCTACTATGATGAGTGCAAATGTTGCTTCTACTTCTAAAGCTAAACATCATGTTAAATACACTTGCACTCACTGTAGTAAAGATGGTCATTTAGTTCGTTACCGCTTTAGACTAGCTAAACAACAAAGGATAGAAATGTTCAATGCTAAGTCTAATGTCGTAAAGAACACACTTTGCTTCTCATTATGTGCCCAGGGTGAAGCAAACACCTTTTGTTGCTAAAAACACGGGAAAGGATAAATCTATTTTTGTGCATAAAAATTCTCGTGTTGTGCCTATTGTTGTCTTGTCGTGTGTCTCAAGATCTTGGATTCCTAAATGCTTTATTTCTAACCCCGATCATCGGAACATCGACACTTCTCGCTTCTATGTAGGCTTCTCACGCGAGGAAGGAGAACATATGGCTAGCGGATTCCGGATGCTCACGCCACATGTCCAATGATAAGAATTGGTTCTCCTCCTTCACTTGTGCATCTCGTGCTAAAAGTGTTATTTTTCAAGATGCTTCCTCCACCTCTGTTTTCTAAAAGGCACTAGTCCAAATAGTGCAGTGCAGTGCATATGTTCAGGGGAGAGTATCTTGTTGATGAAGATGATGATGATCTTTGTTGAGGATGAAATAATTGGAGTTTGCTGTGTGCTTGTGTGCTCGTTTTCAAGCTTCCCCGCGTGCTTCACATCGACAAGCTATCAAGAGAATTTTAAGGATGTGGAATTGATAGAAAAAGTACATCTGGTTCATGCCACTTCTTGAGTAATTCTCTTTCTTGGACACATTGACATCGATTTCATTTTCTTAGAGATCATGTTGAAAAGAGCTATTGAACTGAAATTTGTTGATTCGTGCTCGACTTGTCGATATTTTCACTAAACCGCTTGATTTTTCTCGCTTTGCTTTCACTTAAGCGGTGAACTTGGGATCATTCATCCCCATGGGTTGATTTGAGGTAGTCTTGAGTTTATCTCTTTTGGGTTACTTGGCTTTGGTTCCTAGAAGTGATTTTTTATAAGTGGTATTTTGACTTTACACCTCAAGTAAAACCCCTGCTTACATTGCATCATGTAGTACAAAGCTTTGTGATTATTCTTGTGTATATAGCCAAGTTAATGCTCAATGCTTTACTTATCACTAAAAGGCTAAAATAATTCAATTTGAGATGCTTTTTTAGAATATTTTGGCTCTTGCTCATTATGGTATTGCATTTGTGAAATAGGCTTAAAAGTTTCTTGTCATCTGTTGAAAGGCTAGAGCCGATTAGAAACTATGTGTGAGTTTTTTGTTGGACTTCAAATGATCATTATGAGTCTCAAGCAAAATCAGTGTTTTTAATGTTAAAAGCAAGTTGAAAAGATGCAAGCAAAGCTACTTGGCTAAACACAAGTTTAGTACAATGTGCAAATTCTTGCCGAGGATTTAAATGCAAAAGATGCAAGAAAAGGCTACTTGTCTAAACAAAAGTTCAGTAACAATGTGAAGCCACTTGCCAATTTACACTGAGACAGATACAAGAAACAACTACCGACTCCTACCCCAGCATGGGCCAGTGTGCAGTTACTTGCCATCCCTGGTGATCACAAAGCAAAATTGTCAAACTTGCTAAAGAGAAAAAGGAAATTCAAATGGTTGAAAAGGCTTGAGACAAATATTAGTGAATTTGAAAATCTCTCTATGCTCATGATAGATTTCTTTCGCTTTGGCAAAATCTGTTATGACATTTTACTTGTTTGCTCTAATTTGCTTATGCAATAACTATTCTATGTGTTAGAGCCTCCATATTCTCACAATTTGCTTTCTCATTGGATAATTTGATACAAAATGAGAAGTTCTCCTAAAACTCTTCAAATGCTTTACTTTGATTATATACCTTGAATATACTTCAAAGCTTGAGATAATCGTGCATTCATTAAGGGGAGTTTTTGAGATCTTGATGACTATTTTGTCAAAAAGGGGGAGAACAAGTCAAGGAGGTTTTTGAATTGGGATTATTTAGTCTTTTGGTTCTTGCTCAATCTCTTGTCAAATCTTATATTGTGTTTTGTCAAATTACTCATCAAGGGGGAGATTGAAGGATCAAGTATTTTTTATCCGATTGATTTTGATGATGAGTATTTGAAAAGATTTGAAACCGCTTGATATTTCCGACAAGATTTATTTTTTGGTTTCTTTATTTGAAAAAGATCCAAATCGCTTGATTATTTGAAAAGCTTTTGATTTTTGCAAAGGTTTTTGTTCGTGTTTTTGAAATCGTGTTCTTAGAATATTTAATGCAATGCACTCCTGTGAGTGGTTGCATGGTTTAATGTGAGTCAAGTCGCGGACTTGTGCTCGGAATCGCTTTGTGGTTTGTTCATGTGCGGTATTGCTCGAGGCTTAATGTGGTCGATGACTCGGGGCGAACTAGGTTCATGGAGGAACCGAGGTTCGGGACTAGGTTCAGGAGGAACTGAGGTCTTGGTGGTCAAGGATGTCATGCGGACGTTCGGGCTAAGAGAATGGTGCACATGAAGAATGGTTAGTCACGTGAGAATGGCATGAGGTCATTCGCGTGCAAAGTGTTAGTCACGTGAGTATGGTAGGGTTGCCATAGCGTGCAAGAGTTAATACTTTCGGCCAGGTTGGGCCAAGTGGAGTTGTGTTGAATACATGCTCTTTCTAGGATTAGGGTGGGAATCCTTTTAGGATTAGGAATCCTTCTAGGATTAGGACTCCTTCTAAGGATTAGGTGTGTTTGCCTTCTTTAAATAGAGGGGTTGCCTCCTGTTGAAGGCAATCAAGCTTTGAAACAAGCTTTAGTGTTGTACTCTTTTGTTTGGAGTATTTTAGACAAAAGAAAGGAGAAATAAAGATCAAGTTCATCAAATCTTTCGGCGAGCTACAATTCTAGTTAGATTTATTCTCGCCATCTTCTGGAACAGTAAGCTTGCGAAGGTCATAACTTTTGATCCGTAAGTCCGATTGAGCTGATTCTTTTTGGGTTTGATTCGTATTGGAATCTAGTTTCTTGTGTCCAAATTTCAGATCGATTGGACGGTTGGATCTTCGGGAAGTCGCGTTTTACCAAACCTCTATCATTCTGTTTTTTTCGAAAACGAGGCAATTATTTGGTTCTATTTTGGGGTAAACTTTTAATAGATAAAGAATTTGGTTTTAGCTTCCGCACAATCATTCACCCCCCCTCTGATTGCTATATCCGGTCCTACAGAGAGAGGAAAAGACTTCCCGGCAGTTATTGGTATACAATTTACTAATTAAGGGTGCGTTTGGTTCCCTATACCAAGTGGTACATGTATGAGATGGTTTAAAAAAAAAAAGTAATCCATATGTTTGGTTGCTTGAATGGAACCATCTCATCCTGGATCAAAGAGATACAAATTTAAGAAATATTTCCTTTAGATGCTGAACCATCTCAATATTCATCCAAAAGTACACGGTGGAGCTGCATATACTGCCTCGTATGCTAGAATTTTAACACTTCCCGACAGTTATTAGTATATTGTCCATGGTGTTGTCCTTCATAACATCTTTTTAAGTGCCCAATTACTTTGTATATGATTTATCATTACCGCCAGGAGATTTTAATTACACTGGAAAAACCATCGGCTATATAAAAAAACTAAAGGAGTACACTAATCGTCGCCGATGCATAGAAAACCGTCGGGAGAGGTTGTAAATCTTTGCAAGTTCTTTTCATGTACACCTAATAGCGACAACAAGCTGAGAGCTGTACCCAATTAGTCTTTGCTTTTTCTGACTTTGGGAGAATATCTTGTAGATATGATAGACTTGTCTTTTCTGAAAGATAAAATCTTTTTTTAGTCCTAGTCAGGTTTAATTCGGTTGGATGTTGAGCACGAGTATATAAATAAACTCTTTTATGATACACCAACTAAATTCAATATAGATCGTTTATTCTTTTCGATCCAATAGATCAGATTAGTTATTATTTATTTATTTATACTTTTTATGGTAATAGAGTAGTAGGAATAACCTCAGCAAATCAATATCAAAATTTGATTTCTACTATCCATCGTATACTACTAGTACAACAACTAGGAAGTAACGGTTTGGGCCTCTGCTACGGTGTGATTGGCAACGACCTCCCGTCGCGCAGCTCTACAAATCCAGGGGCATCAGCAACATGCGCATCTATTTCGTAGACCAGGTATGTAATCCAGCTGAACTCGAGGGAGTCTGGCTTTTTAAGTTTAAACTCGGTAATACTTGAGTTGAGCTCGATTTAGGGTCCGAGTTTAGGCTTAGGCTCTAGCTCGGCTCAATCTAAACTCGAGTAGACTGAGTAAACTGAGTAATAACAAATAATTCAATATGCACTATTTTTCAACAATAAAAATGCTCAATCTCAGGATCGGCTGGAGTAAACTTGGTAAAAATTAATATTTAATAATATTTAATGAATAAATATTGAATTTGCTAAGCTCACGAGCTATTAGAACTCGGCTTGATAAAACTATAGCGAGCCGAGTTCGAGCAATTCGTGACTCTCAAAGTTTTTTTTAGGATCTACCGTAGGGCCCTCGACGCCCCGCGCAGCTTGGGCATCAGCGGCCTGATCATCAACAGTCGGCAACGAAACGTCGGCGGCCTCGCCTCCAGCCAATTATCTGCGGCGTCCTTGGTTCGGAACAATGTCAGCCCTACAACCTGGCCGTGCAACAAGTACATCGCCGTCGGCAACAAGCTCGGCGGTGGCGCCGCGCAGAGTATCCTCCCTGCCATGCGGAACCATTTATTTAATATTGTCGTTGATATGTTAGCAATCATTTTGGACAGAGCTAAAAATAATGGGCAAATAAGGGGTCCAATACCTCACTTGGTGGATGATGGGTTATCTATTCTTTAATATGCAGATGACACTATCCCTTTTATGGAAAATGATCTTAGCAGGCCTTAAACTTGAAATTATTGTTATGTGCATTTGAACAAATTTCTGGTCTCAAAATCAATTTCAATAAGAGAGAAATTTACTATTTTGGTGTTGCTAAGGAATTAGAGGATCAATATACTCAGCTTTTTGGGTGTGGAGCAGGAAAATTGCCTTTTAGATACCTTAGTATTCCAATTCATCATAGAAAGTTGCGAAGCAGTGAATGGAAGGGGGTAGAAGAACGATTTGAGAAACGGCTGAGTAGTTGGAAGGGTAAGCATTTGTCTGCAGGAGGTTGTTTAGTACTATTAAACTTTGTTCTTAGCAGCTTACCAATGTTTATGTTATCTCTTTTTGAGATACCTCGCGGGATACTTAAACGGTTGGATTATTATAGATCTAGATTTTTTTTGGCAAATGATGATCATAAAAAGAAGTATAGACTTGCTAAGTGGAATATACTATGTAGATCAAAACATCAAGGAGGATTGGGTATTCAAAACCTGTATATAAAAAATATTTGCTTGCTTAGTAAATGGCTTTTTAAGATTTTAAATGAAGATGGTGTTTGGCAATGTCTCATCACAAGAAAGTATTTGCAAAACAAGACTCTTTCTAATGTAGAAAGAAAACCGGGGATTCTCAGTTTTGGTCAGGATTAATACGGGTTAAGCATCATTTTTTTTTAGATTCGGTTCTTTCCAAGTTCGTAATGGCACTCAAATTTGTTTCTGGCAAGATACTTGGAATGGAAACACACCCTTTAACTTAGAATTTCCAGGACTCTTCCAAATTGTTAGGGAAAAAAATGCCACCGTGGCAGAAGTCATGAATTCTGATACTTTAAATTTGTCTTTTCATTGAACTATTACGGGACATAACTTGAAGGATTTACATAACCTCATTACAAAGGTTAGTGGGGTGCATTGAACTTCAGAAAGAGATATCTTTCGATGGAATCTCCATCAGAATGGATAATTTTCTGTTCAATCGTTGTATCATATTTTAATGAATCATAAGCTCCCTTTACTAACAGAAATTTGTGGAAACTTAAGATACCGCTAAAAATAAAAATTTTCCTTTGGTATCTTCATCGTGGGGTGATATTAACAAAAGATAATCTTGCAAACAAAAACTGGACTAGTAGCAAAATTTGTTGTTTTTGCAACAATAATGAAACTATACAACATCTTTTTTTTATTGTCATATTGCTCGTTTGACTTGGCGTATCATCCAAGTGGCTATTAATTTGACACCTCCTAGAAGTATCACCAACATATTTGGAAACTGGTTAAAGGGGATGGATAAAGATTTACAATCTCACATTTTAGTGGGCGTTGATGTAATATGTTGGTTAATTTGGTCACTTCGGAATGATATGATGTTTGATAAGAAAAGGAATTTTAATCCATTGCAGGTAATCTTTGTGTGCATCGGTTGGTTGTGCTCATGGTCATTGCTACAATCTCAGGAGGCCAAAGACGTGCTATTTTCGGGATGCAAAGCGCTAGACTTGGTAGCCAGGGATTTCTTCAACAGACATGGGTGGAGAACTAGCAACAGGCTTTGTGTCGTTTGAGAATATTTTATGTCATTTTTATTTCAGATTGTTGCAAACTTTCTTTTTATCTTAATTTTCATTTAAGACGGCTGTTTAGCTGTAATTGTGTAATAATAATTTGGCCGTGTGCATCTTAGGATGCAGAGGCTGAGAGATTCAATCTTTCATTATCTAAAAAAAGCTCCCTGTCACACACACACACACACAACAAAAGGTTGTTCAGGGATTAGAATTTACTACGTTAATCGGATTCACTCATCATGATACCTGACCATCCGGGGCCAATCGGCACCTTTCGCTAGTTAGGGTTTTATCATTCAACATAAAACAAACCTGTATTCATTGGGTACCCCTAGCCATTGCCCAAATAGTGCCAAAATATCACCTAGTGAAAAGGGCAAACAACTTTCTCAAAAAAGATTTGGGACAGAGATGTAACCAAGGGACTCAAACCCGAGACCTTTTGCTCACAAGACAATGAACGAACCAACTGAGCTAGGGCGGCTGTTTTGCATCTCTTATTGCTTGGTTACAAGGCTCTTGCAAAATATGATCCAACAGCACTAATATCTGGTCCAAATAAATTAAAATCCAATAAAAAAAACGAGATTTGGTGAAACCTAGGAAGATTTTCAAATATTGTAGTAATTTTTTTTATTTCATCAGGGTTCTGAATTGGGGGGAGGGGGGGTGAAATCTTGACGGGATTTTTTTTTAATCCTTGACAGTATCACCTCACCTACATAGTCTAGCAGATTTTCTGTGATGTTGTCTGAGTTTTTTGTCTGTGTTGTCAATCCTATCTTAATTAAGAGGTTTTCTAAGGTTTCAGTGCTTTCCAGTTGTTCTGTTTGCTGGACGTCCTGTCATTCGATGAGGCTTGGTTTAGCTGTGCAGCTGCTTTGCGGGCGCAGCCCCCCAAACAGGGCCTTAATTACCTCAGCTTTTGTTTTAACTCCGCTTGAATACTATAAAAGATAGAGCTCCTGTCAATCTTTTGAAAAAATTTAATTAGAAGTTTCTTAAATCCAACTTTGAAGTTCTTTCAAAAGTTTTGAAATCCTAATAGAACGTTTGTTCAAGTTCAAGGTCTCGATTTAAAAATTCTTCAAATCCGAAATTGAAAGTTCGAATCGGAATTTGAAAACATTCAAAATCCTAATTTTGAAAGTTCAAATAACGCGAAAGGGAAAGAGTGCGCCTACTAATTAAATAGCATCAACCATGTATTTTACTGTGAAGCACATATTTAGGGGTGAAAACGGGACAGGAAATCTCCGCCCGATCCGATACCGAATCCGTTTAAAATCCGTACCGATGTTATCCGTATTCATATCCGGAAAATCCGGTGTAATATGGGTTAGGATATGGGAAGAGCAATATCCGATCCGTATCCGAAAAATCTCATGTAATATGGGTTAGGATATGGGAAGAGCAATATCCGACCCAATATCCGGTAAATATCCGACCCGAATATCCGGATAAAATTAGTTATTCTTCCATTAATTTGGTTCATTATTGGATAGATAGAGTAGTTGTTTGATATTGGCACTAAAAAACACTACTTTGTTATTACGAGTGAACTTCAACAAATCTATCAACAAACAAATAGAGTGATGACATAATGCTTTTACCTAAATTGATTTGTTCAACTTATTTGATAAACTTCTTTTCTATTCAAATTACTGGAATTAGTTGAGTCGCTAAATTGAAGCATAGCAAACAAATCCGAGTAGTCCTCATTATGAGAGAAGTATATCTTCAGTTTTTCAGAATGTGACAATTCAACACTATTTAATATCTCCAGGAATTTATTCCGTAAGATTAAGTTTGATGGAAGAGCTCCCCTTGTTCTCTGTTTTCTTTATGTCTCGATCTCTCTCCTTATATCCGACCCATTTGCACCTCTAACTATACTACTATCCTACGTTGAAATAATTATGACTTGAAGCTAATGTTGTAAGGTTAATGCTTCATTCTTTCTTTTACGTACACAATTATGTATTATACTACTATCCGATTATGATATCCGATCCCGACCCGAATCCGTCAGGTATTTGCTCCGTATCCGAATCCTGAATAATCCGAATTCGTATTTGTATCCGGGACATCCGTATCTGACTCCGAATCCGGAAAAAAAATATGGGTTAGGATACGGGACGAGCAATATCCGCCCGTATCCGACCCGGTTTCACCCCTACACATATTGCTGTCAACATAATTTTCTTAGACTTTTGGTATTTGCAAACTTGGTATCTTCCACCTCAAACATGCCAACTCGATTCTCCAGGTAAAAAAGCTTCTCCGTCGACAGGAATATGTGCTTCACAGTAGTAAATGTTTTGTATATTGAAATACTCCCTCCGTTTCTTTTTATAAGGCGTATTTAGTTTTATTAGGACAAGACTTTGACCAACGATTATTTCATTAATATATCATTTATGCAATAAAAAATTATAATTATATATAAATACTTTTGAATACAAATATGCTAATATCAATTTTGTGTCATAAAAATTATATGCTAATAGAGTAATTGTTGGTCAAAGTCTTGTCCTAACGAAACCAAATACGCCTTATAAAAAGAAATAGAGGGAGTACTAAATAAGAAAGCGCATTAGTCACGCATCGTCCAAACTGGCAAGTTTCAAGGTCCAGTTTTCTCCTTTGAAGTGGAATTAGCCAGCATTTGAGGTGGCACGAGTTTGCAACAGTTGAGGTGGTAACAGGACAGGAGTGCGTACGACAATTAATAATAGCGTTGGTAAATTACATTCGTGTTTAATAACGAACATTAGTTGTATTTTGTGAGATTGGATATAGCTGCATAAATACCATATCTATTACAATTAATCAATCACTTTTATGGATTCGATCTTTAGATCGAATTTGAATATCCTTGCATTATTGTACCCCATCCTACTCTAGTATAAATTAAAGTGTTCCGGTCTACATTTTGTACATCTTATTCAAGAAATTGGCCAGCTACAGAATTACACACACATAGTTATTAACCTTCGTATAGCGGAAGGAATCGGCGCTCTCTTGGCCGGGCCACGTCATTTATGTGCGTCCGAGCTGTCCGATCGCACCCCAACGGCCGAGTATAATAGACACCTTGAGGATTTGGGGCTGCCATATATGATGGGCATGCAGGGTTTTGCTCCGGTTCTTGCAGTGGCATTGCTTATTATTGGAGCCTTCACTGTAGGTATGTGATTGAATTATTTTTTTTTTGTACATTTAGGTCTGCTGGAAGCAGAGCATGCATTGTTACCCTTTGAACGATGAGAGGTCGAACAGAGCCTATCTCTTTGTGCCTGCGTGATTAACTATATAGTGCAGGTGTGCAATCCATCGGCGTGTGCTACGGCGTGATGGGCAACGACCTCCCGCCGCCGAGCGACGTCGTGCAGCTCTACAGATCGAATGGAATCAGCGACATGCGTGTCTTTTTCGCCGACATTCAGGCCCTCGACGCCCTGCGCGGCTCGGGCATCAGCCTCATCCTCGGCGTCGCCAACGAAGACGTCGGCGACCTCGCCGCCAGCCAAGCTTCCGCGGTGTCCTGGGTCCAGACCAACGTCCGGCCCTACTGCCCGGACGTGAACATCAAGTACATCGCCGTTGGCAACGAGATAGACGGCGAGGCCACGCAGAGCATCCTCCCGGCCATGCGGAACCTTAACGGCGCCCTTGCCGCTGCCGGCCTCGACAGCATCAAGGTGTCCACGTCGGTGAGTATAGAAGTGATCACCAACTCCTTCCCGCCCTCCAAAGGCGAGTTCAAGGACCACTCCGTCATGGTTCCCATAGCGCAGTACTTGGCGAACACCGGCGCGCCGCTCCTGGCCAACGTGTATCCCTACTTCGCCTACAGGGACAACCCGCAAGACATCAAGCTCAACTACGTCCTCTTCCAGCCGGGCACGACGGTGACGGATGACGGCAACGGGCTGATCTACACAAACATCTTCGACGCGATTCTGGACGCCATCTGCGCCGCGCTGGAGAAGGCCGCGGCGCCGAACGTCAAGATCGTCGTATCGGAGAGCGGGTGGCCGTCGGCCGGTGGGATTGCGGCGACCGTGGAGAATGCGCGGACATACAGCCAGAACCTGATCGACCATGTGGGGCAGGGGACGCCCAAGAGGAACAGCCCCATCGAGGCGTACGTATTCGCCATGTTCAACGAGAACGAGAAGCCGGGAAATCCATCGGAGAAAAACTTTGGGCTCTTCTACCCTAACAAGTCACCAGTGTACCCCATCACTTTCCGATCAAAACAAGCTGCAAATTCCACGCACGCATTGCGCGGGTAGATGATGTGTGTATGGATGGATATCTACATTTCAAATAAAATCTTATTCCTATTGGAATTTAATGTCTCCTATTGGAATTTAATCTCTCCTTCTACCTTGGATCTATATACGCTGCATCGGCTCACCAAAATAACTTGTCTAGTCACTGGATTTTTTATTTCTCCAATTAATGGAACGACTTCTTTCCTTTCGGATCAAACTTGAAGGCTCCATTTAATATCATTTTTATTGGGATTTGATAAACATCATCTGGATGTTTTTTTTTTTTGCTGAAATCACCCAAATCTAGAACCATTGGATCATTGTTGAGATTCGAGAGTATCGATTACAACCGATTCTATGATTTGATCTAACGGCCCGGTGATATCCGGGTGAGGTATCCAACGGTCCAAAATTTGGATGTTAGCCAAGACAAAACATCCGGATGATACATATACACTCCCTTTAATATTAACTAGATGGGTATGCGCGGCGGCACGCCGCGCATTTGCGCTGCGACGTCGCACGAGGGTGTTTTCGGAAAATCAATGTCAAATTTTTTTAAAAATTATAAAGTTTTGATCATGCTTTAAAATTTTTATGGTAGCTCAAGCATGCTCTCAAAACCCTTCTAAAAAGTTTCAAAATTTTCCAACATGCTTTAGCAGCTTAATTAAATCAATGAAGTTGATTTAAATGCATTAGCACCATTTAAAGTTTTTTTAAAAATTGCATAGGTTTGACCACAATATGAAAATTTTATGATAGCTTAGGCATGCTCTGAGTACCCTTATCAAAAAGTTTCAAAAATTTCTAACATTATTTGATAGCTCAATTAAATCAGCAAAAAAAATTACTTCAACGGTGAAATTAAGGATCTAAACATAATTATTCGTTTTTAACAGACTTGCATGGAAGAATGACAGGGGGGGAGGCCCTCTCCCAGATTTAATATAAGTAGTGTAGTATATCATGTGTTCTATTTTCTCTATATTGTTAAGCCTCTTTTAAGAAAGAGGTGCCCTAAGGTTTTGTTGACTTAAGGTTTCCTCAGCTATCTGGTTGTTTAATTTATTGGTTCGATACGATGTCCTGTTCTTAAATCTATACTGCGAATCTTACACGTCTTGTTTGTAAAAAATATTTTTATTATTTCCACCTTTTTGAATGAAAGGTAGAACTTCTACCAATCTATGAGATACAGCACAAGCGTGCACGATCTCAAGAACAAAGAAGATGAATCTCGTAGAGATAACCAAAATAACAACGTAGAAGCAACCACGATGTGAGAGAAAATATTTAGCGAAACCGATCGCAAGTTATTTAAGCACAACCTCAGAAGAGTACAAGGGACTGTTACTCTCTCACAACCTCTCAAACCTTTTAAGGCATTTGCATACTTGCCATATACAAGAATCTAGTAACTTAGCCTCTAATCATCTCGTGCACCTCTTGCTTTGAATGAGTTGGCTCGTGGCTTCTTGGTTGCTCGGGTTCTCTATAACACCTTATGAGTTTATATAGCTCCCTTAATCCTCCTTCAAAGCAAGTAGGAATCTGATGATGATTAATCTGTCTAAGACCCATAAATAGTTACGACTTTTAGAAGCCAGTCGCATCCTCATAAATACGGCCCATAAAATTAAAAGATACGTTAAATATCTCATGATTATTGATCAAAGTTACAGTTGACCATATAAACAATTCCCCGACCTACAATATAGGTCGGATGAAAACTTATCTTCTGTCTCTAATTTGAGCCTCTACCATGCCGGCAACGGTCTGACCTATTAACCTTTATAGGTCGGATATAGACCCTTTTATCACACCGACATAGACAAGATCAAGTAAAGGATAACTCTCACATCGACCAGATTCAGGTCGGCGAGGAATCTCTGCGCAAGGATAACATTTGGAAGACATTTTCTCTGACAGGTACAGACGACCGTTTGAAAGTTACTCCCTACGAAGAGACGTCACTCTGACGAAAAGACACATTCAGTGAGAAGACACCTTTTGATAAGAAGACACCTCTCCGAAGATGACAACTATCATCCATTCGATGCTATAAATATGATACCCCCGCAAGGATTCAAAGTGGTAGAGTGATTGAATAGATAGATAATTGAAGATTAGGAATAGTCTGTACTCTGTAAAAACACCCATTATATAAGACAATCCCCACTTATTTTCTACTCCTTTCAATCTTGTTTTCTAGACAAAGGTAACCTAAATTATATTCGTAAGCTCGATATAGGGACCCCCTAGGTCTTGAACATCGACAGAATCCTACTCTAAAAGAAAATAAGAATCCTAATCCTACTAGGACTAATCAAGCACACCTTTTTAAATAATAAAAGACTAGATATGAGTTACCATAATTAACAATTTTCAGTCATCATGCTCCTCTAAGAACTCGCTCCAAGCTGGTTCCATATTTTTTTTCCTCCCAACTTTGAGAGTGCCCCCACCACAAGGGCTCATGCATATCACCGCAAATGTGTGTGTTGGTGTTTGAATTTAGCCGCCCAAACCCTCCACCTGAGAGTATTTTCTTTGTGTAGTTTGGTTAACCACACTTTCAGTTCATATAGCCCTCCATACCATGGGTGTGTACCGCCTCCATGCTCCACCTTCTTAATGGTACTTCGTGGTTGGTCCCACTACATCTTCCTTCTTCCTTTGTATTTGTGTTTGTTAGATTTTTCAACAGTCTTTCCAGTTCTGCACATAACTATAGTTGAGATCTGAATATCTACCTTTGATGTCTCGGTTTCCTTCTCCTGATCAGATTTTTTTCAGACCTCCCATTGATTTCCCTCCCTTTAGATTTACCTATCAATCGATATCCTCCGTTACCCCAGATACTTTTCATGATCACTTGCCCTTTACAAGTAACTCACACGACTCCACCTCGAAGTGATACCTCACAACCTTCAAGTTCAAGCGACTTCACAGATATTAGATTCTTCTTTATGTCAGGTACATACCTAAATCCCATCAATGTGTGATATGTTCTATCATACATCTCTAATGTAACTATTCCCACCTCAGCAATTGCATACTCCTTGGAAACAGCCAAGTAACAGTTCCATACGTCGAGCATAGAGATCATTCAACAAACATCTCTCTCGCCAAACATATGTGAAATCAACAATCTGAATCTAATATCCATCCATGAGAAGTATCTGATTGACTGGTGATAAGTATGTATGAATCAACTTTTGCTATCACCATTAAGCATGTACCCCTCATTTTCTTCAAACTCTGACAATTCTTTATCGTATGACCTTGCTTGTCACATAGATAGCTTCAAACGACTTCACAGATATTAGATTCTTCTTTATGTCAGGTACATACCTAAATCCCATCAATGTGTGATATGTTCTATCATACATCTCTAATGTAACTATTCCCACCTCAGCAATTGCATACTCCTTGGAAACAGCCAAGTAACAGTTCCATACGTCGAGCATAGAGATCCTTCATCAAACATCTCTCTCGCCAAACATATGTGAAAGCAACAATCTGAATCTAATATCCATCCATGAGAAATACCTGATTGACTGACGATAAGTATGTCTGAATCAACTTTTGCTATCACCATTAAGCATGTACCCCTCATTTTCTTCAAACTCTGACAATTCTTTATCGTATGACCTTGCTTGTCACATAGATAGCGTACACGTGTCCTTGCTCTTGCCTTTCTTTTTTATGTAACTCTTCCTTTTGCCTACAACACCTATTGCAGCAAATGCTTGATCACATGAGAATGAAAATTTTGATGGCTTTTTCAAGGGCTCCGCCTCAAATAGATATGCAACTGTCTCGTTGAAATTGATAGTGCTTTTCCCGATAAGAATGCTCATTACCAATTGCTCCCAACATGGTAGTAGAGATGAGACTAGTACGGCAACTTTATTGTGCTCCTCAATTTCCTCATCCACACTAATAATCTATGTGATAGGCTTATTGAAGACATCGAGATGGTCAATGAACCATGTACATTCCTCCATGTGCAACCTATACAGTTGTCACTTCAGCACCCACCGGTTTGCCAACGACTTTTCCACATACAATTCTTCTAAGTCCTTCCATAATTTCTTCGATGAATTCTCCTTGATCACTGAGTACTTTACCTTGTCGAAGAGACATAGATGGATTATATTGACAACCTTCCACTCCATCACCTGCCAGTCTTCTTCAGATGTCTTTTCTGGTTTGTCCCATTCAAGAGCAACGATCAACTCTTACTGGACAAGAACATCCTTCACCATACATCGTCACACACTGACATTTCCTCCGTTGTCAAATTTCTCTACTTGATTTCACATTGTCAACATCGATCTTGATTTGATGCCACCTGACGCTTTACCGACATTCTCACAAATATGATTACCTGACGCTTTACCGACATTCTCACAAATATGATTAAGCTGGTATTGGCTTTGTACCACTTGTTACACTCTGATACCCCTTCTACGCATTAACCCTCGGATCGGCTCAAAGTTTTATGATATACGGCACGAGCGTATATCATCTAAAAAACGAAGAGGGTGAATCTCATAGAGAAAACCAAAATATTAACGTTGAAGCAACCACAATGAAAAAGAAAAGATTTAGCTAAGCTGACTGCAAATTTTTTAAACACAACCTTAAAAGAGTACAAGGGATTTGCTCTCTTACAACCTCTCAAACCTTTTAGAACTATCCTTGCACTGTACTTGAATCTAGTGCTAAAGAATAACCTAGCCTCTAGTCCTCTCATGCACTTCTTTCTTTAAATAAGTTGGTTTATAGATTTTTGATTGCTTGGGTTCTTCATGACCACCTCATAGATTTATATAGCTCCCTTAGTTCTCTTCCAAAATAAGTAGAAATCACACTATGAAAGAAAGAAAGAATCCTAATCGTACTAGGATTCATCTAGCACACCTTTTCAAATCATAAAGATACGAGTCTCTATAATTAATTAATGACTATCTTTCTCCTTCTTTGGCAAGCTCTGTGTACCTCCACCGCCACCCCCATGCACCACCACCTCCAGCCCCGTCGGCCACCGCCCGCGGCCAGCAGCGCTAGTCACCGCATTGTCGCTCTGCCCTCTCTTCTAGGCGCCGTCACCCCACCTAGTATATATCCTCATGGTCGATGGGGTGCTTGTGAAACTGATCTCTGATCGTATAGTTCTGAAGGGATAACCACGTATCATCGCAAGTCACAAGTCACAACCGATCGAATGACGATGCAGGTAATCTGACAAAAGAACAATGGTAATGCCAGTGATCGGACGTCTGTTTTTCTTAGAAACATTTTTTTCTACGCATGAAACATTTTTTTCTACGTAGTGAAACATTTTTCTTCGACAAACAGTAAAAAAAAATATTTCATACGTTACAAAAAAAATTTTTACTACGTTCAAAAAAATATTTCACATATTTAAGAAAATGTTGCAGCGGCGTCCGAAAAAATGAAAAAATCGGACGTCCGGCTGGCAAGTTCTTCCCAAAGAACAACGGGCACTTGTTGCAAGTCGCAAGTCGCAACCGATCGAATGACGATGCAGGTAATCTAACAAAAGAACAACGGGCACTTGTTGCAAGTCACTACGGTACAAGACACCATTCCAATCCGTTAGCACACCAGACCTGAAATTCCACGTGTTGGTCAAGATAAACTGTCCATCAGTACCCGCACATATACGCAAGAAATTAATGTGAAGTGGATATACGGTTGAAAAAACAAACTGGTATTGGACAATTCAGTGCACTACGGAGGGAGAAGAATTAATATCCATGCTGGGCATGCAGAATTCTATTCTATTTGCGGGACAGAGCATGCACAGCTTAAGTGCTCGGGGGAAAACGGAGGCAAGTTTCCACAAGTCGTGGACTTTTAACATCAAGAGGCCGCTATTTTCTGTGGAAAACGAACGCGATGACGAGTTAGGCTGCGCCGGAGAGTGACACACACCATGCCATGCGTGCTACGTACGTGGTCACGACTCGAAGCAACTTGGCTAAGGGTACGTGCAACGTAACATGTGTGCGTACAGCATGTATTGCTAGCTAGCTAGTAGCTGCATGCACGCATGCACGCACCTGTGGATGTGGAAATGCACCAAACTAGCCACTGAAAGTTGTATATAAAGGGGGTTGTGCGCTTGCACATTGCTACATAGCATTCAAGGGCAACACACAGGTTGGGAGTAGCCAGAGGGGTTCATAGTTCATACGTAGCTGAGAGGGCAATGGCTAGGCAACAACAAATTGCTTCCACGCTTGCGGTTGCTCTGATCATTGGAGCACTTGCTTCTGTGCCTACAAGTACTGCTCGTTAATTCTCTGTTTCGTTAGCCCGTTTTGCACGCATGTGTTGCGAGTGTTTTTTATTAGCTAGAGTAGATTAAAACATTGAAGAGTTAGCCCATTCAGTTCTTGAATGAACCACGGTTTTCTTTTTGTTGCAATTTTATTGTTGGCATGTTATAACGGATTATACAAAAACTGTTGCCTGATTTTGAACGAATAATTTAACTAGGCACTTATCATTTAGTACCAGTAGTACTGGTATAATTTTAGATGCAACTATGTAGTTCTCATGCTGGCACGGCAGGCGAGGAATTTTAGGTCCTCGTCATTCTGCTTCTGCATAACCGCGTAGTACAATATTATGCCTTTAAATTCAGACACGTAAGATTTGGTAGCTCATTCCTTCCGTATTCCATCAGGAAATCAAACTAAGCACTGACATTCAAAACATCTCTGTAAGCTATCATACGTACTCACATACATAGCCATCACATCGATTAGCACCAGTGGCGGACCCAACAGGGGTCAACCATAGGTATCTCTCTGACACTACTGTGGAGCGTTTTTCGAAATAGTTGTACTTTGTTTGATTTATTTTTCTTATTTCAACATTGTATCACTACTAGTTTAGCATCCTCTAAATTTATGTTCTGGATCCGCCCTGATCAGCACGTAGGGGACTAGTAGGTCAGGCTGATAGCTAACGGCTGCCATACTTGGCGGCTCTGCTTTGTGCGCAGCCGTGCAATCCATCGGCGTCTGCTACGGCGTCCTGGGCAACAACCTCCCATCGCGGAGCGACGTCGTGCAGCTCTACAGGTCCAAGGGTATCAATGGGATGCGCATCTACTTCCCCGACAAGCAGGCACTCGACGCCCTGCGCAACTCGGGCATCGGCCTCATCGTCGACGTCGGGAACGACAAGCTCGGCGAACTCGCCGCGAGCCCCTCGAACGCGGCCTCCTGGGTCCAGAACAACGTCAGGCCCTACTACCCTGCCGTGAACATCAAGTACATCGCCGTCGGCAACGAGGTCGGCGGCGGCGCCACGCAGAGCATCCTCCAGGCCATGCGGAACATCAACGGCGCCCTGTCCGCTGCCGGCCTCAGCAGCATCAAGGTGTCCACGTCGGTGCGGTTCGACGTGATCGCCAACTCTTTCCCGCCCTCCAAGGGCGTGTTCGCGCAGTCCTACATGAAGGACATCGCGCGGTTCTTGGCAAGCACCGGCGCGCCGCTCCTGGCCAACGTGTACCCCTACTTCGCCTACAGAGACAACCCGCGGGACATCAAGCTCAACTACGCCACCTTCCAGGCGGGCACGACGGTGAGGGACGACGGCAACGGGCTGACCTACACTAACCTCTTCGACGCAATGGTGGATGCGGTCGGCGCCGCGCTTGAGAAGGCCGGGGCGCCGAACGTCAGGGTCGTCGTGTCGGAGAGCGGGTGGCCGTCGTCCGGAGGGTTCGGGGCGACGGTGGATAACGCGCGGACGTACAACCAGGGCCTGATCAACCATGTCGGCCGGGGCACACCCAAGAGGCCAGGGATGTTGGAGACGTACATATTCGCCATGTTCAACGAGAACCAGAAGACGGGGGATGAGATCGAGAGGCACTTTGGACTCTTCAACCCGGACAAGTCGCCGGCGTACGCGATCCGGTTCTAAGAGATGTAAGAAGGGGATGCATAGCCAGCTACATATAAATACGTACATGACATCTTCAACCTAAATAAGCTGCATGCAGTAATTAATAAAATGTAACGTGCATTCATCCATGGAAGGCATGCATGACCATGAATAAACAGAACTTGCTCTAAAAGTTTTTTTTCCCTGTAGCACGATGATTGACAGATGGATCGCATTGAGAATGTATGTAAATTTGAGATTGCCTTTCTATATATGTAAGGAGATGACGACGTACAATAGATCTATACCGCGCACGACTGCCCCATCACATGGGCAAAAGAACACCGGGCACTATACAAGTCAAAGCATCATTAGTTGCTGCAACTAATTTGCACCCCAAAGCAGAGAAAATGTACCATTAGCTACGGTCAGGGGCATGACGACCATACGTGAAGCATACCATACTGCAATTTGCCCTCTCTCTCTCTCTCTCTCTCTCTCTCTCTCTCTCTCTCTCTCTCTCTCTCTCTCTCTCTGGGAAAAACAGGCAGGCACTATAGAACTTTCATGTCATTCAGGAAACAATAGAATGTGCAGAGCCCAGATCGGCTACGCGGTGCTGTTCACCTCGCCGCGCGCGGCCGCCCGGCCGTGACCGTCCCGAACAACGGACGGGCTCAGGTTCCCGCAGCTACAACCTCTTCGATCGAGGCTCCGATGAGATACGGTGGACGCCGCGCGGCGCCGAACGTGACGGTCGATCGTCGTGTCGTGTCAGGACCGGCTGGGATGCAGTAGGCGGCCGGGGGAGCTAGCTAGGCGTCGGGGCGAGCGTTCCCCCTGCACGGGGACGTTAGTACTGGTGAGATGAGCCATGCATGCATGTGGTCGATCGATCCATGGCCCGGACGGCGAGGCGGTGGCCGGCCCGAGCCAGACGTCCCGTACGTCACGGCTGCCCGCTAACTGAGGCCAAGCACGTACGTAACGTACGACTGCCTCAGCGGCTCACTCTTGACCAGGTTAATTTATTACGTACGTACGCCACTCTCCGAATCGAGTCGGTCCAGGTCACAAGTGGTGGCGCATGCGCATGTATTTTCCACTTCGATAGCTTGTACGCACTGCTACACAGGAAGAGCTATATTACACGCTTTATTATAAATAATTTGTAAAAATCATCTATATTAAAGATAATCACAAACGATTTTCAATCATGGCCGTCTAAACTACTCGAAATGATAATAACCGTTTGATAAAGCAGTTCCAACCACGAACCATCTATGATACTAGCTTATCACAGACGGCTCTATCCACGAACCGTTTGTGTATCTCCTCTTAGGCTATGGTAGTTTCTGTTTTCCCAGCGTTCTCGCCCTCTCGGGTTCTCCCTCGCCCTCTTGGCTACTCCCTCGATCTCGCCGCTTCCTCGCCCTCCTCCTGTCTCGGCTTCGCCCCACTCCAGCCGCCCTACTCCCGTCTCCGCTTCCTCGCTTCGTCATCTCATCTCCTCTCCAACAGGCGGATATCTCCCCCACGCTCACGCAACGTAATCTAGGGTTTGTTCCATTTGCTGTCACGCAAGGTAATCTAGGGTTTGTTCCAATATTTGTTGTTGTTATTGCTTCTATTGTTATTCAAGGTAATCTATGGTTTGTTCCATTTGTCGTTGTTATGCAAGGTAATCTAAGCACATGTTTGATGAAGGGTGTAAGCTCTCAATCTCTTTTGTTATTTGTTCAGTAGTCATTACCTTTGGAAACTTACTGTGCATACTGGATAGAAGGAGGTATAATTATTTGGAGCGCGTCAAATTGTGCTCTGTGGGTTAGTGCATATTTTGCAACTGTGTTGGTTTGCTAATTCTTCCATGTCAAACTTAGGGATGTAATTGTTTTGAGACAATACGATTGAGCTGATGCATATTTAATACTTTCCCTGATGTTTTTACTTATGTTTAATGAAATTAACTTCTATAGGGCTCGCAGTATTAATGGACTATTCAGGCACGATTTACTCACGTAGTTCGAATTTACATAGGGCTCGTAGTAGATTTAATCGCGTGTTACCGGTCGATTTCGATGCCGTGTAGATCGGTGCAGGCAGGCGATCTCGAATGGCATTGGCGAAGCTTTGTGCTGATAACATATTGTAAAACATAGTTGTTCACCCGCGATCAATCATCAGCAAGTCATCGAAATCACAAAAACAAAGTATAGAGAGCACACAATGTAGGGGACAATAGTTCTCTCTCTTTATTAAATTGATCTTTTTGTATAAAGTGGTGCCTAATATTTAATAAAACCAATAAATTCGCTCACCAATAGGTTGAGTCTTTTTCAACTTATACTAGGATAATTCTATCTTAATCATAACAGTTACAACGACGTACACCGGCCACGCGCACGAGGGCAAGTGATCCCTCCAACCAGCTCAGTACCAGACAATGTGACCTATAACTCAACCGATGGAGTTGTGGTCGGAGACGCCCATATATTGATAGACACGGGCAAACTCTGACCGGGAAAGACCATACGTTCGTCTCTGTCTGTTCTGCATCTCTGCTGTATAAGTGGATCGAGTACTTCAGGCTGTTAGACCATCTCCAACCCATTCCCGTCCCCTCCCTCATTCCCTTCGCGAAGGGATTTCCATTCCCTTCAGCGCTCCAACGGGTTCCCTTCAGCATTCCCTTCAGCCTGGGATTCTCTCTCCCATTCCCTCCAGAAAGGGATTCTCTCTCCTTTCCCTATACAATTCCCTTTAAAGGGAATCTGTTGGAGATGAGTGGAAATAAAGGGAATGGGAATGGGGAAGGGAACAGGGAAGGGAATGAAATGAAGGGAATATGGTTGGAGATGGTCTTATTCGCCAGAAGAAGCGACAGCATAGAGACCGCTTTCTGTTTTGATCGATTTGGGAGATCAACATAGCCAGAAAATGGCAAATCAAGGCCAGCTGCAGCTGGAAATAAATTCTATGGTGTCGTGCTGCACAAAGGGACCTGTGCAGCACCACTCGGATAGACGTTACGTGTTACGTCAGTGAATTTGCACCGTTGCATTAATTAAGAGAATTAATTACAATAATTAAGGTGATTAATTAACTGACGCATTAGTTGCATGCAGACGGTGCAAATTCATTGGCGTAACACGTGGCGTCCATCCGAGTGGTGCTGCACAGGTCTCTTTGTGCAACACGACACCATAGAATTTATTTCCGCTGCAGCCCCCATGCTCGAGTTCGACATGGCGTTGCTCCTCGGAGTCTTTGCCTCCATCCTTGTAAGTACTCTCTCTGTCTCTCTCTCTCTCTGCTTCTTGAGGATACTCTGCTTTTGTTTCATTTTTTTTTTGTTTTGGACGAAACCTCTAAAGATATGGCATAGTTCGTGCTCAATGTCCCTCTATGTACGACGAGTGTTGCCTACAAAACAGTGTAGCCGCGCCTGAAGTTCTAGTTTGTATAATGCACGCGTTACGCGAGAAACTTATTTAAAGAAACAACAGTCAAATCGACCAGATCCCATTATGGGATTGATCCCATACGAAACCACAAAGTGATAATTGAACTTGAGTGGTCGACGACGGAAACATCATGCAAATACAAGTACAAGCAACCTTTTTTTTACCCGTTATTGCAAGCAATTCTAAGCCTTTTCCTTAATTTCCATTCCTCCCCTTGGTTGATTTTCTGTTCTTTCCATTGGTTGCATGCATGACGTCAAGTATTGAAGCCTAAACCTCTAGCTTTATACACACCAACTGCTAGATTCTGTTAGGATTAATTGATTGTAGGGCACTCAAAAATTTAAAAAACGCTATTACATTGTCTCTTTGTCTCTTTGTTTATTGAATTAGTTCTAATTTTGGTGGGATGATATTTTTAAGACCTTAGAACTATTTATTTAATACTTTTATTAGATTTTAAATATATATGTTGGATTTATAATGTTACGAAATCGTTGTATGAAACTATAGCTTCAGGAAGCGGTGAGCTAACCAGTACATTAATTCACACCAGCTAGTTAAATGATCGATTGATTTGCTGAGAAGACAAGAACTAGAGGTTCGTTTGCATGATGCAATGTATCTTAATTTGGCCTTTGTTTGCACTGATCGATCAAATATTGCTTGTCACGCACGCACGCACGCACGCGAGTCCGGAGGTGGCTACGCGGAGCTTTGCATTGCATGCCGTTGAGATGGTCATTAGCGAAGGAAGTGGACGATCGAACGGTCGTGCAGCAGACGTTGGAACAGAAGCTTTAATTTATTTTATTCTAGCAAAGCCCGCCCTTTTAATTCATTAATTTTTATCGTGGTCCTTTAATTAATTTTTATCTGCTACCGAATTAAATTTGTATAGCTAATTTTTTTAAAATTTTTTTTTCAAAATATAGCTAATATATTTGTTCATGGACAAATGAAAGCTAGTAGCTAGCTAGTCCAATGGTGTTAATGAGGCGTTTTGACCTAGTCAATATATTTTTTATGTAAAACGGATCTATATATTAGGTGTTCACTTAACACAACGGTTATATCTACGATCACGATTCAAAGAAAAATCTTATCCCCTTTAATAATAAATTACTCGGAAGCCAACAACACATCAAATTCATTTATGTAACATTCTTTCTTTCCACGGCAATGAAGGCTCTACTTGATTGTGCTTTCTTGTTTTTTACTTTTCCGTAAGTTCAATAGGGGGCTAGCTAGGTCCCGATAATCGACAGTTGTTTCGTTCCATACATAACATATCACAATATTTGACTCGGAACTGATTGATAACGCTATTACTTCCTCCGATCATAAATAGTAGTCATTTTAGATATTGACATGATCATCAAAACTCAACTTTGATCACTAATTTTTATTATAATATATTTAGAAATATAATAATATTATAATATTATAAAAGTACATTTCAAGACAAATCTACACATGATTTTCATGCATCCAATCTAATATTTCAAAAGATATCGATAGCTAAAGTTTTAAATATTTGATTGCACGTATCCCAAACCGATTACTATTTGTAATGGGAGGGAGTGCTATGACAACTCACTCAATTAGTCAAGAACATTTTCTTCGGCGAATTAAGTGCTTCAGTGCTCCTCTACCAGATGCATGTATATAAGTGGACCAGGACGGGATTAGTCTGAAACTCTGAGGGCCTGTTTGGCAACAAAGTTTTTTCATAGTTTCGAGACAAAATCATGGTTTTGGAGAAAAACTCTGTTTTAGAAACCAAGAGATGTTTGGTAGCCCTTCAAAAAACTCTGTTTTTAAAACCATTGTTTTCACAAAACCATGGTTTTTTCACTATTTTGGAAACTTTGGTCTTGGGCAAATTTTTCTGAGCAATAGGGCCAAAACAACTCAAAAACTTTGAAAATATCAACCAAAAACTTTGTAGCCAAACAGTTGGGAGTTCCAAGAAAAACCATGGTTTTAATGGGGTTTGGTAAAACCATGTTTTTTATGCCAAGACAATTCCCAAACCATGGTTTTGCAAAACTATGATTTTACATAACCTTGTTGCCAAACAGGCCCTGAATGTACGTAAAGCACAACTGCAGTCAACTGAGGACTGAGCTAGCTCAGTTGGTCGAAGGCGCAGGTGAACGCCTCGCCCGCTCGAACCACGCGCTCACGAGGGCCAGTTGCAGGTGTGGTGCGTGTGTGGTGTGTGCGCGTGTTTATAGTTTAGCTGTATGTTATTCTTTTTTAATAAATGCTAGAGCTTCTGACCAATTTAAAAAAAAAAAAAAAAAAGCTGCAGTCAACTCCTTGTGTGCATTTTTTTTAAACAATGTTATGAACATTGGTTACCTAATGTACCATCAAAGAACAATGTCTATTACCCCAAGACCAAATTATTCCTCCAAAGTAAAGAAGTGGTCAAAAGGAAAGTTTGAACCATCTCTTTGCCGCCCTTTGTGATCTGCTAGCTTATGGCTGCTTCTCCCTTTTATTTTTCGTCTCTTCTTCCGTGAGATTGAAGTGATTAGTATACATTCATGCATGCATTCATAATGACTATACGGTACCGTAGCATTATAATTGTTGACAACAAAATGATAACTAACAATCAAAACCGATTGAACCTTGCACGCATGCTGGTGTACGGAGCATATTTGATTGTTAGTTTCTTCATAGATTTTGTTTCTTGCTCCATCTCTACAAGCTACAAACTTACGTTTTATTTGCGTACATTCATACGGTTTTGGTTAGTATAAATGGAGGAACGGTTGGTCTATATATGCTGCAGAAAGCCACAAGCGTATATATATTGATCTTAAATTTTTTGAGAGAGATCTTAAATTCAGTTAGACACGTATTGTAATCAGTGTTACGAACGTACGTGTGCGCTTGTACGTGCTCTGTCTGGGGGTCGATGGAATTTACTGCAGGAGCGGCATCGGTTGGCGTGTGCTATGGCATGAGCGGCAACAACCTGCCGTCCCCGAGCACCGTCGTCGGCATGCTCCGCGCCAACGGCTTCAGCACGGTGCGCCTCTACTCGCCGGACAGCGCGGCGCTCGGTGCCCTCGGCGGCAGCGGCATCAGCGTCGTCGTCGGCGCGCCCAACGACGTCCTCCCCACCCTGGCCTCCAGCGAGTCCGCCGCGGCCGCGTGGGTCCGCGAGAACATCCAGGCCCACCCGACCGTCACCTTCCGGTACCTCGTCGTTGGCAACGAGGTTGCCGGCAGCGAGACGCAGGCCCTCGTCCCAGCCATGGAGAACGTCCACAGCGCGCTCGCCGCGGCCGGCCTGGACATCAAGGTGACGACGTCCATATCGCAGAGCACCATCGGCGTCCACATCCCGCCTTCGGCCGGCCAGTTCACCGACGAGGCGAAGTCATTCATGCGCTCCGTGGTGGCGTTCCTGGAACGAACCGGCGCCCCTCTCCTCGCCAACCTGTACCCTTACTTCGTCTATACCTTCAACACCGGCTCCATGGACATCAGCTTCGCGCTGTTCACGGCGAGGGGGACCGTGGTGCAGGACGGGCAATACATGTACCAGAACCTGTTCGACGTGACGGTGGACGCTCTGTACACGGCGGTGGAGGAGCTCGGGGGGTCGAAGGTGGCGATCGTGGTGTCGGAGACCGGGTGGCCGTCAGCGGGCGGCGCGGCGGCGTCGGTGGAGAACGCGAGGACGTTCAACCAGAACCTAGTGAACCACGTGGCGACGGGCACGCCGCGGCGGCCGTGGAGGATCGAGACGTACGTGTTCGCCTTGTTCAACGAGAACCTCAAGGAGTCCGGCGTGGAGCAGCACTGGGGGCTCTTCTACCCCAGCACCGACAGGGTCTACCCCATCAGCTTCGGCCCCTGAATTCATGCGTGTGTGCGTACCGTACAGGCGTATATTTGTTGCGTGCGTGCGTATTTGTACAGGAATTGGTCGCTGCGTGCGACCGCGCGCTGGATGTTTGTTTACTCGGACGCCTACGTGGGGAGAGGTCGATCTGTATAGCACGAGCCAGCAGATCGGTGTGCGTGCGTACGTACGTACTTCATGCATATGCCTACACGTATACACGAATAATTCGTGTGGGTTGTACTGCCATTTGTAACACTAGAAAGGTGCACGCGGTGGCACGCCGCGTAAGCTAGTGTTTGCGAATAATATAGAAATTTATGAGATGAGGTAACAAACAATCGAAGAGTTAGTGTTTGCTTTCAAAATTTTCGTTGCGTAAGTTAGTGTTTGCAAATAATATAGAAACTGTAAGTGTGGCGCACGTCGCGCGCGCGAATGAAAAATGATTTTGCATTTTTTTCGGGTGAAAAAATAAACTCAGACGTATCTCCAAAATTTTTGGAGGTTCGAGAAGTCGTTGAGACTGAACCGTGTGCGTTAATAAAAAATGAATTTGTTCTTTTTTAGGGAAAAATGGGCCACGCTAAAATTTTTTGGGCTCCGAAGAAAAAACGGACAAAGAAAATATTTTTTCCGGCAAAAACGGAGGAAGGACGAAAAAAAACGGGCTCTGAAGAAAAAACGGATCATGAAAATATTTTTTTGGCAAAAACGGAGGAAAGTGGAATGGAAAACGGATTTGTGTTTTTTAAGGAAAATTGGAGCACAAAAAAAAAAAGCGTCGAACGGCGCGTGCGCAAGCGAAAAACGGATTTGTGTCTTTTTTAGGGAAAAGGACCACGGGAACTTTTTTCCTCGGATCTGGAGAAAAAAAGCGGACTACGAAAACATTTTTCCGTCAAAAACGGAGAAAGGATGAACGAAAAACGAATTTTCATTTTTTTAGGGAAAATGGACCACGAAAACATTTTTTCGGTGTTTGGAGAAAAAACGGACAACGAAAATATTTTTCGGACCGAAACGGAGAAACGACGAGCGAGAAATGAATTTGCATTTTTTTGGAGAAAAAATGGTCAACAAAAATATTTTTCCCATGCTCCGGAGAAAAAACGGACTACGAAAACATTTTTTTCCGAGAAAAACGGAGAAATGACCTAGACGTAAGAAATAGGGACCTATTTGTTATATTTTCGGACCTGATCGCTATCCCGAAAAATTAGAAAAGGACTTGTCGACGATTGGAGGACGGCTCCCGTCGAGCTTACTTGTTGAATGGGGGATCAACAGAGCCCCGTCGCACGGATCGAAGAGGTCGTTCGAGCGATGCAAGGTCGGGAGAAGAAGAAGAGGGGGACGCGGTGTTTTATCCTGGTTCGGGCCTCCCTCTCCCGGGATAACAACCCTACTTCAGTGTATTATGTTCTGTCTCTTTTTTTTTCTCCTCCTCCCCCTTTACAAATCTTCAGGGGGGGTTTAAATAATACGACTATGGACACCAAAAAAGGCAACTACCTCCTGGGATCACGCTATGTATCCATATCCGTGACCCGCTGTCCTTGATTTGCGCGCTATTTGAATTTCGGGTATGATCTCCCTTGATCTCCGGCTGATTGGTTGGCTCCTTCCTTCCTCGTAGCGTTCGCTGGGCCCTCCGACCAAACACCTGAGTAGGTCGTGGCCCCTACGAGCATGCTTGCTCGTGGGGGGGCGTGTTTGGTGCTTCTGCGAGTGAAGGTGCAAACGCGTATGCTCGGAGGAGAAGGAGGGATGCTCGTTTCGTTCTCCCGAGCATCTTCTTTTAGTATCGCTTGGTCGGCGGGTTTAACTTTTCACGGGGGTACCGTGGTCTTTTGCCAGATAGCCAATCCCCGACAGCTAGCCCCCGAGGTTCAAGTGGGGAACCCTCGGGCTTCCCCTTGAGCCTAAGAAGACTTGAGGGGGGATTGAATTTCTTTTGGTCGTGGTTCACGACCATTTTACGTCGGGAGACGAGCTTCTTTACCCGCCGCGTGCCTGCTCCGTGTGGGCGCGTCGTTTGGTTGTTCTGCGGTTCCTTCTCAGAGAAGCCTTCCTGCAACGGTACGGCAGTTTCTCGGGAAGCGGCGCTTTCTCCGGCCAGGTGTTGCTACGTGATAGGCGGCGATTTTTATCCCGTCCCTTCACTGTCTTTTTAACCCTTTCTACCGGGAGAGGTCGGAGTTACACCGTGTCTCTTTGCTCGTCTTCGGCCAAAAAAACCTTCCAAGAGCCCTAGCGCCCAAGAACCCTTTTCGCTCCTCTTCCCTCTTTGGCCATGGCGCGCTTCAAGGTCAGCCAGATGACCCGAAGGAGGCTCCAGGCGCTCACGGATGAGGGGTACGTCGACCCGAGCTCGGGTCGAGTGCCCGGGGGCGACGCGGTGCCGGCACATGAGACGGAGATCGTCTCTCGTGAGTTGTACGTCATCAACGGGCCGTCGCGCCGAGAGCGACTTCCTCGCCTCCGTGCTTGCCTTCTGTGGGTGCGAGATCTCTCATCTCCACCCCAATTCTATCCTTTCTCTCGCAATCTTCTCCCATCTTTGCGAGGCGTACGTGGGTGTAGTGCCCACGGCTAGCCTTTTCTTTCACTTCTACTCCCCCTTTCGCACCGGCCGGGATGGCTCCGCCGGTTGCGTTTATCTCCGCCTCCGGACCAACCGACCATACGAGTATCCTCTCGTTGCTTTGAAGGACTCGGTGTCGGGTTGGGCCGACCTCTGGTTCTACCAGAAGAAGGCGGAGGGGTCCCAGTTGGTCTACACTGGGGAGAACGCTCCGCCTACTGAGACGGCGCGCCCGCCCGTGCAACCTGAGGAAGAGCGGGTGCTCAGGACGATCAGTGAGCTCGCCCAGATGGGGCTCACTGGTCGAGATATCGCCCGGGACTTTACCTTCAACCGGGTGTCCCCCCTGAGGCGCCGCGAGCACCCCTTCTTCGAGGTGTCCGGGTGGCATGACCTCACCCGTGAGGACAACGCAGGTATGTTCCTGGACCTCTTTCCCGAGCATCGCTGCTTTCTGGTGATCGGTGCTATGCATATATATATCTTTTGTCTTAGTCTTCGGTTGTGACGCAGCTCCGAGGACGGACTGGGTTGACGAGAGGGTCGCCGAGATGTTCGGTGCCCCGAAGGAGAAGGAGCTGACGCCCAATCGTCAGGTCCCCAAGAACATTTTTGACCGCGGCGACGCGGTAAGTACATCTTCCTGCCTGCTCGAGGGCATGTTTTCCGAGCTTATTCCTCCCGATTGCTTGCGGAGAAGGTCGCCCTTGAGCTTGCCGTGTCGGCGCCGTAAGCGCCGCCGCAAGCCACTCCCGCCAGGGGTTCCAAGAGGACGGGCGGTCGAGGCCGCTAGCATCCGCCTCGCCTCCCCGCACCACGCGGTCGAAGCGCCGAGCTTCGACCAGGACTCCCACGCGACACCTTGAGTACGCCGACCGCCGGGAGGTAAGCGAGCTTCGAATCTGGTTTGATGACTTCAAACGGAGGAGGCCAGAGCTGATGGGCCGATCAACAGCTCGCCGAGCAAAGTAGGAAGGCCGAGGAGGAGGCCAGTCCCTCCCGACCAAAGAGCGGCCGGAGAGGCAGATCAAGGCCCTCCAGACCAGCTTACTCGGGTGGTCGATGACCCCGAGGAGGAGGAAGAAGAGGAGGCCACCTATGCTGCAGTCGGAAGGAGCGGGAGGTCGACCTCTCAAAGCAGCCTCGGCTGGAAGAGGTCGATATGGACGACGTCGACCCGGCGATGGCACGTGCCAGTGACGCCGCGGAGGAGCGCGTCGTGGTCATGGCCGAGGCCTACGAGGCCGCCGCGGGCAGGTCGCCCGTGGCCCGAAGCGAGGAGGCCGAGGAGGATGGCGCTGCTCGCCGGGCAGAAGGTAAGTTCCTACTTTATTCTCTTATTCTGTTCTTGTCTTGTGATTTTCTTCGGGCTAACCCCACCCTGTTTGGCGTGGGCGTGATAGCTCGGATGCTGCTTTTGGACTTTCGTCAGATGGCTGAGGAGATTATCGACTCTGCAGTTGGCGCTGAGCTCGACCGCGTCGTCGACCAAGTAATGGCCGAGATGGGGGAGGAGTCGGTGCCAGCTGCGGCCTTAGCGGAGTCCGAGCTTCCCTTGATGGAAGGGGAACCTTCTCCGGCCACGGAGGAGCAAGAGCCGCAGGGGGTCGAGGACCCGGAAGTCTTGGGCCTGGTCCCCTGCGAAGGGGCGGGCGCAAGCGAGGCCCAGGCGACGGGCTCTGATGGTCAAGGGGTGGTGGTTTTCGACCCACCGCCCTTGACCGCAAGCCAAGAAGAGGAGCCGGTCGCTGCCGGCCAGCCACCTCCAACTGCGGACCAAGGGGGAGATGCGGTCGTGATCGACCAGCCACTCCCAGCCGCGGAAGTGGTCGCCGAGCTCGACCAGCTGTCTCCATCCGCGGACCACGGAGAGGAGGTGGTCGTTGACGACCAGCTGCCCCCAGCCGCGGACCACGGAGAGGAGGTGGTCGTTGACGACCAGCTGCCCCCAGCCGCGGACCACGGGCCGGAGGTGGTCGTCCTCGACCAATCGCCTCCGGGCGTGGAGCTCCAATCGCTTCCGGTTGCGGAGGTGCAAGGGGCGGAAGCGCCTGCAGTCGGCGTCCAGCCCCCGAGCGCAGCGGCCGGGCAGGAGGAAGGCGGCCACGAGCCGCCTGTTGACGTGGAAGACCAACCTCAGGGCGTCCTGGGGTTGGTCGAAGAAGGAAACGTCGTTGCCCTCCTGGAAGCATCGGGTGCCCAGGAGGGGCAAGATCCAGACGTGCCAGCTCGGGATCAGGATGACCCTGCGTGGGTTAACCCCTTCTTCCGAGCTGGTGCTACCGACCGCCAGCGGCTCCAAGATAAGTTGGTCAGCCGGGCTCTTTTGGTAAGTCCTTCGCTCCCATTTTTTTTTACCTGAGGCGAGCAATCTTCTGGGG
Source organism: Rhipidocladum racemiflorum (assembly GCA_036346355.1). Lineage (NCBI taxonomy): Eukaryota > Viridiplantae > Streptophyta > Magnoliopsida > Poales > Poaceae > Rhipidocladum > Rhipidocladum racemiflorum. The sequence continues at coordinate 54,004,533 of CM070569.1, forward strand.
GTTCTCCTTGACTTTCCTTCCCCTTTGCTCCAAGTTTGCTGCGAAGGCTATGGAGGACATCGATGCCTCCGCAGTTCCAGCAGAGGAGTTCTGGGCGTACCATCGCGAGCAAGACGCCAAGATCGCCGATCTCGAGCGTCGGGTCTCCGAGGTGCGCGAGGCCGACCTGAAGGAGCTGGAGTCGGTGAAGAGCCTCATCGTCGGACTTCGGGACCAGCTCTTTGAGAGCGAGACGGCGAAGAACACTTCGGAACAGAAGTGTGCCGACCTCGAAGAGGAGCTGGGGAAGTTGCGGCAGGAGGTCCCCGACCTGCGCGCCGAACTCCAACGAGCTCGGGAGCGCGAAGAGGCCCAGCTCAAGGAGGTGCAGCGCCTTCGGGACAGCGCGGCTGAAGGTCGTGCCGCTCGGCGGAAAGTTTTGGACCTGGAGGCGGAGGTCGACTCCCTTAAGGAGGAACTTGCTGCCCTTCAGGTCGAGCGTAGGACTTAGCTCTTCTTTTATTTTTAGCTCGTGTAAACCCTGTAAAAAAGACAACGTTTCGGGTTAAATGAGCAAACTCGCAGGTGTTTGGTCCTTGCCTGTTTTTCTCGAGTTCGCCTTAATCCCGGTTCTGCAGAAAAAGAGAATAAGTTCCTGCATAAGAGCATATAGCATAGATACGAGCAAAGGATCCTTGGAAGAAGGGACGGAACGTTCCTATCATACGGAGCCCCTGCCATGGACAAAGGTCGTGTCCTCACTATTGCGAGCACGAGTTTGTTCATGGGAAAATTTAAGGGTCGCTTGGGTCGTAACGTTTTTTTTGAATGATTCAAATAGGTCGGTTGTGTTGAGAGAAGTGTGAGCACAGAGCAGACGAGCTTTAAACCAACACTACGTAGAGCCGCCATACCCGTGTGGTCGCTGAACCGGGCTTAGAGTGGATGCTCGCGCCCGACCACGCATACAGTGAAGAGCTACTGTGGAAAGTGAACGATTGGGCGAGCATCCGGCCGGGGGCCAAGGGAAATGGTGCGCACATACTTGTCGGGTAAGTTCGTCTGCAGTGCTGGTAGACAACGATGCTCGTTCGACAAAGCGAGGACGAAATACGAGAAAGAGGGAAATGATTTATTGGAAAGAACGCAAGGGGCGCGAGATAGGAGTACTCGTCTAAACGTAGAATTTACGCAGTTGATCGATGTTCCAGGTGCTGGTGAGCTCCCGTCCATCTGGCATCGCGAGGCGAACAGCCCCCGGGCGTGCTGTAGACATGACCGTGTAGGGTCCCTCCCACCTTGGGGTCAGCTTGTTGGCCTTCGACAGGTCTTGAACTCTTCGTAAGACCATGTCGCCGACTTGTAGGGCCCTAGGTCGGACTGTCTTGGCTGCATGCCTACGAAGAGCCTGTAGGTAAATCGCAGACCGGAGCAACGCCCGTTCGCGTGTCGCTTCGACGAGGTCCAGGTCGACGAGGCGCTCAACCTCTTGATCGATGGAATCGATCAGTTGCACCCTTGGGGAACCCAGCACGATTTCGGCAGGCAGAATGGCCTCCGCACCGTGAAACGAGTTGGAAAGGCGTTTACTTTGTGGCTCGACTTGTCGTGGTGCGGACAGACCAAAGAACCCGGGAAGCCCATCCACCCACCGCCGCTTGTCTTTGGTTGAGGGTCTTAAAGACCCTCTTTTATGCCCTGGACTAGCTGCCCATTTGCTCGCTTCTGGCCGCTCCGTTACTCTGTGGATGTGCCACATAAGCGAAGCAGACCTTGGTCCCGACCTCCTCGCAGCACTTTGGAACAGTTCACCGTGAACTGGGTCCCGTTGTCTGTGATAAGACGGTTGGGTATCCCGAACCGAGTTACCACATTGCTGCGGAGGAATCTCTTGGCCGCCTGGGCCGAGATGGTCGAGACGGGCTCGGCCTCTATCCACTTAGTGAAAGTGTCGATGGCCACGAGCAAATACTTGCAGCCTTTCTGACCTCGGGGAAAGGTCCAAGGACGTCGAGCCCCTGTGTCGAGAATGGCCACGCAGCGGTATGGTTTGCGGGCGTATCTTTGGTTGACGGGATTTGCGAGCATGGAACTGGCATGCTCGGCAGGTCGTTACGATTGACCGTGCGTCCGTCAAGGCCGTAGGCCAGTAGTAACCCAATCGGAAGGCCTTGCTCACAAGCGTTCTGAAAGACGAATGAGCTCCGCACATTCCTTCGTGGATATCACGAAGAAGGTACTGGCCTTCCTCCTGAGAGACGCATCTGGAAAGGATTCCTAATGCGCCTTCCCGGTATAGGTCGCCTTCGATCGATGCATCTTGAGAAGATCGCCTTGTTAGCCGGGAACGCTCGGCTTCTTCCTCGGGCAATGTCCCATGCGCAAGGTATTGGAGGAATGGCGTCATCCAATTTGCACTTTGCTCGAGGAATGAGACCCTACCGCCGGTCTCTGGTGCCTCCTCTTCAGAGGGAATGGAGGGCTTATGTAGGTGCTCGACAAGCACCCCCGCCGGAGCGGTGGTTTGAGAGGAACCGACCTTAGACATTTGGTCGGCCAGGGAATTATCCTTCCTGGGGATGTAGATTACTTCGAAATTCTTGAAGTATTTCTCCATCTTCCTTACTTCGCCAGGCATAGCGCCATTGAGGTATCGTAACACCGATACTCCTTGTTGACTGGTTCACGACCAAGCGTGAATCGCCCTTCACGGTGAGCCGTTGGACTCCTAGCGATTTACATGCCCAAGTCCGCCAAAAGGTTTCGTACTCCGCCGCGTTGTTAGTCGCAGCCGAAATGTAGCCGGATGGCGTCAAGTTGCTCTCCATCCGGGAGACCAAGACGACGCCACTTCGAGCGCCAGATGCTCGGGATCCGTCAAAATACAAGGTCCAGGAGTTTTCCCTCGAATCATTGGTCCCGCTGGCTGGTGGTGCCGGAGCCGACCATTCTGCCACGAAATCAGCCAAGACTTGTGATTTTACCGCCGTGCGGGCTGAGAACACCAGCTCGAACTCGGCGAGCTCCATTGCCCACTTGGCTATGCGACCACTAGCGTCCTGATTTTTCAGGATTTCCCTAAGTGGGAAGCCGGTCGGCACCACGATCTTGTGTGCTTGAAAGTAGTGACGCAACTTCCGGGAGGCCATCAGCAATGAGTACAGTAGTTTCTGGACCTCGGGGTAACGCTCCTTTGGTCCATGAAGTACTTCGCTGACGTAATAGATAGGTCGCTGGGTACCATCTCTCTCTACCGCTAACACCGAGCTTACCGCTTGCGGGGTTGCCGCCAGGTATAGTAGCAATTCTTCCCCTGCCGTGGGTGTGACGAGGACGGGCGGTTTGGAGAGGTACTGTTTTAGCTCTTTGAACGCGCGATCAGCTTCCTCCGTCCACGTGAAGCCATCATGCTTGCGGAGGGCTTTAAAGAAAGGTAGTCCTCGCTCCCCCAGCCGGGAGACGAACCGGCTTAAGGCGGCCATTCTTCCGGTCAGAGCTTGTACTTCCTTTACGCACGTGGGCGACCTCATGTTCTCAATGGCTTCGATTTTCTCCGGGTTAGCCCCAACGCCATGTGGTCCGACCATGTAGCCGAGCACCTTGCCAGCCTTCACGCCGAATACGCATTTTTCTGGATTCAGCTTTATTCGATGCTTATTGAGGTTACAGAAAGTTTCTTCCAAGTCAGCAACGTGACCCGAAGTACTCTTGCTTTTGACAACTATGTCGTCGACATAGACCTCCAAATTTCGACCTACTTGGTCTGTGAAAGTCTTCTGCATGAGGCGCTGAAAGGTTGCTCCCGCATTTCTCAGACCGAAAGACATGGTCGTATAGCAGAAGGTGCCGAATGGGGTGATGAAGGAAGTCTTTTCCTCGTCTTCGCGCGACAGGCTGATCTGATGATAGCCTGAATAGGCGTCTAGGAAGCTCATGGTCTGTGACCCTGCTGTCGCGTCCACCAATTGGTCTATGCGAGGCAACGGATAGTTGTCCTTTGGGCATGCTGCGTTCAAACCCGTGTGATCGACGCACATGCGCCACTTACCTCCTTTCTTCCTGACCAGAACTGGATTGGCTAGCCACTCGGAGTGCTCGATCTCTCTGATGAAGCCAGCCTTTAGGAGTTTATCAAGTTCCTCCCGGATGATTGCCTGTTTTTCCGGGGAAAAGCGTCTAAGTTTCTGTCTCACTGGTTTTTTGTTAGGCTGAACCGCTAGCCTGTGCTCGACCACCTCCCTTGGGACCCCGGGCATGTCGGATGGTTCCCAGGCGAACACATCCGACCTTGCCCGGAGGAAGGTGACGAGCTCGAGTTCCTATTTGGGATCTAAAGAAGATCCCAAATGAACGACCTTGGCCGGTTCCGACTCGTTGAGCGGAACAGCCTTGGTCTCTCCTCCAGGCTGGAGGGCAAGTTTAGGCCGGGAATGCTTCAGCTCTTGGTCAGGGCCGCGAGTGGGTAACTGACCGACCATATCTAGCGCTCTTTCGTCGCAATTGAGTGCTGACTTGTGGTTCCCTTTGATGGTTATAACTCCGTTTGGTTCGGGAATCTTCAGGCACTGATACGCGTGATGAGAAGCGGCCATGAACTTGGCCAAGGCCGGCCTGCCGAGGATGGCGTTGTAGGCCGACTCAAAGTCTACCACCTCGAAGGTGATTAGCTCCGTTCTGAAGTTACTTGGGCCGAGAAACTTACAGGCGGGACGACCTGCCCCGGAAGGTTTGATCGAGGTGCCCGGACTATCCCGAAGAAGGGCACGGCCACACTCTTGATTTTGGAACGAGGAATCTGCATCTCGTCCAAAACCTTGGCTGAAATAAGGTCCAAAGAGCTCCTGAGTCTATGAGGACCCGGACCAAGCAGCAGTATTGCCGATGGTGGGGTTCACGACCATCGGAAGCCTCTGGGTTTGGTCATCCCAAGGGGACAATCATCCTTGGAGAAGGTGAGGGGTACCTCGGACCATTTCAATTTCTTTGCAGGAGGCTTACCCTGGGTAACATGGTGCACTTCTCTTGCGGCCTCCTTTAAGTCCCGGCGGGACTTGTAGGCGGAGGAGCCCCCGAAGATGACCGCTATGTGATTCTTTGGTTCTTGGTATTCCATGTCATCCTCACTTTCCTCGGCGGGCTGTTTACCTTTGTCATTTTCACCCTGCTCTGGAAGCGTCGGCATGGGACCCCTGCCGCTGTAAAACTGCTCCAGGCGGTAGGTCCACGTTAGGCAATTCCGTAGGTCGTGCCCGTGCGCCTGGTGAAGTGGACAGTAGAGGTCGCCCCGTTGGTCCGCCTGGTCGCCTCGTCCTTGAGGCCTGTGTGGTTGTCCTCTTCCCCGAGCATTAAGCCCCCGGCGCTGCGGCTGGGTTGCTCGGGGTTGTTGTTGTTCCACCGCGGCTACCATGGCTGGCGAGGGTTGCTTTTTCTTCTTCTTCTTGATCTTCTTGTCTCTGCACTGAGCCCTTTTTGCTAGCCGAGGTCTCGAGGCGGTGGCGGCGGCTTCCCTTCATCCAAAGATTTTCTTCCATTGGGCGGCTTCATCTGCGTTGGCGTATCGATCGGCCATTCGGAAGAGCTTCGTTCGCCGTTAGATCCGGTGGATCTCCAGGTCCTGCGTGAAGCGCCGCCTCGCACCCGAACTTGAAAGCTTCGGACGACCGCCTCGTCCGATATGTTCGGATCGAAGTTCCGGACTGGATGAACCTCTCGACGAATTGTCGCAGGTTTCCCCGTCCGTCAGATCAAGCGCTCAGTCGCGCTCCTTTCCCGGCGGATGTAACAGCTCTCCGAAATTTGCTCGGGCTGGCGCCGAGCTGCCCCAGGACCGTATAGATCCTTCCTTCGATTAAAAAGCCACGTCTGGCGGCTCCGTCGAACTGGTCGGCAGGTAATTTGCCATCACCCCCTCATCGCCTCCGGCGGCGAGGATGGCGGTAGTATATATCGAGAGAAATTCGTCCGGGTTCTGGGTCCCGTTGAACCTTTCGATGTGGCCGGGCTTGAATCTGTTCGGCCATGCGACGTTCCGGAGGGAGCTCGTGAAGGCCTGGCAACCGAAGCTCGGGATTTCGCGGTGAGATCCTCGGTCACAGCGGCCTCCACGCGGGTCTTCCGCCCAACGCCCCGTGCGTGGGCCGAGTCGGGAGAAAACCTCATGCGACGGTCGTGCCGACGACCGCTTGGTCGTGGAGCGTTCAGAGCGCTCGTAATCTTGGCGATTATACAGATATTGCTCTGAGGTTGCTTTGTGACTGTTCCGGGGCCTTTCCCGGATCGGGTTAGCGATCTGGGGCGATCTCCGAGCATGGCTCCGAGATTCACCTCTGTGCGAGCGCACGGGAGAGCGTTTGTGATGGTCCCGGGAAACACTCCGGGCATCCCGGTCACGGGGAGGATCCGAGACTTTTAGCTCGGCGGCAAGCCTTTCCAAATCTTCGGCTACGACCCTGCCCACGGCCTCTAGGTCTACTTGCTCGGGGAAACTACGCAGGTCACGCACGACCGCCGCCAAGGCCTGTAACCGTTCCCGTTTCCGGTGAACTGGCGGCGGTGAGCTTTGGCGACGCTCCGGAGCGCGATCGGGAGTTCGGTACCCACGAGAGTTCCTTTCCGTGGAGGCGCGCCCCCCCTTTGCCTGGCGGCGAATGCTCGCGAGGGTCTTTCCCAAGGACGCCTCCAGGTGGAGTCTGGCCGCCTCGTAGTGGTCGTGCTTGGCAGCGTCCGAGGATCCTTCTCCGGGCTCCGCACGGCTCCCGGCCACGTTGACTCGACGAGAGCGGGATGAAAGTGACGGGGACATCATTGTATCCCCTTGAGATGCAGTCTCTCGGTCGAGCGCTAGGTCGTCTGGTATGTCCAGGCCATCGTAGAGCCCATCGCAGTCATCCTCGGGGTCCCCGAGGGTAATGTCTGGGGAATGGAGGCCCTGCCCTCGCATTCCCGTGTCCGGGGAAGGGCTCCCAGACTCAGTGTGACCGATAGGATCGGTCACCCTGGCCACGTTGTCGGCGGCGTAGTACACGTCGTCATCTTCAACGTGGTCAAAAACACAAAGGTCCCGAGTGTCTCCCGAGTTTGGCATCCTCGAGGATCTCGATCTGTACGGGAATCAAGCTGTCGCTCCCCACGGACGGCGCCAGCTGTCGACGATTGGAGGACGGCTCCCGTCGAGCTTACTTGTTGAATGGGGGATCAACAGAGCCCCGTCGCACGGATCGAAGAGGTCGTTCGAGCGATGCGAGGTCGGGAGAAGAAGAAGAGGGGGACGCGGTGTTTTATCCTGGTTCGGGCCTCCCTCTCCCGGGATAACAACCCTACTCCAGTGTATTATGTTCTGTCTCTTTTTTTTTTCTCCTCCTCCCCCTTTACAAATCTTCAGGGGGGGTTTAAATAATACGACTATGGACACCAAAAAAGGCAACTACCTCCTGGGATCACGCTATGTATCCATATCCGTGACCCGCTGTCCTTGATTTGCGCGCTATTTGAATTTCGGGTATGATCTCCCTTGATCTCCGGCTGATTGGTTGGCTCCTTCCTTCCTCGTAGCGTTCGCTGGGCCCTCCGACCAAACACCTGAGTAGGTCGTGGCCCCTACGAGCATGCTTGCTCGTGGGGGGGCGTGTTTGGTGCTTCTGCGAGTGAAGGTGCAAACGCGTATGCTCGGAGGAGAAGGAGGGATGCTCGTTTCGTTCTCCCGAGCATCTTCTTTTAGTATCGCTTGGTCGGCGGGTTTAACTTTTCACGGGGGTACCGTGGTCTTTTGCCAGATAGCCAATCCCCGACAGGACTCATTCGTGATTCATATTTAACGGGAGCCTCTTTTCGTAAAATGGTGAACGGGGGACCTAAACGCGAAATGTGAAAATATTTTTTCCCTCACAAAAATTAAGAAGGACCTCTTTGTAAACTAAAAGGACCTATTCGTGATTTATAGGACTTAGAGGTTTTTTTTGGAAATAGAGGAGAGAGGAAGGGAGGGGGTGACGTGGGGGGCTTGAGCTGAAAATTTGCATTTTTTTTGAGAAAAAATGGTCAACGAAAACATTTTCCCCATGCTTCGGAGAAAAAATGGACTACGAAAATATTTTTTCCGAGAAAAACGGAGAAATGACCTAGACGTAAGAAATAGGGACCTATTTGTTATATTTTCGGACCTGATCGCTATCCCGAAAAATTAGAAAAGGACTCGTTCGTAATTCGTATTTAACGGGAGCCTCTTTTCATAAAACGGTGAATGGGGGACCTAAACGCGAACTGTGAAAATGTTTTTTCCCTCACAAAAAATAAAAAAGGACTTTTTTGTAAACTAAAAGGACCTATTCATGATTTATAGGACTTAGAGGTTTTTTTTGGAAATAGAGGAGAGAGGAAGGGAGGGGGTGACGTGGGGGCTTGAGCTTTCAGGAAGTTCTCCAACTTTGTTTAAGGTAGTATACGCTCCTATTTATTTATTATTGTTATTTATTTTCTATATTCGATGTTCATGGAAATTCTTGTCATATGTTGATGGAGAGGAGGAAAAGAGCTCGAGGGAGAAGAAGCAATGGGAGAAGAGTGAGATTGAGGAAAGGCCAACCTTTAACATTTTATTGAGAAACTTCACTAAAGGTGATCATGTTACACAAATCGCTTTAGATACAGTGTCACAATTTTGACTGTCCAATAATCAATTTGATCCAAGGAAAAGAATAACCCGTTACACTAAACACACAGTCAATACAATCAAAATCACACCTGTAATATAAGGCAAACTAGTTACATGCACGTGCATTGCTACGAAAAACAAAATTGATAACGAAAAATAAAGATTAAAAAATAAAAAAATTATTTCACAAGATCAAACATCTATCTTTAACGCTTCGTTTCTTGCGAAAGCTGGCTAATTAAAGTAACGCTTCATTTTTTGCGTAGGGCAATTAAGCAGGGCAATTAAGGGCCTGTTTGGATCCATTAGCAGCTAATAGTTAGCTAGTTAATAGTTCATAGCTAATATTAGCTAGCTAACTATTAGCTAGGTAACTATTAGTTGGAGGGTGTTTGGATCTACCAGCTAATATGTGGCTAATAGATGCTATTGTCCAGAATACCCATGCTATTAAATGCTATTGGTGGTAGACCGAAGGGTATTTTGGTTAAATGTCACCTATTAGCTGCTATTAGCTGGGTTTGGCTAGCTAATGAGATAACCATTAGCTGGTACTCAGCTAATCGTTAGCTAATCTATTAGCTGAGGGTGTTTGGATCCACTCCAGCTAATTTTTAGCAGCTAACTATTAGCTGCATGGATCCAAACAGGCCCTAAGTAGGGCAATTAAGCAGGGCAATTAATGACATGGGTAGAACTCACCACTGCCACCAACTGTTGCTTTATAATAGTAGAGATAATTCGCAGAAGCTCCCAATGGGCAGAAGTGAGACAACCGTTCGCCTTATTTTCCATTTCCACCATAATAACTCCAATAAAGTTTACTCCCTCCGGTTTCGTAATACCTGTCGTTTTGGACATAGTGATGGTCAAACTTCCGAAACTTCGATTAACAATATATTTTTAAATATTTAAATTCGATATATAAAAATTATATGTGTAGACTTGTCTCGAGAAGTACTTTCATAATATTATAATTTTATTGGGTTTTATAAATATATTATAATAAAAATTAGCGGTCAAAGTTGTATTTTGAAGACCGTGTCGATGTCCAAAATGACAGATATTACCAGAACGGAGGGAGTACAACTCAAGCCAAAATAACTCCCTTGACTTCGGTCAAAAGATACGCTAGTCGAAAGGTTTTCCTCCGACCAATATTTCTGAGCCTTGCTTAAGTAAACCATTTTTACTTGAGGGATTAATTGATGATTTGCTTTTTTTTATATGCCTTTGATTATTTGCCCCGTAATGTTTCATTGACATGCGGGTCCTGGGGCCACATATCAGTGAGACATATACGGCAAATGATCAATTGCACCATAAAAAAGAGAGCAAATCGTAAAATTTCCCGAAGTTGAGGGGTTAGATGACGAGGATTAAATAATTCTTAATAAATAGACTCAGTGTCCACAGTAACAACCGAATAAAGGATTGCTATGATAGTTCCTTCCAGTACTTCTTGTCAGGCAGAATATGCTCGAGCCAGGAAGTCACCGATAAAATTGTTTCAAATATATTGTTAATAACTAGAAACTCATTATCGTATGAATGCACTTTCAATACAAAATATAACTATACTACATTTATGCCAACAAATCCTATGCATTGTAGAACTAATATATTTTCAAAATCACAGAGTTTGACTCTCAAAATAGGTGAACACTTTCTTAGACCCGCCTCCCGCGTAGTCCGGTTGCCGCAGTTTCCTGGCGCGGCTTCTTGTCCTTCCCCGACTCCTTGGCACCAAAAGGTGCCAGGTGTAGCCCCCGGACTTCTGCGGTGAGGAAAGGGGTTAGTTTTTTTTAAAAAAAAAACATTGAAAGAGAACCATTAAAAAATAATTGAAGGAGGCTAGATGAGTGAACAGTTCTCTCTTCTCGGCTCAATCCATGCCGAAGAGAAGGCTAGCACCTCTAGACCAACTAGTCATCTTCAAGTTCATGCCATTCTATCATTTTTCAAACTTTTTTTAGCCTCGGAGAACTTTAATAGGGGCTAAAATTTTATTTTTCTCGGTTTGAAATTTTCCAGATTTAAAATTTACTTTTTGAATTTTATTCGGATTTTGATCAAAATTCTAAAATCTCATTGTAATTTTGAATTTCAGTCCTATCAAAGATATAATTCAAAAACAAAAATTGAAATCTTGCGCCCATTAGGCCCAATGCCACGGTGTATCCATAACCACAAGTCGTGCATAATCACACGGCCTAACCGAACAAAAGGTTCAGAATAGCTTGTTTGTTTCGGATTCTGATAAGACTTCTGTATTTTCGTTACATTGGAAAGATGTTAGTAATACAAAAGATCGCTCGTAACAGTGCAATGTCCGATATAGAATCAAAGAGGCAAATTCCAAATAAATATAGCTTCAATAAATTTTTTTTTTTCATTTTGCACTTGCTGAAATTCTGTTAATACAAATATACAGTATAATAAAAGAAATACATGAAAATGACCGGTGAAATTAAAAGCACCTCATTTGCTTTGAGGAATAAAAATTCCCATGATAATCCATAATAGTAATTAATAATATAATTTCTCTGATTTAACAGAGAGAAAAGAGGACATGTTTATTTTGGTTGGGTAAATTATACCGGTGTGAATCATTAAGATATACTCCCTTCGTTCACTAGTTTTGTTCACAAATATAAGTTTTGCATATAGATTTAATGAGACATTTTCTTCTATACCTCAATTTACTCTCTTAACCATATGTATTTATTCATTACTCCTACTGTCAGATCTCGGGATTAAATTTTGAAATCCTTTGTGTATCATGTACTATTCCATAAAAAACTAGTACACACAGTAGAAATATTATCACAGCATGTCAAACGCACTTTATTAATTAATTATTCAAATCTACAAAACGAGTGGCACACGCAGGCGAAAAATAAAGCAACGGAAATAAAGGTAAATTGTAGTAATGCCCAATAAATTTGCCACAGACAATTGACTAGGAAGCGACCTAGTTCATCTGGTCCTCACCATCGTCGTACTCCTCCTCTGAGTTAGTAAGCAAGGCTGAGTACAAAAAATACTCAGTAAGTTACATAGGAGATGCAGTAATAATGTAAAGGATACAAAGTAAGGTTATATGGTTAAGTTTAGCATAAAGCAGCAAGTTTTTCAATAATGCAAGTAGTTTTTCAAGGCGTAATTTAAGAAAGTTATTTTTTAAAACAAATTTTAGCACATGGAGCCCTCCTGGAGCTAACCTAACTTTTTTCCAATAAGTGGAATCACTCCAACAATGGAATCACTCCATCCTAACCTATCTTTTCAAAGTCATTTTTGAAAACATCAAAATCTAATCCGTGAAAGGCTTTCTCGGCATTCCCAGACAGCAAGTGTGGCTAATCGATTAGTTTTACACCCTGCAGAGGTTGTACAACTTTACCCACAAGACATGATCGTCCCTTTGTGTCAAATACACACTTTGTTTGGTGTTTGGCAGAGAAAATCATGACAAAGCCCCTGTAAAAATCCATCCATCTAGTCATGCCCACTAAGGTTTCACCACTGAAAGAATCACTCTAATCAAAAGCCCCCTCTTGGGCCAAGCGGCAGCTTCACACTTTCACCATACCACTTCCCACCTACTGGCATGACTGTTCATGGTATGTTTTAATACGGCTAGTTTGGTCTGTCCTATTCCAGACTTGTGGAAGCCCTGTTGCGCTTTACATTCAGCAGCTCACAGATCGATTATTAATTGACTAGATGATCTTACCACAAACTTAACTCCCGTGCATCATGCACCCATCTACATGAGTACTAGGTTTTAACACAGTGGGTTGGATCGGCATCATTAGGGGTGTTGGAGCCGACGCGTTTACTGTGTTAGTATTTGGCGGTATTGAGTACACTGGGTACGTCGGGAGAGACTGTAACGGGTCTAACAGACACGCAGATACAACCAACTCTTGAGCAATTGTTTTAAGGCTATTTTCGATCATTGGCTTTAGTGTGGAGACTAGAGCCGATGATTGATTGATCAGCGCATAATGTACAGATTGCTCAATCATACTGGATAAATCAGCCTGGCTAGGTATATATCGACTTACCGAGTCGGTAGGGAGATCGCCGATAGGATTGATAATTGGAAGTGCAACCTTTTGAGTAACTCCTCGCCGTGTCTTTTGGAAGCACTTTAACATCAACCCTTCCATTGCTGCCTTTCGATCTTTAATTTCTTTTTGCTGCTCATGAGTTAAATCGACCAATGTAAGCGCGATTATTGCATCTGCATTGATGTCGGCGGTAGCTGTGGATTTTCCAGTCGACGACATGATCAACTTCCTTTGGTCCCACCGGGCGTGCCAAAATATGTTTGCGCAAAAACTTGAAGTAGGGTTTTCTGCTTCAAACACACAAGACAAACGCCGGGTTTGCAGAGCGTGCCAGTCAATTTGACCTGGAATTGACAAGGTAATGCGAACGTGAGTCTAACCAGCCGATAACGAAATTATCAGCTTGACACTGATCGGCTACGAGCAGATAAGGGGATAATTAGACTAACCAATTAAGGCTAATATGAAGATAAAGGTGGATCGACTTTGAAAGGCGATGCGCAACAAACAAAGTAGATCAAACCTGGAAACAAGTCGATGAGAACAACAAATCGGCGATGCGCAACTCTTTATTGATCTCGACGGCTTACAGAGGAAAGATTGCTACGAAAAACTAGAAAAACGTAAAGACGAAAACGGGAGTGTGTTTGTTGATTGATTCTCCTTTTTTCTTCTCCTGGTCCACCCCTTTTATACGCTCTTGCCGATCTGAGTCCTGCATGGATACAGCAGCCAAATCCGTATCGGCTTTGATCCGATTTCTTTTCCTTTTTGGCGACGGATTCTTTGTTGGTTACGGTTTATCCTTTCCATTGCACGTGTCAAACTTTCCATATTTGAGTTGAGCCGATACTTTTCGTGTGTGCCAAATCTTGGTGCAAACAGACGGGAAGACACCTCTCCAAAGACGTCAACTAGCATCCCTTTGATGTTATAAATAGACTTCTCCCGCCAAGGGCAAAGGGAGGATCATGGTACGTTGAGCATTAGACATAGAGCGCTTGTAATAAACATCATCTGCACTTTGTAAAGAGCAGAGTAATACAATTTTCATTTATTCTCCTTTTTCCTCTAAGTGTTATTTTCAAAGATAGGCAACCCAAATTATAATTGTAAGCTCGGTCTAGAGACCCTCAGGTCCTGAACATCAACAATTTTCTCTCATACTTTTCTTAATTTCAATGCAGTCTTAATCTTTATGAAAAATCAAAATACGATTTATAAAAATGAACGGAGGAGGCAGATGTCTATGTTATTTCAATCGATCGTAAATGTTCAAGTTGTATAGAAATAAAACTGAATTTCAAATCTAACTGCATTATGGCTAGTTACGTTGAGACTTAGGGCATGTTTGTTTCAGCTGGGGATTGTAGAAAGCAGCTTTTAAAATCTGGATTGTAAAAGCTAGATTGTTAAAAGCTGGAGGTTGAAAAACTGATGGCTGTTTGGCAATCCAGATTATAGTGTGTTTGGATTGCTATTTCTGTTTGGCAAAAGTCTATGGTACCCTCAATTATATGTTGAAAAGTCTGCGTGAATAGTGGGGGGCAATGGTGAGTAATTTTCACTGAAGTTGGATGGGCATTGTGGTCTTTTGCAAAAAAAAAAGCTGAGAAAAGCTCCTCCAGAGTGGGTTGTGGGATTGTTATAATCTGGCCTCCAAATTATTACAATCCAGATTGAAAGCTTCCTGTTTGTTGACCTTCCAGCTTTTAAAAGCAGCTTTCTACAATCCCTAGCTGAAACAAACAGGGCCTTAAGAGTAGCCTCTGCATGCATGCAAGTGCGCAGGCCTACGGATAGTTAATAAAATAATGACTTTAGCCTGAGCTAGACGATGGAAGCCACCGGCGGTGTCGGATGTGGACAGAGGAGGGCACCGCTGTTGAGTGGAGAAAGAGGGTGTGGTCGTCGGAATCGAGGAGGAAGGTGGGCACAGGTGGTGACGTCGAGGAGCGAGATAAAGCCGATTCAGCCGAGGGAGGAGAGAGAGGAAAGGTGATCGGGTGTAGATGGTTGGGGGGTTTTATTACTATTTGTTTATTTTTATAAGATGTATTTTAATTTTACATAAGGATTACAGTTACGTTAATATTAAGAAAAGTATGAAAAAATAACTTAGATATTCTTACTTAATTGTCTTGAAAGATGAAATATATATTTTGGGTAGGTGGCAATGAATATAAATATATATGGTTGAGACAGAATAAATATAGGTATAAAAAGGAAGATCTCATTAAATTTATATGTAAACTTTATATTTGTAAATAAGATTATTTAATCGTTATAAAAGTGATCTCGTACTGTGGCTGCCCTAAGCAGCTGCCCCCTTGCCCCGTACGTCATGTTCAGCCACGCCACGCATATTCCCGTGATTCCATTTCCTTTGTACTAGGACGTTACGCTATCTTGTGCGTAGCGTAACGAAATGGAGCGCCACGTCCACTTGCTATTTTCGATTGCGACCGAGGAGTCGCAAAGCCGCCCCCCCACCATATATTTTAGAGAGTGACTAGGGAACGGTATCTGAATTCAGACGGTATAATGAAAACTTATGAAACTTATCGGTTTGATCTTTGGCTTCATGAGTTTGATGTTTAGTTTAAATCGGTTTCATGTTTTATCAATTTTTAGTGCTAAGTTTCATGAGTTTCAGTGTAAAAAATCATAAGTTTAAGCGAGTTTGGTATCACCCGCGGTATCTGCTTTTTAGTTTTTCTGTATATTTTACTGCACCGGAATCTTCCAATAATAATCACCAAAATCCGCTTCATCCCTGCTGCCACGCGTCACATCTCCCGCGGTTCAATTACTCCACCAAGAACGCACCAAACGCACTGGACGGACAGTGCCAGGATGCGGTGGTGGCACCGCCTCGCGGCCGCCGGGGCGCTGCTCCTCGCTCTCGCCGCCGCGCTGGTGCTGAGCGCGGCGGGGCTGCGGTCGACGGCCGAGCACCGGCAGCCTGCCGACAACCGGAGGCCGCTGCGGTTCGGCTCGGGCGGGTTCAAGGTGGCGCTCTTCGCGGACCTGCATTACGGCGAGAACGCCTGGACGGACTGGGGCCCTAGGCAGGATGCCGGCTCCGACCGCGTCATGGCCGCCGTCCTCGACGCCGAGAAGCCCGGTCCGATCCGGTGCCTTGCCTACCCTACTTTCCAGTTCATCTGCTCCCTCCCCCGTGCGCGTCTGTCTGCAAAATTGCGGCTTTTCTCTGAAATTTCCTACTGTTGGGGAAATTGCAGACTTTGTGGTGTATCTCGGCGACCTTCTGACCGCGAACAATTTCCCAATTCCTAATGCGAGCTTGTACTGGGACAGAGCAATTTCTCCCACCAGAGGCAGGGGAATCCCATGGGCGACGGTGTTTGGGAACCACGACGACATGCCGTTCGTGTGGCCTCCGGAGTGGTTTTCTCCTGCAGGTGTTCCACCGGTGCACTGCCCGCCGGCGAGCATGCCAGTTTCAGGTAAACCAAAGAATCCAAGTTCCTTTGTACTGCCTCAGTTCAACACCCTTTTAATTACTTGTTTTCAATTATTGGCTGAACTTAATTTTGAGTACTTGAGCGTGTCCGGTGATGAAGGGTGCAGCTTTCGAGGGACGCCGCGAATTGAACTGATGACAACTGAAATTGACCACAACGGATTGTCATATTCATCAGATGGCCCGTTGGATCTCTGGCCTGGTGTTTCCAACTACGTCTTGCAAGTGTTGTCACAGAAGCAAGAAGATCCGGCTCTGCTCATGTATTTTCTTGATTCTGGTGGTGGATCCTATCCAGAAGTCATATCCAGTGCTCAGGTCAAGTGGTTTCAAAGTCGGTCTCAGTTCCTTAACCCAAATGCAAGGTCAGAAACTTACAATTGTTGCTACTCATGAACTGTGGAGTATATCCTAACACTGGTATCGGTAATGTATGTGGCCTTTAGGATTCCTGAGATAATCTTTTGGCATATACCTAGCACAGCATACATTAAGGTTGCTCCAAAGGCTAAGTCTGAAATAAGAAAACCCTGTGTTGGCTCTATCAACAAGGAAGATGTAGCATCACAAGAAGCTGAATGGGGTATGATGGATGCTCTTGCCAACAGGCCTTCAGTTAAGGTGTGTCAGAGCAGTACTTTTAATTTCATCTGATGATCATTTCTTGAGATACAAAAATAAGGTATCCTACTTACCGAACTGCTAGGATAACTTCAGGTGTATAGGCCAGAAAGTTGTTTTTTTTTTCTTTTGTAAAAATGATTTTATCGTTCATCATCGTTATCTTTTGATAGGCAATCTTCGTTGGGCACAACCACGGGCTAGATTGGTGCTGCCCGTATGAGAGGCTGTGGCTGTGTTTTGCGCGACACACGGGCTATGGGGGCTACGGTGATTGGCCCAGAGGAGCAAGGATTATTGAGATAACTGAAGAGCCATTCTCTATTGAGTCCTGGATACGGATGGAAAATGGGACGAAGCACAGTGATATTATCCTGTCCTCTTAAATATGTTTGCATTTCCCTTAAATGACATGTGATATACTGGGGGTCCATACAATAATACTTGTTCATAATCGGATCCCTTGAAACGTAATAATATAAAAGGAAGGGGCTGTTTATTTATAGAGTAAGTCACGGTTTTATTGTCAGATCTTCAGATCTTGATTAGATATATGTGTTGATGTTCAAGACCCGGGATCTCTAAATCGATCTTACAAATATAATTTAGGTTGCATTTGTCTAATAAACCAGTATTAAAAAAGTAGGAAATAAAATTATATCTTTTATTGAGTTACACAGGATGCTTACAGAGTACAGACTTTAAGTGGAGAACTAAAAATTACTAATGCTAATTTCTTATATCTAATCTTAAACATTCTGCCTTGAATCCTTGCGAAAGCCTCTTATTTAGAGCAAACAAGGGATGACAGTTGTCATCTTCTAATAAGTGTCTTTCCGCCAAAAGATGTTTTCTCATCAAAAGTGTATTCTCGCCAAAAAGGTGTTTTCTCGTTCAAAATATGTCTTTTGATAAAAAGGCATCTATTCGTAGAGAGTAACTTCCAAACGGTTGTCTGTGCCTATCCGAGAAAGCATATTTCACCCGCTAGTCTTATGCGGAGGTAACTTCCTTCCTGACCTTATCCAGGTCAGGGCGAAAGCTTATCCCATATTCGACTTATATGCTAGTCGGGGTTATCCCAACCTGCATGTGTATAACTGGTCGGGAATATTTTCACGTGACAAAATTAACTATGGTTAAAATCGTAACCAGGTAATAAGATTTGGGCCTTGTATTTTCTTTATGGGCCTTTTTCCATTTATGAGTGTGTAGGTCTAGAATTAATTTGAGAACATATTAATCATCGTCAGCTAGCCCCTAAGGTTTAAATAAATGTGTATTTACTCAAGACTTTTCAATTTGTAAGACGCATTATGGTGTCTCGTGCTAATCATATCACCGTTTTGGTTCCCAGTAGAAAAATCTTTTGCGATTTTCTTGGTAACCGAATCGACAGGATAACTAGAGGGGGTATAAATAGAGGGGGTGAGGCTTCGCTTGAACACTTCACGCCTTCAGACATTTGAGCGTGAAAACTTCTTCTAAGTTCTTTTCGCTTTCTTTCTCTTAATTCTTAAGGCTTTTCATCTTACGTTTTTTTGCATTTGAAAAGTTTTGTTTAAGAAACGAACATGAAAAGTTTCAAGAACTAGGAAAAAGCTTAAGGCTTTCACCTTTCAGGTTCTTTCCTCATTTGCGATGGAGAAATCTATTTTCACCGAGAGGAAGATCCAAGAACTCGAGGATCAGGACTTGATTCCATTGCGTGAGATGTTGTGCTGGGATCCTAATGGAGAAGATGTGAAGCCCATCCCCCTGGAGGGGGCATTGTACTCTTCTCCGCATACCCTAACTTTGATTTTTATCTCACCAAAAATGAATTCCTAGCTAACGTGCTCGATCACTATGAAATCGATCTATATCATCTTC
The DNA here is from genome assembly GCA_036346355.1 of Rhipidocladum racemiflorum. Taxonomy (NCBI): domain Eukaryota; kingdom Viridiplantae; phylum Streptophyta; class Magnoliopsida; order Poales; family Poaceae; genus Rhipidocladum; species Rhipidocladum racemiflorum. Next base: position 54,023,221 of record CM070569.1, read on the forward strand.
CCCCAAATTACATTTTGATTTTGAGTGTTTTCTCGCATCTTTGCAAAGCTTTTCTTAGTATTCCTCCTTCTATTCATATTTTTCTTTCTTTTTTCAATATACCAGAAATAACAAAACTTATGGTGTTTTTGGGAGCATTTACTTTAAGCTCTAGGTCAGTGTCCAGTATCCTATGCTTCCGACTAAGGATACATGGAAGGACTACCGATGAGAGCGGTTTTACTCAGAAATTCCTGGGAGCAGCTGTCTCCAGTTCACGGGGAAGGTGGCCTCAACCTGGACGAGATCGAAGGCACAAGAGGAGAAGGATTCTCTGGAGATAACCAAGGAAGAGGATAAGATCATGAAGGTCATCTCCAAATTAGTCTCAACGGGCTTATCGGATTAGAAAATCGTCTATGATTTTCTGTACCACAAGCTGAGTTCTCTGAAAAGTCGATTCATATATGCTTGGAGGATCGAGAGTGACAAATATCCTACCAAGGATGAACCTGGAGATAAGAAATTCCAAATTTCCAATCTTCTTTTCATATATATATATATATATATATATATATATATATATATATATATATATATATATATATATATATAGAGAGAGAGAGAGAGAGAGAGAATAGCATAGCTAGCGTGAACTCGACGGGTTTATGAAATCTAGCACTTTTTAGATCGATCCAAACCGTTCATCTTGTTCATCTCATCAAAATCAATCTAGTGACCAAATTTATATTTTTTTGAATTTTTTTAGTATTTGTTTTGTATTTTTTAAAATCAGCCTTCTAATTAGTTGTGGAGCGTCCAAAAAAGCTGATTTTCAAAAACACAAAACAAATACTAAAACAATTCAAAAAAAATACAAAATTTGGTCACTAGATTGATTTTTATGAGATGAACAAGATGAACGGTTTGGATCGATATAAAAAGTGCTAGATTTCATAAACCCGTCGAGTTCACGAGAGTGATCCGTGCACTCGAGTTCACGCTAGCCATTCTCTCTCTCTCTCTCTATATATATATATATATATGTGTGTGTGTGTGTGTGTGTGTGTGTGTGTGTGTGTGTGTGTGTGTGTGTGCGCGCTTCAAACTTGCTAATAAGTTTCTGTGTCTAGTTCTGACCAACAAGGAAACCCGTGTGAAGGTTGCACAAATTTTGCATGTTCCTTCAGACAGATCCGATTAGGCTACCTTGGACAAACAACCAGCTAGTCTGATCGGTCATAGTGATGGGTTCACCAATGAACACATTGATGTAAGTACCAAGTAAATCATTTGGTCATATAATCATATATATTTATGTCTGTGTGTATTAGATGCATGGTCGAAAGCGTGCTGCCAACCAATCTGAGGTTTCTGCTCAAGCTCCTGCAATGAAGAAGAGAACTGCGAGTAGTGTTGCCTCGAAGGTGATGATTTTGACTTCCATCGCAGAGACTAGTGTTGAGCCGACCAGCACTGGTCCGGTCCAAGGAACACATTCTAAGTGTGTTTCCGATCAACCGCAAGCTCAGGAGCAAAGGGTTGGAACTTCTACAGGGATGAAGAGGATTTCCTTACAGGTACGTAACTAAAGAAGGTATGGTAGTTGGGATACTCATTTTCATATATTCAGGGTGAGGAGGATGAGAGTGAGGAGGACAATGTTCCCCTCATTTTCAAGATGGGAAAAACTCATATTCCAAACATCGGGACAACTGATACTCCTTGGTTGTCTTGGAGATTGGACTAGGGAGTATCCTTCAAGTAAGTCCCTCTTTATTTTATTTTATTTTATTTTTCTTAGTTCTAAATACTTTTATTCTTCAAAACTAGTATAATTTCTTTTTCTATTTTTCTTTCTTTTTAGTTCCCCAGCTACACATCAGATTGCAACTGAGGCAGATCCTGAGGTGGATCCTTTGGTCGGTCTTGTATCAACCAACATGGATCCATCTTCGGCACCTACTAAAAAGGTTACCGAAGAGGTCCCTGCAAGTACACAAAACATGGAGGAAGAGTCGACCAACGCGTTCTGTGTATCTCCCTATTAGTGGAGATGAACCTCTGGTCAGCGAGGTATCTACTGCTACCGAGGAGGTTCGTATCTCTCCAAGGGCGGCATAAGAAGAGGTTGTGTAGGATCGATATATACGAATATAGCAATCAGATGGGGGTGAATGATTGTGCAGAATCTAAAAACCAAATTTTCAATCTACTGGAAGAACACCCCAACTCGGATTCAAATAATTGCCTCGTATTCAACAAAAATAGATTGACAGATGTTTGGTAAAACATGAATTTCCAAAGATCCAACCACCGGATCGATTTAAAATTTGAACACAAGAAACTAGATACCAATACGAATCTAACAGAAAAATAATCAGCTCGATTGGACTTACGGATCAAAAGTTATGAACCTCACAAGCTTGCTATGACAGAATATGACGAGAATTGATCTAACATCAATTTCGTGATTAAGCAAGATCTTCAAAAGATTAACCAACAAAACTTTGAGGAACTCTAAATCAATTCCCTAGAAGGGTTTTGGATGGATCAAATCAAGACGGAACTCAAAAAATCAAAGTCGATAAAGAACCAATCTAGAACCAGAACAGATGCAAAAACCAAAATAGAAAATACTGTAGCAACGCGTGCACTGTAGCTTCAAGATTATTGTAGCACGCAGAGGATTTGGAAGGAATTGATCTTTATTTCTCTTTGTCTAAAATACTCCCATCAAAAGAGTACAAACCCTAAAACTTGGCTCCCAGCCATTCTGCTCTCTAACACACGCATAAATAGGGGACACCTCCCCCCATTTATAATGAGCAACCATAACAGAGTACGCATGCATGTCCACTTGGTCTAACATGGCCCAATACATGCAAGCTACCCCCAAACGATTACAACTCTAAACGTGTATGGCTCACCTGCCATACTCATGTGACTAACAAGCCTCCATATGCATTGTTCTCTAGCCCGAACGTCCCGCATGACATCCTTCACCACCAAGACCTCGATTCCTCCAAAACCTAGTCTCGAACCTCAGTTCCTCCATGAACATAGTTCTGGTCCCGTCATCGACCACGTTCGCCCTCAAGCAACACCTGCACATGAACAAACCACAAAACAAAATTTCCGAGCACAAGTTCTTCCCAACTTGGCTCAATTAGTCCATGCAACTACTCACACGAGCATTGCATCAAAACATACATTATAAAATCCATATGAATTTCATAATCATCAATCAAAACCAAAACCGAATTGATGCAACTCAAAAGAATTAAATCCTAGAAAAAACCATTCACGCCGGACCAAAGAAATCAGTTCGGCGCACACAGGGAATCTTTCACTCTGTTTTGTAGATTTTTAATTTTGAATTAAATAAATTGGGATAAATATCATATGTAGTTTTAAATTTTTTTACTCATTTTACCATATAAGGGTATTGGTCTAAAGATCATGTGTTAAAATTTTCAGCTTCAAGTGGGCCCTCGATCCATAGACCGGGTTCACAAAGCTGGCTCAATCCACGGTGGACCAGGCTCACTGTGCATGGCTAGGGCTGACGTCACAGGTGATGCAGGTGCACACGTAGACACTACCATCATTGCTAACATCATGGATGACGTTAGCGTTGCCTCGTCTCCCAAGAGGCACTTCGGTTTCGGTTGAGACACCTCGATTCTGACGAAGGCACGATGCAGAAAACGACGGGAACAACGGCGCAAGATGTCGGTGAGGCGGCGAAGCTCATCGGAGCGGGGAACGGCGACGGAGAAGCTTCAAGGCCGGCAATGGTGACGGGGCGGAGCTCCAGTCTGGTGGGGCTTCTTGGTGGCGGCAACGTGCGGCAAAGCTTGGGAAACAGAAGGAAAAGGGCGGCGGCTTTATATGCACTCGATACGAGGGAGACCGGCCCGAAAAGGTGAAGAAAACCAGAAATGCAAATTTCATCTGTGCCTTTGGAAAAGGACCCCAAAAATCATAAAAATTACATAAGTTCTGAATTTCGCTAGTTCCTTTTGGGAATGTCTCAAAAAATTCAAAAGAATACATTCAGGTCCCCAATTTTTTTTTAAATTACATATAGATCTAGAAGACCTTTAAAAATTATTCTATTGATGAGTGGGCGCGTTGCGACTGGTGCAACGTGTGACGCGCCTACGCATCTAGTATTTTTTATAGAAACATTCAATGATAACCTGGATATGCATATGCTATGTACAGCTGTTGCCCATATATGCATACCTTTTAATGGATAACATTCAATGGTAATTTTATTATGAGAATCAAGGCTAATGAAATAAGATATATCATGCTTTAGAAACAAGAGCGGCCGGAAAACAAATGAGCCTTGTGTTTGACAACCGTGCAAGTAGCAGCCCAATGAAGCTCATTGAGAGCCCAATTCGGGTAAGTAACGGGTGTCAGCAAGCCTCTTGTGCGTAGGCCGTGGAACGACCTCTCGGCCACTAAGGCATAAACATATGTATATGTTTTTTTTTCTTTTTTGGAAACCAATGGCTTGTTCAACGCTGTGTTGGTTGGTTGTGTTGGCATATGCCGCATGCGTATCCTCTGCTAGTATAGCATTATATACTCCTCCGCTCTTTAAAAAATTGATGTTTTAAATATAATAATGATCAAACTTCTAAAGCTTTGATTATCGATATATTTTTGAATATGTAAATTAGATACATAAAAATTATATATATACACTTGTGTGGAGAGTAATTTTATAATATTATAATTTTATTGATTTTTATAAATATATTTTAATAAAAATTAATGGTCAAGTTGTGTTTTAAAAATCGTATCGATATCTAAAACTCATTTTTTTAAGAGTGGAGGGAGTACTTTCATAATATTATAATTTTATTGAGTTTTATAAATATATTATAATAAACATTAGTAATTAAAGTTGTGTTTTAAAAACCGTAGCGATAATTAAAACATCACCTTTTTAAAGATTGAAGGGAGTATTGCACCATCCAATTCCGACATGAAGAGGGAAGGGACAGTTTCACCGCTAATAGGGTTCTAACCGCTCAGTTCAAAAGCCTCCTCTTGCGCCTTGCGAGTGTATCCATCCGACACATATATTCTACCAAATGCCAAAGCCAATAATAAGACGCACGAATTAATTAGCCAGGTCGTATCCATATAGACTTATGGTTGTACGGTAGCACTTGGTCTATGGTAATACACGCTTCAGTTCTTAATCGACTAGGGCGAAACATTCATTTCACAAGGTCTAGTGCATCCAACACTCACCAACCATCCATCTGCCTCGATCTAAATCATTTTTCACTTTATTTTATTTAAATAACAATACCAATACCAATTTTCACAACATCACAAAAGAGTTTAAACCAAGTTTGAAATGATTTCCCATAATAGCATAACACCGAAACGTTTAAGCTAGAATAAGCAATTCTACCGCTCCATGCTACATTACTGGTTATCACCAAATAAAATAGCTAATATCGTATAGGGTGACAAGGGTACACAATGATCAATGTCAAAGGGGTCATAACAAGTTCAGAAATTTAGCTAAGCCTCAAGACTGAATTAAAGTACATTGCATAAAGTTAAGCATGCATAATTTAAAATAAAATAAGTATTTGAAAACTTGGGATCAATATGGTCAAGGAAGACTTGCCTCGGATAAGCTCTTGCTCTTGGTCTCGAGCATGGTTTTGAGTTGTCTCGATGCTCTTGCACACACATAGTGCTTCAACATTTATGTGAATCGAGAAACAAACAACAAATACATACAAACCAGAGAGCAAATAAGCTCCAAAAATCAAATAAAATTTACCAGTAAATAGAGCTTGAATTTACAAATTTTTAGAAATAGGAATCATCTCAATCGAAGCTCGTATGAGGGAGAACGGGCTCACAAAAGTTTAAAAACAAAATAAAAAGGAATAAATCTTAATTTTACAAATTATTTTTCCTAGAAAATTGGATTAATGATGTCATCCACCATTTTCTTTTCGGCCAAAATACTTTTTCAAAAAAATTCGATTAATGACGCAACCTAATTTCCTAAAAAAAACTAAAAATACCCCAACAAGTAGTCCCTCGGTCCATAGACCAGGTTCACGAAGCTGGCTCGGTCCACGGTGGACCAGGCTCACCATGCATGGCTAGGACTGACATCACAGGTGACGCAGGTGCACACATAGACACTGCCATCATTGCTAACATCATGGATGACATTAGCGTTGCCTCATCTCCCATGTGGCGCTTCGGCTTCGGTGGAGACGCATCGATTCCGACGAAGGCACGACGCAGAAAACGGCGGGAATGACTGCACGAGAAGTCGGTGGGGGCGGTGAGGCTCATCAGAGCGGGGAACGGCGACGAAAAAGCTTCAACGACGGCAATGGAGATGGCGGCGGAGCTCGAGACCGGTGGGGCTTCTTGGTGGCGGCTACGTGCGGCAAAGCTTGGGAAACCGAAGGAAAAGGGCGTCGGCTTTATACGCACTCAATCCGAGGGAGACTGGCCCGAATACGGCGCAAGTTGGCGAGCAAAACGCGTTGACGGTTGCGGGCAATTCGGCGACGGAAAGAGTCCGGGGCGGGGATGATGTGGCGCCGACTCATAGGCGGGCCCCACGTGGCAGCAAGAGTGGGCACGAGGCAGGCTGCACGATGCTGGGCCAAGGAGGTGGGTTGGCTAGCGCTACGGTGGACTAGGCAAGGGAGGCAGACCAAGCCAAGGGAAATGAGCTGGGCCGAAGAGAAAAACGAGCCTGCGCGGAATTTGGTGAAAATAATTTGTTTTTCTCTTTAGGAATTTTCAAAAAATCAATAAATGCAGAAAGAAATAGCAAACAAATTAGAAAAAATTCTAGAAAATTCTCAAAAATACTTTAAGCATTTAGAACCAAGATAAAATGTTTTGAGCACATTTTCTCTTTTAAATTTTGTTTCAATTAACTAGCTTGCACTAAAAAATTTTAAATTCACCAAAATTTTAGAAACTGAGGAAAATTTAAAATAGCTACAAATTTGAAATGTTATAATTCGTCACTTGAAATATATTTGACGAGTACCCGTACCATGGGTACCCCCAGCGGCCCAAAAAGACGCACGGGCCGACCCAGGCCGGTCAAGGCCCAAAGTCACGACCACCGGGCAAGGTCCGAAATCGCGACCAGGTCTCCGATATCCCAAAGAAGCGACGGCATTTATTGCGTATCAAGCGCATTAAATGCCAGCCATAATAACGATGACGTAGCGGCACAAGTTCCCGACCCTCGCATTTACTGCGAGCGGCGCAGCAACTACGGCGACCAGCAGCAGGGCAGGGGGAGCCGGCGGCCAGTCCCATCAACCCGCCACTTTCAGACGACCGAAAGCACAGTCTTTTCCTCTTTTTCCTAACCAACAGTGTAACCTTCCTCCTCGCCTATATAAAGGGGGAGGGGCGAGCATGTAAAGGGAACGAACGATCAAGAATCAATACAATCCACCTCACACGAACTGGAGTAGGGACGTTCAGCCCGAACCAGTATAAACACCAGGCCGCTTGAGTCGACCATTTGGGGAGAGGGAGCGCGCGACCCCCTCCAACCATAAATTCGTATTGCCGGTGCACGAAACACCGACAATATTTATCATGCATTTCATACATTTTACAGGGCGGCTTATTCGAACTCAAAGAAATATGGATTTGTCCCGCTCAGAAAGTAATGGGGTACGACGGCGACTTGTCCGGGTTGAAGAGCCCAAAGTGCTTCTCGGTCTCTTCCCCCGGCTTCTGGTTCTCGTTGAACAAGGCGAATATGTACGTCTGCAACGGCCCTGGCCTCTTGGGTGTGCCCACACTGACATGGTTGATCAGGCCCTGGCTGTAACTCCGCGCGCTATCCACCGTAGCCCCGAACCCGCCGGCCGATGGCCACCCGCTCTCCGACACGACGATCGTCACGTTCGGCGCCCCGGCCTTCTCAAGCGCGGCGACGATCGCATCCGTCATCGCGTCGAAGAGGTTAGTGTAGCTCAGACCGTTGCCGCCGTCCCCCACGGTGGTGCCCGGCTGGAAGGTGGCGTAGTTGAGCTTGATGTCCGCCGAGTTGTCTCTGTAGGCGAAGTAGGGGTACACGTTGGCCAGCAGCGGCGCGCCGGTGCTTGCCAAGAACCGCGCGATGGCCGTCATGTAGGGTTGCTCGAACACGCCGTTGGAGGGCGGGAAGGAGTTGGCGATCACGTCGAACCTGACCGTCGTGGACACCTTGATGCTGCCGAGGCCGGCCGCGGAGAGCGCGGTGTTGAGGTTCTGCATGGCCGGGAGGATGCTCTGCGTGTCGTTGCCAGCCACCTCGTTGCCGACGGCGATGTACAGGAAGGAGACTCCCGGGTAGGCTTTGACGTTGTTCTGGACCCAGGCGGTCGCGGCGGCGGGGTCAGAGGCGAGGGCGGCGATGTTTTCGTTGGCCACGTCCACGATGAGGCTGATGTTTGTGCCGCCCAGAGCTTGGAGGGCATAGCCGTCCGGCGAGAAGATGCGCATGCTGCTGATGTTGCTGGATTTGTAGAGCTGCACGACGTCGCTCGCCGTGGGCAGGTTGTTGGCAACCGTGCCGTAGCACACGCCAATGGATTGAACTAATACGTAGATTAATTTGCGAACAATGCAAGAGCGCGAATGCATCGAGTTAGTTCTCTTCAATTCAATTTCCCAGTGGAACGAAACATATAAATGGTAGATCAGAATTCGGTGAATGTTGCACACGTACCTACTCTGAATGCAAGTCGTGCATACAGCATACTAGCCAATATATCGCACTATTGAATGGGATGTCTTAACTGTATTACCTGTAGGAAGTAATATTGCTGAGAAGGCTCCCAGGACCAATGCCGCGAGGAGCATGGAAGCAGCACCTTGCTTTGCCATCTTTTCGCTTGTTTGCAGCTACGAGCTGTATCTCTAGCTATATCTACTTAAACTCGATCTATCTTTGTTTCCTACGTACGCTTCCCTAAAAATGTGCACGCTATGTACGTTATCAGAGCACATACCCTCACTTATATAGTAGGAAGAGGATGAAACTTTCCTTGCAGATATATATGAAGTTATCTACTACGTTGGCCATGTTTGGATCCCTGGACTAATTGTTAGTTGGCTAAAAATTAGCTCTAGTCTATCCAAACAGGAAGACTAATAGGTGGGCTAATTTTTAGCCAACCCCTTAGCTAACAATTAGTCCATTAGCTGGTGGAGAGGAGCTAATTTGGACTAATAGCATGTAACACGCTGGGAAAAGTCTAAAATACCCTTGCGCTTGCCTTATCCTCATTTCCTCACCCATTATGAGGGGGTAGACATGACTTTTCTCAGAAATTAGCCCAACCATTAGTCATGTATCCAAACAGCCCTAGACTAATTTTAGATGGATAATTTGTTTAATTTATGCCCGCTTGCTAGCGTGGTAGTAGACCAATACAATGCTAGCTGCTATTTTTTATAGGAGGCAAGTATTTTTTTAATTTCCTGTAGGTTGACGCCACATATTGTTTAAGGGTAAAATAAACTTTTCACCCATCTTTTTTCTCCTCTCTCAATCGAATATTTTATTTTAATTGGTAAAATTTCATACGGAAAAATAGCCACCAAACTTTAGTGTTTTCAGAAAAAAACATAAAAGACCAATGTCCTAGAGCAAATGCTAAAAAAAGTTGAGTATCCTGCAGTCAATCTTGCCTTAATGGTAACCTAGATATGCACATGTTATGAATATTAGGTCAGATTTGTTTAGGGCTGGTCTTTGGAGGAGAAGTCACTGAGCTGGAAGAAGCTGTATTGGCCTGAGCTGGAGGTCAGTTGGAAGAGACTTGATGAAGAGATGGCAATTTTTGTAAATAAGATCAAGTTGCAAGGGTATCGGGAAGTGGGATTTTCGTAAGCTCACACCGAGAAGCATCGTTTTCCTTGCTTCTCTCGTAGTGCAAATTGGGTGGAGCTTCTCCTCTCCAAATTAGTGAAAAATTATCGCTTGTTTTGGCTTGTGACTTATGAAGGCCTAGAAGCCAAATAAGCCTAAGCAGAAGCCTAAACAAACACAGCCTTAAAGATGCAAGATTTCACCCGTTTTAGCAGCCTTCATGATTCGGCTTAGAGCATCTCCAGCAAGGGCCCCTAAAACAGGGTCCCTATTTTGGATTTAGGGGCTCCCCCTATTTTTTGAGGCTCTGTTTTCAGAACACAAGTCCAGCAACAACCCCTAAATCTCAGCCCCTATTTTACTTTTTCTCCTATTTTGACATATCCGCTATGTATAATCTTCATTTGACACCACTAAAATTCAATCAAAAATATTTGTAATACATAAAACATAAGCATATTAATATTTACAATTTAAAAACATGATATTTCAAATTTAAATTTAAAATTTTCAAAACATGATAAAATTTTCGAAGCCTCTCATGTATTTCCTTATCTTCAATAATAGGGGTTGTACTCGTGTCCCTGGGAATTGGGGCTGAGGAGGCAAATTTAGGGGCCTCCTAATTTTAGGGGCTTGAGTTGGGGGCCCCTGGGAATTGGGGCTGAGGAGGCAAATTTAGGGGCCCCCTAATTTTAGGGGCTTGAGTTGGGGTCCTGCTGGATCTGTTTTTTTTACTACACTCCCTATTTTAAGGTTTAGGGGCTGGTTTAGGGGCTCTGCTGGAGATGCTCTTAGGTAATCCCCCCCCAACTTAATCTCACGCTGGCCCACGTAGTGCAGCAGTAAGGCATGTTGCTCGCGACACCGCGGTCGCGCGTCCGCCGAGCATTCCGCGCGCGTCGGTTTGCCCCCACAACGAGTGTCACCGCGTGGAGCGAGGCGAGCGAGCGAGCGCGTTTGTCGTCCATTTTTTGGAAGGGCCCCTGAAAATTACGCAAATTACGAATTTTAACGATTTCTTTTGGAAAAGACCCCCCAAAATTACATATAGATCATTTTTTCGCGGAAATTCCCCAAAATTTACATATTTCGCTGGTTTCTTTCTAAAAAAGGACCCAAAAACCCTGAAGATACATAAATTTTGAATTTTACCGGTTTCTTTTGGGAAAGCCTTCAAGAAGTCGATCTGAAAATCACATCTATGTTCCTTTTTACGAAAAGTCCCCCAAAAATTCCAAATTTTGCTTGCTTTTTTGTGAGAAAGTGAAGAAAAATAGGAAATCCAAAATGTTTAATTTCACCTATTTATTTTGGGAAAGCCTTTAGGAATTCTGAAAATTACATCGAGGCTCATTTTCCCGAAAAGGCCCCCAAAATTCTGAATTCTACTTGATTTTTTTGTGAAAAGGTGAAAAAAAACCCAGAAAATCCAAATTTCATCCGTGCCTTTGGAAAAGGACACAAAAAATCCTAAAAATTACATAATTTCCGAATGTCGCCTGTTCCTTTTGGCAATGTCTCTAAAAATTCAAAAGAACTGGTGCGACGTGCGCCGCGCCCACACATCTAGTATTTTTGTATATAAAAACATTCAATGGTAACGTGGATATGCATATGCTGTGTATAGCTGTTGCCCATATATGCGTACCTTTTAATGGAAAACATTCAATGGTAATTTTATTATGAGAATCAAGGCTAATCAAATCAGATATAGCATGGTTTAGGAACAAGAGCGGCCGGAAAACAAATGAGCCTTGTTTTGACAACCGTGCAAGTAGCAGCCCAATGAAGCTCACTAAGAGCCCCATTCGGATAAGTAACGGGTCAGCAAGCCTCTCGTGCGTAGGCCGTGGAACGACCTCTTTTTTCCTTTTGTGGGGACCAATGGCTTGTTCAACGCTGTGTTGGTTGCTTGTGTTGGCATACGCCGCATGCGTATCCTCTGCTAGCATAGCATTATACTCCCTCCGCACTTTAAAAAACTGATGTTTTGAATATAATAATAATCAAATTTCTAAAACTTTGGCTATCGATATATTTTTGAATATTTAAATTGGATACATAAAAATTATATTTATATATATATATATATATTTTTATTTATTTATATATATATATATATATCGAGAAGTACTATCATAATATTATAATTTTATTGAGCTTTATAAATATATTATAATAAAAAATAGTTATCATAGTTGTGTTTTAAAAACCCTATCGATATCTAAAACATCACATTTTTAAAGATTGAAGGGAATATTGCACCATCCAATTCCAGCGTGAAGGGGGAAGGGAAAGGTTTCACCACTGATAGGGTTCTAACCGCTTAGTTCAGATGCCCCCTCTTGCGTCTCGTGAGTGTATCCATCCGGCACCCATATTCTACCAAATGGCAAAGCCAATAATAAGATGCACAAATTAATTAGCCAGGCCGTACCCATATTCTATCAAACACAAGGCTCATTTGTTTTCCGGCCGCTCTTGTGTGTTTCTAAACCATGCTATATCTTATTTGATTAGCCTTGATTCTCATAATAAAATTACCATTGAATGTTTTCCATTAAAAGGTATGCATATATGGGCAGCAGCTACACACAGCATATGCATATCCACGTTACCATTGAATGCTTCTATAAAAAAGATACTAGATGCGTTGGCGCGGCGCACGTCGCACCAGTTGCAACGCACCCACTCATCAATAGAATAATTTTTTAGGATCTTCTGGATCTGTACATAATTTTATAAAAATTTGAGAACTTGAATATCTAGAGACATTGCCGAAATGAACTGGCGAAATTCGGAAATTATGTAATTTTTAGTATTTTTGGGGTCCTTTTCCAAAGGCACAGATGAAATTTGGATTTTTCTGGGGTTTTTTTTTCACCTTTTCCAAAAAAAAATCAAGCAGAATTTAGAATTTTAGGGGGTCATTTTTAGGAAAATGGGTCTAGATGTAATTTTCGAAATTCCAGAATGCTTTAACAAAATAAATAGGTAAAATTAAACATTTTTGATTTCCTATTTTTCTTCACCTTCTCACAAAAAAAAGCAAGTAAAATTCTGAATTTTTGGGGGACTTATCGTAAAAAGGAACATAGTTGTGATTTTCAGAATTTTTGAAGGCTTTTCCAAAAGAAATCGGTGAAATTCAAGATTTTTCTAATTTTCAGGTTTTTTGAGTCCTTTTTCCGAAAGGAACTAGCGAAATATGGAAATTTTGGGGTATTTTTGCGAAAAATATCTAGATGTAATTTTTGAGGGTCTTTTCCAAAAGAAATTGGTGAAATTCATAATTTACGTAATTTTCGGGAGCCATTCTAAAAAAATGGATGGCAAACGCGATCGCTCGCTTGCCTCGCTCCACATGATGTGACACGCATCGTGGGAAAAAAAGGGGCAAAACGACAGCGTGGGAGGCGATTTCTTTTTGAATTTCTATATGTGTAATTACTTCGGAGCTTGAGCCTGAGTCCATTTTTCTATTATGTGTAATTACTTCAGAACTTGAGTCTGATTCTATTTTTCTATTCAAGCCTTTTTTCCTATTCTTTTGTATATAGTTCTTGATACAATTCCGTATTTTTTTATCTTCCTGTAGACCTTCAGAATAATTTTTATTCTATTTTTCTATTGGAGCCTTTTTTCCTATTCTTTTGTATATAGTTCTTGATACAATTCCGTATTTTTTTATCTTCCTATAGACCTTAGAATAATTTTTTGGTTGTGCGAACCAAAAAGGGGCAAAACGACAGCGTGGGAGGCCTGCGGAGTCGAACGCGCAACTGCGAGCTCGCCAGGGTTCCACTTTTCGTTTTTGGAAAAACCGAACGAAATTCGAAATTCGAAAATCGAAAATCGGTAAAAACCGCTCGAAATTCGTTCGAAATTCGCTCTAAATCGAACGGTTCAAAAGTCAAACGAATTCAAAAGCTGGTCAAATTGCCGAGCGAATTTCGCGAAATTTGAACGAAATTCGTTCGAAATGATCGAAATTCGATCGAAATTCTCGAAATTCGATTACAGTTGAAAAATGTCTTCAAACTTGATTTTTTTTCAAAAAATGTTAAAAAATTATAAAAAAATCTTATAAAATCCCATTTCATCTATAAAACACTTGAGAGAAATTTCAACAATTTTTGAATTCATTAAGTGCTTTTATAAAATCAGAAACAACAATTAATAAATAGGAATAGATACACTTTTAGATTTTTATAAAAAAAATTACATGACTGATCATTCTCTGAAATTGCAAATAAAATATTGTAAAATTTGTAAAACTCAATTCACATAATTAAAACTTGTCGCATATCAATACAAGTGCAAAAATAGGCATTCACATAATTAAAACTTGTCGCATATCAATACAAGTGCAAAAATAAGTATTCACATAATTAAAATATTAAAATATACCATAGCAAGATAACACTAACATATTAAATAAACTTTGACGGTTTCACCCCTAAATGATCATTTATTACTCCATTGATTTTTATAAAGCATCCATACATTTCAAGATTCGAAATTTTTAATTCTTATTAACAATTAGTCCAACAATAAATATGTTTCATGATGCAAAAGTGATACTAAATATTACTACTTGACATACTTGAATAAATATTGCTACCATAATTAAAATATACCATAGGAAGATAACATTAACATATTAAATATACTATACAAAAACAAGTAAGCTTTTCAATATTGGAAAACATTAACATATTAAATATACCATACCTTTGCTATATTTTAAATAATTGAAAGTTGTCACATATCAATACAAGAAAAAATTTCAATATTAGATAACATTAAAATATACTTCAAAAAATATTATTACTAAATATATTTGAACAAATATTACTACTAAATATACTTTAATAAATATTGCTACTTAACATAATTGAAGAAATATTGCTACTTGACATACTACAACAAATTGCTACTAAAAATACTTCTAATTTCTTTTTCTTTTTTTGCTTTTTTTATTATCTATATTTGAATGGCTCAAAAATATCTTTAATTTTATTTTTTTCAAAAAGTATTCACACCAGAGATCATAAAAATATTAATACTAATTATAGAAAAATTTTGGATAAATTTTGTCAAATTTCTAAAATTTTTTAAATTTGAATTTGAATTTAGACGAAAAACCGATCGAAATCTGATTTCGAAACCGAGCGAAATGGTCGAAATTCGCGAAATTCGAACGAATTTCGTCGGCTTTTGCAACCCTGGAGCTCGCGAGCAACACGCCTTACCGCTGCGTTACATGGGCCGACGTGATTGAGTGGGGGTGGGGGGAGGGGCTTACTTAAGCCGTATCGTGGAGCCTTGCATCTTTAATATACGAAGTATATGCATACATGGGTAAAATGTGCATATCTAGGTTACCATTAAGGCAAAATTGACTATAGGATACTCAACTTTTTTAATATTTGCTCTAGGACATTGGTCTTCTATGTTTTTCTGAAAACACTAAAGTTTGGTGGCTATTTTTCCGTATGAAAATTTGCCAATTAAATTATAATATTCTATTGAGAGAGGAGAGAAAAGATGGATGAAAAGTTTATTTTACCCTTAAACAATATGTGGCGTCAACCTACAGGAAATTTAAAAAAATACTACTTGCTTCCTATAAATAAAATAGCAGCTAGCATTGTATTGGTCTATTACCACGCTAGCAAGCGGGCATAAAGTAAACAAACTATTGCGTAATATTCTATACTATATACGTGCGAACAATTTACTAAACGGATTTCTCAGAGTTTTATAAAGAAACTTATGATAGTTTCCTAACGAGGCTAGCTAAGAGTCATACGTAGTAGATAACTTTGTTAGACAACCTCGCTATCGAATAGTCTGGGGTTGCCTAATAGATCTAAACTGGAGAACAGAAAGAGAGGGCGAGAGACACAATATGAGGAGGAACGGGTCTGCTTTATTATTCTGTATGCTTCTGTACAATGGGGTGACCCCCTGCCTCCTATATATAGCGGTTCAGCTTAGAGATAAGGAAGAGTCCATATAGGATACGACAACCGGTTTCCTAACACTCCCCCTTGGACTCTTCACTGCGACATGCATATGCCTCATTAAAACTCCATAAAAACCCAGTGGGAAAAATAATTGGAGAAAGAGTACATAGCACACGCTGTCGTGTTGCACGGATTGCCTCATCAAAAACCTTATGTAAGAAAACTTCAATGAAAAACTTACTTAAGGAAAAGAGTACAATCCACCCAAACTTCAATGTTAATCTTCAAGATTCACGTTGGGTACTCAAACTTCATGTTCGAGATTTATGTAGGAGTATGTGAAAATTCTCCCCCTGAAATCTGCACTTCTCTAAGCCTCATCATCCCGATTCCTCTAACACATCTTTCAAAGGAAGATGCTGGGAGTGACTTAGTGAATAAATCTGCGAGATTTTCACACGACTTAGTATGCAGTATCTTTATCTCGTTCATCTTATGCAATTCATGAGCATAAAAGAACTTGGGGTTGATATGCTTTGTGAGATTACTCTTCACATATCCCATTTGCACTTGAGCAACACAAGCTGCATTATCTTCATAGATAATGGTGGGGTTTTGTGTCATGGTTCAAATTTCTTCATGTGTGTGGTCATGGGGGTAAATAGGTAAATTCCCATCCTATTTCTCCCCACTCCTTTTTCTCTCTCTCCCTCCCCACTCATCTCTCCCACTCCACCCTGGTTCCCCACCCCACCCGCCCGACGCCACGCCCGCGCCCTCCTCCCCAACCGGCGACGCCGACGCCTCGCTGGCCGGGCCGGCCGCCTGCGCCCGCCACGGTCTCACCTCCTCCCACCGGCCGCCGTCCCTTGCGCCGCCTGCGCCCGACCGCCACCGCCAGTGCGCTTCTCCTTGCTCGGCTCGGCCGACCGCCTCCCTCCACTCAGGCCGACACCCCCTCCTCCCGTGGTACAAGCAGTGGCCAGCCCCTTCCTCTCCCTCCTCTTCCCTTCCCTCCCTCTCCCCTCTCTCTAGCCATGGCTCTATCTAGGGCTTGGATGTAGGCTAGGTGTTTGTTGGAATGCCCATGGGGGAGATTGTTGCTTGGGAGTGCTCATGCAAAGGCTATGAAATGGTTGTTGCAATGTGTATGCTAGGTGTTCGATCAAATGCCGATAAGGTTCTATTTAGTGGTTGAGTTCAATTAGTAGATGAATGTGTTTAGCGGATGTTGGTTGATGCTAAACCACCATATGGGATGCTAGAATCCTTAACTAGGTCATATGGTACATGTTGGTGATTAGTACTAATCTAGGTTGGAGTATTGTGGGTGCTCGATTATATGTGATTGATTATGCGTGAAAGATCGAAATGGGTTGAGCTAACCAGTAATGATAGTTCTATGCGGTGGTTCAATGAATGAGTGTTGTTGTTAGTCGTCTTCCATTTATAAAGATCAGAGGTTGAATTAGTGTTGGGCATTTCGAAATTGTGCTTGGCTATTATTGTAGACCTTCGTGTTGTGTTTCAATTTGGCTTGTCGAGTACTTGCATGATTTTCTTAAATTCTCATTACATGTCATCGGCATAGCATTCATCTCATTTCATACATATGTATCGTGTAGCGAACGATCCCGCGGAGGGTGACGTGGCCGCGATCGAGGGTGATCACGGTGAGCAGGTTGTCACTGAGACTCCGGCAGAAGCATCAGGCAAGCACCTAAGCATATTTACCCCATTATATGATTTTATCTTAGAGAATTAAATTGCTTATTTGGTCGATTAAGTATGCATTAGGAGTTGAGTGGTGGGAACAGTGTTAGAACCTAATTGCTGCACATACACTCCTTGAAAATTGTGGAACACTCCCTTCGAACCAAAATATGGGTAATTATAACGAGTCTACGCTTAGTTTTGCTTAGATGTTGGGTTGGGCCAAGTGGGGAATGGTTCTCCCGCTTGTGATTATTAACAATTGTTTCACTTCACACATGATGGATTGGAATGGGTATGTTTATGAGTTGTAATTGATAAATTGTGGACCGGGCGGGGAGTCGGTTCATTTGAGTATGGAGACTCAAATGTGTAGCCCCGTCTGAGTCGATTAAGGACCGATTCGATGGTTGCCCTTTGATTGAGCACACCCCGGTTGGTCGCATGCCCGATTATGGTACGGTAAGCCACTCTTTCTCTCATACGGAATCGATGGACCGTAACTTCCTGTGGTTGGACGTGGTTGAGGGCGAGGCTTAGGCCGACTCTCGAGCGCCAAGCCGGGCTTGGGGCTGCTCGAGGGGGTGCTAGGTTTTCGGGCCACAGGAGGACGCTTCAGCGATTGGGTATGATTGGGAGGGGGTTGACACTAGGCCCTTGTGGTAAGTGTCGTGCGATCAATGCTTCCCTGCAGGGTTAATTAAGCGATTTGAATTGCCGCGCTCTCGGATATGAGCAAGCTCTTTCATCGCACAGTCACGTAGTAAATAACTTGAACTTGTGGTTCGCCGTTGGGCTTGAGCTTTAAATTGGTTATGTATTGCTCTACTTTAATTGTTGTTACTTTCAATTTCACATTAGAAGTAAGTGCGGTCTATAACTGCTTTAAACTTGAATGGGTTCCGTTGTCGCACTTATATTACAAATGTTAATGCTTTTTCCGCACTTTTACCTTAAGCTTACTCCTTGCTACAACTAAATGCATAATCCTTTGGAGTCGGTCCTATATGGACCCACGGGTAAGTCTTGCGAGTACCTTCCGTACTCATGCTTCTGCTTTGTGGTTTTTCAGGTGAGGATCAGGTTGAGTGCGAGTTCTGCCCGTACTGTCTCTCGGTGACTGGGCGGGGCACCGAGTAGAGGCTTGCCGACGCCGTTTACGCCCGGGAGTGTTCAGGGGCAGAACACTTCCGGGATTTGTCTTACTTTTGCTAAATGCATCCCTTTTGTTGTATAGATAGATGCGGTTGTTGGGCTTTTGGATTTGGTAATGGACGCTTGCGCGTATGTCGGTCCTGTTCGTGTTTTCTTTAGCTGTGATACTGCTGTGGTGCTATGGATGTCGTTTTACTTTCAATATATATATATTGAACTGTGTTTTCCTTGTCTGCTGAGTGGATGTCCGTAGAATCTAGAAAGGTCATGCCGAAATTTTCTGATTTTCGGAGTCTTGGTCCTTTTTCCGTTCTTGCCTAGTTTAGAGTCTTGGAGTTGTTTTTGATCTTGGTTTGGTGGTTGTCGAGTTTGTCTTTGTGCCGTTTGTGTTCCGCTTGCGTGTTGGTTCGAAAGTTTCGAGTTTGTTGCCCCCTTTATGCAAATTGAGTTGATATCGTGTTGGAACCGGTATGCGGGGCGATCCTGGGCGAGTTCGGGTCGCATACCGGGGGAATACCGGGACGGTTGTCGAGTTCATCGAATGGAGATGACGTTGTCTTGATTGGACTTGGGTGTTAGCACTGCGAGCGCCATCGGCGATCCGTTGCTAACCTCCAAATCCGATGTGGACGACGGGACATTCGATAACCCGAGGACGGTCTGGACGGCTCCCTGACAGTTTGTTCCATGTTCAAACCACATGACTTCTGGATGTGGTGAACCATTCTTCGAAGCCATGCACATTCTCGAGAGGCTTCATACAATGCAATGATTTCTGAGTGGTTAGTCGACGTCGAGACAAGAGTCTGCTTAGACGACTTCCAAGAAATTGTTGTTCCACCACAAAGGAAAACATACCCAGTTTGTGACTTGCCAGTATGCGGGTCCGAAAGGTACCCAGCATCGGCATAGCCAACTAAATTCAATTCATTGTTTCTTCTGTAAAACAAGTCAAGGTCTTTGCTTCCTTGAAGGTAACGGAAGATGTCCTTCACCCCTTTCCAATGCCTTTTGGTGGGTTACGCCTTTATGCCAGTGCTAGCAAATTCACGGCGAACGCAATGTCCGGCCTAGTGCTATTTGCAAGGTACATGAGCGCTCCAATTGTACTCAAATATGGGAATTCCGCTTCAATGATTTCCTCCCCCTCTTCTCTAGGCCTGCATGGATCTAGGTCTGCTTGGAGTGACCTTCCGACCATTGGTGTCTTTGCGGGGTATGCTTTCTCAAAACCAAATCTCTCCAACACTTTCTGCGTGTAGGATGATTGGTGTACCAAGATTCCACCTTGGACATGTTCAAGCTGCAAGCCTAAACAGAACTTGGTTTTACCCAAGTCTTTCATTTCAAACTCAGATTTCAAGTATGTGCATGCTTCTTCAATTTTTTCATCCGTCCCAATGATGTTCAGGTCATCTACATAGACGGAGATTATACAAAATCCATTCGGGGATCGTTGTATAAATACACATGGATAATCTTCGATGTTCGTGTAGCCTTTCTTGCAGAGAAAGTCACTCAAGCGATTGTACCACATTCTTTCTCGATCGTTTCAAATTTCATACAAATGATTTCTCCAATTTCACATCAGATAGGTTTCTGTTTGCTCAGACTTGGTTCGGGATAGGGATACCTTTCGGTACTTTCATTTATATCTCCGAATCCAAGTTTCCATACAAATATGCTGTGACAACATCCATTAGCTTCATTCTCAACTTCAAATTGACTGCCATTGAGATCAAGTATCTAAAGGTAATTCCACCCATGACCGGAGAATAGGTTTCTTCATAATCAACCCTAGGACGTTGAGTGAAACCTTGAACAACAAGCCTTGCAATGATTGTTGCTCTTTTCATAGATTCTCCTATTATTACAAAATTTATGACCATTTCGTCATGGTGTGCTTTATGCACTTCTACTTGCTCTTCATTGCTATTTCCCATTCCAGGAGCAAGTTCCTTTAGTTTTTCTCCGCCAATGTGTGCGCACACATTATTTCCGGCGGCTTCTTCCAATTGAAGATTCAAATCTGGAATTGCCTTTTCCATAGGCTTCTTTCCAGTGCCAGGTCTCAACTGGCTCCCCTTCTTGCTTTGGGGCATTTTCGTAATTGGCTGTAGTAAGTCCTCTTGCCCATTTTTCCCCAGACGTCTCCGGGTACTTTGGGTTTGAGAAGCCAGATTTCCTGTTCTTTTTTTTTAGGCCTCTGAACAGGATGAGGGATACCTTCTGCTTTCTTTGGTATTTCCACCCTCTCTGGTGCATTTCTTGCTGGTATATGCGACTTAGCCATGCTCTTCAGATCACAAAAATGATCAGGCAGTTCATTTGCTAAATTATGCAAATCGGTTGTCTTCTTGACTTCATGATTTGCTTCATTAGTGCGAGGGTCATGTACGGGGATCCCAATGGAATGCCATATGATTTCCCGGTATTTTCATCCAATGGTTCATTTCCTCCCCCTAATGACGGGAAAGCGATCGTCGTCAAAAAAATGCAATCAACGAATTGGGCTGTATGCAAATCTCCAGTCGTGGGTTCCAAATACCTGATTATGGATGCATTCTCATAACCAACGTATATCCCAGACTTGCGGAGAGGGCCCATTGCAGTTCGCTGTGGGGGTGGTATAGGTACATATACCATTCATTCAAATCTTCAGGATGACCCATTGCACTAGTTGCATAGTTGAATGGATGTTGTAGGCCCACGGTCTATAATTGATGAGTGCTGCTGCGTGCATGACTGCGTGTCCCCAACAAGTGTTGGGCAAGTTACAACTCTGCAAGAGTGCTCAACAGTTATTCCAGTTGCTGTGCAATAATCATCAAATGCCTTGGAAGTAAATTCGTTGGCATTGTCCATTCGAATGGACTTCAGGCGATGATCAGGAAAAGCATTCTTAATTCTGATGATCTGCGAGATCAGCTTTGTGAATGCATGATTCCTTGTTGACAGCAAACATGTATGCTACCATTTCGAGGAAGCATCAATGAGCACCATAAAGTATCGAAACGGCCCTGACAAGGGCTGAATCGGGCCGCAAATATCCCCCTGAATGCGTTCCAGGAATGCAAGGATTTCATGTTGCACTTTCATAACAGAGGGTTTTGTTATTAATTTCCCAGTGGCACATGCATGGCACACAAAATCTTCGTGATTCGGGAAATTTTTAACATTAATGCCATGACCTTGTTAGTTGTTAACTATATTTTTCATCAATCTAAGACCAGGATGACCTAAATATACAATGCCATAACGAAAGTAATTCAGAGCTTCTAAATACAGTCTTCAAATAAGTATACACTGCGTGTGCATTGATTATCGTGTAGTACAACCCAGATTCATATGAGGGATATTTTTCTTAATACCATTTTTCATACTCCGCGTGCTTCATAATGCACAAATGCTATTTGCCATTTTCTTCATTGCTTTCTACGTGAAACCTACTGGTGCGGATATCTGTTAAAACTTAAGAGAGTGTGTGTTGATTCAGGGTACAAGGAGGCTTCGTCAATTACCAAAGTTGTACCCATTGGCAATATAATTGTGGCTCTTCCTGAGCCTATTATATGTGTATCGCTTCCTGCGATTTTCATTATCCTTCCAGCGTTCTTCGTGATCGTCTGGAAGTATTTCGACTCTCTTAAGATGGTATTTGTTGTGCCACTATCAACAATACATATCACCTCCATTGGGCGCTACACAATATCTAAATGAAAAGAAATATAATTCTAATCATATAGTGGCAAAGTAATTCAAATATTGCTTAAAATATAAAATACTGGAATAAAGAATAAATTAAAATTCTATTCATGAGAAAAGAAAATGTATGCTCTTCGAGAGCTTACAATTCATTATTCAAAATTCATTAACAACCACTGTTCTGTAGTCTGCAAACTTCAAAGTAACCCAATCTTCTTTGTGCTTGGAGCAAGATGGCGGACTTGAGCTTCTCGAATCGCTTCGAAGTGCAGTCAGTAACTCAAGTGTACTCACCTCGACCATGTATTCATTCTTCACGATGGCTGAAAAGTGATACCTGGGAGTACAAAACTTGATCGCTTTGCTCGTGGAGGTTACTTGTCCTTCGAGGACCCTAAACCGATGGCAATTCAGAGCTTCTTGCTCATAAGCACGATCTTCACATTTGATGCCCATGTGAGATAGTTCTGACCATTCGGGCCAGTTCTTCAAAACTCACATATGACAATGCCACGTATTTACATATTCATAGGATTCTTTCATTAGATTACTTCGTGTAATCTAATAGAGTGGTTGCAAAAATTCATAAATGCATAAATCAAATTCTCATGAATATCCAGTAAACTAAAAGAAAGCAATAATTTCAAGATTCATAAATACAAGATTCATAGATGCAAGATTCATAAGTGCGAGATTCATAAAAGTAGGATTCATAAGTACAAGATTCATAAATATAAGATTCATAACTATTCAGAAATACAACTATGTGCATGTAGGTGATCGGCTTCGTGCAAACGATCAGATTCATATGCACGATCGGCTTCGTGCGATCGGTTTTAATGCGGCTTCATGCGCGTGGTGCATTCAGTTCCATGCGCGTCGGCCTTCCTGGCGCGACGGTGGCCGCTTCGTGCGGCGTGCTTGAATTTCCAATGAATTATATTCAAGTAATAAATACAATGCATGGAACAGAATAATTGCACAATTCATGAATTCAGAGTAAACAATAATTGTATAATTCAGAAATACGGAAAATAAATTCTCAGGAATTTCCGACATTCTAAACAAGGCAATTATTGTAAAAATTCATGCAAATATTCATAAATACAGAAAATAAGGCTAAGGAAAATTAAAACAGAGCCATACAATTTTCTGGAATTTTCTAGAAATTTTATCAAAATTTTTTTTGGCAATTTTCAGATATTTTCTGGGATTTCTAATTAGTTTTCTATAAGAAAACAGTAAAATAAGAAAAGAAATTAAGGAGGGCAAATGGGTAATTTTCACCTTCCCCGTGCGCCACAGCTGGATTCAATCCAGTTGAATGCGCAACTCAGTGTTTTGAGTTCCCGAGGCAGCAAGCTCTGCTTAGTTCCTTTGCCAGATTAAATGGATCAAGTCCATGAAGGATTGGACTTCTTGTCCAAGCCGTGTTAGGCAAGTGGCTGTGCGACGAGCACTCCTGCCTCTCTTTCTTTGATTCTTGCTCTGCACTAGCTCGTTCACATATTGTCCCACATCAAGATGCCCAGCGGCTTTAAGTTCTTCGGCAAGGTGATTACCCAGTGCGCCCAAATCGCCACCGCGGCAGCGGCGTCGCCCGTCTTCGTCAAGCGGGAGAAGGAGCGGCCTGTGCCATGGCTGCACGGGGAGCAGGATGGCGGCATTCAGCGGAGCCAGGCTGGCGGCTTCTTGCCAGCAGCAGTTGGGCGGCGTTCTGTGGGGACGCAAGGCCGAGGGTGGTGCGCGCCATCCAGCGGCGGCGGCGGCTGCGACCTGCGTCGCCAGGCCGGCTTCGGGCCGGAGGCTTTGGCGGCCAAACGCGTGTGACCGGAGGCCAGTGGCGTAGCCTGCGTGGCCGGACTGCGCGCTGCGAGCGCGGAGCCGGGCCGGTCAATCTCCGTGCCATGGGTGGCCGGTGCTACTTCACGGGTGACTACTGGGAGCGGCTGCGTGCCGGTGGGAGCGCAAGGGCATGCAGGCGTGTGTGAGCCGTGTGGGCCGGGTCGGCTTCAAGCGGCGAGTTCTGGTTTTCGGCTTCAAGCAGCGAGGCGGCGAGCCAGTGGTAGACCTGCTGGCAGCGCATCACCAGCCGAAGCGGCTTCGAGCCGTGCAAACGAGGTCGTCCGGCGGCGGCGGCCAGTGCGGGTCTCGGTCGACGGTCGTGCTCGGTTTCAGACCGGCCGGCCTGCGTGCGCGCGGCATGGTCGGCGACCACGTCTTCAAGTCGGGCGTCGGGCCAGGCGGCGCTGCGTTCGAATGGCGTGGCCTGCGTGGCCGTTCGTTCAAGACGAACTGCGACAAGGCGCGGCGGCGCGACAGGATGCAGCGAGGATCAGCGAGTGCGTTAGTGATGCTTCAATTGGCGGCTTCATGCCGGTCGACATGCACAATAGATTTCATGTATTTTTAGCTTCAAGCCATGTACTGCGAATTCATGTAATCATCGTGTAGCTTCATGCCACGTGATGAGTACAGTGCCTGAAACGTAGATTAGATACAAGCGAGCGATTAGAACAATCACCCAAATCTTACCGTTCTCACCTTTCAATCTTTCTCCGGTAGAGCTTCGTGCTGATAACGTGTTAGACAACCTCGCTATCGAATAGTCCGGGGTTGCCTAATAGATCTAAACTGGAGAACAGAAAGAGAGGGCGAGAGACACAATATGAGGAGGAACGGGTCTGCTTTATTATTCTGTATGCTTCTGTACAATGGGGTGACCCCCTGCCTCCTATATATAGCGGTTCTGCTTAGAGATAAGGAAGAGTCCATATAGGATACGACAACCGGTTTCCTAACAAACTTCATATCTACAAGGAAAGTTTCATCCTTTTCCGACTATACTGTCAGGGAACCACGCGGCCGCGAAGACCCACGATGGTCCCTTAGCTAAAACCTTAAATATAATCTATAAATAGGAGGCAGCAGAGGGTCACCCTATTGTACACAGAAGCAAGCAATAAAGAATAGCAGATCCGTTCCTTCTATATTCCGTGTCTCTCTTTCTCCCTATATGTTCTCCACTTTTAGATCTGTTTGATAATCCCGGACTATTCGATAGTGCGATTGTCTAACATGTTATCAGCACGAAGCTCTACTTGCGAATAGATTGAAAGGTGAGAATCGGGATGTCGGGGACTGAGATATCATGCCCGGTCATAAGCATGGTCAACGGACCCCAGCCTAAGCTCGGGCTCGTAATCCGAGCTAGGGCTCCCTACTATCCCAACGACCAGGCGGTACCCGTGCGCCCTCGAGCAAGGGGGCCAAACGCCGTCACACACGACCAAGACTTGAAGCTCGAGAAGACTCAGTCAGAGGCTGGCAGTTGCCTTGATTTGTAAAAGCAGGGTGTGAAGCCGACGTGGGCGTAAGACACTGGGGTAGTTGCAATCCAACTTGAGCGCTCGTGAGGCCACCTTTTTTGGAAACCACTTCTGACCGTTTGCCAAAAACGGGAAGGAGGAGACTTTGTAATTCATATATAAGATTAGACATGGAGCTCTTAGCTCGGGACAGAACAACAGACATCCACTTATACTCACACATAATCAATCTCTTTCCCTCAGGGCAAGACTGGAGTAGAGCTATTACCCAGCTCGGGGGCTCGAACCAGTATAACTCTCGGTGTCATTCGTCTTACTCTTCTATAGATCGTAACAATAAAGCTACAGTACACTGGTTGCAAAACATGTGTAACATCCCCAATGTCGGCTTAATGAAAAAATCTAATTTAAATTAATTAAATTCAAAATTTGGATTTCCCTTGGTGTTTAATTTAACCTGGCATCCTTATCCATCCAAAATCGGGATTCAATTCCCCTCCGTTCAAAAAATCCAATTTTCGGATTCCCGTTAGTACCTGAAATTTCGCCCGAGTTCAAAAATGCTCCAAAAATCCCGGAACCTATTCCATTAGATCCCAAATATTCTAAGATTTTTTTGGGAATTTTCCTAAGATTTTTGGAAGCTCTCTGGTATTTTATCGCTCACGGTCTTTCGTTAAAAGCCCTTTATTCGTCCTGGAATTTTATAAATTCCAAATTTCATTCAAATTCCGCGAAACCAATTTTATTGGGTTCCAAATATTCCCTAATATTTTTAGAAATTTTTCCGGTATTTTTAGACCCTTTTTGCTATTTTTTCTTTAGGGCGTTGCTTTTGCGTAATTTTCGGCCAGTCGGAGAGCGCCACGTGGCGGGTATTGTAGCGTCGTAGCACTGTTCATCTTCTCCCGTGCATTGCTCTGTCCAGAGAAGCTCCTTCTCTCTCCTTCCAAAGCTTCCCTCCTTCAACCACCCATAACTTTTGCTACAAACCTCCAATTCGCGAACGGCCGGTTGGGTTTGAAAGAGGGTGATAAGGAGATCCCATCCCCCATGATCATGCACTTTCAGTCATGCCGGAAACAGTGCTCTCGACCGAAAACCGAATTTCATTCAATCCGCAATTACTCGGCTATTTCTTCATGGATTGGAGCGCTTCTACCTCTCAAACCTTCATCTTTGAGTCCTCCTTCCCGTGCTCACACCCTACCACTGCCACTCCTCTCCACTCGGCCGGGATCTCGAGAAAACCGGCGCCGGGACATGTTTTTCGTGTTCTTCGCGTTCTTTGTCATATCTTCATTTCTGGTGAGCCAAACTCGAGTCCGATCGCGTCGTGGTGTTCGCGTCGACGTCCCGAGCAAAAGCCCTCAACTAATTTCACTTTTCGTTGTAGGACGACGACGAATTTTGCCGTTGAAATCTTCGTTGGGAGCTCGGTTTTTCGTCTATTACTCTCAATCCGTTGAGTTCCTCGTGAATCTGACCACACCGTTGAATTCATCTTGTCGAGACCTACGCGGTGCTCACTTCCTTTTTGTCGTTGCGTGTTTCGAATTTTTTATTATTATTTGGGATCACTATTCATGGCCGCCGGCCGAATTTGTCCATGACCGCCGCTGTTCCGGCGATCCTCCGGTCGAACCGGAGTGAGCATCATGTTCCTCGTGTCGTGCCGCTCCTTTCCCCGTCCTTGGCCCCCGCGCTCGTGCCCGAGCCGAGTCGGCGCCGAGCGCCATGGCCGGCCGGCCGAGCTCCTTGCCGCGCCGTCGCGTCGGCCCCTCCCCATCCAGCCGACCGCCTCACACCGCACTCCGCCACCCAACCTCGCTCCGCCCCGGCTGCCAGCCCGCCCCGTCGTCCCGGCGCCGCATGTCGCCTGGCGCCATGCGCCTTCGGTCATAACTTCGACGAGCTTTTTCCGATGATCCGCTAGTCCGATCGTTCTATAAATTTAACCCCAGAACAGTATCATCATTACCTACACAACCCAATTGGAATTTCTCCAATCCGACATACGAATGTCCCTGTAGAAGCCGTTCTTTCCGAAACTTCGGCGAGCTCTTTCGGTCACTCCCGACCTCCGTTCAGCCTCAAATTTTTACTGGAGTTCCCTCTTGGTGTCCTCTACCTCCAGTAAAATCAGATTTTCAATTTGATTCTTGTAGCTCTGCCGGCAGCCATTTCTTTTCCTAGTCCGGCGGGAGGTTCGAAACGCTCGTTCTCTTTCATCGTAACTCCGAATCGAGTGATTCAAATTCCTAAATTCATCTAAAATCACTCTCTATCTGCCAATACTAATTTTATAATTTTTAGATTTATTTTATTTTATTATTATTTGTTTGTTGTACCGTTTTGCGCATAGCCGCCGAGTCCGCCGACCCCGCCGCCGGACTTCAAGTGTTCGACATTCTTGCTGTGACCGAGGCAAGTCTCCTTGACGCATGTTGATCTTATGCTTTATAAATGTTTTACAATGTTTTACAAATTGCATTGCTATTTATATAAAAGGTTGATGTTGACGTTAGGCTATTAGTTATACCTGTTGTTCATACCTCCTTGTTATTGTTATCCCTGATCCATTGTCGCCCTATTACGGTAATCCACCATAATAAGTACTTTTGATAAAATATTCTTTAATTAGGGGAAAAGACTATTTGGCATACATTTTAGCTGGATCAAATGGTATGGAATGCAAATTGGAGTTAGATGAATATTAGTGATGATGTGGGGGTAGTCATTATGAAAGTGACCTATGAGTGGTGATAGTTGAAATATTGCGGAGTTGGATTGTGATAGCGATTCGCCATGTGATTAGTATGGATTGGGGGAGTATTGGAAGATGTATGATATTAAGAAGAGTAGTCGATAAAAATTAAGTAAATAATAGTGAGAGTCCTACTTGTGGATCAAATAGAATAAATGGTGAATTATATTTCGGTGGATTTTAACAAGCATACTATGTGATTTAGAAATGACAATGTAAGGGGTTACAATAGGTGATGTTGAGAATGATATTCGATGATTTTGTAAATGATATTATTAAATATACTCGATGGATTAAATGGATAGTATTGAAAATCGTACTCGGTGGTTTAATATATGATTTTGTGAAATATAGTTTCGCGATAACCATTTATGTGGGATTATGAATAATGTGGATTATGTGTGAATTATTTAGTTAACCTGTTATCATTGTTTATGGAAACAGCTATAGTTAATGAATTAATAAAGTTTTGGTTTATAGAATCTTTCTTGAAAATATGCTCGTGGATGAGCTCATGAATTATTCTTGGTGGATCAAGTAGATTACAAAGTTAATCAATGTATGGATGACGGGTAATCAGTAATGATACTTATAATTTTAGGGAGATTGTCTCATATACAATTATGATAGTAGCTTAGCCTGATTTTCGAGGCATGATGGCACATGATATAGACTTTACTTGTTGGAGTACTAAATTGGACTGGATTATATAGTGCCATGATAATAATGGGGGAATCTTGGTGATCTCATAAACTTTGGAGATGATAGAATTGATTATAACCATTTTTATCAACTTTGGTATTTGAAAATTTTTAAGTAAACTAATGGTGGAATAGAACAGTTCGGTAGAAATGCTTAGACTCGCAATCGGTCAGTATTCACCTATGGGTGGGAATTTCATTTATCTTCTAAAACCTTGTGTTGGAAGTTATAGGCAAAGAATATTGCCGTTGGTTTACAAAATAAAAATAAAATGAAAAATGGTTTGGACTTGGGCGGAATGGTTTGTCTGGTGGGTGCGGATTGAGCACTAGTTTCCAATGTGCAAGTGCCGCCCCAAGTCAATTAAGGACCGACGCTTATGACTGTCCATTCTGAGCATAACCGTACTACCACATGTCTATAACGGTACGACCTGGCTAAATAATTTGTAGAAACCTAACTTAGACTCACCAAATGGTGGAATGTGAGTGCCGGATAGAGGTAAGACTGTTTTTCTCACACGGCGCAAGAGGGGGCTTCTGTACTGGGTGGATAGAACCCTAACAGCGGTGAAACCTCAGCTGGTGGGTCAGGTTAGGCGTATACATTGTAAAGGACTTGTCATGATCTCTCCGCCGGCACACCAAAGGAAGTGTGTTAATCCGGAGGCAACAAGAGACGATCATGTCTTGTGGGTAAAGCTGTACACCTCTGCAAAGTTAAAACTATTCGAATAGCCGTGCCTACGGTTAAGGGCAAAGCGAAGAATGCTTTCATATTGGTAGACTTTTGTTTTTGTTTTCAAAACTGGTGATTTGAAATCCGGGAGTGGTTAGAACTCTCGGGTGTGCTTCTGGCGGCTAGAGCTAGGTAGGTGGATTGAACCTGATTTGTGAACCATGGCAGACAGAGCCATGTGGATGATTTGAACCCTGGTCTTCTTGAGATGTGGCGGATAGAGCCTGTATACTAGTGAATGGTGGCTAGAACCTTCACTAGAAGTTATTAATAATTTCAATGATACAAATAATTGTAAAAATGGATTTGTGAAAATATTACACGTAAAGTTTCTGAAACTGTGGCTTTGTGCAAAAGAACCATAATATGCCATCCTTGGATAGCCTGCATTATGCATTTTTCCCAAACTTGCAGAGTACTTTATATACTGTAACACCCCAAAATTTTGCTTTTCTTAAATTCATGTGTGATTTGGCACTTTGGTGAATTTTTGGAATTTTCTGGAATTTATTTGGATTTATTTGGAATTTATTCCATTTTGAAATAATTAAAGAATTTAAATTTGCAAATAAATTTTTGTTGGAAATATTTTATTTGAGTCCAAAATGATCCAAAATATTTTCCAGAATTTTTCTGGAATTTTTCTGAGTCATTTGCTATTTTTAATGAATTAAATGAATTACTGGGAATTATTTTAAATATTAATTCGCTGGAAAATCCAACTCGGGTCAAGTATCGTTTCATCCGACCGAAGTCGGACTCGAGTCCGACTCCAAGCCGCTTGACTCGACCGAACCCACTCCTAACCCTAATCAATCCCAACCGTTGGATCAAGATCCAACGGCCGAGATCACCAGACGGCTCGAGCCAGATCCGGCCGGATCCGATCGCGCCGTGCGATCGTGGCCGTCGATCGTGCTAACGTGGACGGCCACGATTTCGTCGTCTTCGCCGAGTCCGAAGCCGGACTCCGCCGCCCGCCGCCAGAACGAACTAGGTTTCCGTCTAGGGCACGAACGCCGAGGCTATTTAAAGCGTGAGACGTCCCCAGAGGTTGCCCTCATCCTTGCGCACACGTTTCACCGAGCCATCTCGCCTGAGCCGCCGCCGTTGAGCCGCAATCGCCGCCGGAGTTGTCTCTTCCTCCTCCGCGGTTTCGCCGCTTTTCCGCCGTCGTCGTCGTCTTTCCGCCGAGAAGGAGCCCAGATCCGAGTCCTCGCGACGAGACGCTGCGTTCGAGTACCCTTCACTTCGCCGGAGAAGCCCCGGCCGTTGGACTCGTCATCGTCTCGGCTCCGCAAGCCGCCGGTAGCGTGAAACCATCGCCGTCGCGAGCTCGGAGGACCGTCGAGATCGGTCGAGCGGTTGAGGTGAGATCACGTGTTCCAAACCCGATTAGATCTGGACCGCTGGATCAAGATCCAACGGTTCACACCGCCACGCGTCGTAGCAAAGGCGATTATAGGATTAGATCTGGACCGTCCGATCTAGATCGAGCGCCCACGAGCATCGAGTGGTTTCAACGCTGCTAACCCTGGATCCAATCCGCGCGTTGATTTTCAAACCAACGGCCGAGATTGCGCCACGCGTGTCGAAGTTGGACCGACGCGGTCGGGCCGCTCCACGCACGCTGGCAGCGTGGCCATTGACACGCGCCCGCAGCGTGTCGAGGGCCCGCATGTCGCTGGCTAACCCAGCCAGCGCCGACGTCACCCATGACGCCACAGTGGACCCCACCTGCCGCCACCATGGGCCGAGCCCGCCGACGTCGGCCGATGACGTCACCGAGTGGGCCCACATGTCGGGCCTCACGTAGAGTCGTGGACCGAGTCCACCGTGGACCCGGAAGCCGAGCATGGACCGAGCCCATGGACGGCCGACGCCAAGAAGCCAATCGAGAGCTGCCACGTGTCCATGCCGACGCACAATTAATTTCCAAAAGAAAATGATTTATTAATTCGAAATATTGATTCAAATTTAGATTCAAACTTCAAACGCTTATAACTTTTATGCTTCAACTCCGATTTGAGCGATTCAAATTTCTAAATTTGTATAAAATTAAGATCTACCTAAATATGAATTTTATCTAATTTTTGGACTAAAGTTTTTCTCTGTAATATTATTTAATTGATTATTTAAACTTTAATAAATCATAACTTTTGCATTTTAACTCCGATTTGAACGATTCCAGTTTCTAAAAATCCAGAAAATTATGTTCTCTCTATTTATGGATTTTATTTGGAGTTTTGGGATCTTTTTGCATAGTGTTTATTTGTGTATTTGCTATTTGCACGCTTTACGAGTAGACGTTGAAGTGCCGGAAGGATTCGAAGGAGAAGTGTTGACTCAGGATCCAACTCAAGACCAAGAGCAAGTACTTTTTGAAGGCAAGTCGTGCTTTGACCATGTTGATCCTATTTCGAAATCTATTTTGATTTAAACTATTGCATGCTAGTTTAATTAGAAAGATACTTTGGTTTAAACCTGGGGGTTAGATAAATACCAATTTGCTATATGACACCTTGATTATCTAAGTATGTGCCATGATCCCTTTGTCACCCTAGTTGTGGTTTACTAGTTGGACATTATTAAATTGCCAACATGGGTTTAGATCGTTGTAGTATCTTTGCTTAGACTGCTTACGTGCTCATGACATGATTTTTGGACAATCAAATGCTAATATGGACTTAATGATATATTGAACCTGTTTTGGAAAAGTATCATGTGATGTTGATGGCACGTGGTGCATGGTAATCAAGCGGGGTTTGATAAACGCTGATCGGGGCATGTGGCAAGAGTAATCAGTGGGCCGCTTGTGGCATTGGGAGTGTTGATTTGGTTTTTCGGGTAGTCTTGCCCTGGTCACTCTAAGGACTTAACCTTGCAAGCCTTTGAACTGGGTCATACTTGCAACCACATGGCTGGAATGGGACGGCCCTAGTTGACTAAGTCGCTAAGGACTCACTTGTGGAGCCTCAGGGTGTCGATTACACCGTTTGTGTGATTGTGCGGGGAGCGTATCGTGGGCGTGGCGGTACCCATCTAACGGTGTGTTGGTCCCATACTTCGCCTTGGCTAAGGGAAGGGATGGTGTAGAGCACGAACCTGAGAGGACCACTGTGTTGTTTGAGGCTTCCAAAGGCTTTGTTATGATCAGCTCATTCGCATACTCTTGTATGGCGATTCACAAATTGACGTGGTGAGTGGATTGTATCTTGTGGGTAAAGTGCATAACCTCTGCAGAGTGTAGAATCTATTTGAATAGCCGAGTCCACGGTATTGGACATCGCTAAAATTACAATCAAGGGTTAGATTTTTACGAAAATAACTTGGTTTTGAAAAGATGGGTTGGTTTAACAAGGAGGATGATGGAAATATGGTTTAGGATGGGAAAAATGTTTATTAAACTTCTTGAAAAGTTATTTATGCTTTACTTATTTCTACCGCTTTGAATCTACTTATATTACTTGTCAAAAGTCATTTCTTTGCAAATATACCTGAGCTATTCCTTTGTACTAAGCCATGCATATAGTATATTAGCTTGCATTCTGGCATGACTTGCCGAGTACCAAGTACTCACCCTTGCCTCAACACAATACCAGTTGAAGAGGAGACTACGCTGGGCTGAGGAGGAACTCCAAGAGGACCCGTCTACTTAGGGATGCGAGCCCGATCGAGTTGCTGTGGTATACGGATGGCGCCCACTAAGTTTATTTGATTTTCCGCTGCTATTGTTTCTCTCTGAATAAGTTTCGCCCTCACGAGGCATACATTTGTAACTTGACCATGAGGTCAAGTAACCGCTTAGTTATTTAAATAAAGTACTTTGATAGTATCGTTTGGTATGATTGTGATATATACCGATGTTAAGACTGTGTGCACTAGCTGCGTTCTCGACTAGTGCTGAATACACAGAGGGTCCGGATTTGCAAATTCGGGTCCCGACAGAGGTGGTATCAGAGCCATACTTGACTGTAGGCTCAACCCTAAGCTAGAATGGTCGTAGTGAGGATAAAACCTATTTTCTAAAGCTAAAAGTTTGTCAAGATAAGAAAGGACATCTCGACTTATCCCCTTCTCTCTTTTCTTGTCTCTTGCTGAAATTTTCCCTTACCTTGTCACAATTCGAAAATTCCGAGTTCTTACGTAAAGCACTCTTGTGACAGATGGAGGAAGAGTTCAACTACGTTGATCGGGAGTTGGTCACGCCCGCAGAACTTTGGCATATGCTCTGAGACTCGGAGATTTTGAGAAGCCCCAATATCAAGTGGAAGTGATCAGACAAGCGGGATTGATCAAGGCTTGTGACGTGAGGATTGAGGTACTCGCTAGGAAAAGGGCCAGGCAATCGCTTCGATACACCAGACCGCCAGAGATCTACAATGCAGATGGGTATCCAAGAAGTATCACGACGCCGCAATGCGGCACATTACCCGTATCTACGCCGAGAGTTGGAAATGCGGTGTTCGTTACCATCCGCGCGCAGCGATAACCTTCGACCGGCGATTCAGATGAGAATGCCACGGTTACCTGATTGGCACGATTCGTCGTCGCCAGGAAGATGTACTAGATAATACAAGCAAGGAGCTACAGAAGGCCCGCAAGGAGATCACGACAGGGAAGAACAGATGGCGGGAAGCTCAAGAGTATGTGGCACATCTTCTACGAAGGATTGACGAGTTGGAGATGACTTTGTACGGACTGCACTCCAGAGTCTGTACTCGAGCTACACGAGCCGGATCCAGAGGAGTCGATCTCGATGAGGACATCGCTTCTTCGACTACCACAGAGGACACAGCTTGCCGGACATGGCAATCGTTTCGCGCCTATGCCGCAAAGATCCGCACCCAGGCCGTGGAGGTTTTCTCGATGAGTGAGCATAGGTTCTATAGCGAGACTCCTTCGCCGAGTCGCGTCATAGAATAAAGAGTTACCCTTTAGGCGTTATATTCCAGAGTTAGTTCGATTTGGATTTGCTTTGTTTTCTTTGAGTGTGCAAGATATGTTGCAAGGCCCTTAGGCATTGTAAGCAGCCATACCAAGTTATTAATAATAAAGATGGACCTTAAAGTTACCCCTTTCGCCCGCATAAGTTCCATATTACTTGTCTATTCTCGTTTCCCTCTCATCTCTAAACCTAGAGCAAATCGACAGATGGTAACCACCCGTGGGAACCTTGGAAGCAATGGGAGTGGATCTCGCCCACAGAAAACCCCAATGATGGAGCACCAAAGACCGCCACGGATGTGCAGAATTTTGGAGCATTTCTTGCTGCTCGAGACCAGTTGATGCATGCTATGATGCAACAAATGCAGCATCGTCCATCGCTCAGGCCACGCTAATCAAGTTAATCGGGGACCACGCCGTAATACAAGGCTGTCGAGTTCATGAGGACTCACCCACCCACTTTCTTCCGGGAATGCCAATCCATTGGAAGCCGATGATTGGTTAAGATCAATTGAGAGGAAGCTACACATAGCTCAATGCATAGGGAATGAGAAGGTACTTTACGCTTCTCATCGCTTGGAAGGAACAATGGCCGAATGGTGGGAGAACCTGTGCCCGCAGAGAACCCTCAAGATATCACTTGGGAGGAGTTCACAATGCATTCGACAAGATCACGTGCCTGAAGGAATCATGGACCTTAAGAAGGAGGAGTTCAGAGACCGAAGCAAGGTAATCACCGGTGGCCGACTACCGAACAAGTTCACACAGCTAGCACGCTTCGCTTTTTGAGGATGTAGCGACAGATAAATCCAAACAGCTTCGTTTTATGAAGGGACTTAACGCGAGGATTGCAAGACTTAGATGCATGCTTTTAGTTCAAACCCCTGGTTCGAACTCCGAACGAAAGTAGGATGTTCCGGTGAGAATACTAATAGATGGAATAGAGTTCCTAGCGAACCTTATAGTTTTGGAGACCTGCACCTTAGATGTTATATTGGGAATGGATTGGTTATCCAAACACAAGGTCAGTATTGGATTGTGGACGAAGGACTATCTCGATCGAGAGCCGTGTGGGAAGAAAGTGGAATTTCAAGCCACTGCGGTTAGAGATGGACAGTTGATGGTTAACAAGTACCAAGGCAATCAGCATAGAGGATGTCCCAAAGAGTGAATGAGTACCCGGATGTTTTTCCCGAGGATCTACGGTATGCCGCGAGACAGGGACATAGAGTTTGTGATAGAGCTTGTGCACAGTACAAGACCGATAGCAAAGAGACCCTATCGGATGTCTACCGAGGAGTTGGTAGAGATGAAGAAACAGCTAGAAGAGTTAATGGATAAAGGATTTATCGGACCAAGTTAAATCGCCCGTGGGGAGCACCGCTTTGTTTGTCAAGAAGAAGGGCGGGAGTTTCGGGATGTGCATTGACTACCGTGCACTCAATGAAGTCACCGTGAAAAATAAGTATCCGCTACCCAGATTGATGATTTGTTTGATCAGTTAAGAGGAGCCGGAATTTTCTCCAAGATTGATCCGAGATCGGGATACCATCGATTGAAGATCCGATCGGAAGATATTCAAGATCGCATTCTCGTCAAGATATGGACATTACGAGTTTACTGATTATGTCCTTTGAGGGCTAACGAATGCCCGGCTTATTTCATGAATATGATGAATAAGGTGTTCATGGAATATTTGGACAAGTTTGTCGTCGTGTTCATAGACGATATCCTAGTCTACTCCAAGGCAGGAGGATGAACATGCCGAACACTTAAGGCGAGTTTTGGAAAAGGCGAGGGAAGCAACTTTTCGCCAAGTTCAGCAAGTGTGATTTCTGGAAGGACAAGGTGGAGTTTCTTGGACATGTAATGACCGCATGAAGGAGTCGCCGTGGATCCAAGCAAAGTAGAAGCGGTGTTACATTGGGAACAACCAAAGATGTGACCCGGTCGGAGTTTCCTTGGAATGGCAGGATACTACCGCCGTTTCATCGAAGGCTTTTCGACGATTGCGAAACCCCTTACGCAATTGCTGAAGAAGGAAAAGAAGTTTGCATGGGCGCTTGAGAATGTGAGAAAGGATTTCAGGAGCTGAAGAAGCGATTGACATCAAGACCGGTGTTAGTACTACCTGATGTTGCTCAAAGCTTCGATATTTATTGTGACGCATCGCGCCAAGGACTTGGATGTGTCCGATGCAGAATGGAAAGGTCGCCGCTTATGCATCAAGGCGATTGAGGCCGCATGAGGAAAATTATCCGACACATGACCTAGAGTTAGCTGCCGTAGTGCATGCTTTGAAGATATGGCGTCACTATCTGATTGGAAACAGATGTGAAGTATATACGGATCATAAGAGCCTTAAGTACATATTCACCCAATCGGATCTGAATATGAGGCAAAGGAGATGGCTAGAGTTGATCAAGGACTACAATGTTGGAATTCATTACCATCCCGGGAAGGCCAACGTAGTAGCCGATGCCTTGAGTCGGAAAAGCCATACCGTGAGTGCGTTGCTAGCCACAAGTCAGGATGAGTTATGTAAGGATTTTCAGAAGATGAAGATTGAGGTTGTACCTAGCGGATTCTTGGCCGCATTAGAAGTAAAGCCTACCTTAGAGGATCGGATCCGAGAAGGGCGAAGGATGATGACAAGATCCGCAGGATTAAGTCCATCAAGGAGGAAGGCAAGGCAGAGGACTTCAAGTTGGATGAGCAAGGCACGTTGTGGATGAAGGATCGCATTTGTGTGCCTAACAAAAAGGAGTTAAAGCAATTGATTACGGAAGAAGCCCATGACTCAAGTACTCGATTCATCCTGGAAGCGCCAAGATGTATCAGATCTCAAGGAGAGATTCTCGTGGCCGAGTATGAAGCGTGAAGTTGCCGAGCATGTTGCATTGTGCGGCGTATGCCAGAGAGTCAAGGCAATGCATCGAGACCAGCAGGATTGCTACAATGAAAATACCTGAGTGGAAGTGGGAGGAAATCGGAATGGATTTCATTACCGGTTTGCCAAAGACTCAAGGAGGTTATGACTCCATATGGGTTATAGTGGATCGCTTGACTAAAGTAGCCCATTTTATCCCCGTGAAGACCACTTATTCGGGAGATAAATTAGCAGAGTTATACATGATCAGGATTGTTTGTTTGCACGGAGTGCCAAAGAGGATTGTATCGGACCGAGGTACCCAATTTACCTCAAGATTCTGGAATAAGTTGCATGAAGCCATGGGAACCCGTTTAAACTTGATGTGACTTATCATCCACAGACGGATGGACAGACCGAAAGAGTCAACCAGATTTTGGAGGATATGTTGAGAGCTTGTGCATTGGCTTATGCTACCTCTTGGGATAAAAGTTTGCCGTATGCCGAGTTTAGTTACAACAATAGTTATCAGGCTAGTTTACAGATGTCACCTTTTGAGGCACTGTATGGTCGACCCTGTCGGACACCATTGAATTGGAATGAGACCGGCGAGCGCCGTGTCTTTGGGCCTGATATCCTTCAAGAGGCTGAAGAGCAGATCGCCATAATTAGGGAAAGGTTGAAGATAGCCCAATCTCGACAAAAGAGTTATGCTGACAATCGTCGCCGAGATTTGAGTTTTGAACCAGAAGACTTTGTATACCTCAGAGTTACGCCTCTCAGGGGAGTTAAGAGGTTCCATGCCAAAGGGAAACTCGCGCCCCGTTATGTTGGACCATTTAAGATTTTGAGTCGCAGAGGTGAAGTTGCCTACCAGCTGGAGTTGCCACAATCGTTAGCAGGAGTACATGATGTATTCCATGTGTCCCAGTTGAAGAAGTGTCTCCGAGTTCCTGAGGAACAGACACCGCTGGAGTCAATTGAGTTGCAAGAGGATTTGACTTATAAGGAGTATCCCGTGGGGATTCTAGACGCAATGGATCGAGAAACTAGAAACAAGTCAACCCGTTCTCAGAGAGTTCGATGGAGCAACCATGCAGAGAAGCGACTTGGGAGTCGCGAGGAGGATTTGAAGAAAGAATTTCCAAACCTATTCCTTTAGTAAGCCACGAATCTCTGGACTAGATTCTATTAAGGGGGGAGGTTTGTAACACCCCAAAATTTTGCTTTTCTTAAATTCATGTGTGATTTGGCACTTTGGTGAATTTTTGGAATTTTCTGGAATTTATTTGGATTTATTTGGAATTTATTCCATTTTGAAATAATTAAAGAATTTAAATTTGCAAATAAATTTTTGTTGGAAATATTTTATTTGAGTCCAAAATGATCCAAAATATTTTCCAGAATTTTTCTGGAATTTTTCTGAGTCATTTGCTATTTTTAATGAATTAAATGAATTCAGAATTATTTTAAATATTAATTCATTTGGAAAATCCAACTCGGGTCAAATCGTTTCATCCGACCGAAGTCGGACTCGAGTCCGACCAAGCCGCTTGACTCGACCGAACCCACTCTAACCCTAATCAATCCCAACCGTTGGATCAAGATCCAACTACCGAGATCACCAGACGGCTCGAGCCGTATCCGGCCCGGATCCGATCGCGCCCGTGCGATCGTGGCCGTCGATCGTGCCACGTGGACGGCCACGATTTCGTCGTCTTCGCCGAGTCCGAGCCGGACTCCGCCGCCGCGCCCGCCAGAACGAACTAGGTTTCGTCTAGGGCACGAACGCCGAGGCTATTTAAAGCGTGAGACGCCCCCGAGGTTGCCCTCATCCTTGCGCACTCCGCTTTCCCGAGCCATCTCGCCTGAGCCGCCGCCGTTGAGCCGCAATCGCTCGCCGGAGTTGTCTCTTCCCTCCGCTGCGGTTTGCGCCGTTTTCCGCCGTCGTCCGTCGTCTTCCGCCGAGAAGGAGCCCAGATCCGGAGTCCCCGAGACGAGACGCGTTCGGGAGTACCCCTCACCTCGCCGGAGAAGCCCCGAAGCGCCGTTGGACTCGTCGTCGTCTTCGTCTCCGGTCAAGCCAGCGCCGCCGTGAAACCATCGCCGTCCGCGAGCTCGGAGGACCGTCAGATCCAGATCGAACGGTTGAGGTGAGATCACGTGTTCCAAACCCGATTAGATCTGGACCGTGGGATCAAGATCCAACGGTTCACAATCGCCACGTGCCGTAGCAAAGGCGATTATAGGATTAGATCCGACCGTCCGATCTAGATCGAACGGCCCACGAGCATCGAGTGGTTTCAACGCTGCTAACCCTGGATCCAATCCGCGCCGCTGATTTTCAAACCAACGGCCGAGATTGCGCCACGTGTCGGGAAGTTGGACCGACGCGGCCGGCCCACGCACGCTGCAGCAGTAGGACGCCGACACGCTGAGGCCCGCGTGTCGAGGGCCCGCATGTCGCTGGCTAACCCAGCTACGCCGACGCCACCCATGACGCCAAGGACCCCACCACGCCACCATGGGCCGAGCCTCACCGACGTCGGCGATGACGCTACCCGAGTGGGCCCACATGTCGGGCCTCCACGAGTCGTGGACCGAGTCCACCGTGGACCCAGCCGAGCATGGACCGAGCCCATGGACCTACCGACGCCGCAAGCCAATCAGGAGCTGCCACGTGTCCATGCTTTGGCGCAATAATTAATTTCAAAAGAAAATGATTTATTAATTCGAAATATTGATTCAAATTTAGATTCAAACTTCAAA
The DNA here is from genome assembly GCA_036346355.1 of Rhipidocladum racemiflorum. Classification (NCBI taxonomy): domain Eukaryota; kingdom Viridiplantae; phylum Streptophyta; class Magnoliopsida; order Poales; family Poaceae; genus Rhipidocladum; species Rhipidocladum racemiflorum. The sequence continues at coordinate 54,063,770 of CM070569.1, forward strand.
CGCTTATAACTTTTGCGTTTCAACTCCGATTTGAGCGATTCAAATTTCTAAATTTGTATAAAATTAAGATCTACCTAAATATGAATTTTATCTAATTTTTGGACTAAAGTTTTTCTCTGTAATATTATTTAATTGATTATTTAAACTTTAATAAATCATAACTTTTGCATTTTAACTCCGATTTGAACGATTCCAGTTTCTAAAAATCCAGAAAATTATGTTCTCTCTATTTATGGATTTTATTTGGAGTTTTGGGATCTTTTTGCATAGTGTTTATTTGTGTATTTGCTATTTGCACGCTTTACGAGTAGACGTTGAAGTGCCTAAGGATTCGAAGGAGAAGTGTTGACTCAGGATCCAACTCAAGACCAAGAGCAAGTACTTTTGAAGGCAAGTCGTGCTTTGACCATGTTGATCCTATTTGAAATCTATTTTGATTTAAACTATTGCATGCTAGTTTAATTAGAAAGATACTTTGGTTTAAACCTGGGGGTTAGATAAATACCAATTTGCTATATGACACCTTGATTATCTAAGTATGTGCCATGATCCCTTTGTCACCCTAGTTGTGGTTTACTAGTTGGACATTATTAAATTGCCAACATGGGTTTAGATCGTTGTAGTATGCTGCTTAGACCTGCTACGTGCTCATGACATGATTTTGGACAATCAAATGCTAATATGGACTTAATGATATATTGAACCTGTTTTGGAAAAGTATCATGTGATGTTGATGGCACGTGGTGCATGGTAATCAACTGGGTTTGATAAACGATTTTATCGGGCATGTGGCAAGAGTAATCAGGTGGGCCATGGCATTGGGAGTGTTGATTTGGTTTTTCGGGTAGTCTTGCCCTGGTCACTCTAAGGACTTAACCTTGCAAGCCTTTGAACTGGTCATACTTGCAACCACATGGTCGGAATGGGACGGCCCTAGTTGACTAAGTCGCTAAGGACTCACTTGTGGAGCCTCAGTGGTGTCGATTACACCGCTTGTGTGATTGTACGGGAGCCGTATCGTGGCTGTGGCCAGGTACCCATCTAACGGTGTGTTGGTCCCATACTTCGCCTTGGCTAAGGGAAGGGATGGTGTAGAGCACGAACCGGAGAGGACCACCTGTGTTGTTTGAGGCTTCCGAAAGGCTTTGTTATGATCGCTCATTCGCATACTCTTGTATGGCGATTCACAAATTGACGTGGTGAGTGGATTGTATCTTGTGGGTAAAGTGCATAACCTCTGCAGAGTGTAGAATCTATTTGAATAGCCGAGTCCACGGTATTGGACATCGCCGAATTACAAATAAGGGTTAGATTTTCTGAAAATAACTTGGTTTTGAAAAGATGGGTTGGTTTAACAAGGAGGACGATGGAAATATGGTTTAGGATGGGAAAAATGTTTATTAAACTTCTTGAAAAGTTATTTATGCTTTACTTATTTCTACTGCTTTCGAATCTACTTATATTACTTGTCAAAAGTCACATCGCAAATATACCTCGAGCTATTCCTTTGTACTAAGCCATGCATATAGTATATTAGCTTGCATTCTGCATGACTTGCCGAGTACCAAGTACTCACCCTTGCCTCAACACAATACCGCTGAAGAGGAGATTACGCCAGCTTTGGAGGAGGAACTCCAAGAGGACCCGTCTACTTAGGGATGCGAGCCCAGTCAGTTGCCTGTGGTATACTGGATGGCGCCACGAAGTTTATTTGATTTTCCGCTGCTATTGTTTCTCTCTGAATAAGTTTCGCCCTACGAGGCATACATTTGTAACTTGACCATGAGGTCAAGTAACCAGTTTGGTTATTTAAATAAAGTACTTTGATAGTATCGTTTGGTATGATTGTGATATATACCGATGTTAAGACTGTGCACTAGCTGCTCCTGGACTAGTGCTGAATACACAGAGGGTCCGGATTTGCAAATTCGGGGTCCCGACAGAGGTGGTATCAGAGCCATACTTGACTGTAGGCTCAACCCTAAGCTAGAATGGTCGTAGTGAGGATAAAACCTATTTTCTAAAGCTAAAAGTTTGTCAAGATAAGAAAGGACATCTCGACTTATCCCCTTCTCTCTTTTCTTGTCTCTTGCTAAAATTTTCCCTTACCTTGTCACAATTCGAAAATTCCGAGTTCTTACGTAAAGCACTCTTGTGACAGATGGAGGAAGAGTTCAACTACGTTGATCTGGGAGTTGGTCACGCCGCAGAACTTTGGCATATGCTACAGACTCTCGGAGATTTTGAGAAGCCCCAATATCAAGTGGAAGTGATCAGACAAGCGGGATTGATCAAGGCTTGTGACGTGAGGATTGAGGTACCTGCTAGGAAAAAGGGCCCAGGCAATCGCCCGATACACTGCACTGCCAGGAGATCTACAATGCAGATGGGTATCCAAGAAGTATCACGACGCGCAATGCGGCACATTACCCGTATCTACGCCCGAGAGTTGGAGAGTACGGTGTTCCGTTACCATCCGCGCAGCGATAACCTTCTCGACCCGAAGGCGATTCAGGATGAGAATGCCACGGTTACACAGTTGGCACGATTCGTCGTCGCCCAGGAAGATGTACTAGATAATACAAGCAAGGAGCTACAGAAGGCCCGCAAGGAGATCACGACAGAGAAGAACAGATGGCGGGAAGCTCAAGAGTATGTGGCACATCTTCTACGAAGGATTGACGAGTTGGAGATGACTTTGTACGGACCAGACCCAGAGCCCGTACTCGAGCTACACGAGCCGGATCCAGAGGAGTCAGATCTCGATGAGGACACTGCTTCTTCGACTACCACAGAGGACACAGTTGCTGGACATGGCAATCGTTTCGCGCCTATGCCGCAGCATCCGCACCCAGGCCGTGGAGGTTTTCTCGATGAGTGAGCATAGGTTCTATAGCGAGACTCCTTCGCCGAGTCGCGTCATAGAATAAAGAGTTACCCTTTAGGCGTTATATTCCAGAGTTAGTTCGATTTGGATTTGCTTTGTTTGCTGAGTGTGCAGTATGTGTTGCAAGGCCCTTAGGCATTGTAAGCAGCCATACCAAGTTATTAATAATAAAGATGGACCTTAAAGTTACCCCTTTCGCCCCGCATAAGTTCCATATTACTTGTCTATTCTCGTTTCCCTCTCATCTCTAAACCTAGAGCAAATCGACAGATGGTAACCACCCGTGGGAACCTTGGAAGCAATGGGAGTGGATCTCGCCCAACAGAAAACCCCAATGATGGAGCACCAGCACCGCCACTGGATGTGCAGAATTTTGGAGCATTTCTTGTCGCTCGCACCAGCTTGATGCATGCTATGATGCAACAAATGCAGCACGCCATCGCCAGGCCATCGCTAATCAAGTTAATCGGGGACCACGCCGTAATACAAGGCTGTCAGAGTTCATGAGGACTCACCCACCCACTTTCTCTGGGAATGCCAATCCATTGGAAGCCGATGATTGGTTAAGATCAATTGAGAGGAAGCTACACATAGCTCAATGCATAGGGAATGAGAAGGTACTTTACGCTTCTCATCAGTTGGAAGGAACAATACGAATGGTGGGAGAACTTACGTGCCACGCAGAGAACCCTCAAGATATCACTTGGGAGGAGTTCACAACGGTGCATTCGACAAGATCACGTGCTCAAGGAATCATGGACCTTAAGAAGGAGGAGTTCAGAGCATCAAGCAAGGTAATCACCAAAGGTCGACTACCTGAACAAGTTCACACAGCTAGCACGCTACGCACCTGAGGATGTAGCGACAGATAAATCCAAACAGTTTCGTTTTATGAAGGGACTTAACGCAGGATTGCAAGACTTAGATGCATGCTTTTAGTTCAAACCCCTGGTTCCGAACTCCGAACGAAAGTAGGATGTTCCGGGGTGAGAATACTAATAGATGGAATAGAGTTCCTAGCGAACCTTATAGTTTTGGAGACCCAGACCTTAGATGTTATATTGGGAATGGATTGGTTATCCAAACACAAGGCTGTATTGGATTGTGGACGAAGGACTATCTCAGTCGAGAGCCCGTGTGGGAAGAAAGTGGAATTTCAAGCCACTGCGGTTAGAGATGGACAGTTGATGGTTAACAGTACCAAGGCAATCAGCATAGAGGATGTCCCAGTAGTGAATGAGTACCCAGATGTTTTTCCCGAGGATCTACCTGGTATGCCGCCAGACAGGGACATAGAGTTTGTGATAGAGCTTGTACTGCACAAAGACCGATAGCAAAGAGACCCTATCGGATGTCTACCGAGGAGTTGGTAGAGATGAAGAAACAGCTAGAAGAGTTAATGGATAAAGGATTTATCGCACCAAGTTCGTCGCCGTGGGAGCACCGCTTTGTTTGTCAAGAAGAAGGACGGAGTTTCAGGATGTGCATTGACTACCGTGCACTCAATGAAGTCACCGTGAAAAATAAGTATCCGCTACCCAGATTGATGATTTGTTTGATCAGTTAAGAGGAGCCGAATTTTCTCCAAGATTGATCTCGAGATCGGGATACCATCGCTTGAAGATCCGATCGTAAGATATTCAAGATCGCATTCTCGCCAAGATATGGACATTACGAGTTTACAATTATGTCCTTTGGGCCGATTTAATGCGCCACTTATTTCATGAATATGATGAATAAGGTGTTCATGGAATATTTGGACAAGTTTGTCGTCGTGTTCATAGACGATATCCTAGTCTACTCCAAGACAGAGGATGAACATGCCGAACACTTAAGGCGAAGTTTTGGAAAAGCCGAGGAACAAAGAACTTTTCGCCAAGTTCAGCAAGTGTGATTTCCGAAGGACAAGGTGGAGTTTCTTGGACATGTAATGACCGCAGAAGGAGTCGCCGTGGATCCAAGCAAAGTAGAAGCGGTGTTACATTGGGAACAACCAAAGATCGTGACCCATTCGAGTTTCCTTGGACTGGAAGGATACTACCGCCGTTTCATCGAAGGCTTATCGAAGATTGCGAAACCCCTTACGAAAATGCTCAGGAAGGAAAAGAAGTATGCATGGACGCCGAATGTGAGAAAGGATTTCAGAGTCAAGAAGCGATTGACATCAGCACCGGTGTTAGTACTACCGGATGTTGCTCAAAGCTTCGATATTTATTGTGACGCATCGCGCCAAGGACTTGGATGTGTGCTGATGCAGAATGGAAAGGTCGTCGCTTATGCATCAAGGCAGTTGAGGCCGCATGAGGAAAATTATCCGACACATGACCTAGAGTTAGCTGCCGTAGTGCATGCTTTGAAGATATGGCGTCACTATCTGATTGGAAACAGATGTGAAGTATATACGGATCATAAGAGCCTTAAGTACATATTCACCCAATCGGATCTGAATATGAGGCAAAGGAGATGGCTAGAGTTGATCAAGGACTACAATGTTGGAATTCATTACCATCCCGGGAAGGCCAACGTAGTAGCCGATGCCTTGAGTCGGAAAAGCCATACCGTGAGTGCGTTGCTAGCCACAAGTCAGGATGAGTTATGTAAGGATTTTCAGAAGATGAAGATTGAGGTTGTACCTAAGCGGATTCTTGGCCGCATTAGAAGTAAAGCCTACCTTAGAGGATCAGATCCGAGAAGGACGAAGGATGATGACAAGATCCGCAGGATTAAGTCCATCAAGGAGGAAGGCAAGGCAGGACTTCAAGTTGGATGAGCAAGGCACGTTGTGGATGAAGGATCGCATTTGTGTGCCTAACAAAAGGAGTTAAAGCAATCGATTCGAAGAAGCCCATGACTCCAAGTACTCGATTCATCCCGAAGCGCCAAGATGTATCAGATCTCAAGGAGAGATTCTGGTGGCCGAGTATGAAACGTGAAGTTGCCGAGCATGTTGCATTGTGCGACGTATGCCGAGTCAAGGCAATGCATCGTAGACCAACAGGATTGCTACAAACATTGAAAATACCTCGAGTGGAAGTGGGAGGAAATCGGAATGGATTTCATTACCGGTTTGCCAAAGACTCAAGGAGGTTATGACTCCATATGGGTTATAGTGGATCGCTTGACTAAAGTAGCCCATTTTATCCCCGTGAAGACCACTTATTCGGAGATAAATTAGCGAGTTATACATGATCAGATTGTTTGTTTGCACGGAGTGCCAAAGAGGATTGTATCGGACCGAGGTACCCAATTTACCTCAAGATTCGAATAAGTTGCATGAAGCCATGGGAACCCGTTTAAACTTCAAGATGACTTATCATCCATGCACGGATGGATGCACCAAAGAGTCAACCAGATTTTGGAGGATATGTTGAGAGCTTGTGCATTGGCTTATGCTACCTCTTGGGATAAAAGTTTGCCGTATGCCGAGTTTAGTTACAACAATAGTTATCAGGCTAGTTTACAGATGTCACCTTTTGAGGCACTGTATGGTCGACCCTGTCGGACACCATTGAATTGGAATGAGACCGGCGAGCGCCGTGTCTTTGGGCCTGATATCCTTCAAGAGGCTGAAGAGTAGATCGCCATAATTAGGGAAAGGTTGAAGATAGCCCAATCTCGACAAAAGAGTTATGCTGACAATCGTCGCCGAGATTTGAGTTTTGAACCAGAAGACTTTGTATACCTCAGAGTTACGCCTCTCAGGGGAGTTAAGAGGTTCCATGCCAAAGGGAAACTCGCGCCTGCTATGTTGGACCATTTAAGATTTTGAGTCGCAGAGGTGAAGTTGCCTACCAAATTGAGTTGCCACAATCGTTAGCAGGAGTACATGATGTATTCCATGTGTCCCGATTGAAGAAGTGTCTCCGAGTTCTCGAGGAATGCATACCGCTGGAGTCAATTGAGTTGCAAGAGGATTTGACTTATAAGGAGTATCCCGTGGGGATTCTAGACGCAATGGATCGAGAAACTAGAAACAAGTCAACCCGTTTCTGTAGAGTTCAGTGGAGCAACCATGCAGAGCGGCCGACTTGGGAGCGCGAGGAGGATTTGAAGAAAGAATTTCCAAACCTATTCCTTTAGTAAGCCCGAATCTCTGGACGAGATTCTATTAAGGGGAGGTTTGTAACACCCCAAAATTTTGCTTTTCTTAAATTCATGTGTGATTTGGCACTTTGGTGAATTTTTGGAATTTTCTGGAATTTATTTGGATTTATTTGGAATTTATTCCATTTTGAAATAATTAAAGAATTTAAATTTGCAAATAAATTTTTGTTGGAAATATTTTATTTGAGTCCAAAATGATCCAAAATATTTTCCAGAATTTTTCTGGAATTTTTCTGAGTCATTTGCTATTTTTAATGAATTAAATGAATTATCGGAATTATTTTAAATATTAATTACTGGAAAATCCAACTCGGGTCAAGTAATCGTTTCATCCGACCGAAGTCGGACTCGAGTCCGACCCAAGCCGCTTGACTCGACCGAACCCACTCCTAACCCTAATCAATCCCAACCGTTGATCAAGATCCAACTACCGAGATCACCAGACGGCTCGAGCCGTATCCGCCCGGATCCGATCGCGCTGCGGCGATCGTGGCCGTCGATCGTGCCACGTGGACGGCCACGATTTCGCCGTTTTCGCCGAGTCCGAGCCGACTCGCCGCCCGCGCCGCCAGAATTTAACTAGGTTTCCGCTCTAGGCACGAACGCCGAGGCTATTTAAAGCGTGAGACGTCCCGAGGTTGCCCTCATCCTTGCGCACTCCGCTTCCCGAGCCATCTCGCCTGAGCCGCCGCTGAGCCGCAATCGCTCGCCGGAGTTGTCTCTTCCCTCCGCTGCGGTTTTGCCGCTTTCGCCGTCGTCAGTCGTCTTCCGCCGAGAAGGAGCCCAGATCCGAGTCCCCGCGACGAGACGCTGCCGGAGTACCCTTCACTTCGCCGGAGAAGCCCGGCGCCGTTGGACTCGCTATCGTCTCGGCTCGTCAAGCCGCCGCGTGAAACCATCGCCGTCCGCGAGCTCGGAGGACCGCCGATCGGTCGAGCGGTTGAGGTGAGATCACGTGTTCCAAACCCGATTAGATTCGACCGTTGGATCAAGATCCAACGGTTCACAATCGCCACGCGTCGTAGCAAAGGCGATTATAGGATTAGATCCGACCGTCCGATCTAGATCGAACGCCCACGAGCATCGAGTGGTTTCAACGCGTTAACCCTGGATTCAATCCGCGCCGCTGATTTTCAAACCAACGGCCGAGATTGCGCCACGTGTCGGGAAGTTGGACCGACGCGGCCGGGCTGGCCCACGCGACGCTGCAGGCAGGACGCCGACACGCCGCCCGCGTGTCGAGGGGCCCGCATGTCGCTGGCTAACCCAAAGCGCCGACGTCACCCATGACGTCACAAAGGACCCCACTGCCGCCACCATGGGCCGAGCCTCGCCGACGCCGGGCCGATGACGCTACCCGAGTGGGCCCACATGTCGGGCCTCACGTGAAGTCGTGGACCGAGTCCACCGTGGACCCGAGCCGAGCATGGACCGAGCCCATGGACCTACCGACGCCAAGACAAGCCAATCAGGAGCTGCCACGTGTCCATGCTGACGCAATAATTAATTTCCGAAAAAGAAAATGATTTATTAATTCGAAATATTGATTCAAATTTAGATTCAAACTTCAAACGCTTATAACTTTTGCGTTTCAACTCCGATTTGAGCGATTCAAATTTCTAAATTTGTATAAAATTAAGATCTACCTAAATATGAATTTTATCTAATTTTTGGACTAAAGTTTTTCTCTGTAATATTATTTAATTGATTATTTAAACTTTAATAAATCATAACTTTTGCATTTTAACTCCGATTTGAACGATTCCAGTTTCTAAAAATCCAGAAAATTATGTTCTCTCTGTTTATGGATTTTATTTGGAGTTTTGGGATCTTTTTGCATAGTGTTTATTTGTGTATTTGCTATTTGCACGCTTTACGAGTAGACGTTGAAGTGCCGGAAGGATTCGAAGGAGAAGTGTTGACTCAGGATCCAACTCAAGACCAAGAGCAAGTACTTTTTGAAGGCAAGTCGTGCTTTGACCATGTTGATCCTATTTCGAAATCTATTTTGATTTAAACTATTGCATGCTAGTTTAATTAGAAAGATACTTTGGTTTAAACCTGGGGGTTAGATAAATACCAATTTGCTATATGACACCTTGATTATCTAAGTATGTGCCATGATCCCTTTGTCACCCTAGTTGTGGTTTACTAGTTGGACATTATTAAATTGCCAACATGGGTTTAGATCGTTGTAGTATGCTGCTTAGACCTGCTACGTGCTCATGACATGATTTTGGACAATCAAATGCTAATATGGACTTAATGATATATTGAACCTGTTTTGGAAAAGTATCATGTGATGTTGATGGCACGTGGTGCATGGTAATCAACTGGGGTTTGATAAAATGATTTTCGATTTGGGGCATGTGGCAAGAGTAATCAGTGGGCCGCTTGTGGCATTGGGAGTGTTGATTTGGTTTTTCTGTAGTCTTGCCCTGGTCACTCTAAGGACTTAACCTTGCAAGCCTTTGAACCTGGTCATACTTGCAACCACATGGTGGAATGGGACGGCCCTAGTTGACTAAGTCGCTAAGGACTCACTTGTGGAGCCTCAGGGTGTCGATTACACCGCTTGTGTGATTGTACGGGGGCGTATCGTGGCCGTGGCCAGTACCCATCTAACGGTGTGTTGGTCCCATACTTCGCCTTGGCTAAGGGAAGGGATGGTGTAGAGCACGAACCTGAGAGGACCACCCTGTGTTGTTTGAGGCTTCCGAAAGGCTTTGTTATGATCGCTCATTCGCATACTCTTGTATGGCGATTCACGGTGACGTGGTGAGTGGATTGTATCTTGTGGGTAAAGTGCATAACCTCTCGCAGAGTGTAGAATCTATTTGAATAGCCGAGTCCACGGTATTGGACATCGCCGGGAATTACAAATAAGGGTTAGATTTTCTGAAAATAACTTGGTTTTGAAAAGATGGGTTGGTTTAACAATGAGGATGATGGAAATATGGTTTAGGATGGGAAAAATGTTTATTAAAATTCTTGAAAAGTTATTTATGCTTTACTTATTTCTAATGCTTTCGAATCTACTTATATTACTTGTAAAAAGCTGTTTACTGCAAATATACCCTGAGCTATTCCATTGTACTAAGCCATGCATATAGTATATTAGCTTGCATTCTCAGGCATGACTTGCCGAGTACCAAGTACTCACCCTTGCCTCAACACAATACCAGTTGAAGAGGAGATTACGCCAGGTTCGGAGGAGGAACTCCAAGTGGACCCGTCGACTTAGGTCAGAGAGCCAAGTCAGTTGCCTGTGGTATACTGGATGGCGCCACGAAGTTTATTTGATTTTCCGCTGCTATTGTTTCTCTCTGAATAAGTTTCGCCCTACGAGGCATACATTTGTAACTTGACCATGAGGTCAAGTAACCAGTTTGGTTATTTAAATAAAGTACTTTGATAGTATCGTTTGGTATGATTGTGATATATACCGATGTTAAGACTGTGTGCACTAGCGCGTTCCTGGACTAGTGCTGAATACACAGAGGGTCCGGATTTGCAAATTCGGGGTCCCGACATATACTCACGTGCTACATTAATTCTCAACATATCTCAGAAGTGAAAGAAGCTGTCAAAGGAGATTTCAAGGACTAGGACGCGCTCCCCACTCGATTGCCTGTGGGCATTTGGATGGGTCCCCTTGATGTTTTCGTATTCCGCTGCGGTTGTTCAAGTTGTTCTGCCTGTTTAGGCCGTAATGGTAAACCTTGACCATAAGGTCTTTGCTTTTATTTGGTATAATTCTTATTTAGTTCTATGTATTCGTGATATGGTTGTGGATTCATCACTGTTTGACTGTGTGTACTAGCTACTGATCTGGGACTAGTACAGAAATGCACAGGGGATTCCGGATAGTCGATCCGGGGTCTCACAACATGCGTCGCCGCCGGCTGGCACCCGCTGCACGGAACCGTCACCGCTGCCCCGAGCGCCGCGACTCGGCCCCCACGCGCACGCAGCGCATCTGCCACGAAGCACCACCACTAATCCTCGCTCCGCGCCGCGCCTAAAGCCTGGCCCACCGAGCTGACCCGTCGGCTCCCGCTTGAAGCAACGCCGCCGCACAGCCAACCGCACGAAGCGACACCGGCCGACCCAACGACAAGCAGCCATCGTCGCCGAAGCTCGACATCCCCACACTTGAAGTGTCGCCGGCGCCTTGGCCCGCACACAGTCGCGTCGCCCGGTGTTTTGTCTTCCGGCCGCTTCGGTTCCTCCGTCGACGCTTCGCTTTCCGAGCCGTGGCCCCCGAACGGCGTTGCCACCCGTCGTTGCTTCGCGCGCACGAAGCGCCACCAGAGCACGCCGCCTTGAAGTTGTTGCGCAGCGCATCAAGCTGCGCCGATGCCCCGCCGCCCTCCCGGCGCTTCACCTCCTCGACCGCTGCCATTGCTCCACCGCGCCCAAACTGATGGCTGCCGCCGCCGCCCAGCCCGGACAACCCTCTCTGGCTGCGCACGGCCCGCCGCCGTTTTTGCTTCGGCCCGAAGTCGAGGACGTCACACCCCGCCGACCTGACCACGTCTAGGCTTGCAGGCCACTGCCGCCAGCGTCGCTCCCACTACCGATCGGATGGACTTGAAGTCCATTGTAGCCGGGTTAAATCCAGTTGAGAACCGGATAGGACACGCAAGGGGGTAGGGGGAATTTACCCCTTTGCCCCCCAGGAATGTTATTCATTTATTTATTTTCATTTTTCCAAAAATGCATAAGAAATTTGAAAAATTGATTAGAAAATTCTAAAAATTGCCAGAAAATTATGAAAATAGCTAGAAAATTCCAGAAAATTGCTTGGTTCTGGTTTTAATTTTCCTTAGCCTTCTTTTTTTGCATTTATGAATATTCCCATGCATTTTGCAATTATTGCTTCACGTATATTTGAGTTTTTCCTTTTCTTTCTCTAATATACATATGAAGCACACCGCACGAAGCGGCCACCGCCGCACCAGGAAGGCCGCCACGCATGGAATTGATCGCATCGCATGCATGAATCCGATCGCGCGCATGAAACCGATCGCACGAAGTCAATCGTGCGCATGAATCCGATCGCATAAAGCCGATCGCACGAAGTCGATCGTGCCCATAAATTCAATCGCATGCACGAAGCTGATCGCGCATATGAAACCGATCGCGCATATGAAACCGATCGCACGAAGTCGATCATACGCATTAATCCGACCGCATACATGAAGCCGATCGCACGAACCCGATCACGCGCATGAATCTGATCGCATGCATGAAGCCGATCGCATACATGCATGAAGCTGTATTTATAAATCTTTATGAATCTTGTATTTATGAACCTTGTATTTATTGCTATCTTTAGTTTCTTAAAAAATCATGAGAATTTGATTTATGCATTTACGAATCTAGCAATCACTTTCTATTAGATTGCACGCTGTAATCCAATGAAGGAATCTTGTGAATATGCAAATATTTGGTATTGTCAAACGTGAGTTTGAAGAACTGGCCCCGAATGATCAGAACTATCTCACATAGACATCAGATTGAATAATGAATTGTAAACTCTAGAAGAGCCTTTTTTTTCTCATGAATGAATATGCAGTTTATTCTTTATTCCAGTATTATATATTTGTAAGCAATTTTTGAATTATTTTGTCACTGTCTGATTAGAATTATATTTCTTTCATATAGAAATTGTGTAGCGCCTAAATGGAGGAAATATGTATTGTTAATAGTGGCACAACAAATACCATCTTAAGAGAGTCTAAATACTTCCAATCGATCGCGAAGAACGCTGGAAGGATTACCACAATCGCTGGCAATGATTCCTATATAATAGGCTCCGAAAGAGCCACGATTATATTGCCAATGGGTACAACTTTAGTAATTAAATAAGCCCTCATGTACCCTGAATCAACACGCACTCTCTTATGTTTCAAAGACATCCGCGCCAATGGGTTTCACGTAGAAACCAATGAAGAAAATGGCAAAAAACATTTGAGTATTGTGAAGTACACGGAATATGGAAAAATGGTATTAGAAAAATATCATTCATATGAATTTGGGTTGTACTACACGAGAATCAATGCACCCGCAGTGTATACTTATTTGAAGACTGTCTTTAGAAGCTCTGAATTATTTTCTATATAGTATTGTAGATTAGACCATCCTGATCTTAGAATGATGAGAAATATAGTTAACAACTCACAAGGTCATGGCATTAATGTTAAAAATTTTCGAATCATGAAGATTTTACGTGCCATGCATGTGCCACTGGGAAATTAATAACTAGACCCTATGTTACGAAAGTGCAAAATGAAATCCCTGCATTCCTGAAACGCATTTAGGGGGATATTTGCGGCCCGATTCAGCCCTTGTCAGGGCCGTTTCGGTACTTCATGGTGCTCATTGATGTTTCCTCGAAATGGTTGCATGTATGTTTGCTGTCAATAAGAAATCATGCATCCGCAAAGCTGATCTCGCAGATCATCAGAATTAAAAATGTTTTTCCTGATCGTCGTGTGAAGTCAATTCGAATGGACAATGCCGGCGAATTTACTTCCAAGGCATTCGATGATTGTTGCACAGCAACTGGAATAGCAGTTGAGCACTCTGTACCGCACGTCCATACGCAAAATGGACTAGCTAAAGCACTAATAAAGAGGATTAAATTCATAGCTTGACCACTCTTGCAGAGTTGTAACTTGCCCAACACTTGTTGGGGACACACCGTCCTGCATGCAACAACACTCATCAATTTTAGACCATCGGCCTACAACATCCATTCACCTATGCAATTAGTGCAAGCAGTCATCCCGAAGATTTTCCATCTTAGAAAATTTGGTTGTGTGGTATATGTGCCTATACCACCCCCACAGCGGACTGCAATGGGCCCTGTCCGCAAGTCTGGGATATACGTTGGTTATGAGAGTGCATCCATAATTAGGTATTTGGAACCCATGACTTGAGACTTGCATACAACCCGATTCGCTGATTGCAACTTTGACTAGGACCGTTTCCCGTCATTAGAGGGAGGAAATCAACTATTCGACGAAAAATGTTGAGAAATCATATGCCATTCCACTGGGAACCCCGCGCATGACCCTCGTACTAATGAAGCAAATCAAGAAGTACAGAAGATAATTGATTTGCAGGAATTTAGCAAATGAACTGCCTGATCATTTTTGTGATCTGAAGACCGTGGTTAAGTCGCATGTATCAGCAAGAAATGCACCGGAGGAGGTTGAAATACCAAATAAAGTAGAAGGTATCCCTCATCCTGTTCAGAGGCCTCAAAGAAAAAGAACAGGAAATCTAGCTTCTCAAACCCAAAGTATCCGGAGACGTCTAGGGGAAAATAGGCAAGAGGACTTACCACAGCCAATCACAAAATGCCCCAAAACAAGAAGGGGAGCCAGTTAAGACCTGACACTAGAAAGAAGCCTGTGGAAAATGCAATTCTAGACTTGAATCTTCCATTGAAGGAAGCCGCCAGAAATAATGTGTGCGCACACATGGGCGATGAAAAACTAAACGAATTTGCTCCTGTGATGGGAAATAGCAGCGAAGAGCAAGTAAAAGTGCATGAAGCACCCATGACGAAATGGCCATAAATTTTGTAACAACAGGAGAATTAATGAATAGAGCAACAGCCAATGTCGATGCATACTTTGCAAAGAAGATTACCACGATCATTGATCATGATCCCGAGCCTGCATCTCTCACAGAGTGCAACAAAAGGTTCGATTCGGAAGAATGAAAGAAGGCAATCACTGCAGAGTTAGTCTCTTTGAACAAAAGAGAGATGTTTGGGCATGTGTGCCGCACGCCTCCCCATATTAACCCCGTAGGTCACAAATGGGTTTTTGTTCGGAAGAGACATGAAAACAATGAAGCTGTAAGGTAGAAGGCAAGGCTTGTCGCTCAAGATTCCACTCAACGTCCTGGGGTTGATTATGAAGAAACCTACTCTTCGGTCATCAGAGGAATTACCTTTAGATATTTGATCTCAATAGCAGTCAACTTGAAGTTGAGAATGAAGCTAATGGATGTTGTCATAGCATATTTGTATGGAAACTTGGATTCGGAGATATACATGAAAGTACTGAAAGGTATCCCTATCCCGAACCAAGATAGTGAAAATAGAAACTTATATAGTGTGAAATTGGAGAAATCACTATATGGGCTAAAGCAGTCAAGAAGAATTTGGTACAATCGGTTGAGTGACTTTCTCTGCAAGAAAGGCTACACAAACAGCGAAGATTGTCCATGTGTATTTATACAAAGATCCTCGAATGGATTTTGTATAATCTCCGTCTATGTAGATGACTTGAACATCATTGGGACGGATGAAGAAATAGAAGAAGCTAGCTCACACTTGAAGTCTGAGTTTGAAATGAAAGACTTGGGTAAAACCAAGTTCTGTTTAGGCTTGCAGCTTGAACATGTCTAAGGTGGAATCTTGGTACACCAATTATCCTACACACAGAAAGTTTTAAAGAGATTTGGTTTTAAAAAAGCATTTCCTGCAAAGACTCCAATGGTCGGAAGGTCACTCCAAGCAGACCTACATCCATAAAGGCCTAGAGAAGAGGGGGAGGAAGTCCTGGGAGCGGAATTTCCATATTTGAGTGCAGTTGGAGCACTCATGTACCTTGCGAATAGCACTAGGCCAGACATTGCGTTCGCCAAAAGACATTGAAAGGGGGTGAAGGACATCTTCTGTTACCTCCAAGGAAGCAAAGACTTGGGCTTGTTTTATAGAAGAAACAATGAATTAAATTTGGTTGGCTATACGGATACTGGATATCTATCGGACCCGCATATTGGCAAGTCACAAACTGGGTATGCTTTCCTTTGTGGTGGAATAGCAATTCCTTGGAAGTCGTCTAAGCAGACTCTTATCTCGACGTTGACAAACCACTCGGAAATCATTGACTTGTATGAACCCTCACGTGAATGTGCTTGGCTTGGGAGAATGATTCTCCACATCCAGAAGTCGTGTGGCTTGAACATTGAGCAAACTCCCACTATCATCTATGAAGACAATGCAGCTTGTGTTGCTCAAGTGCAAATGGGATATGTGAAAAGCAACCTCACCAAGCATATCAACCCCAAGTTCTTTTATGCTCATGAAATGCATAAGATGAACGAGATCAAGATACTGCATACTAAGTCGTGTGAAAATCTCACAGATTTATTCACTAAGTCACTTCCAGCATCTTCTTTTGAAATGTGTGATAGAGGAATTGGGATGATGAGACTTAGAGAAGTGCAGATTTCAGGGGAGAATTTTCACATACTCCTACATAAATCTCGAACATGAAGTATGAGTACCCAACGTGAATCTAGGAGATTAACATTGAAGTTTGGGTGAATTGTACTATTTTTCCTTAGTAAGTTTTTCACAGAAGTTTTCTTACAAAAGATTTTGATGAGGCAATTCATGTAACATAGCAAGCGTAAGCTATGCACTATTTCTCCAAGTATTTTTCCCACTGGGTTTTTCTGAAGTTTTGATGAGGCATATGCATCTCGCGGCAAAGGGCCCAAGGGGGAGTGTTGGGAAACCATGTGGCTCACGAAGGCCCACAATATCCCTTAGCCGAAACCCTAGATGTGGTCTATAAAAAGGAGGCAAGGGGTCACCCCATTGTACACAGAAACAAGCAATAAAGAATAGCAGATTCGTTCCTCCTATATTTTGTGTCTCTCTTTCTCCCTATCTATTCTCCACTTTTAGATCTGTTTGGCAACCCCGGACTATTCGATAGCGAGGTTGTCTAACATATAAGTGAGGGTATGTGCTCTGGTAACGTGCCAAACTGGATAATGCTATGCGGGTGGATGCTTCGTACATTGCGTGCACATTTTTAGGGAATTGTGGGAAACATAGATCGAGTTTAAGTTAAGGTTTCAAATTTTGTTTTCGAATAAATCTCGGAGGTGGCCGAAATCCAAAATCTCGGCAAGATTCAAAAATTTCGGACAAAATACAAAAACCAAATTTCAAATCTGGTTTTTTTTCAACCGGGAAATCCGAGATCTCGGCCAAAATCACTGAGATTTCGGTCCACATTGAACCGACCAAAAAATGGTCCAAAACACGTCAAAAAAATTTGAAATTTTTTTTGGATGGCCCTGAATAAAAATTTCAGATGATGACCAAGCATGAGAAATTTTAAAAAAAAATCCTAATAGTGGTAATGTCATGATAAAATCCTTATGTAAAATCTGTTTTTGATTTTTCAAATGTAACAAATTAAGTTCAAGTCATTTGGAAAGTTTTCTATATGTTCCTATATATTATAATGCAACAAAGATAATATACTAGGACACCAGCACGGCATGCTATAATGCCACTGTTTTCATCCTTAAATGACAAATAATCATGTACTAGGACACCAGCACTGCAGCTGTGTTAGCGCTATTCCAAATTGCAAATCTAAAAAGAAACCCTCAAGAATAGTTTAGTTTAAACATATGCACCTTGTGCTAACGAGTCGATCTGTGCCTCCAAGCTCCTGAAGAACTCATCGGCTTCTTAGATTGGTCTTGTGAGCTCCTGTCGGTACCTCACCAGCATATCACAACAGGTCTCCTGAACACACAAGAAAATATATAGATCCATATATATGCATCTATGTATGTATTTTTATTTTAGAAAAACTACATGTCAGTACTACAAATGAGCTTCAACTAAACCATAAATATATAAGTTGTTACCATGAATTGGTCGAGCTCTGGGTCTGCCGGCTGTTCTTGCTTGTCGTCCAAATTTGACAGAAGCATTGTGTATGTTTGCAACTGAAAACCATATCGGTATCTGGGAAAGGCGCTCCATCAAAACCATCATTAAAGCATTCTTCATGGAGTTTTTGTACTTGAGATAGTTTATCAATGTCAACTTGAGGAACATATACTAGAGGAGCCAATAGCTCATGCATTCTTGTGGCAGAAAAACATATATGACATGCCGGAATACCATATATGACATGCCGGAATACCATATATCACATGTCATATTCAGTAATAAAACAAAAATGCAAAAAGATACTGCTAGGCAAGTGATTGTGCTAATTAGTCAAAATTTTAATGCCAAGACACATTGGTGCTAGAAAAGTAATTGTTGGTTATACCGAATAAGTGTTGAAAAGATATGCTTTAGGACTGGAATACACAATTGTATGGGTGATGGCTCATATTATGCGGAATTAATATATAAGTTATTTGTATTGAAGTAGTGAGAACGTGGTTCTCCTTGTTAGTTGTCATGAGATGGGCCTGGACTATGGTTTGATGATTATGCGGCTAGTTATGGTTATGGTTATGTGTATAAGAAGAGGAAATTAACAGAAGATCGGGTGTTGGTAAGTTCTGTACAAAGGTGTTAGACTTTTTAGGATTTGGTGAGTACAAGACCCTGAATGGTTAAGAGATTGGAATACTAGAAATGGTAGGATTTAGGTAGAACCTTCTTAGAGAGATATGCGGAATCAATTGATTGTATGATTTGATTAAGTTGCATTTTTGATCAAGTTGTGGACCTGGCTTTGATGATCGAAAATGAGGATGAAAGAGTAGTTCTAGAATTAATCGGTTGATGGATTTCGAAATATTGAATGTTATTGAATCATGCCAATCTTTGGTTTTGGCAAATTTGTTTAACCTGTGTTTTAAGTAGGGATCTGCACCCAAAATTATCTGAGTGGGTCGCGCTCTTTTGCATTCAAACTGAATTATCTTTGGAGACCATATTTAAGTGAAGCAAATGGACATGGTGGGTTGTGTTGGAAACCCTTGAGTTAAGCACTTAGTTTGTAACTCTATTGTTACTAGAGTTGGATTTATTTGGAAAATGTGTGTGGTGTTTGCGAGTGCTTCAAAAGGAGGATCTTATGAATGTTTCATAAGTGAATTTTGTTGGTGAAGTATTTTCTTCTAGGAATGTGTTTCCCTTTCTCTTTGGGAGAATTTGTAGCGAGTGTGGGTGCAGATATTTGACTTGAGAATTGATGTTCTCTTCCAAAATGTTGATTTTGGTTAAAAGGCGATGCTCTGATACCAATTGTAACACCCTGACACCTAGTGTGCCCAGAATGTCACCAAACAGAGAAGAAACAACAACCAAATATCATAATTAAAGACAAATTACAGCAAGTACGTAAATGTTTTAAACGAAATTTGGCACCTAAATTTGGCAGGTAAATTTGACACCTAAATTTTGCACGTAACCAATTTGGTAAGAACTGATATAGTATAATTAGTTTGTCAAGGAATGTATTGGATTTAAGAGTTATAAGCCAATACGATCTTAGCTAGTTATGTCCGATGTTGATCTTAGATGGAAAGTATAAGAGGAAGTTGAAGCCGATACAGGTAAGTTTTAACAGGAGACCGGGAAAGATACGATCGGGCTTGATGCTATAAAAGAAGATGGTGGTTGTAACATCCCAAAATTCAATAAAGAATAAAAATGCAATATTAAAATGTGCATTTGAATTATTATTGCTTTTCTTAGTTTTAAATGCATTTTTTGTGAATTTACTATTAAAGAATAATTGAATTTTGGAATTAGTAAAAGCTAATGGTAAAAAGGTAAAATTAGATAAAAGATATCCAAAATACTGTAAAAATATTTAGAAACCTTAGGAAGCTTGTTTTATCCACTCAAAGTCAATGTGAACACATTAAAATAACGAAACGATTAATTTCATTAATTGGTTTGATTGTAAACAGTGCCAAGAAAGATTTGTGTAAATTTTTATCTAACTCTCCTGTGGTTTAAATTTGTACCATAAGATTTTTACACCCTTCTCTATCCCTGGTAAAATTGGTAAAATTTAAAGATTAAATTTACCATTTATTTCTTAATCTTTCCAAATTTCAAAATCTATAAAAAAATTGAAAAAATTATTAGAGAATAAATAATAAATTTTGATCTTGAAATTTTTATGGAAGTTACCTGGTACTATTTCAAACCTTATGTAAAATTTTAAAAAATTAATAAGTTGATTTAGGCTCTCAATTAAATCAATTTCTGAAATAGAAAATATGAATAGTCCTGCTTGTCAGAATTTTAATACAATATCCTCCAAATATTTTTTTACTTGAATTTTTTATAGCAGATAGATAATTCACTGCCAAATCGGGCCCACATGTCATTTTTGGCGCATATACCTTCTCCACAAGTCAAATTAGTATAACGTTGAAACCATAAATCGAAATCAAGTGAAACAAGTCTCTAAATTCATGTTAAATCATGTAGATTCAAAATATGCAAAATTATTTGAAATTTGATCAGCCATTAAAATCAGAATTCAAATTTGAATTGTAGCTTTTAAACTAGCTATATGTAAATTTCTTACAAATCAAGTCCAATTTGAATGAAATCAGTTTTATTAGAATCCTTATGCCATAAGCTTTTTAAATATGTAAAAAAAATTGAATTTTGAATTAGTTTGTAACATTTTCCATTTAGGGTTGATTTCAATGTATGAAATGTTCAAAAGGCCATAACATGTTCAAATGTTATCCAAATGAAGTGAAACATGTTTCCCTATGCTAGTTAGATGGTAGAGAACATGATTTTGAAATAATACTTAGGGTGTGCTATGCTACTTTTAATTACTCTCAACCCTGTTACTTTATGTACTGAATTATATTAATATAAATAATTTTGACTTCTTGAATTTGAAGCTAAGTCTATTTAAATTTACAATCTTAGCTTCTTGACTTCATAAAAAAAATAGAATAAATCATAAAGAACAAGTGTGCGTGCTGTTCAACCCATACCGTTAATAACAGTGAAGACTGTGACGTAAGATAATACACACATGCACGTGAAATCACGAACCCACACCCATGTTTATTTTATGTATTGCTTTTATTTGATTTTACATTTGACTTCTTTTTGCCACTATTAAAAGTTGTTATTTGCTATTTGCTATCTTTTCTGTTGATCGACGTGTAGACTCAGACGATCCAGATTCCGTTGTCAGCTACACCAAATTACGACTTTGTCTTCGTCGCTGAAGACAATAAATAGCAAGGCAAGCACTTCATGCAAATCCCAATTTTCTTTAAAAGAAAAAATTAATTAAAACTTGCATGCATGCGTTATGTTTCATAAACACTGATGTATTATGGAAAATGGTAGTTATATTCCTAAATTTGATGGCTTTCCTTAATCAATAGTGATAGGTGATAACCCTAGATTATTGATGGACACACCATATCAAAATGGGTATATTCATTTATATTTGCATACGCTTAGCCCTGCTTTAGACTGGAAACACGAACAGATGGTTATACTATTCGTGATAAATTAAAATATTGGATATATGAACTTTAATCTTGAACATGTTGGAATATTGTGATTATTGATATTTTCTTTTTCTAAAATAAAACTATGATTTTGATGCGGGTGATTATTGGCAATAACCGGAAGTGCAAATAATATGCACGTAAATAGGGGGAGTTTTATCGCCCGAGTCGATCAAGGACAGAACGTAGTGTTGCATGATCCAAGAACTAACCGTACAACCATGAGGGCTGGTATGGGACGGCCTTAACCTACTAAGTTATTTAAAACTAGTTTTGCACATTGGATTGTTGTAGTAGCACGGGCTGTTCTGCAGATGTAACGGTGTACGCCTAGCTATGGGGAGAAACGGTTCTTGTTTTATTGAGCTCAAAAGATTATTATGGTTTATGTGATTGTTTGTTTCTACCATAGCAAGGGTTTTACGTCACCGGGCTGGTGCAAAGCTAGGTTTGAATAATGTAACGGTTATGTATGATCTCTCTGCGGCACACCAAAGGAAGTGTGTTAATTATGTATTGCAAAAAGAGTTAATCATTCCTTGTGGGTAAAGCTGTACACCTCTGCAGAGTGTAAAACTGTAACATCCTCGTTTTGGCTTTCTGGAGAAAAACCTAATTTAAATAAAGTAAATTCAAAGTTGGAGTTTCTTTGGTGTTTATATTAACCTGGCATCCATTCCCCTTCGAATTCGGGAATTAATTCCCTCCCGGGCGAAAAATCGGATTTTCCAAAGATCTGCCGTGCAGAAAATCCACCCGAGTCCAAAAGTGCTCCAAAAATCTCCAAACCACTTCTAAAATGTCCCAAATATTCCGAAATGATTTTAGGAATCATTCCCCGGATTTTTGGACCTCCGTTCCTATTTTATCTCGCGCGGCTTTTGTTTAATGCCTGCGATCCGCGCCCGATTATTCAATTCCACATAATTCATCGAAATTCAACCAAACCACTTCCATTGAGTTCCAAATATTCTAAAATGGCTCTAGGAATTTTTCCGAATTTTTAGGCCATTTTTCCTAATTTTCTCTAGGCGAATCATTTACGTAAAAGAGAGCCAATAGAAAAGTGACACGTGGCAGTCACTATTCATCATCTTCTTCCTCTAGCCATTCATGAACTTTGAAGCTTCATGCAAGCAACAATGGTGGAAGCCTTCTTTAAATCCATCTAACTCCCTCCACGCAACTCCAAATCAATCACCGCCGGATCCGTTGGGATCACAACGACTCTCTTCCTATCCATGGGGATAATGCCCCGAAATCTCGCTAATTTTTGAACGGTTGCGTGAAATCCAAATCCACTCTTTTGGAGATTGCGCGCCGTTTCTAATCCGTTCAGCGTGATTCCACCTCTCATCTCTCCGTATAAGAGTCCTCTTTCCATTGGTGAAACCCTTCGTTAGCCTCTCAAACCCAATCGGCGCAAGATCAAGAAAACCGAACTCTCGTGTTCTTCGCGTTCTTCGTGTTCTTGCTCATATCTCCTCCTCGGTGGTTCAATTTCTATTCCGATTCTTTTGTTGACTCCGTGAGGAAGTCTAGATTCTAATCCTTCCATTGATTTTAGGTTTCATCAATCGTGGGCAATTTCGCGTTTTGCTCGTTTCGGCCGAACCGCCGCTCGTCGCCGATTTCTTCAATTCGGTGAGTTTTAATTCAATTCGTGGCTTCCCTAGGTTCCTAAGGATGTTGTCTAGAGATCCTAGCTTTTTGTTTGGATTGATTCCATGCAAAAATGAGATCAAAATCGGGTTTTTGGGAGTGTGCTTGTTCTCTGTTTGGTTTGGGCCTTCTCGTGCTTAGGCTAGCCTCGCCGCGCCGCCGCTGCCGCCGGCGACCGGCCACGCCGCTGCCGCCACGCTGCCGCATGCCTCAAGACGACGCTGGCCAGCCGCCACGGCCGCCACGCCGTCGCCACGCCGCCGCCACCCCTTCCTCTCTCTCCTTCCTCTTTCTCCATCTCTCTCTCTCCATGGATGGCATGGCCAAGCTTCCAAAGGAAGCTTCCCCCATCCCAATGACAGGGATGGCCCACTGTCATAGACTCCCACTCAGTCAAAGTCAGAGTCCAAACCAGTCAAAGTTGACCAGTCAACCCGAGGGGAATATTCCTAATATTCCCTTTTGATTTATTCGAAATTCAAACTTCTAAGCTCATAACTTCCTCATCCGAACTCCGTTTGACCTCATTCAAATTTCTAAATTCATCTAAAATCAAGACCTTTCTGCCAGTACTAATTTTATAATTTTTGGATTTTATTTATTTTCCGTTATTTATTTGTTGCCTCGTTTTGCGTGTAGTCGACGATCCATGCGACGATTTATCGTCGAGCCGTCCGAGTTCGACACCGCCGCCGCAACTGAAGGCAAGTCTCCTTGATGCACCTTGCTCCTATGTTTACAAAATGATTTAAATTGTTTATAAAGTTGCATGGCTATGTTTAACGAAATATGTCAAATATAAGTGATAGTTAATCCGAATTTGTTAATTCCACCTTGGCATTGTTAATCATACCCATTGTAACCCTAGAACTTTGTTTATACCATGCCTATGCTTATATGGTACCCGTTGCTATGTAGTACGGTAGAATTGCTTAGGACCTTTTCCGATAAAACAACCCATGGGTGGGATTATTCAAAAAGAATGTTATTAAATGTGATTTGAAAGTTATTATTATGATTTTGGTCCTGTTTTCTAAAATAAAAGAAAAGTAAAATGATTTCGACTTGGGCGGCCTGGAATGTCGGGTGGAAGCGGATCAAGTCTTGATCCTGTTGTGCAAAGTACCGCCCCAAGTCATATAAGGACCGACGCTTATGATTGCCATTTTAAGCATAACCGTACTACCACATGTCTATAATGGTACGACCTGGCTCACTAATTTGTAGAAGCCTAGTTTAGACTCACCACTCGGTTGTTGTGTGAGAGCCGGACGGAGGCATTGTTGTGGATGTTGTTTTGCTCACACGGCGCAAGAGGGGGCTTCTGTACTGGGTGGAGGGAACCCTAACAGCGGTGAAACCTCAGCGGGTGGGTCTAGCTAGGTAGATACATTGTAACGGCCTTGTCAAGATGTCCCTGCCGGCACACCTAAGGAAGTGTGTTAATTGCATGGCAACAAGGGTATATCTTGTCTTGTGGGTAAAGTTGTACACCTCTGCAGAGTATAAACTATTCGAATAGCCGTGCCTACGGTCAAGGGCAAAGCAAGAGATGCTTTCATATTGGTAGACTTTGTTTTTGTTTTTAAAACCAAAAAGTGTTTTGTTTTGGGGTTCGGGAGTGGTTAGAACTCTCGAACGTTGTTTGGCGGAAAGAGCCAACCAGGTGGATAGAACCTGTTTACCTTTGACGGATGGAGTCGCATGATTAACTTTGATCTTTTAAACTGTTGGCGGATAGAGCCTTAATGCTAGTGATGGTGGATAGAACCTCACTACAATAATAAATAATTCAATTATTACAAAAGAGTTGTAAAATATGCTTTGTGAAATTTATTACTTAAGTATGATTTAATCAAATGTGGCTTTATGCAAATAAACCCTATTAAGCTTCCTTTGGAAAGCCCCTCATGATCATAATTTCCCGACTTGCTGAGTACTTCAGACTCACGTGCTACACCAACATTGTAATCATCGAGATTTATCAAGATGTCAAGAGGAGGAGGAGTTCGCCGAGGAGGATTGCCAGAAGACTAGTTGCGTTCCTAGTCGTTGCCTGTGGCGTTGTGGCGTTCGCTCGTTGCTTTCTTTTTGCTTCCGCTGTTTTGAGTGTCCGGTCGTTGGACCGAGTATTGTAATAAGTGGCCATGTGGCCCATACTTGAATATTTATATTACAAGTTTCGCTTTGTTCGGCAATGATGTATCATCGCGGATCGTGTGTACTAGCTAATGATCTCGACTAGTACGGAAATACACAGAGATTCTCGGATAGCTGATCCGGTCTCACAAATGGTGGTATCGAGCCTGGACGATCAGAGGACGTGACCTAGTTAGCATGGCAAAGCCTTAAGGACTTATATTTCATAAAAATGTAATTGCAAAAGTTTAAGTTTCTTTGCTTCTATCTCTTCTATCTTAGTATCTTGTGCTCATCCTCTCTTTTATTTAAATTTTGGTTACTAATTCTGTCTTCTTTCAAAATCAGATGTCGGTTTTCACCACCTTTGCCGGCGAGGCTGGAGGCTTTTGCGGAGTCTGTCATCGATGCTCCAGAGCTGGGATTTCCCATCGTCCGAGTATCGCTACCAATCGATGCCTGGTCTTGGCCAGACATGTGGCAGTCCGCTTGCTAGTCTTCGCAAGGAGCCGCCGCGATGAGGACCGGCCGTTTTACTTCACGGCCGAGACCGATTCGCGTCTGCGCTTCAGGACGCGGCCGTAAAGGCTATCCTCATGTTGGGACAGAGCTACCGCGACATCTTTGGAGAACTCCGTCTGCTTCCCGCTTCCGGAGTTGGGCGGGTGTACAACGCTTAGGAGTTTGGCCCAGAGAGGGACCCGGCAAGTGGTGCACTTGGGGTCACTCGTCCAGCGCAGGATGAGGCCTACGTCCGGATGTCTGACGAGTGCCGGGTCTCGGTCGGGACTTGATTTGCGGCCGAGAGAGAGGATCTCGGTTTGAGGAGGAGAGAGAGCCTCCCATCACCTCCACCGCCGCGCCGTCAGAGGCACACCCGTGTTGCCGCCGCCACCAGCCCGGTTCGGGAGGACCACCGCCCGCGACATCCTGCAGGACGCGCCGCCACTAAGCGTCATCAAGGCCTCGAGGCTTGGACTACTGCGCGCAAGTCCGTTTCGTCTCTTCGCCGCCGAGTTTACTCGATTGCTTTGGCTGCCAGCCGAAGGAGCAGGATCTTCGGCCGCTTCACCTTCCCGCAGAGAGCGAGGAGGAGGAGGAAGAGGAGGACTGTGCCTTCGCCAAATGACGCTAGTTCTTAGATAGTTTTAGTCTAGTCTGCAGGATCTTAAATTTGTCGCGTTAGAGCGTTGAATAAGTGATTGCTGGATTGTATCGTGCCTCTAGGCATTTGTGATACAGCCACCTCCAAAACTATTTGATTTTAATTGAAGTTTAGTTGGTTTTTCCCTTCTGTTGTGTGCCTTTGTGGTTGTGCTCTGGTTTTGAGGATGTGGTTTAGTTCCCCGTTGCTTACCTATGCTTCTCCCTCTTTCCTTGTGCTTGACCGCCTTGTGCAGATGGAGAACGTTGGTCGTGGTCGTGGTCGTGGTCGTGGAAGGCCCGCAGGCCGTGGTAGAGGCCGTGGACGAGCCCGTGGACCGGTGCACTTTCAAGAGGAAGCAGAGTATGTGGAGCCACCGCAGCTGCAAGGACAAGAGCAAGTGCAACACCCTGCCGCCAAAGATGATCCGCCGCCGCCACCACTGTACCACGCCAAACATGGAATGTATGATGGCGATGCACTTCAGATTCTTCAGCGTTAGCTCGTAACGCCCCGAACCAACCCCAAGCCGCAGCATACCAAGCTCAACACCCCTTCCAAGTTTGGGGAGTTTATGAGGACGCGACCCCACCTTTCTTTGGATCAGAGACCGCCGGATGCGGATGACTCGCTCAAGGAGATTGAGCGCAAGCTTCACTTGGCCTGTGGCAGACGACGTTGAGAGTGTGCACTTTGCCTCTTATCACCGAAGGGTACGCACCAACCGGTGGGAGAACTACTGCCGCCCATGCCGACCCGCAAAACATTCCGTGGGATGAGTTCGTGGAAAACTTCAGGCTACCCATATCCCAGGGCATTATGGAAATGAAGCGTCGTGGAGTTTCACAAGCTTCAAAGAAGGAAACTTGTCTGCCTCGGAGTACCTTAACCGCTTCACTCAAATGTCCCAGACGCGACCGCAGATGTCGCGATCGACGAGGCCAAGATTTGGCGATTCATGGAGGGCCTTGACCCCAACTTGAAGGTACAAATTGGTTTCAAGCGACTACCCGCTGCTCCAAAGACATGATCAACAAGGCGCTGATTCAAGAGGATGCTCGGCCGCCTTTTGAGTCGCGCAAGAGAAAAATGATGTTTTCAGACTCAGCGGTGCCGCCAGCCTGTGCCCCACTTTTCAAGCAGTTAGCCAGCAGTGCTAGCAAGAGCTGGCCCCAGGACCCCAATGTCTACCCCGCGCCCCATCGACAAGCCCCTGGCAATGCCGAGCTCAAGCTCGAAGAGTGGGACAAAGAATGGCAGGAGTGCAAGGCTTTAATCGCAGGGAGATGGGGCACTACGCCAACAATCGCCCCGAACGCCAGTCATCACCCGGTGAGGTTCAACTGGATCGACGCCACCACGCCCCTGCGGGCTCAAGGAAGAGGAACCCCTCGAGACTCAGCAAGACGCCAAGGACTGCAGAAGGGGGCGTGTGAACCACATCACCGCGGAAGAGGCTCAGATGCGCCAGACGTGGTCTACGGCACGCTCTGTGAACTCGACTCGCCTGATTCTGCTTTGATTCGTGCAACTCATTCATTTATTTCTGAGTACTTGGTTAAAAGCATAAGCTGGAACACCATACGCTTAAGAAACCCTTTGTTAGTGCAATCCTGGAAAAGAATTAAGAACAACTTCTCGTCATTCAAAATGGATATAGTAATAAAAGGGGTAAAGTTCCTAGCGAACTTAATACCGTTGGATACTAAGGGTATAGAAGTAATCCTTGGAATGGATCAAGCAACTAAGTATAAGGGTCGATAGATTGTGCTAGTAGAGCTATCTCTCTTACCATGAGGGGATTAGAGTGAAGTTCTTATCTAATCTTGCCTCTAAGGGGTAGCACCTAAACTGCTTGAAAGGTACTTCGTTGGAGAAGGTACCGATCGTCAATGAGTACCCGGATGTGTTCCGGATGAGTTGCCTCGGTATGCCACCAGATCGAGATGTGGAATTTGTGATTGAGCTAGTACTGTACCGCTCCAATCTCGAAGAGACCGTGCATCGACCGCTTCTAACGAGTTGGTCGAGATGAAGAAGCAGATTGAAGAACCGCAAGAAAAAGGATTCATCGCACCCAGTCACCTTGGGGATCGCTTTGTGATCTTTGTGTCCAAGAAGGATGGTAGTCCGAGAATGTGCATCGACTACAGGTCATTGAATGAGGTTACGATCAAGAACAAGTATCCGCTGCCTCGGATAGATGATCTGCTTGACCATTGAAGGGAGCTCAAGTCTTCTCCAAAATAGATTTGAGATCGGGATATCATCACCAAGATAAGAAAAGAGGATATTCAAAACAGCCTTCACCACCCGATATGGACTCAGATGAGTTCACAAATATGTCTTTTGGGTTAACCAATGCTCCTTCCTATTTCATGAATCGATGAATAAGGTGTTTATGGAATATTTAGACAAGTTCGTCGTAGTTTTCATCGACGACATCCTTATCTATTCCAAGAGCGTAAAGAGAATGAAGACCATCTGATTATAGTCTTGGAAACGCTAAGAGAGCATCAGCTGTATGCTAAGTTTAGCAAATGTGACTTCTGGCTGAAGGAAGTGTCTTTCCTGGGTCATGTCATTTCTGCTGCAGGAGTAGCAGTAGATCCAGCGAAAGTGAGAGATGTTTTGGATTGGACACAACCCAAGTCAGTCCCGGAGATCCGAAGTTTTCTTGGATTAGCTGGTTATTATCGGAGATTCATTGAAGGTTTCTCGAAGATAGCCAGGCCTCTTACTCAGCTTCTGAAAAAGGAAAAGAAGTTTGAATGGACTAAAGCCTGTGAGCAAAGTTTTCAGGAGTTGAAAAAGAGATTAACCTCGGCCCCAGTGCTTATTTTACCAGACATCCATAAGGGCTTTGAAGTGTATTGTGATGCTTCGAAGCAAGGACTTGGATGTGTTATGATGCAAGAAGGAAAGGTAATAGCCTATGCGTCAAGACAATCACGACCTCATGAAGAAAACTACCCTGCTCATGACTTGGAGTTAGCCGCAGCTTGTGCACGCTCAAGATATGGAGACATTACTTGATCGGCAATAGATGTGAAATCTATACGGATCATAAAAGTCTGAAGTATATCTTCACTCAGCCTGATCTTAACCTGAGGCAGAGAAGATGGTTGGAGTTGGTGAAGGACTATAATCTGGGAATTCATTATCACCCTGGAAAAGCAAACGTTGTTGCGGATGCTTTGAGCAGGAAAGCTCACTGCAACAATACGAGAGTGCAACCAAGCCAACCGACGCTTCACGATGAATTTCGCGCCTTAACCTGGAATTAGTAAATGAAGGGTGCATTTATTCTTTGGAGGTCAAATCAACCCTTGAGGATCGATCCGAGAAGCTCGGAAGGACGATAAAGGTATTGCCGACCAAGGAAGGCCTAAAGAAAGGAAAGCACCCGGATTTTCGTAAGATGACCAGGAACTGTTTGGTTCGGGAAAAGAATAGTGGTCCCTAACCAAGAAGAAATCAAGAACGTGATCTTGAAAGAGGCTCACGATTCGCTTTACTCCATTCACCCAGGAGGCACAAAGATGTATGCATTTGAAAGACAAGTATTGGTGGTCCAATATGAAGAAAGAAGTTGCAGATTTTGTACGGTGTGACGTGTGCCGCTTAGTAAAAGCGGAGCATCAGAGACCACCGGTCTATTGCACAAGTGCCCATATGGAAATGGGAAGAAATTGGAATGGATTTTATAACTGGCTTACCCAAAACCAAGTCCTTATGATTCCATCCTGGTTATTGTGGATCGATTGACCAAAGTGGCCCACTTTATCCCTGGTAAGGACAACCTATTCTCGAGATAAGCTTGCCGAGTTGTATATGGCTAAGATTGTGTGTTTACACGGTGTGCCAAAGAAGATTGTGTCTCGATCGAGGTTCCCAGTTCACCTCGAGATTCTCGGCAAGAATTGCATGAGGTATTGGGCACGAATCTGAATTTCAAGATCGCTTACCATCCCTGCACGGATGGCCGACCGAAAGGATCAATCAAATCTTAGAGGATATGTTGAGAGCTTGTGCTCTAACATATAAAGGCTCGTGGGATCGAATTTGCCCTATGCAGAGTTTTCCTATAACAACAGCTTATCAAGCCACCAAGATGGCACCTTTGAAGCTTTGTATGGAAGAAAGTGCCGAACACCATTATATTGGAAAGAAACCGAAGGAGGACAAATCATCGGACCCGATGTTCTGAAAGAAGCCGAAGAGCAAGTTAGACAGATTCGCATAAATCAAAACAAATACCTGCATAAAAGTTATGCGACAATCGCCGACGGACTTAAGCTTTGTACCAGGAGATCATGTGTACTTGAAGGTATCTCCGATGAAAGGAATGAAACGGTTCCGCGTCAGTGGAAAATTAGCACCCCGCTATATCGGACCGTTCAAGGTGATTGCCCGAAAAGGAGAAGTGGCTTATAAGTTGGAGCTGCCGCCACAGCTGTCAGGAGTACATGATGTCTTTCATGTGTCTCAGTTAAAGAAGTGTATCCGAGTGCCGGAACATCAGTTGCCGTTGGAAGACATGGAACTCCAAGAAGATTTGTCTTACCCGGAGTATCCCATCAAGGTTTTGGATGAAGCCGAGCGTCGAACGCGCAGCCGAGTAATCAAGTTCTGCAAGATTCAGTGGAGCAACCATTCGGAAAAGGAAGCTACTTGGGAGCGTGAAGAAGATCTTCGAGCAGAGTTCCCGGACCTCTTTCTTTCTCCGTCTGAATCTCGGGGACGAGATTCTCTCTAAGGGGGGTAGGTTTGTAACATCCTCGTTTTGGCTTTCTGGAGAAAAACCTAATTTAAATAAAGTAAATTCAAAGTTGGAGTTTCTTTGGTGTTTATATTAACCTGGCATCCATTCCTTCGAATTCGGGAATTAATTCCTCCCAAGCGAAAATCGGATTTTCCAGCATCACGGCATTCTAAAATCCACCCGAGTCCAAAAGTGCTCCAAAAATCTCCAAACCACTTCTAAAATGTCCCAAATATTCCGAAATGATTTTAGGAATCATTCCGGATTTTTGGACCTCCGCTCCTATTTTATCTCGCGGCTTTTGTTTAATGCTCGCGATCCGCGCCCGATTATTCAATTCCACAAAAATCATCCAAATTCAACCAAACCACTTCCATTGAGTTCCAAATATTCTAAAATGGCTCTAGGAATTTTTCCGGAATTTTTAGGCCATTTTTCCTAATTTTTCTCTAGGGCGAATCATTTACGTAAAAGAGAGCCAATAGAAAAGTGACACGTGGCAGTCACTATTCATCATCTTCTTCCTCTAGCCATTCATGAACTTTGAAGCTTCATGCAAGCAACAATGGTGGAAGCCTTCTTTAAATCCATCTAACTCCCTCCACGCAACTCCAAATCAATCACCGTCGGATCCGTTGGGATCACAACGGACTCCTCTTCCTATCCATGGGGATAATGCCCCCGAAATCTCGCTAATTTTTGAACGGTTGCGTGAAATCCGAAATCCACTCTTTTGGAGATTGCGCGGCCGTTTCTAATCCGTTCCGCGTGATTCCACCTCTCATCTCTCCGTATAAGAGTCCTCTTTCCATTGGTGAAACCCTTCGTTAGCCTCTCAAACCCAATCGGCCGCAAGATCAAGAAAACCGACGAACTCTCGTGTTCTTCGCGTTCTTCGTGTTCTTGCTCATATCTCCCTCCTCGGTGGTTCAATTTCTATTCCGATTCTTTTGTTGACTCCGTGAGGAAGTCTAGATTCTAATCCTTCCATTGATTTTAGGTTTCATCAATCGTGGGCGACGAATTTCGCGTTTTGCTCGTTTCGGCCGAACCGCTCGTCGTCGATTTCTTCAATTCCAGTGAGTTTTAATTCAATTCGTGGCTTCCCTAGGTTCCTAAGGATGTTGTCTAGAGATCCTAGCTTTTGTTTGGATTGATTCCATGCAAAAATGAGATCAAAATCGGGTTTTTTTGGGAGTGTGCTTGTTCTCTGTTTTGGTTTGGGCCTTCTCTGTGCTTGGGCTAGCCTCGCCGCCGCTGCCGCCGGCACCGGGCCGGGCCGCCGCTGCCGCCCGCCGCCGCCCGCCGCCATGGCCAAGGCCTCAAGACGCACAGCGCCTGCAGGCCGCCACGCCGCCGCCCGCCTGCTGCCGCCACACACGCCAGCCACCCTTCCTCTCTCCTTCCTCTTTCTCCATCTCTCTCTCTCCATGGATGGTATGGCCAAGCTTCCAAAGGAAGCTTCCCCATCCCAATGACAGATGGCCCATCGTCATAGACTCCCACTCACCAAAGTCGAGTCCAAACCAGTCAAAGTTGACCAGTCAACCTGAGGAATATTCCCGAATATTCTTTGATTTATTCGAAATTCAAACTTCTGAAGCTCATAACTTCCTCATCCGAACTCCGTTTGACCTCATTCAAATTTCTAAATTCATCTAAAATCAAGACCTTTCTGCCAGTACTAATTTTATAATTTTTGGATTTTATTTATTTTCCGTTATTTATTTGTTGCCTCGTTTTGCGTGTAGTCGACGATCCCGCCGCGACCGCCGATTTCGCCGTCGAGCCTTCCGAGTTCGACACCGCCGCCGCAACTGAAGGCAAGTCTCCTTGATGCACCTTGCTCCTATGTTTACAAAATGATTTAAATTGTTTATAAAGTTGCATGGCTATGTTTAACGAAATATGTCAAATATAAGTGATAGTTAATCCGAATTTGTTAATTCCACCTTGGCATTGTTAATCATACCCATTGTAACCCTAGAACTTTGTTTATACCATGCCTATGCTTATATGGTACCCGTTGCTATGTAGTACGGTAGAATTGCTTAGGACCTTTTCCGATAAAACAACCCATGGGTGGGATTATTCAAAAAGAATGTTATTAAATGTGATTTGAAAGTTATTATTATGATTTTGGTCCTGTTTTCTAAAATAAAAGAAAAGTAAAATGATTTCGACTTGGGCGGCCTGGAATGTCGGGTGGAAGCGGATCAAGTCTTGATCCTGTTGTGCAAAGTACCGCCCCAAGTCATATAAGGACCGACGCTTATGATTGCCATTTTAAGCATAACCGCATTACCACATGTCTATAATGGTACGACTGGCTCACTAATTTGTAGAAGCCTAGTTTAGACTCACCACTCGGTTGTTGTGTGAGAGCCGGACGGAGGCATTGTTGTGGATGTTGTTTTGCTCACACGGCGCAAGAGGGGGCTTCAGATCGGTGGAGGGAACCCTAACGGTGAAACCTCGGCCGGGTGGGTCTAGCTAGGTAGATACATTGTAACGGCCTTGTCAAGATGTCCCTGTCGGCACACCTAAGGAAGTGTGTTAATTGCATGGCAACAAGGGTATATCTTGTCTTGTGGGTAAAGTTGTACACCTCTGCAGAGTATAAACTATTCGAATAGCCGTGCCTACGGTCAAGGGCAAAGCAAGAGATGCTTTCATATTGGTAGACTTTGTTTTTGTTTTTAAAACCAAAAAGTGTTTTGTTTTGGGGTTCGGGAGTGGTTAGAACTCTCGAACGTTGTTTGGCGGAAAGAGCCAACCAGGTGGATAGAACCTGTTTACCTTTGACGGATGGAGTCGCATGATTAACTTTGATCTTTTAAATTGTTGGCGGATAGAGCCTTAATGCTAGTGATGGTGGATAGAACCTCACTACAATAATAAATAATTCAATTATTACAAAAGAGTTGTAAAATATGCTTTGTGAAATTTATTACTTAAGTATGATTTAATCAAATGTGGCTTTATGCAAATAAACCCTATTAAGCTTCCTTTGGAAAGCCCCTCATGATCATAATTTCCGACTTGTCGAGTACTTCAGACTCACGTGCTACACCAACATTGTAATCATCGAGAGATTTATCAAGATCTTTGAAGAGGAGGAGGAGTTCGTCGAGGAGGATTGCCAGGAAGACTAGTTGGCGTTCCTAGTCGCCTTTGTGGCGTTGTGGCGTTCGCTCGTTGCTTTCTTTTGCTTCGCTGTTTTGAGTGTCCTGGTCGTTGGACCGAGTATTGTAATAAGTGGCCATGTGGCCCATACTTGAATATTTATATTACAAGTTTCGTTTTGTTCGCAATGATGTATCATCAGGATCGTGTGTACTAGCTACTGATCTGGGACTAGTACGGAAATACACAGGAGATTCTGGATAGCTGATCCGGGGTCTCACAAAAACTAATCGATTAGCCGTACCCGCAGTTATGGGTAACTTGGTGAACTGATACTAAGTTAGATGTTTTGATACTTGGAATTGGTGATTTTACCCTACAAATGATTCAATGCTTGACATGTGCTGGCAAGATTGAATTCAGCTGTTGTTCCATGTGTTGGCAAAGATTGTTTTTAGATATTATTTCATATGTTGGGAATTGATGTTTTAATACTCACGAAAGGCTGTGAGTTTACTCACGAAGGATTGTGAATTTTTTATTACATTTATGTTATTCTTACTTGTTACTTTTTTATTTACATATTTGTTATTTATATACTCATCAAATTGTTTTTTATTTCCTTTTCACTTTCAATCTAGTATTCAGTATTTATAATTTAATTTGACTCCAGGAAAAAATTAACCGTAGAAGCCTTACACTAGGATCAGTCTGCATTTCAAATACTGAACTGAAAGTCTTGTTAAGTACGAAATGTACTCAACCTTGCTATTATTGTTGTTTTTAGCTGAAGAGTCAGATATTCTGCAGACGTTTACTTTGACACAGGATACGGGTTTATTAACGATGGTTCTTTCTAAGCTTTCACCTTGTCGATTGCCTGTGGAATACTGGGCTTAATTGGCACACTACAAGATGAAAGTTTTCTCTGTTGAATTACTTTTGTTTTATATTATGTATATAAACTTCCGCTGTAATAAAATTATACAACTTTTGTATGGCTGTGTTTTCAAATTGTGTTAGTGCGTGCTAGCTACTGATCATGGAATTAGCACAGTATGCACTTTAGAATCTTTCTTTTATGTTGCACTAAAGCATTAAAGGGAGGATCTCACAGTAGAGACAACGTCGGCAGAGGACAACAACACACAAATCAAACAACATGTTTTACTTTTACCTTTTCAATTAGAAGTAGTTTTTAGTCTTGTAAGCTTTTCTCTGTAATTCACTTTGATCAATAAAGTTGTGTATCACCAATTTTGATCGTTGTTGACTTACACCAAACTAGGTTCATTTTTGTTCGATTTTGTTGGGCATCGCCTTCTTTGGAAAAACAACATTTACCCTCATCTAATCAACTCAACCGGATTGATTAGATTTATCGATTATTTTGCCTAAGTCGGTTTAAACAAGCTGATTAAATTTGATCATTATCAAGCATTACGTCGGCTGAATAGCTGATTGGTTTACATATTGTTTTCTTGCTGATTGCATGATCAATCCGGCTGGCACGGCTGCACCCTAAACTTAAACCCGGTGTTTGCATGTGTTGAATACGATCAACCATGCATCAAGTTTTTGGCGTCAACACCCTCCTTCTACTGCGAGCTCCTCTAGGCCATGTCGTGGCAACCACCTCAACCTCTCTGACTTTCGTGACGAGGACCACTCCACTTTCATCTGCACCTAGCGTTGTACCTCAACCAACGTCTTGAGTTATTTCTCCATCTAAACAGCGGCGAGCTCGGGGATGTTGGTGTGGTAGAAGAAGACTCCCTCACAATGGGCTAGTGAGAGGAGGTGGTGGAGGAGGTGGGAGGAGTGGATGTGTGTTAGGGAGAAGAGGAGGGTTTATGTGAATGAGTTGGCTTCCGGTGGGACCAAGTGTGGGAGGAGTGGATATGTGGTGGGGTAAGGGGATGGTTTATCCAAATCAGTTGTCTTCATAGATTGGATGATTGGATCCGATCGAACAGCTGTGTCCTATACCATTAGAACGGTATAGAGTTATGTAGTTTTCTCAATTCAAAAATCGTATTATTCCCTAACAAATGCTCCCAGGTTCCATCACATTACTAAACAAACTCTTCCTCGGGAAAACGTAACTCGAGTACCGAGTACACTACTAGACAGTGCGTCCAAAACAAGCACTTGGTTAAAATAAGCTACTAAGAAGCTGATGATCGATGTCAACATATAGTCAACTTAATTAATTAGAATGTTCCACGTATCGATATAGCCCAATCAGATTGGACCAAACCGTCGATGCAACACAACATCAACAAACGAAACTGGTAAAACCAAGAGGAAACTTGACAATGCGCTACCCTCGGCCATCGACCTCGCCAATACTCCGAGTCCAAGTGTCGGACGTAACTTCAACAGTTCAACGTCGACGTACTCCTCACCGTGCGTGGAGTGGACAGCTGCAACACATGCCGGACCACGTACTTGCGAGTCTCACGTTTGCCGGCCGCTGACGTGCAGGTCGACCACCTCGGGAGCTTCCACCGGCCGCAGGCCCTCCTCATCCTAGTCGTCTTTTTCTTCCTCGGACTCTTCCCATGTTGGAAATGAATGCTCAAACCATTAATCTTCGCCACTTTGGAAATTACTCACTGATTTCTTTTCTCTCTTGTCGGGTTTTTCTCACGTAGAAACACATACACACCGGAGGAAGTAAATGGACTCACTCCAAACGATTTGCTTATTTCATTCATGGAAAGTGCTACTTATACCAGATAGATAATTAACTTGTACAGTGTGCAACTAACAAACTTGATCTGCAACTCAAGCCAAACTAGCTATGGCCTATGGGGATATATGGGTTTCGGGGCACTGTTTCCAGTATTAGACTCGAGTTCAGCATGTAGGTCTCGTCGCGAGCGCCGTCGCCGATGCCTCCGTCGTGTTGGAAAGCGTTTGTGCGGCCCCGTTTACGCGCCATCGACGTCTTCGGTCTGTAGCTCTATGTACATACTCGATCGGGGATGCGGATGCGCGCGCAACTGAAAGGCATTTGTTTGGGTTTAATTTGTGTTGATGCAGATTGAGGGGTTCGGGTGGTGTGGGAGATTACGCCCTGTTTGGCATGGTTGTAATTTTATTAGAAGCAACTTTGGACTGGGTTGTATGACTGAAGAGCTGCACTATTGAGATGAAGATGTTTGCTGATTAACGGTCAGACTTTTATGTATGAAGGGTACAGGTCACAAATGGGGTGAGCGGGGTGGAATTTGGAATTTTATAGTCGGTATGAGTGAGTAATTTTCCTTAACTGTAATAGGAAAGTCAAAACCACAACCCACCAAAAGCCATACTTACCTTTAACTTCCAGCTACGGAGAAACCAGCTATTTAGAACAGTTTCCAACTTCCAAATGAGAGAAGTGGAAACTAAAGCCATTCCTAATAATATATGTATGTGTATACATACGTGTATATATGTGTCGGCGTCAGAGGGTACGCAGAATACGACTTCATGTACGAAATACACTACATCAAAGACGAGTAAAGTTGGTACCGAAACAGTCATGTATATAGTCCGAGTCGGAAGAGGATTGGTACTAATAATCCTGGTCAAGTCTGCTGCTTAACTGGCCAAGAAACTCCAGATGCGGACTGGCTTAGCTATCCTTTTTATCTGGTAAACGGCCGTGAACTCTTGCACTGAGGTATAGTAGAATTGAGGTACCGAATGCAGTAGTTTCATACTTTAATTTGATGCACAGTTTGGCATATATGCATGTATGATCTGTCTGTCTGGCAACTTGAAAAGCAATTTTTTGATATGGGTCTGAAGCAATGCGGTCTATAACTGATAGCATATCAGCACGAGTATTCGATCAAACTCCACCTGAGTACACTGCGCCATCCTTCATCTGAAAAGGCCACGTACATTCTCACATCGATCTGCACAAGATTACTTCGTGCTTCTGCAGCTTTGCACACATACTTTGTCAAGGAAACTGAAGCATTCGCAAGCATTCCAAGATGAGTAGACGACGGTCACAGACAACAAAACCGCAGCTTTTCTACCGTGCCTGCCTACTATACTTGCCTCTTTGGCCTGTTCCTGGTGCGCGGAGCAGCAGCACCAGCAGCAACAAGAACTTGCTCTTTCTCCACCGGCTGCACAACCTCCTCTTCGTCGTACCCTCCATCGTCGTCTTCGTTGTTGCTTTCTTCGTCGGAAGCCTGGTTCTCTTCCATTATCGCTTGGTTGATCTCCATCTACACATATAGGCAGCAAGCTCTTCAAATTCCCAGTATCGTGATAGGAGTCTTTTTTTATGGAATTATCGTGACAAGAATCTTGTCCCGAACATACCAAATATAACTATAATTTCATGATTGGCATGTATAAACGCAGTCTGCGGTGGTTGCTCGTATTTGTGATACACCATGTAATATGCTAGAATCAAAAGAGACCATTTGAACTAGTAAATGTTAGGACATGGGACGCTTGTTGCGTACCTCTCGTAGGAAGCGCTCATCGAGGTCGTCGGCAACGCGGGCGGCGGTGATGAGGGTGCCGACGAAGAGGGAGAGCGGCAGCACGAACGCCAGGATGAGCGCGTTGGTACTGGGCGGCCCGCCGGCCCGCACGACCATGGAGCGGCGCCGGCGGCCGGGCCCAACCGGCCTGGCCGTTACACGGACAGGTCGGCCCGCAGCCGGCGTGGCGGTCGCGACGAGACGCGGAGGAACGGATAGAGCAGCAAGACCTCGCGCCATGGATGGGATGGCTCGGCTGGAACTGGAGAGGTTTTGGCGAGAGCAGAAGCGGAGTGAGCGACACGGAGAGGGCGTGCTGGTTTCAGTTTGTCTTATCCATTCTATCTTCCGTGACGCGTTGCTCTGTCTAATACAACCGTCCGATCTTCTTGGTAGGATGGCGAGCCGTTGGATCCAAGGACGTCGAAAAAAACTCGAGAAGAATTAGGTGGATATATCCAAGAGGCCACAGGCCCACTTGGTAACACAACAGAGAGAGTGGGCTTTTGGCCTTTAAGCCGATTTAACTAAATTCAAAGCCCAAGCATTGCCCATTTTCTGCACGAAATTTTTTATTTAATATTTATTTTAAATCTTATTTTCAAAACTAATCAACAAAAAAATAACAAAACTAGCTTGCTATCGCCCATTGTTAGGGTGATCGCTCGTGCGTGGGGCGATAGCAGGCTGTCGTGGCAGCTTTTACCAGCTGTCGTTAATGCTGTTTATTGCCGTTAATACTGTCACAGGCTATCGCCCATGCCTGGGGCGATAGGTCCCTTTAAAGCCTTTGGCCGAGCGCCAGCAGCCCAAAGCAAAACGAAGAAGAGAAGAAGAGAAGAAAGAAGAGAAAGAAAGAAGAGAAGAAAGAAGAGAGGAGGAAGAAGAAGAAGAGAAGAAAGAAAGCTGTCGCAATCGTTTCCAGGTATATTTTGTGTTCGTTTGAATTTAATTGATTTAGTGAGTAGATTAATTAGCGACTTAGCGACTCAACGACTTAGCAATTTTAGCGACTTGGTGATTCCACCCTGCGCAGGGTAGAGATGACGGGCAAATCCCAATGAGAATGGCCCAAAAAAACAGTGGCCCTCTCCGGTACCAATCATCCCCCTGGGTATACTAGGGGGTGGTGCCACGGTGGCGTGAGAACGGCTGCCACAGCAACGAAAAAGGTCTGTTGCGCTCGGGTTTCAGTTGCCACGGCGGGGTTTCTGCGAGAAACATTGACCGTGTTGCCGTTTGCCAATGCCGACGGTCAGTATCCAATTCCACCGCGCGTTGGGCAGAGATGACGGGGAAACCTCTGTGCGAAAGTTTTAGTGACTTAGCGATTTCGTGACTAAGTGATTTAGCGACTCTGCGACTTAGTGATTTAGCGATTTAGACAAACGATTAAGCGATTGGTGAATTTCTCGGTCCGACTTTGCAGGCAGCATGTCGAAGAAATTGTATTTTCAAATGTTTTATGGAGATGGAAAGATACCACAGGGGTAGACTTGCCCATACCTTGCTCTGATCCATGGCCGAGAAGGCTCGGAATCATTTTGACCGCCGCCGACAAGTTTATCTCGATCTCGAGCAAACCGCCTTGGCAGCACTATTTAAGTGCGACATTAGCTTCCCTACCATTCCACAATCACCCGAAACACTCCATCGTCCAAACCGAGCCTCAAATTTTCCTTCTTCTCCAATCCTGGTCATTCCTCCGCCGTGACCAAACTCGAGTCCAACTTTCTTTACATAAGTTCACTTACAAATTCCTCATCCAACTACGAATTAAATCCCTCCTTCAATTTCAAGCAAGACTCGTCAAAGCAAGCCCCCCCCCCCCCCCTAACGCGGTTTGCGCACTCCTCCAATTTTGGCGACCGACAACAGGACATTCTGAGACATCTTTCACGGTGAGCCACTCCGTTGTGATTCATAGGTCTTAAGGATACTTAATCTTTAATCAATTGAAGCTATTAGGACCTAAATTGCCGTCGCAGTCAACCAGCTGTGGTTCCGCTACCAAGCCCTGATGCTAACCCATTTCCGGGCCTGGTTGATCTTAATTGACCTCTCCGTTGAATGCATCTAATGGAACTAAGCCTCGTGGCACCGACAGTTCACCGACTCCGGCCACGGTTCATCGACGGCTAGCTCGGCAGCCGCTGGATCTTAGTTGTTTAATAGTTTAAGTCAGAATTCAAATTTAAACTATACGTTTGAAACTAGTTCTATAAAGATGTTTTGCAAATCAAGTCAAAGTTAAATGAAACTAGTTTTGTTAGAATCCATGTGCCATATGCATTCTAATTGTACAAAGAAATTCAAATTTGGAGTTAGTTTGTACCTTGTTTAGATTAGGGTTGAATCCAACATGTTACTTATTCAAACTGCTATAACTTGAGCAAATAAAGCCCAAATGAGATGAAACAAGTTTCTATGTGCTAATTAAACAGTAGAGAACACAATTTTAACATAATACTTAGGGTGTACAATGTTGTTTTAATCACTCGCAACCCTGCTAATTTATGTCCTGAATTATATTAGTATTAGCAACTTTGGCATCTTGAATTCGAATTTAATTATAATAAAATTTACAATCTTAACTTCTTGAATTCATAAGATAAAATAAAATAATAAATAAAGAATAGGTGTTTGCGCTGTACAACCCCAGATTACTAATAAGAAAGAATTATAACGTAGACATATCATTGTCACATGAAAAGAGGAAACCATAACTGCAACTTTGTTTGTTTGTATGTAATGGCTTTATTTGATTCTTCTTTTGACTTCTTTTTGCCAATATTAAAAGTTGGTATTTGTTATGTTCTTATTCGACGACGTATAGGCACCGACGCTGCCGACACCACTGTTGACGACTCTAATCCCGAGTATATCCCAGAAGAGCAAGGCCTGCACCCCCTTGATCATTTTGATCCTAGTTTTTATAAACATTTAAAATACTAATCAAGAATTTGCATGCATGCTTTATGTTTTACAAGAACACGTATTTTATGAATCTGATAGTTATAATCCCTCAATAATGGGTTCCCCTTAATCATGTTTGACATGTGAATCTTGATAACCTTAGTTGATACTTAGATTCATATTGTTCGACTGGGTATATACATTTATTATTAATATTTGCATTGCTTAGCACTGATTTAGAAAGTTACTGGTGTCAGAAACAACCACACCCACACTTTTCTTTATGAGTTTTTCCAATGATTAATTATGGCAGTAAAGGATACTGATAGTTTAATAAAAAATGAAAATAAAAATATGGTTTCGACATGGGTGATTATTGGCAATAGCCAGTTGTACAATCTTTAACTTGTATGTAGATAGGGGGAGTTTTATCGCCTATCAAATTAAGGACCGAACGTAGTGTTGCATGATCCAAGTAATAACTGTACAACCATGAGGGCTGGTATGGGATGCCTTAACCTATTAAGTTATTTAAAATTAGCTTTGCACATTGGAAGGCTGAAGTAGCACAAACAGTAAATCCTATCGAGTTTGCTTGTAAGGGGCTGCCACATGTGACTTGTAGGTAAATGCATACCGGTGCAACGCTATACGCCTGGCTATGGGGATAAACGTTTGTTATTTATTGAGCTCAAAAGAATTATTATGTTTTATGTGATTATTTGTTTCTACCATAGTTCAGTGCACTTAACTGAGATAACCTAGCTAGATCGAGCACTTGTTTCTTTCTGGAAGGCGTTCTGTTAACCTCAAATGGTTAATTAGGGGTACATGCAGCCGATCAAGATGTTAGCTAACTGTCACTGTTGTGATTGAGCAGATCGAATCATATTTTTATAAAATTAGAGAAAAGTATAATCGGTCTAGACGTTATAAAAAAGGAGCGATAGGCAAGATGGAAGGAAATCTAACTCGCTCTATTTTTATTTACTTTTCGTCGACTAGAAGTGGTTTGTTTAGATTTGTAATCTTTCCTCGGTAATTCGTTTTGATCAATAAAGTTGTGCATTGCTGATTTTGATCATTATCGACTTATATTATACTAGGTTTATTTTTTCTTCGATCTTATCTTAAATAGCCTTTTACAGAGAAAAATTTGCATTTTATAAACAATCTATTCAGCTCAATCAGGCCATTTAAATTTAGAGAGGTGCTTCTATGTTCTTCCTTTTAAAAAGTTGCACAACTATTAAAGCATGAATGAAGGGTAGATGGTGATTACATACCCTTTCACTTACTTCAAGATTTGTACAATTTGTATTAGAAGGAAAAACATGGAAGCACTGCTCTTAAATTTATCATCACTTGCGGTATAATCGGCTCAAATAGTTATTTAGATCAGATTATCATTGAAAACCTAATCGGTTGATATTGTCGTTTAGATCATATATTTTTCTTGAGGGTTACAGGATCAAATCGGCTAGCACGCTCGCTCTAAAATTAAACCCGGTATTTACGTATGTTTGAAGTCGATCAATCCTTCGCCATATTTTTCTTCTTCAACACTTATATAGAATATAAAGATAATTTAGTAAGTGTCACTTCGGGTATAGCAACATTACATGTAGAGACACAATTATGGTATTTCAAAAGATAAGTTTGAATCATATAGACATATAAGAATACCTTTTTACTGTAAAAACGTTTCAACGTAATGTTTCTCCTGTGTTATCATCGTGCCAACACAAATGCAAGGGTAGGGTCATACAAGGCCGACCGATGATATCTATACCAAGGTATTTTCCGTTCTGGCGTGAACTCGTACGTGTGACCGCAGGAATAGACCTATATCAATTAAGAAAGGAACAACACAAGCAACAATACTGACAGACGCAAAGGAACAACAACTGCAATACATGTACACATGCACGACTGCCACTCGATCTGCAGTGAGTACAGTATAGGCTGGATTCTTCTATGGATGTTTGCTCCTGCACGACAAAAACAAAATAGTACATATGACCTAAGGAACATGTACATCAGTACATCACTGGCCTCCGCCGCTCCGCGTGTATCACGGCCCCATTCCGTTAGATTTTTTTGGAGCACGTGAATTTTGCTTAAAATAATTCAATTTCCGTATTGTAAACGGGT
This sequence comes from Rhipidocladum racemiflorum, assembly GCA_036346355.1. Taxonomy (NCBI): domain Eukaryota; kingdom Viridiplantae; phylum Streptophyta; class Magnoliopsida; order Poales; family Poaceae; genus Rhipidocladum; species Rhipidocladum racemiflorum. The sequence goes on from CM070569.1 coordinate 54,107,467, forward strand.
GCTATGTATATTACTACAAAACAATACAACAATATCGCTTTATCTGGATCGGTTTTTAACTTTAGGGGAAAAAACCCAATAATAATAGATGATTCGGCATGAGTGAAAAATATGGTACGAAACATTACTATTGAACTGACCACAGAACCGATAGTGATGCGCATCGTCAATACTATCGGTTCTCATATCAGAACCGATAGTGGTGTTCAACGTATCATTATCGGTTCTGATATATGAAACAAAAGTGAGTACTATGGTCATCACGATCGGTTTAAGGGGTTGAAACCGATGGTGATGGTGAATATATCACAGTCACTTTTCATTTTGAACCGACTGTGATATGCCTATCCAGTATGTTATAAACTCGGGCTAAAGCCTCCTCTATAACTAGTCCCATGGTCCAAAAAAAATTGCCGCCGCCCTAAAAAAGACAACATACTGTAGGTTAAAAGCATTAATTGAGGGTGAGCATTTATGATATCCTCTGTGATAGGTGTTAAGGGAGTAAAATTGAAGCTCTAGCTTGATAAGTAGATTTCACCTCAATTTGTCCCTCATTTCTGGTTTTGTTCAAGAGGTGAAAATTTCTTTAAATCCCTTCAATTTAATTAATACTATGTAATTTTTTTAAATGCATTGTAGCTTTGGTATTGTGGTTAATTTAAAAAAAATAAAAAACAGAGTTGGTACCATAGAAAAAACTGCACTGGAAAAGGAATTTTATATTTTATATTTAAAATAATGACAATACTGTAGGCGTAATAGCTAAAAATTGTAGAAACTACAGTGCTTAGCGTCATGTGACGGAGTGGGCAGCATGCTATCATAACCAAGGATACAAATCTCGTTTTTGAACTAAATCTCGGAGATGCCATTTCGGAAATTCAAATAAAATCCGGTCGAAATATAAATTTCAAATTTCAAATCCGTTATTTTTTTTACTGGGAAATCCGAAATTTCGATCGAAATCACCGAGATTTCGGCCGAAATTTCTGAGATTTTGGTACTGACGAGTACCCATACCATGGGTACCCCCATCAGCCCGGAAGCACGAACGGGCTGACCTATCACGGCGGAGGCCCAGCACCACCGAAAGATACTTGGGCCGCAGGGAACGAGCCCCGACCTGTGCGGGGCCGACCTGACGGTCGGCGGACTCGATTCGGCGGTCGGCATCTGGCCGCCTAATATTGAAGCTCAAGCTCCACTGCGCCACGAGCCAGGCTCACGCCCGATGTCGCGGCCGCCTTGTGCGCGGCGTCTCGACACTGCACGTCGGGTAGGCGGCTCCTTCCCAAAGTGTCGCCGGAAAAGCCACCGAAGAAGTCAAGCCCCGCCCCGCCGCCTGGCACACCGCAGAGGAGTACGCCCACTCCCGAGGCCAAAGCAAAGTCAAGCGCCATTAAAGCCACCGAGGCCGACAAGAGCACCACGCAACACGCCACCCAGGCAAAGACTACGCAAATCAGACGCCACAGAACCACCAACCCCGCCTGGACGAGCAGTCGGTCGGACAAGACAGAACTGCACATCAAGACGTGCAGGCCCCTTCCTCGTAGTTTTCACAACTCCGTGTAACTCGCCTCCTCCGTCTATATAAGGAGAGGGGACCCGAGAGAGAGGGGGTGAAGAGAGAAAACGATCTTCTAGGTAGCTTCAACTCCCTAGCGAACACGTCAAGGGATCGGACAAATGCCGTCCGCCTCGCTTGTACACCCCTTGTCCATCTCCCAAAGATCAATACATCCACACCGCACGAATCGAGTAGGGACATTCTCGCTCAACCAAGATACATCTTCTGACTCCTTGAGTCGACCATTCGGGGAGAGGGAGCGCGCGACCCCATCCGACCATAAATTCGTATTGCCGGTGCACGAAACACCGACAGTTGGCGCGCCAGGTAGGGGTCTCGCGCGTCTTCACCGACATCCTCATCTTCGGGTTCCCATTCCCTCCCTGATGGCTTCCTCCCACTACGTTTCGCCGATGTCGAGGGGCTGGATCCGCCGCGCCTCGATTTCATCGTCACTACGGCGGGGAGCTTGTCCTCGTCCTGCCGCCGTCCCGGACCGGACGCCCTCATAGCCTGGATGCGATTGCCGACGTCCTCAAGAACCTCGGCCTCGAGGCCCCGCAAGCCGCCGCGGCGGGTTCGCCGGCGAAGCACTACCCGGCAACATTGCCTACGGATCGCGGCGGCGGCGACTCCACCTCTCCACGAAGCTCCCAACTCGTGGCCATGGCGATTCTGCAGCGGCTTCCCTCCACGACTGGCGGACTCCACGACCATGGCTCTAGCTCCGAGCAAGGAGTGTGCCCTCGAAGGGCCTACACTCATGAGTGCAATATGAGTGCGGCGGAGCCATCCTCCACCCGTTACCATCGGGACCCTCCTCCGTAGCGACGGCGGCGGGAGGAATCCCGGCGGGAAGACGACGCCGACACCTAACGCCGCTGACCTTCGCCGACAGTAGCGAGGAGTTAGAAGCCCGAAAGGCCGAGCTCGATAAGCTCCAGGCCGAACTGGAGCGCCGTCGACCTAGCCCACCACCAGCCTCCGGCGCGCGCGCCCGCGCGCGTCAGGTGCATCAGCAATTGGCTGAGGAAGCGAACGACCTTCCGTTCTTCCCTCATGCCAACCAGAACATTGCCGCTGCGGCAATGCTGCTCCGAGGGCTGCCTGAGCCAACGGAGCCTGAAGCCAAGGCCACCTACCAGAACCTCCGGGATCGTAGAGCGTCTTGTCGTTCGGCCACGCCCAAGGTTCTAACTCCCGTGACGGGCGCCACTTCGCCGCTTCGCTACTCCCCTCACAGCCGGCGGAGCTCACCAAGACGGCCCCGCCTCTACCGAACTCCCCAGGCATCATACACCCCGGTGCGCCATCGCTGGGGACAAGTATGATCTCTGCACCACCCTCGAGGCGCGAAGGAGAGCTACCGACGCCAGCGGCGACACCCTCGCAAGTCGCCGATGGCGGGCGACGCAACCATCCCGACCCAGGATTCGACGGTCCTGGGCGCTGCTCACCCGCCGTATCCGCAACGCCGACTTCCCGGCCGATTCCGGCTCCGACCAACATAGCCAAGTACACGGGGCTACCAACCCCTGTCCGGTTAGAAGACTATCGGCTCGCTGTCGAGCCGGGGAGCGACGGACGACTCGCTTCGTTATCCAAGACCTCCCCATCTATCTTGCGAGACTCGGCTCGAGCATGGCTCGAGTACCTGCCGCCAGATACCATCGGCGGTGGGCCGACAGACGAACCTTTTAGTCGGAAATTTCGAGGCACGCACAAACGCCTGGCAACTCCTGGGATCTGAAGAGCTGCAAGCGGCGGGGAGACCCTCGGGACTACATCCGCCGCTTCTCCCAAAGAAGTGCAACGAGCTCCCGACATCCGCGACGCCGACGTCGTCGGCGTTCATCTACGGCACCACGTGCGAGGCTCTGGTCCACAAGTTGGGCTGTGCGAAACCCCGGACCACCAAGGAGCTCCTCGACATCGCCACCAACCACGCCTCCGGCGAGGAGGCCGTGGGGGCCATCTTCGAAAGGAAGACGGCCCACAAGATACCGACCTCGGGCCACGCCCCTCCGACCGCCCTGACAAGAGGAAGCGGAAGGGGAAGCAGGGCCGCGAGGGCCGAATGGTCGCCGCTGCCGACCGACCTGCCAAGCAGCAGGCTCGGCAGACGCCCGACCGATTCGAGAGATTGATGGATAGTCCGTGCCGAACCACGACTATCCCGTCAAACACAAGTATCGGATCTGCGAGGTCTGAGCGTTCCTCTCCGGAACCCCACGACATCACGGGGAAAGGGAAGAAGCGCGACCAGCGCGCCCGACGCCGGGGCAAAAGCGATGAGCGGTCGGCGAAGTTCCCACAACTCGACGGCCGCCTCATGGTCTTCGGGCGGAGTGCTCTGGCAAACAAGCGGCGGTTGAAGCTCGCTTCACCGGAGGTCCACACGGCTACCCCGCCGTGCCCACCTACTTGAGGTGGTCGGAATGCCCGATCGCTTTCGACCGGACCGACCACCCGACCACATCCCGCACCCGGGCGCTACCGCTCATCGCCGACCCCATCGTGGGGACGGTTACCGACCAAGGTGCTCATGGATCGGCGGCGCAGTTAGCCTCAACATCATGTATGTTGAGACCCTGGATGCCCTAGGGGTCCCTCGCTCCGCCCTCCGGCCGAGCAAGGCGCCCTTCCATGGCGTCGTACCAGGCCAACAGGCCCACCCCCTCGGGCAGGTCGGCCTGCCCGTCACCTTTGGGAGCAGGACAACTTCCGCGCGAGAGCCTCACTTTCGAGGTTGTGGACTTCCCCGGCTCCTACCACGCCATTCTGGGACGACCATGCTACGCGAAGTTCATGGCGGTCCCCAATTACACCTACCTCAAGCTAAAGATGCCAGGGCCGCAAGGTGTCATCACCGTGGCCACATCTTTCCAGCTCGCCTACAACTGCGAGCGGCAAAGCGAGCTGGCCTCGCAGCCGCCGCCCGAGCTCGCCCAGCTCCAGGAGAAGGCCCCCGGATCCGCCCCCGACTCCAGCAAGTCGGGGCCTAGCTCTTTCAAGTCCGCGGAGGACACGAAGGAGGTCATTTGTTGATCCCGAAGATCCTCGCCAAGACCGTGCGGATCGGGGCCGCCTCACCACCACCAAATAGGAAGGCGCTCGTCGACTTCCTCCAAGCACACCGAGACGTCTTCGCTTGGAGACCCTCGGACATGCCAGGAGTCCCGAAGGAGGTCGCCGAGCACTCCCTGAACATTCGACCGGGATCTAGACCGGCCGCCAGTACTAACGCCCGTTTAAAGAGAAGCGACGGGCCATTGGGGAAGAGATCGCCAAACTTTTGGCCGGTTTTGTAAGGGAGGTGCGTCACCCCGAGTGGCTCGCCAATCCCGTCCTTGTAAAGAAAAAGTCGGGGCAATGGAGAATGTGTGTTGACTACACGAGCCTCAACAAGGCCTGTACGAAAGATCCATTCCCATTGCCTCGCATCGACCAGGTCGTGGACTCCACCGCCGGGTGTGAGTCCCTTTCCTTTTTGGATGCCTACTCGGGCTATCACCAGATTGCGATGAAGGAGTCCGATCAGCTCGCGACCTCCTTCATCACCCCGTATGGCTCGTACTGTTACGTCACGATGCCTTTTGGTCTGAAAAATGCAGGCGCCACGTACCAGCGATGTATGCAGGCATGTGTTTTCAGACCAAATTGGCCGTAACATCGAGGCCTACGTCGACGACATCGTTGTCAAAACCAGGAAGGCCGATGACCTCATCACCGACCTGGAGGAGACTTTTGCGAACCTCCGACGGTTTCGCATAAAGCTCAACCCCGAGAAGTGCGTCTTCGGGGTCCCCAAGGGCAAGTTGCTGGGATTCATCGTCTCCGAGCGCGGCATCGAAGCCAACCGAGATAAGATCTCCGCTATCGCAAGGATGGGGCCAATCAACGATCTGAAGGGAGTTCAAAGGCTGATGGGATGCCTCGCGGCACTAAGTCGCTTCGTATCCCGCCTCGGCGAACGAGGAATGCCACTCTACAAGCTGATGAAGAGGTCCGACCATTTTTCCTGGACCAACGAAGCTCAGGAAGCCTTTAGTCGACTAAAGGTCTTTCTGACCTCACCTCCGGTCCTGGTCGCCCCGGAGCCGCAGGAGCCTTTGCTCCTCTACATCGCCGCCACGACTCAGTCGTCGGTAGCGGCACTTGTTGTGGAGCGAGCGGAGGAAGGCCGCGTTCTCAAGGTGCAGAGGCCGGTCTACTTCGTCAGCGAGGTGCTCTCCGAAACAAAGGTCCGATATCCTCAGATACAGAAGTTACTGTACTCGGTGCTCATCACCAAGAGGAAGCTTGCCCATTACTTCGATCGACACCCCATCTCCGTGGTAACCTCCTCACCGCTCGGAGAAGTCGTCCACAACCGCGACGCCACCGGAAGGATCGCCAAATGGGCTCGAGCTCAACGGCCTCGACATATCGTGACGTCCCCAGGACGGCGATCAAGTCCTGTGTCTTGGCGGACTTTGTCGCCGAGTGGACCGAGGCGCAAGTCCCTGCGGCGGTCGAGGACCCGGAATACTGGACGATGTACTTCGATGGGTCTTACACCAAGAACGGGGCCGGCGCGGGGGTCGTCATCATCTCCCCACACGGCAACAAGCTCCGGTATGCCATACGACTACTTTTCGACGCCACCAACAATGTCGCGGTCTGAAGCCCTCGTCAACGGCCTTCGGATCGCCGCTGACCTGGGCGCACGACGGCTCAACGTTCACGGCGACTCCAAGCTGGTCGTCGACCAAGTGATGAAAGCCCCCGAGCCCCGTGACGCTCGGATGGCCGCCTACTGCCTGGAGGTCCGCAAGCTCGAGGAGAAGTTCAAGGGTTTCGAGCTCCACCACAGCTACCGACGCTACAACGGTGAAGCCGACTCCCTCGCCAACCTCGCCTCCGAGAAGGGGCCGGTTCCCCCTGGAATCTTCGTCTCCGACCTCAGCAGCCCATCAATCCGGTTGGACCCGAGTGCTGAGGGTGCCGCCGACCCCCCAAAGGCGAGCGGCCCCACTGATCTTCGGTCAGATGCCCACTACTTTGGGTCGGACTTGGGCGTCTGAGCATCGAACCGATCGAGGCGACCGTTTGTCGATCGGTTGACAAACGGGTCGCTCCCCGCCGATACCACCGAGGCTCGGCGCCTCGCTCGGCGGGCTAAGTCTTTCGTCCTGATAGAAGGCGCCCTCTACAAGAGGAGCCCGTCTGGAATCCTTCAGAAGTGCGTTCCGACCGACCAAGGGAAGCACCTTCTACAGGACATCCACGACGGGGTGTGCGGGCACCATGCCGCGCCGCGGTCCCTGGTAGGAAAAGCCTTCCGACAAGGTTTCTACTGGCCGACCAGAAAGCGTGATGCGACCAGTTGTCCGCGCTGCAAAGGATGCCAATTCTTCGCCAGGCAGACGCATCTTCCTGCGCAAGCCCTGCAGACGATCCCCATCACATGGCCCTTCGCGGTTTGGGGGCTCGACCTGGTCGGACCCTTCAGAAAGGCGCCCGGGGGCTTCACTCACTTGCTTGTCGCCGTAGACAAGTTCACAAAGTGGATTGAAGCAAAGCCATTGGCAAAGATCACGTCGGCGCAGGCGGCAAGTTTCTTCCGCGACATTGTCTACCGGTTCGGGGTGCCCAACTCCATCATCACCGACAACGGGACGCAGTTCACGGGAAAGGAGTTCCTCGAGTTCTGCGACAACTTCAACATCCGAGTCGAAAGGGCGGCAGTGGCACACCCCCGAGCCAACGGACAGGCCGAGCGAGCCAACGGCATGATCCTCCAAGGACTCAAGCCGCGAATCTTCAGCCGACTGAAGGAATTCGCGGGACGATGGGCCGCCGAGCTACCGCCCGTACTTTGGAGTCTGCGAACCACGCCGACCCGGTCGACCGGGTTCACTCCTTTTTTCTTGGTGTTCGGGGCGGAGGCTGTCCTCCCGACCGACCTTGAGTACGGCGCACCAAGGGTGCAGAACTACAACAGCGCACGGGCAATCAAGGAACAGCAAGATGACCTCGACCGACTCGACGAAGCTCGAGACGTCGCGGTCTTACGGTCGGCAAAATATCAGCAGGTGTTGCGTCGCTACCACAGCCGACGCGGCCGCTCGTTCGAAGTCGGCGACTTAGTGCTGCGCCAAGTCCAGTCCGCGAAGGACAGGCACAAGCTCTCCCCGCCTTGGGAGGGCCCTTTCACCATCGCGGAAGTCCTCCGACCCGGCACTTTCCGCCTCAAGGACACCGAAGGGAATCTCGTGACAAACGCCTGGAACATAGAGAAGCTGAGAAGGTTCTATCCATAGTCGGCCTCTCTCTTCTTTTTGTACCACGCGAAAAACACTTGAGCAAAGCGAAGCCGCAACTCTCGAACCACCAACCAAGTGCTTTCCCTCTTTCTTCCATCTTTTTGCCTGCCGCAAGTACTGCGACCTACGCCCCGAAAGCGAAGGTCCCGAAGCAGTACTCTGCGCATTGCAAAAACCGCTGACACAAGAACAACCGACCTACGGTTGGACGGGTCATCTCGGCGGCAAAAACGCAAGAAATTCCACCTCCAACCTACGCTGGATCCGCTGCGATCCCAAAAGACTACAAATATGGGCGAATCATAAGCGCAAAAAAGTCCTCAAAGAAGAAGGAAGAAACGGGAAGCGAAGCAACACTTTATTCATTCACAGGAGGAACACCGGCCCGACCCAAAAAAGGAACCACTCGCCAAGGTCCCTTTACTCGGCAAAGGCACGATACTCCTCCTGGTGTGCGCCCAGCCAACCGACCGACGCGTGACGTCGCTCGATCCGCCGGATCAGCGGCGCCCTCACCTCCCACAGCCGGGGAATGCCCGCGACAAGGATGCCGACTCGCCGCGCATCCCCACGCACGGCTTCGGCCTCGACCTCCGCCACCACCCGCAGCCAGGCTTGTTCGTCGCCCACCTCCTCTCGAAGTTGTGTGTAGCGGTCCGCCATAGCGCACGAAGCAACTTCGTTTGGCGGCAGTCTTGGCGAAGTAACAAGCACCTTGGCGCCTCTCCTTTTATAACCTGCTTGGCCTTGAAGGCAAGCGCCCCAAGTCGCCAAGGCGATCGAGAGGAAGCGAAGGACGAAGCGCCTTGGGGTCACCTGGCGTAGAAAAGCGCCAGCGTCGGCTCGAATCAACGCAGTCCTCAAGGCGAGTTAATCCACCCTTATCCCCAAAAGCATATAGTTCCTTTTAAAAAAATCGCACACCCGCCACGAACTCAAGCGGCGGCGTGGCGACTCCACCTCGGTCCCACGCACCACTCGAGGTGCATGACCTCGAGGTCGGCGACCTAAATCGATAACCTTGGTTACCACTCCGACCGAGCTCCCCTCTTAAAGTAACCTCCTCAAAACCAAAATGCTACGGCCCACGCCCCCGCGGCTACGGTTCCGAAGTAGCACTTTGTGCAAAAAGGAGGCTACCTGAGCGAAGGGCCGAGCGGCGGTCGGACGGAGCCTTTCGATATAGGTTGACGAATGCTACAACTTACGCCCACGCCCAACCCGACCATCATTTAAAAACGCTGGTCGCTAACCTAAGCCGCACCCGACCGACCGAGCTATCTACCTCGCGGCTACTTCCCTCGGCTCAAAGTGCTACTTACGCCCGCTGCCACGGCTTCGGCCAGTAGCACTCATGCGGGAAACAAGCCTCCGAGTAAGAACCACTATGAGCGGTCGGAGCACCCCCACTTAGGTTAGATTTCAACCCGCCAAGCTTCGCGAAGGAGGTGGTCCGACCCCGACACCTCCTTCACCAAGCAATCGCTCGAGGCAGCTCGCCCTCCCCCGTGTCCTCTTCGCATGAACCTGGTGCAACGCCTACGCTCTCAGGGCACCCCTGTGGGCCCCCGTAGCTACGTTTGAAAAATTGCCCAAATTCATAAAAGAAACACGGGGTAGACGGGCAGAGTAACTTAAAACAGCCCGGCGTTGAGCTCGACTAGGGCAGTCATGTTCATTACATATATTGCCAAAAAAGCAAACAGAAGGAAAACTAATCTTCCTCCCCCTTTCGACGGAGAATTTCGCGCGGCGAGATTCGGCCGGCAATCTCTTGGGCGCACGGATCGACCCGGGCCATGAACGCGTCGACCTCTTCGTCGCTTCGGTCAGCAGCGACGCCGCTCCCGACCGCCTCAAGGTCGACGCCGTCGTAATAAGAGACGGTGTTGACCAGGGCCGAAGAAGCGCCAAGCACCGCCGCTTCCCGCACCGACGCCTCGACGCGCTCAGGGATCCACCCAAGCATGGCGGGGATGGCGCTGGGGCCCGGAGTAAGCCCGAACAGCCGGTCGCAGGCGGCCTGGACGCCCACGTGGAGGACCGTCAGCTGGGCCGTCGTATCGGCCGCATCCCTCTCCGCCAGCCGCTTGTTCAAAAGGGCCGAGTCGCGTGACTCGACCGCCGCGTCTCGTGCCTCCACCGCCACCCTTCGCGACTCCAGCACGTCGCTAAGGCTTTTTCGCAGATCTGCAGGGGCCAACGGCGTCGAGGGACGCTCGCCGTGGTGACTCCCGGAAGAACGAACTACTCACCGGCCACGGAAGCCTCCTTGGCGCGAAGTTCCTCCTCGACCTTGGCACGCGCTTCCCGGTCGGCCGTAGCACGGTCGGCAAGCTCCTTCATCGTCACGAGCTCCCCCCGAGCGAGATCCCGCTCGGCGCGAAGCTGGTCGGCCTCCCTGCGGACCGACTCGCATTCCTCCCGATAGAGGCGGCCTCGCCGGCGGATCTTCTTGCTTGTCTGCGAAGTCTTGGCCGCCGAGATCCGCCAGGGACGACACAGCCCTCTCTCCTCGGTGGCCAACGACTCCATGCGTCGCTGAGCCTCCCGCAAGGCTTCGGCGACCTCCCGACCGGCCCGACCGCCGAGGCAGCTCCCTTCCTTGCTCACGGCAAGCGCCCTCCGGCGTCGAGCGGCTCTTTCCTCACGGCACTCCCGGTGTGCAAGTGCGGAGGAACATTGACTTATCCACCGCTCGGGATGTCAAAGCGCTGCAAGTACCCGCCTGGTCGATCTCCATTTCGGTCAAGAAGATGCACAAGAGACAAATCCTGTCAAACTTACGGTCTGGCGGCCGGGACTCTGAGCAATGGACTTCCTCGCCTTGGGCCAGCGGCGTCAACAACAAGGGTAAGGTCGGCGTGGATCCTTCCCATCTCCTCCTCCAGGCGTCCCAATCCGCGCGTTACTGCGTCGTCGTCGAAACGAGCGGGACCCCGGCAGTCGGTAGGGCCAAGTCAGCCAGCGATCGGCGATCGCCTGACTTGATTTCCCGCCCGACCAGGCGCTGTGGCGGTCGGTATTGCTCATCGGCGACACTCGGACCGCCGGCCGGCGGCCCGGCGGCGAGGTGGTAGATCTCGTCCGCCGGCGTTACCAGCGCCGCGAATCGATGCTTCCCCGGCGACAGGCTCGCCGACCTCCGCAGTCGGCACGGGGAAAGCGAGGCCGGCGAGACCGCCGGCCTCAGTCGACGGCAACGCAGCGAGCACGCCCGACGGAGCTTCTGCCAGCGCGCGCATCCGGCGGCGGCCAGATCGTCCCCTCTGGCGCGGCGTCCCTCGCCGACCAGGCCTACCGCGAGGCGCATCCGAACGATCCCGCTCCCGACAACCACCGCCGCCCAGCGGATCGGGCCGGGAGGCGATTCCTCACCGCCAGTAGGGCTCGGCGCCCTCCCGGCTGTGTGGCCCTGCGTCTGGCGGTCGGTCGAATTGCGAAGAAGACACGTCGGAGGAATTGCGCAAGTCACTTACGGGAGGAAGCGAACAACCGGCACTGGCGTGCCCTCTTTGCCGGACCCCGCGAGGAGGCGACAGGGACCAGCGCTCGCAGATAAACCTGCGCCCGCGGTCTCTTGGAGGAGCGCGTCGGCCCCGGCCCAGGACCGCGTCGCGACGCCGAGTCGCCTCCGGCAACCTCTTCTCCCTCGCTCGGCAACGACTCCTCGTCACCCTCACTCGAGGTCTCCTCCGAGGTCTCCTCCGAGACCTCCTCGCCACGCGCGGCCCGGTCCGCGCGCTCGTTCCTCTTCCGCGTCTTGGTGGCCTCTTTTTCCGCTAGCAGGGCGGCGTCCTGCTTCTCCTTTTCGAGGCGCACGGCCGCCCTCAACTCCTTTTCCCCCGGCAGCAAGGGACGGGAGATCAGTCCACCAAGCCCCTGCGAGAACACGCTTTCGGGTAAGAAGCGAAGGAAGCGAGCAAAGCAAGCGAGCGAGGCCGTCAGGCGTACCAGGTTACTGCGGATTCTGCCGCCGAAGCAGCGCGAGCGCCTCGCCCGGTTCGGTGTCTCCGCGATGGAGATCGCGGACACGCAGCGAGGATCTCCGACGGAGGAGCTCCGCTCGAAGCGACCTTGCAGGATCGGTCGGCCCAATGTACTCAAACATGGGGCGTAACCGACCCTTGAGGAGTTGGATCGCCTCTCCATGAACGTCTTGAGGACCACCTTGCCTGTCGAGGCCCGCCGCTTCAGTCCGCGAGCTTTTCAGGATCGCGTCCACCTTCTTCCGGTCGCTTCGTGTCGGGACCCCAGCCCCAACAAGGATGCGGCGTTGGTAAATTCCCAGCGAAGGAGAACCTTTGTTGTCGAGGTTCCGGACGTAGAACCACTCATTGTGCCACCCCGGTTAGACGTCGGCAGCCTCAAATCGATGTAGAACGGCTTGCGATGGTTGCGCAGTTGGATCATCAGAGCTCCGAGGAGGCCGGCGGTATCCGGTGACGGCCTCGCGAAGAAGAAGTGGCGCCAGAGCCCAAAATGGGGTTCAATCCCCAGAAAGGCCTCACACAGCGTCATGAAGACCGCAATATGGAGGACTCCATTCGGGTTCAGGTGATGAACTTCTCCCCCGTAATAGTGCAGCAACCCCCGGACGAACGGGTGAAGCGGAAGCCCGAAGCCCCGTTCGTAGAAGGACGCCAGCGAGACTATCTCGCCGTCCTCAACCGAGGACCTCGGTCCCGGCCGTGAACTTCGCCAACCGGACTCGGGCAGCGGAAGAAGGAACTCCTTCCTCTCCAGGCCGAGATAGCGACCCGCTTGGCAGAGTGCGAATCTGGCGACATCTCCAAATGCGAAGAAGCGAGGAACGACGCGACGGGCGGAAGCTCCTCTTCTTCCCTCGTTTTCTTTCTTCCCTTTTCCTTTTGCGAGCGCGCGAAACAGAGGGCTTGGCGCCTACCACGCCACCCACTCCTTCCTTTATAGGCGCCAGCGGGAACGAGACGCGCCTCGCGCCAAATCGACGCCTCCTCACGCAAATCAACGCGCGCAAAACCGTCACTTTGCCTCGCCCGTTTCCCGATAACGTGCGCGATCCATTTAAATCACTGCGCATTAAGCGCTCAAACGGGATGGCCGCCTCGCGCCCTTGCACGACATCGCGCCTCGCCCGATTCACGATGGGCGGGCGCCCCGAGAAAGGTATGCAAGCGGCCAGCTGGGCGCCGACCTCGGGAGAGCAAGCGCCTATAGGCTCGCACCGAGGCCGGCACCGTCTTTGTAGATTCTGAAGGCGAGTCGGCCAGTGAGCAACCGCCCGGCACGTAAAAAAGCGAGGGCGAGTCGCGGTGAGCCCCAGAGGCCTCGGATGGGTCGGCGGACGACCCAATCAACTGTGACTTCGCGTCGAGACCATACCTCACACTCTCCCGCGAACTCATCGATGAGTAGCGGCCAGCCGCGCTCGGGTCGGCCAGACGACCCGGCGATCCGACACGGGATCGAGTAAGGAAAGGTTTTTATGGAACGCCCCGGTAGTCGGACGCCCACGCCGAGCTCGTCGCTTGGAAGCGAACCCCTCAAGGGGGATCGCCAAGGTTCCACTCGGATTACCCGATAGTAGCTCGCCGCGAGCACGCAGCGTTCAAGCCGACGAAGGTAAGCAGCGTCAGCTCACGACTACGAGGACCCACGTGCCGTGGCCTGCGGTCCGGCCAAGATAAACCCCGACCGGCTCTCGACCGGCTCGGGGCTCGGGGCTACACCCACCGGTGCGCTCGCCAGCGCCGGGCTCTTTGGCGAGCCACGACCGACAAGCAGCGACCCGACCAAAGGCGTCGCCGACCTCGGGGTCGCGGCCACGGCCGGGTAAACCCCGGCCGGCTCACTGACCGGCTCGGGGGCTCAAACTACACCCAGCCGGTGCGCTCGCGCCACCGGGCTCTTTGGCGAGCACGACCGACAAGCGGCAGTCCCGACCAAAGCGTCGCCGACCTCGGTCGCGACCACTTTTCGGCAAGGTAAACCCCGACCGGCTCTCCGACCGCCGGGGCTCAAGAGCTACACCAGCGGGTGCGCTTCGCGCGCCGGAGCTCTTTCTAGGTGCCACGGCCCCGAGGCAGCCACGGCGACCTAGCATCACCGACCTCAGGGCGGCGGCTACCGCCGCGAGTTAAACCCCGGCGGCTCTCCGACCGCTCGGGGCTCGAAACTCTTGGCGAGTACCCATACCATGGGTACCCCATCACCGGAAGCACGAGCGGGTGACCTATCACGGAGGCCCAGACCACCGAAAGATACTTGGGCGCGAGGAACGAGCCCCGACTTTGTGCGAGGCCGACCAGACGGTCGGCGGACTCGATTCGGGCGGTCGACATGCGCGCCGCCTAATATTGAAGCTCAAGCTCCACTGCGCCACGAGCCAGCGGGGCCACGCCGATGTCGGTAGTGCCTTGTGCGCGGCGTCCCGACACCGTCTGGGGTAGCGGCTCCTTCCCAAGGCTGTCAGAAAAGCCACCGAAGAAGTCAAGCCCCCGTCCCGTCGCCTGGCACACCGCAGGAGTACGCCCACTCCCGAGGCCAAAGCAAAGTCAAGCGCCATTAAAGCCACCGAGGCTGACAAGAGCACCACGCACCACGCCACCCAGGCGGCCTACGCGGTATGCACGCAGAACCACCAACCCTGCCTCGGGGACGGCGAGGTCGATCGAACAAGACAGGAACCAGACATCAAGACGTGCAGGCCCCTTCCCTCGTAGTTTTTACAACTCCCGTGTAACTCGCCTCCTCCGTCTATATAAGGAGATGCAGGACCCGAGAGGGAGGGGGGTGAAGAGAGAAAAACAGTCTTCTAGGTAGCTTCAACTCCCTATCGAACACGTCAAGGGGATCGGACGGTAGCCGTCGCCTCGCTTGTACACCCCTTGTCCATCTCCCAAAGATCAATACATCCACACCGCACGAACTGGAGTAGGGACATTCTGCCCGAACCAGTATACATCTTCTGGCTCCTTGAGTCGACCATTCGGGGAGAGGGAGCGCGCGACCCCATCCGACCATAAATTCGTATTGCCGGTGCACGAAACACCGACAGGTACATTTTGAACCGACCAAAAAATGGTCAAAACACGTTAAAAAGAATTGAAATTTTGGCCGAAATCGGCGAGATTTAAATTTACATTGTAGCATTTTGAATTATTTTCAAAAAAAATTTACCCGGCCGAGATTTAGAATCTCAGGCTGTTCGAAATCCGAAATCTCGCCAAAATTTCACCGGTTTTCGACGAGATTTGTATCCTGACCGTACCTCCCCAAGGTTATATATAGAGTTAGATTAGATGTCATTCAGCTTGTTCATATCTATATATGGATCTCTGTCGGATCGATGGCTCTCGAGTCTCGATAGAGCTTGATCAATCAGCATGGCTAATACAGGTACATTATACAGTACAATTATTAAGCCAACGAATGTTCGTGGTCGTGGACATGACTTTGGTAGCTACTAGCTAGGCGGCCAGGCCGGTCTCTAGCCAGCTAGCTAGCTACTAGCTCTGTCTGACCCTAGCCCCAAAGTTACCCGCTCCCTTGTGGTCGAGGTCCACCATTACCTTTTTTTTCTCTCTTTTGTGGTAATTTAAAAGAGTAATTTAATTTTTATAAATATATGATATAATTTAATTATTTGATAATAAAATATATTTCTATTATAAGGTGCGAGCACTTTACTTTACTAGTCAGATGCTAGCTAGCTAGCTATACTATATATGCATGGAACAATAGTATATAGCAGCTGTATTCGTGAGGTGGCCTAGCCTACAGCAGTTGCCCACCGGTAGGACGGGCGATCGATCGGCGAGGAGCTAGCTAGTCCACGGCGCCACGAATGGAAACGGGCAACGCAACAGCAGGCAGCGTGCATGCAAAGCTAGCTAGCAGCCTAGCACACATGACATGAACAGCACTACCCCCATGCACGAACCGCTGGAGCTTCTCCTCCTCTGTGTTCTTCGGGGGATGGCGGCCGTGCGTTTATGTAGCTATTACGTCGTTGACAGCGAAACGGCCGGCTAATCAAACACGGGCCGTAGAATTTATTTGGTTGTTGCATGTTTGTTTACAGGTACGGAGATCGATGTACGACGCGATCGATCGACCCCGATTGACCGAGGGGATCGAATTCTGAGTGCAATTCGCCTCAACCTCGTCCTCGTGCAATATACCAGCTGCCGTTCGTCTTGCTCGATCGATCGAGCAATCAGGCAACTAGCTACTCGCTTCATGGCTAGATCTGATGGCTTCAATGATCATCGATCGTATCGTATGCCCATTTTAAATGGCCCGTCCTTGCAGCGAGATGATTTCCCGTCTATAAATTTTCCGACAAAGACAGCGGTTCGATGGGTCCGTTTCTTTATATCTAGGCCTCCCTCCACACGCGTCTCTGCTGCTACTGGGAATACAGTAAAAAAAAAAGAGCAAGAAAAGAAGGCGAATCGAAACAGTGGAATCGTGATTTGTCCACTGTGCACACGTCTAATTTCATGTGCCAATCAATCCATCGAGATGCTATAAATGCGTGCATCACAGTGGCCTCTGGCTTGGATCATCCCGTATATTATATTTGGAATGCAGAAACTATGAACAAACAAATTTCTATCAAATTTATTTGTAAACCTTCATTTCAAATCAGATTAGCCTTAATTTAGTGGGGATTTATGCCCATGATACGGTTGTAATTAAAGCCGACAAAGACTCTTACTGGCCAGAGGACAATGAGCTGCTGTCCTTAACCCCAATGATATTATAAAAAAAAATGTAAGTTTTAAAAAAATATTCATCGTCCCATCCATGCATTTTAACCCTGTCCCAAGTCGTGGTGTCCCAAACTGCAATCCAGCTCATTGGCAGCAGCAGTCCAGTGCTACCTTTACTTTTTACACTGCTTTGTGCTTTCTGTTTTGTATTTTACCACCGGTTTTGTTGCTGCCTTTCTCGCTGATGGAAATAATACTGGCTAGCTAGCACTCCGTACTCCGTAGGATGTATTGCTGCTGATTATATGTCAGATTCTGGTGTAAACAGAGGTGTTACACGGAATTTAAAAAAAATGCAAGATTGAAGTTGGCTCTTGTCACGGCCAATACATATATTAGTACTTCTTTTTGAAGACACTGGAATAGAATATACCAAGTACCAGTAGTTTTTCTGTTTTTGGGACGGAAGTACCAGTAGTACTACAATAGTAATAATAATGGTCATAAATCTTCTGATTCGTTTAGCTATAGCCAGCGACTTTTGTACTGCCGTCAGCTCATGCACTGTGCTCCAGTTTTTCTTATGTTTACCTTTCACTCGATCGATGTGAATGAGCAGCCTGTCTTTCTTCTGATCTGATCTGATCAGCTCCTGTTTCCAGCCGCGCCATCTGCACCGCAAGAGGTGGTCAAATTTGTAAATGTATGTATAAAGAAACTAGATTCGTAAAAGACAAGGTATGTAACTTCGAGAGGTTCGAGGTTCACTCGATTTTGCAACACAGCTGGATTCCTGGAACATTTGAGAGCTTTTAGAACACCTGCACGCTCCAAAAGAGGCACAGCCGCACAACTCACAAAATGCTACTCCATTGTTCTTACTCCACAATCTCATGTCCCCGGAATCTAATTCTTTCATGTTTTCTTTCTTTCTTTCTTTCTTTGTTTTTTTTTTTTAAATTTTGTGAAAATCTGCACCCTAGGCAAAACGTAAGTACTACATATATTAATATATAGTTGCTTGAAGGGGAAAAAATAGGGCAGACAAATATGGATGGATGTTAGACATTGCAATGTTTTAGGGTCCGGCCGTTTGAAACGTAGAAAGAAAAAACCCCGTGCTCGAGACGAGGCCTCAAGTCTTGACGTGAATGGATTGTTGTTTGTTGTGTGGCTCATCCTAGTTTAGTGAAATGTAGCAGAATGATTAGGCAGTCCACCACAAACGCTTAAACAGGGTGACATGTTAAAACGGCAGCGCAGCAAATAACATGACGTGCAAAACGCTAATGCTAAGAAGACAAGAAAAATGCCCGTGCAAATCTGTCAAACTAGGGATCGAGCTGCTTCTCGGTGACAAGGAACGGTTGGCTCCAGCTCTGGAGCGATAAATCGATGGATCGATGCAATCATGCAGTGTTGCGGTCGCTCAAAGAAACATTTCGCAACAGGGATCGAAAGTTTAGAGGAGAGGAGACGCACGGAATCGAGATCCAGCAGGGTGGTGGTCCTCGCCCTCGCGGTAGGCGGCTCAACCACCGAACCCACCACGCAGCAGCGCAGGAGTAGTGGGTAGCCGTAGATTTTCTAGCCCATTCGTAGAATTTTTTTAAAATAATACTTCTTTACAAAAATAAATTGCGGTATTAATACGCGGAAAACAAAAATTACAAAAATAACACCTATTCGCCAAACGGTACGGCGAAATAGCTATTTTCGCCGAACGGTGCGGCGACCACTGCTTAATTACGCAGTTAGCAGTCGGCCGTCAGAGTTTAGGGGAAAGAAGCTATTATCGCCGTACCGTATGGCAACAATAGCTATTTTCGCCGAACCGTATGGCGACAACTCTATTTTCGCCAAACGGTTTGGCGATAATACCCTCGTTTCCCGTGGAATTTATCGCCTAACGGTTAACTGTGTAATTAGACATTTGTCACCACACTGTTCGGCGAAAATAGCTATTTCGTCGTACCGTTTGGCGAATAAGTGTTATTTTTGTAATTTTTGTTTTTGGCATATTAATACCTCAATCATTTTTTAAAAAGTATTATTTAAAAAATTCCCCATTCGTATTTTATTTTTACAAAACTAATACTAGTACAAACATAATTATAACAATAGCTTTTTTCCTGACCGCAAAAACATCAATATGTTACATGTGTCACTTGCCTCACCCGTATACTGCGACAAGTGGTGCCAAGTACCACGGGTGCGGCAGTAAGGCGACAGCGGCTCGGTAGCAAGTGCATCATAGGTGTTGTGCAAGGGTGACTTGGCAAGGCAGCAGCATACGCGAGGCAGCAGGACCTACTGCGGTATCCGAGCGTAGCAATATCAAGCTTCGATCTCTAGCTATAGTACATGAGCGTGATAGGTGATATATCAATGCTTCTGGGATTAAAAAAAACTATTTTGTAATTGATTTAACCCTAGTACTATATTTATAAAAAGAAAAAGGAAAAACGTACGCGACACTAAGTAAAGCTAAGGCTTCAAGCACTCGAGAGAGCAGAACGGGCGGCGGCGGCAGCATGGCAGCAACAGTGGTGATGCCCACCGCGTTGCTGCGCGCGCACGGCTGCCGTGACAGGAAACCATCACATGCCACCGCGACCGCGAGACCCTCACGCAACATGGCGGCCCCATCTGCTAGCCACAGAGAGATGAGAGAAATCTTCTGCCTTGCCGTGGGGGCCACATGGCAGCTTGAGTGCTCGAGCCCCTGGCCCGGGCTCGGGGAGTGGGCCGTGGGCTTCCGCGCAATCACGAGGGGCTTTTCGCACTTTTTCTTTTGCATTATCTTCCGTACCAACGCTGTACTCTCATGAAACTGCGAATCCCATGAAAATTCGATCGTCATCAGTTTTGAGGTTTTAAAGCCTCTCAAAGAAACGCCACAGGTAGGAAATGGTATGTTCTACGTCTCCGCACAATTTCAAGACCAAATTTGATCGGATTTACAAGATAGATCTAGTACCCAAAAAAAGACAGATACTTGTTGGATTAATCCAAACTTTATTCCAACACTGTTTCAAAGCATTTATCTCTTTTTATATCTCTGAAATGAGATCGAGTTTGATCGTAAAATTTTCCAGAGATATAGAGCATACCTTCCACTACATGTCGACAACATTTTTTAGAATTTTTGAAAAACGTACATCTAAAATCGGCGAAATTTTGATTTTTCACCCGATCGAGATGCCCTTGTTTGGTTTCTCTTTGCGGAGAGCTTGTGTATACTTGTATATAGTCGGATGAAAGATGCTTGTATTAACCACCGAGGCTTCATTTTATTTGCTTGTGGCATGTCATATATCCTATAAATTGCAGATAGGAGGTTAGGTTTAGGTCCACTGATTACAAGAAATCATATTTAATTTGAAAAAAATAATAAAATCATTTGGTTGGGGGAAATATAGTTTCCATGGACCATGCATGCGGATACTACTCTTTTATTTGTCTGACACGATGATCTATACTATATAATATAGTCGATGATAACACAAATGTGACAATTGATACTTATGTATATCGAGTTCATAATTATGCAGATCAAACAAAAATCATGATTTAGCAGGCTGTAAAATTCGTGTGTGCATGACTAGCTGTTGCTTTTCAACATGCTATAAATGCCATACTTACGCACAAATCTAATCCTAATGAGTAGTTGTAGCTATGTGTTTCGAGTAATCCCCCGTGGAGAAATGTATGTCGAGTTGATGATTAAGTATGGTAGAAAAAGTATAATAGCAAAGTTCCCTACAGGCCAATAGTACCTCTCTTTCTCTCCTATTTTTTCACTCTTTCACATAGATGATTTGTACATGCTAAAAGCTGTGAGTTTACATAAATGATTGGGCGTAGTTTATAAGATTGCAGGTATGTTTATCGGTCACGTACTCTGCACCAATAGCATGCACTTATGTAAATACTCCTATAACACAGGGTAAGCCGAGTAAAATTTAAATTCTCACCCCGTCCACCATTCAACTCTCATCCCGTCCAACTTTATTCCCTCAACCAAACAAAAAATTAGCTTATCACATTCATCTCTTATCTCTCTAAGTAAACAAGAGCATAAATGACTCCATTTCTATCGGACTGACGCTCCGCTAGCTCTGAAACCAAACCGACCCTAACATTCAAAGCAACCTCGTAACAGCAAATGCCCCTAGTCGTTTCTCAAACTGTTGTTGAGATCGATGTTATGATGCCACGTACGTTGGGGGACGGAGGAGTATCAGATTCGAGAATATGCAGCGCCAGCGGTGGGTGGGTGGGTGCGAGCATCAGCATGATTTTATGTTTGGGCAGTCGTCATCGTTGGTGGGGAGGTGTGGCGAGTGGGCTTCGCTTACGTGGAAGGAAGCGGCATCTCGAGGAGCGCGCGGGTGGTGAGATTTCGGGCAGTGTTTTTTTTTAGAAAAACTAAGAAACGGTATACCGTTGCAACGGTATACCTCTGAAACTCATGAAATTTACGATTTTTTGCACTGAAACTCATGAAACTTACGATTTTTTGCACTGAAACTCATGAAACTTAGCACTAAAAACTGATAAAAATATGAAACTGATGAAACTAAACACTGAAACTCATGAAACCAAGATCAAACTGATAAGTTTATAAGTTTACTGGCCATCTGTCGCTTACCACTCTCTTTTTTTTTACAAGAAAGAAGAAAGAAGAAAAGGCGCAGCGCAGAGGGAGGAGGAGAGGACAGGTGAGCTGGGCATGAGCGGGAGACAGCTGGAATTTCGCTCCCCTCCGCCCGCCCGCCGCGGCCCTAGGCCCAGTCCGTGAACACCCACCGCAGAAAAGTCCACCCGATTCTTCCAACCGCTGGACTATCTCTCGAGCCTCCCTGCCTCCCTGGTGAGATTTTATTTCATTCCCCGGGAATGCCGGAGTGTTTGTGTGGTGTATGGACCGGGCTCACGCAGGGTTTTGGAGCGCTAATACCTTGCCTTTTGTTTACTGTCGTAAACTGTAGCCACGTTTTCCCCGTCTCTCTCCCCATGTGTCCCACACACTTCACTATGCGCGGGCCCACCCGCCCATTCTATTTCGCTCCCCCGGCCCTCCAAATTGGAGCTCCGTTTCCCCGCTATGCCCTCGGTTGCTCCGCCAAGTATCCGTTCTGCCCCTCGACCAACCCTAGCAATCAGAAAAATGATTTGGGGATAGATTGGTCCCCCCAAATCTTTGAGCTGGGAATCGAAGTGGGATCTCCTCAAAATATACTACATGCGACACACACACACTGTGATGCTATGGTCTTCCTTGACTGTGAAAGCTGGAAGAGCAATTCGTTGAATAGTCAACCTATCCAGCGTGCTTGACATGATGCACATGCTTTAATTGCGGCTACATCTGCTGTACTCTTAAGCAGCGCAGTTACAACAATAGCCGCCGGGTGGTCAATAGAAGAGCAAAAAAACTGAATCACAAATGCTGGATGCAGACGCCGCGCGTGTGTGATGGGTTTGCGTGAGCAAAAAAAACTGAATCACAACTGCAGGATGCAGACGCGGCGCATGTGTGATGCGTTTGCGCGCGTGTTATGTAGCCTGGCAGTTGTTCTCCTTCTTTAATGAATGACCGTGACGTACATTGGATTCCTCACATTTGGAACAGCCAGGGGTGGAGCTGGGCCTCGGGCCACTGGGGCCTGGGCCCGAGGCCCAGTCCAAATAGCAATTGGAAAAATGAACTTTTTTTAATTAGGCCCGAGGCCTTCGATTACCCGCTAGCCCACCGCCGGTTCCAGCGAACACAGGCAAGCAACCCTAATGCAACTCCGGTCTCGGATCTCGAGCTTGCCGCTTCTTCCGTCGCCGTCGGCGCGTCCCGCCGCCTCGCTCGTCGACGCGGCCCCACGCACTCCGCTCGGCGCCCGTCAGCGCGCCTCCGCTAAATCACCGCCCCGTCAAGTCTCGCCGTCGATCATCCCCGTCGCCGCTTGCGTCAGTCTTGCCTCCAACCAGCTGGCGCAACTCCGCTCGCCTCGAGCCTCGGCGCCGCCTTCGCTCGTCGGCCGGCCCGCCTCCTCACGGCCTCGCCTGCGCCGCCACTCGTGGCCTCGCCCGGCAGCGGCGCCCTGTGGCCGCTCTAGGCTTGCTTGACCTTTGATTTGAGTTCAGACTTTCTTCAGACCTTCAGACCTTCAGGCAATCCACAATCAGGTAGCTTCTTCGATAGTTTAATTGATGCACTGATGACTGATGGATAGTTTAATTGATTAATTGATGCACTGATGGACATTTTAAGAGATGCACTGATGGATAGTTTAATTGATGCACTGATGGACATTTTAGGAACTCTAATTTGATGCAACTGTGAATCATCAAATATGTATTAGTCTAGATTTGAATATATTGATTAATCAATTGGATTCAATTTTTTTCGACAGTAATAGTCGCTAATTTTCGGCCCGATGCTTATAAAAATCCTGGCTCCGCCACTGGGAACAGCCATAACATTCACCAAACTATACGGTTTCTGCTATTTCTATATATGTTTCAATCAACGTGACATATGTCGTATGTAATAAAATGCAGCGTCGTATTTTATAGTGTGCCAACCCCAACTTTTGATGGAAAATATTGGCGAAACGAGCAAAACATTGAGACGCATTATTTTCACGTCAGGATACGAGAAAAGGCCAGCATGCGGAGATAGAGTATACATCCTGTAGATGCAAAGTTCGTTAATACTCGTGGAACTTTAACGACCTCAAATTCTTCTTCTCTCAAGCAGAGTATTCTTTTGACTGGTCTCGGAGCTTCGTCAACACAGAAAACAAGCTAATAATTGCTTCCCGTTCTAACACTCCGCATCAGCAGGCATGCACGCCTGCCTACTTTCATGTGCCTCCAAGCGAAACGGCATGAGTATATTAGTATCTACCTCTCCTAATCTTAGCCATACACAATAGATCCAAGGATTCATAGTTAGAATTAGCATCTAATATCTCATTAGTACTATGTATAGAGGGAGAGATAGATAGACACGCGCGTGCGAGTTCCTCACCAAACCTGCAATAGTTTTTGTTATCCCTTAATCACGCTCCGCTTAATATAATGAACAATTAAATGCCTGCTGCCACTACCTGTCCACATGTATAGTATATTGATGGCGGCATCAAGATTGCATGGAGTTTCAGAAGAGGGGTAGGAGTATGATTTAGGGTGTTTGGTTGATGGGATGACTGGTTGAATGGGATGGGATGGTTCTGTACCATTTGATTCTATTATTTTTGTGAATAGGATGGTTCAGCATTTAGATGGAATATTATTCAAATTTGTATCACTTGGTTTAGGATGGGATGGTTCCATTCAAACAACTAAACACATGGAGCCAACTCTTATATGTACTACATGGTAGAGACAAACAAACACACCCTTAAGTAATCATGTCATTCGTATGATGGCAGCATGACTGCTTCTAAGAACACGTTAGAAAAAAAATGTAGAAATGTATTTAAATTGATTGCTTTGTACTTGAGGTCGTTAAGTGAGCTCCGTTCAAATTTGCAGGAGGTATTTTCTTTTGCATATAAATTAAGAAGATATTGAAAATAACCAGACTACCACTAATTATTATCTTTAAACACTACATTCAACGCATGCAATGAACTTTATCACAATATATACTTGATCACGACACGTGTTCATCAAGCTTGAAAACATGTAATATGATATGGAACAGTAATGCAAATCAGCAAACGAAGATTAATTTCTTCAGATCAAAGATTAAATACAATCTTTGCGTGTTCTTATTGATTTACGCACACTGCAATCACTAAACATCCAGCACTCTAAGCTATGGAATAGACCAACGCACGCTGACATGATCATCACAAGCATCATGTAGAGAGCAAGCAGGAGGTAAATTGCGAGCATAGAGCCAATACAAGAGTAACATGGATCATCACAAGAATTCTGAATTCCTCCCCAAACCGACGTTTCGAGCTCGATAGTTGTGATCGCCGCCATGCCCGCGGGAACACGCCGAGCATCTTCGCCCTGCCCAGGCACTCGACAAGCTTCTTGGCACCCTCCACCTTGGAGGCCAGAAGGCCCTGCAGGATCCCACACGCGTCGCCGTCGGAACGCTTGGGTCGAGCAGCTGAACCATGTTGACGATGCCCCTCTCATCCTTCTTGAACAACTTCCGGTAGCCGCTCGCCGTGACGAGCGCGGCCAGTGCCCTCGCGGTGGCGGATTGCTCGGTGACGGCTTCGGCCTCCAGTATTATCAATGGGATCACGTACGTCCTCGATCGACCTTCTTCCTCGCCCTGCCACTGCCGCCGTTGCACAGTTTGGCCAATGCCATGGCCACCTCCTTGTACGTGTTGGCCTTGTCGCTACCCAGTGCGACCACGACGTGGCCGATGAAGCTGGTGGAGACGTCTATCTCGTGACGGCGGCGCCGGAGGATGGAAACAGCGGCGGTGGAGCTAGCCCATGGACCATGGTGGGGGAAGGGAGAGGGGGGACCAAGAGTAGCGAGGCGAAGAGTCTAGAGCAAGGTTAGCATTAGCAATATCATTTGGAGAAAATTGCATGAAGTTCGGTAATAGGGAAGTAAAATTTGGTAAAAAAAAAAAACTAAAGAGTTTTTCAATCAATTTTTTTTAAAAAAAAATGCGGTATTCACCGAAACCGATCGATTTTCATCAAAAAAAAAATTGTCGATAGATTTTTTGAACGATTTTCATCGATTTTTATCTAAAATTAAGCGATTTTCACTGATTTTTTAAATTAAACCGATTTATCAAATAATTATAGATACCATACCGTGTTAATAAAGACAAAAATTACTCGATTTTCAACAATTTTTGAACCTTGTCTAGAAACGTAGCTAATGGGAACGACTTGTCTCGAAACGCAGCTAATGGAACCAGGGACGACGCACTCGATTCGTCTCGGCGCAGCGGGGCCCACCAAAACGCGTGTTGTGGACACCCAGATCGCCCAAGCGGGGTTTCTATCGGTTTGCATGTGTCTTGGTCCTGTAAACCGGGTGATATCTTGCATGACATATTGTTCCGATCTCTGTCCTACTTATACGGTGTATCCTTACGTTAGGCTTTTGCACGATACATTGCCATGGATGAGTGTTTAGATGAATATCTTGTTTACATTTTAAAATAAAAATATAAACCTACTTTACTTTGTTTTAATCTATAAATTTTAGATCTGAAACGAAGCTAGAATCTAGTGCCACCGCACCGGCCGATCCTGACTCGCCGAGTTGGTGCTCAGGCTATACTGTACTACCGTTGAGCCAGTCAGGGTACCTACGTAGCTACGTTGAGGCGAGGAGGCACGAGTTATTCAGCGGCAACAGCCCTACCTTACCTACGTAGCTAGAGCGAAGAGGGAGAAACAACGTTGGAGGCTGGCTACGGATGGACGTAGGGATGAAACCGGGTCGGATACGGGCGGATATTGCTCGTCCCGTATCCTAACCCATATTTTTTTTCCGGATTCGGAGTCGGATACGGATGTCCCGGATCTGGATCTGGTGGATTATTCGAGGATTCGGATCTGAGCGGATACGACGGATTCGTGGGATCGGATATCATAATCGGATAGTAGTATAATACATAATTGTGTACGTAAAAGAAAGAATGAAGCATTAACCTTATAACATTAGCTTCAAGTCATAATTATTTCAACGTATGATGGTAGTATAGTTAGAGGTGCAAATGGGTCGGATATAAGGAGAGATCGAGACATAAAGAAAACAGAGAACAAGGGGAGCTCTTCCATCAAACTTAGCCTTACGGAATAAATTCCTGGAGATATTAAATAGTGTTGAATTGTCATATTCTGACAAACTGAAGATATACTTCTCTCATAATGAGGACTACTCGGATTTGTTTGCTATGCTTCAATTTAGCGACTCAACTAATTCCAGTAATTTGAATAGAAAAGAAGTTTATGAAATAAGTTGAACAAATCAATTTAGGTAAAAGCATTATGTCATTACTCTATTTGTTTGTTGATAGATTTGTTGAAGTTCACTCTTAATAACAAAGTAGTGTTTTTTAGTGCCAATATTAAACAACTACTCTATCTATCCAATAATGAACCAAATTAATGGAAGAATAACTAATTTTATCCGGATATTCGGGTCGGATATTTACCGGATATCGGATCGGATATTGCTCTTCCCATATCCTAACCCATATTACATGAGATTTTTCGGATACGGATCGGATATTGCTCTTCCCATATCCTAACCCATATTACACCGGATTTTCCGGATACGGATACGGAAAACATCGGTACGGATTTTAAACGGATTCGGTATCGGATCGGGCGGATATTTCCTGTCCCGTTTTCACCCCTAGATGGACGTAGTACAGGCCATCTAGTGGAGTAGTACTATAATTTACGCAATGCGCTGGTTGGTGGTGGTGGATGGGCGGCGCAGTGAGCAGACAAGCGATTCATTTCCACCGCACCCGCCTCCGCCTGGTCCCCCGGTCAAAGGACGCGCCGCTGACCCGCCCGGGAGCAGCGAGCCAGCCGAGTGTCAGCACCGTAAATAAGCGCCAACTCCCGGCGCCCCGTCAGACCCCCGTGCCATTGCCACGCAGCAGCACCGCCCAAATGAACGGCTAGAAGATATACGTGCTACGCTACGTACACTGACGATAATATTATTCGTCTGGTAAAGATAAATTATAAAATAGTTTAAGAATCACATGTTGTAGAAATGATAAATAGAAAATCTATAATTCAGCCAACATCGATACATCTCAAAACTAATTTGCTTCATTCGTACTATATAGTACTAATAAAAAGGGGAGAAACGGTAAGAGTTATGTTACAAAGCCTAATGATCAATTAGAGCTTGCTTTCGATCTCGAACACACCGTAAAATCGAGCAACAATAAATATAATAATCTAACCGAACTAAATAACGTAATAAAAAGAGATATGCATTCATCGTTACAGGCAGACTACGGTTAATGCTATAAAAATGTTGCTCATATAGGTATTTGTCAGATATTATATCTTGGATTAACCATATGATTCGTAGTATCCATGGTAATTAACATAAAAGGCAAACTTTGTCTTATTTAGTAGGAGGACAAAAATGAAACAAACCTGAAACTTTATATTTACCAAGCATTAATTCAATGGAGGAGTGGTATAGAAAATAGTACTTTTCTATGGATAAACCAATTGAATCTTTTCATCTTAACCTTAAGTTTTTATTGCTGAAGCCTATGGTTAATCCGCGATAACAAGTCAAGAGTAATAACGACATGCCTAACTATAGCACTAATCTGCTATTAGGTAGTTACAGTAAAAGAAACACACCATGATAAGTAGGGCAATTTAAAATATCTAACCTAGATTCCTCCAACGAAATCCCATTCGCAAGCATGTAAAAGCTCAATCGCCTTTCCAGACGCTGGTAAAGATTGCCCAAGTTTTAACAAACGAAAACTATAATAGTGTAACTGATTTTATAATCTAGCTTCAAAATTATGTGACCAAGAGAGTAAGTTGCCATATTGTTGATGGTCCGTTAGCAGTAGTGGTATGTTCATTATGACACCATGAATCAGATTAGTTAATTTTTTTATTGCGAAACTCTATAATATGAACAAACGTACAATTTGTAGTGTCATCGCCGATTGGGATTGGCAGTGAAAAAGATCTTACCATTAATTAGCAAGCGAAATTTCAATACTAAGATAAAAAATATATAGTAAGAGTTGGGACCATATGATTCTTTTTATAACCTTTTTATTGAAAGCAGTATTGAGGCTGCATCAAGAAGGCATTATTGGAGATTGGATATATACTTTTAACATCTCTATGAAATCTGCTTGTTAGGTATCTCAGTACGGTAAAACCTTGTTCTACTCATTTTCCACTTCATGGTCAGGGAAAAAAAACAATGGTATAAGCTAAAGGAATACTAGTAAAAAAAGTAACCAACAATGAATTCTATAGTAAAATTAACCGAGGTATATAGGGCATGGAACTGTGTGTTCATAAATTTTGAAGAAAATAGCTAACAGAAGATGATGTTTCTGGGCACTATGCGCTAACAGTTAAAGGATGTATAGTAGCATTATCCTGTAGAGAGTTCTATATTTTTCTTCGTTTTATTGTGGAAACGATACGAGCATAACATTGGTCTGAATAGCACACAACACACAGTTATCAAACATTTTTCATCGTTTCACCGAAAATATGTGGTGAGACATGATGCTTGTTGTTTCGAATGAATTATCTGGTTTCAATCTAGGGTATACAAATATGCTGTAAGAGAGACATCTTTGGATACCGATGTGCAGGAATAATGTAACGTTTTTGTAAGATATTTTTTTACCTTTGCCTGAACCAGTTTTGAACCCAAGCTAACCATCTGGGGTTCTGAAGCCCCATACAGTGCTAAAAAATCAGGACATATCCTGCAAATACCTCAACATGGACTTGTTGTTTTCTAGGAGAATTATTTCAACCATTTTTTTTGACAGAACTAAGTGAGTCTTTTTTGCCATATGTAAAATGTACCATACTATTAGTTTTATTAAATTGCCAAAAAAAATACCTACAAAAGAGAAGACATGGTCAAAAAAAAATTAGGCTAGAATGACCAACCAGTTAATTAGCATCTAGCAAACTATTAGATAATTTAATTAGCATCGTGAGACATGACGAAACCACATTCATAGTCTACAGATGACCTTCAAAGCATGCAAACATTATTTATAATCCAATTATTTTAAGCTACATACTTACAAAGCAGCTCTCCATAGACTGATATTCTAGAGCATCGAAAATCAACATAATACTTTGGGAAAAAAAGAATGGAGGCCCATTTGATATATTGAGGGGTCCTAAATACCATAATCTATATAATGTTACAATAAAATGGATACGAGACCCATAACAGAATGGCAACGATCAGATTCAGGTAACTTACTATGCAACCTGCATCCTAAACATGTAGATAGCAGAACAACAGTGATCAGCCTCAGGTAACAACTACGCAATCTCTATCCCAAACATGTAGATACATTAGGTAGTTAATCGGGTACATCAATCATGGAGCACCGCACTTGAGCAATAACCGACTGGGGAAAAGGTATTTTGATTGAGCACAGTGTAAAGATCTGTATAGGGAATACCTGAGAAGTGAGAGGATCTCATGTTGCAATGGCTATGGGGAGGATATAACCGCAGCCGGTCGCCATCGCCATCTGAAGTAGGCGCCTGGAGCACGACGAAGGGAGCAGGCATCCATCTAGAGCCAAACTCCATCTAGAGCAAAAAGGAGGGATGCCTACACAGGAACTAACCATAATGGTGTGACCGAGGACTTTGACATTGTTTCATTTAATCTCATACCAAGCTGTAGAAATTTGTAGATCATGTTGACCAAGTAGAAGATATAGAAAAAATCTAGGCCTTCAAGTCAGTATAGCCTTTTCAATTGCAGGCTCGGTAGGCGCAGATGCCTCATGGAGTCGTGGGTGAAGTACCCCCTCTTGAGCTTGATCCGGCGCGGTGCGCGATTTGGACCTTATCGGCGAGGTTCAGCATGTGCGAGAAGGAGTCGAAAACGATGATGGAGTCAACGGGGGCAGGTTGGCGAGCATGCTTCCTAGCTTGTTGAGCACTTCGTACCCGCCATTCTCCTCCATCGAGAGCTCGTAGCACTGCTGCACCTGCAGAGGCGAAGAGAACCAAATGACGGTGTGGACATAGCGTCGAACAGGTGGTGGACAGATCTTGGAACCATAGAGGGGGAGGAAGGGGAGGGAGCGGCGCACAACAGGGACGTACAAATTCGCAAAGGTGGGGGCCATGCAGGTCTTGGAGGATGTCGAGGAGGCGGCCGACGAGGAGGGCATCGTACTCGACGGGCTTGTCATCCTCGGAGGGGCGGAGGTCGCAAGGAGCAGGAGGGGATGAGCGGCGGAGGCCACGAGGAGGCAGTCGGGGAGCGGGGCTTCTCGAGGGCTCCGCGTCGGCCGATCCCACCATGCTTTAAGCGCCATCGAAGGAGAGATGCGGATGGGCGGATGGGCAGCCAAGCGGAGAAGATGACGTCGAGGAAGCGGCCGATGAGGAGGGCATCGTACTCGATGGGTTTGTCATCCTCGGAGTGGCGGAGGTCGTGAAGAGGCAGCTGGGGAGCGGTGCTTCTTGAGGGTGTGAGGCCCCGGATCGGCTATCCAGAATCTCCTGTGTATTTCCGTACTAGTCCCAGATCAGTAGCTAGTACACACAGTCACAGTGATACTTCATTGCCGAACATGACGAAAGTTGTAATATAAATATGCAAGTATGAGCCACATGGCCACTTATTACAATACTCGGTTCAACGACCGGACACAAAGCAGCAGAAACAAAAGTAAAACGAAACGAGCGAGCGCCACAACGCCACAAAGCGACTACGTTTACGCGACTAGTCCTCCCGGCGAACCTCCTCCTAAGAACTCCTCCTTCTTCCTCAAGATCTTGAAATTCTCTAATGATTACAATGTTGGTGTAGCACGTGAGTACGAAGGTACTTTCGCAAGTCCAGAAAATATGATCATGTGGGGCTTTCCAAAGGAAGCTTAATGGGGTTTATTTGCATAAAGCCACATTTTATTAAATCATACTTAAGTAAATAATTTCACAAAGCATCTTTTACAATTCTTTGTAATAATTGAATTAATTAAAATTAATTAACAATGTAGTGAGGTTCTATCCACCACCACTAACATAAGGGCTCTATCCGCCAACAGTTAAAAGATCAAGTTTATTCATGTGACTCCATCCGTCAAATGTAAAACAGGTTCGATCCACCTGGTTGGCTCTTTCCGCCAAACAACATCCGAGAGTTCTAACCACTCCCGAACCCCAAAACAAACCACTTTTCATTTTTAAAAACAAAATCAAAGTCTACCAATATGAAAGCATTCTTCGCTTTGCCTTTAACTGTAGGCACGGCTATTCGAATAGTTTTACTCTGCAGAGGTGTACAACTTTACCCCACACGACACTCATCATCTCTTAATGCCAAGCTATTAACACACTTCCTTTGGTGTGCCTACAGAGATCGTGACAAGACCGCTATACAATGTATCTACCTAGCTAGACCCACCTACGAGGTTTCACCCGTTAGGAGTTCCAACTCGCCAAAGACAGAAGCCCCTCTTGCTTGCCGGTGAGAAAAACAACATTGCCTCCGTCCAGGCATTCACATTCAACCGAATGGTGAGTCTAAACTAGGCTTCTACAAATTAGTGGGCCAGTCGCACTCATTATAGACATGTGGTAGTACAAGATTGCTTAGAATGGACAATCACAAGCGCCGGGTCCTTATGTGACTTGGGGCTGATTTGCACAAGACAAAACGTGCTCCAACCGCACTCCACCCGACAAACCAAATCAGCCCCAAGTCCAAAACATTTTCTCCTTTTCTTTTTATTTCAGAAAACAGTACTAAAATCATACTAATAATCATCAAATCACATTTGATAACATTCTTTTTGAATAATCCCACCCATGGGTTGTTTTCATCGGAAAAGGCCCTAAGCATTTCTACCGCACTACTTAGCAAAGGACACCATATAACATAAGCATGGTAATAACAATGTCCTATGGTTACAAGGGATATGATTAACAATGTCAAGGAGGAATCAACAATTTCGGAATAGCTAGCACTTATATTTGACATATTTCATTAAACATAGCCATGCAACTTTATAAACAATTTTAAATCATTTTCAAGCAAACATAGAGCAAAATGCGTCAAGGAGACTTGCCTTCTGTCCCGGGTAGGTCTTCGTACGCGGGAAGTTCGGCGGCGGAATCGGCGGTCGCGGCGGGATCGTCGACTACACGCAAAACGAGGCAATAAATAAATAACAGAAAATAAATAAAATCTAAAAATTATAAAATTAGTACTGGCAAGTAGATCTTGATTTTAGATGAATTTAGAAATTTGAATGGAGTCAAACAGAGTTCGGATGAGAAAGTTATGAGCTTCCGAAGTTTGAATTTTGAATAAATCGGAACATCGGGAATATTCCCGGAATATGCCATTGTTGACTGGCCCACTGGTTGACCAATGACTTTGACTGGATTTGGTCTATTACATGAGGGCCCCATGTGTCATAGGGATGGAAGAGCTTCTTCAACCTTGAGCTTGCCATGCCCATGGAGGGAGAGAGAGAGCTTGAGGGGAGCGTGGGGGAGGGGCTCACGGCTGTGAGGACCGGGCGTAGGGGTCGCCGGCGGCGAGGTTTGGCGCCGCCGGCGACAAGCGGCGCTGGCCAGCTGGATGACGCGCGGCTGCGGCTGGGGCGGCGTAGGCGCGGGCGGGCGGGCGCGAGCCGCCACCAATGGCCGGAGGCCATGGCCAAGCACACATGCACCACGTACACAGAGCTTTCCCAAAACCAAAGAACAGAGAGCCCAAAGAAATGCTAAAACTTGGATTTCTAACTCATTTTTGCATGGAATTGATCCAAACAAAAGCCTAGAATCAATAGATAACATCCTTAGGGACATCTAGGAGGAAGGGATTGAACCAAAACTCACCGGAATCGGAGAAATCGACGAAGAACGGAGGTTCGGCCGAATGCACAAAAGCTCCAAATTCGTCGCCCACGGTTGAGAAATCCTAAAATTGGAAGATAAATTAGAATCTAGACTCCCATGCTAACACAAAGAAACGAACGGGAGGAAGAATGATCCACCGTAGTGGATGATATGATCCAAAATCCGAAGAACACGAAGAACACCAAGCTTTCGTCGGTTTTCTTGATCCTCCGGGCAAACGACAATGAGAGGCAAAAGGGAGGGTGAGTGTTCTGGAAAGGGGACTCCCTCACGGAGATTTGAGAGGCGGAGATGCGCGAAACGGATTAGAAACGGACGAATTAATGCCATAATGGCGATTTTCGGTTTTGGAAAGATTGTTCAAATTTCGACGTGATTTAGGGTGCATTAACCCCATGGATGGAAAGAGGAGGCCGTCGTGATTCCAACGGATCCGGCGGTTCGTGTTTTGGAGATTTTTGGACTCGGGTGAATTTTCGGGTACCGGCAGGACTGGAAAATCCGATTTTTCGCCCAGGAGGGAATTAATTCCCGATTTCGGATAGGAAGGGATGCCAGATTAATATAAACACCAATGAAACTCCAAATTTTGAATTTACTTTATTTAAATTAGGTTTTTCTCCAGAATGCCAAAATGAGGATGTTACAGAGGGCTCCACGTCAGCTGATCCCAGGGCTCCTCGTCGGCCGATCCCACCGTGCTTTAAGTGCCATTGAAGGGGAGACGCGGAAGGGCGGATGGGCAGCCAATCGGAGAAGATGGATGGCCTGGGCAACGGGGACCCGTATGCAAATATAGAGAATGACGGGGATTTCTCCACAGAAAAGTGATGATGTGGTCCGCGTGAGAGCTCACGAATCTCACGCGCTATATGATAGTTAATATTTTGCCGCGCGCACGGAGGTGTTCCCATGTTTTCCCCTGCCCCAAAGCACGACCACCACTTGGCTCGCTGGCCTGCCCTACCCACGTGCGGTCCACTGCTGCCGCGACCTGCCTGCTCGTGCTCATGTGGAGGAGTGGACTGGAAGTGGAGATACTGCACATGCTGCCTACACGGAATTACGAGTTCCTGCATGTCCCGCCGCACACACGAAAGTTTTCATTTCCTGTAATCTGAGAGCGGCTTGATCGTAGCCATCTTTTTTGCTTTCAAATTTCAAATTTTTAGGGTTTTGGTGATTGACCTACGATCTTGACGATCATCCCTATATTGTTGTATGCTGTATTTTTTTTCTCAAAATACGTAAAAAATGCTATCTATGTATTTTGCAAAATGACCAGCTAGTCTTTGTTTGGAACATAGAAAACTAAATGCATGTGTATGAAACCCACATTAATTTATGGCATATTTTAATCAAAATTGCAACCGATCATACGTTTCATACATATGCTTTGTATCGTACACAACCAAACTACCACCCACTCACACCCCATTCCTAATGCCCCGCCTCCCTTACCGCTCCCCATAACCCACACATTCATTACCAAATCTCAATAGCAACTTTATCACATCGCATTCATGCTCCTCTTCTAGGCTCCGACCATATGCAACAGCCACTATGAGCGGCTAATGAGCTTTGTTAGGGGTGGGCATTCGGTTTATTTGGTTATATTGGTTCGGTTTACTCGGTTTTTTAAAAAAATTGGTTTCTGGAAACTAAAAACCGAACCGAATAGATTTAAAAATCGAATCGAATTAATCAAACTAATTCGGTCGGTTAATTCGGTTTTCGGTTCACCGAATCTCAACACAACACAGTGACTCAGTGAACATCATCTGACCAAAGAACTAGGAGTCTAGGAATCACATTCACATCTCAAGTTTTCAACACCAACATTCACATCAGTTGGCAGTTCCCCCTCAACCACAAGCAGCTTAACCAAAATTGTCAAACCAATCTATTTTAGAAACAAAAATTGTCGACGATTGGAGAACGGGCTCTCGCCGAGCTTACTTGTTGAACGAGGGATCAACAGGGCCCCGTCGTACGAACCGGGGCGATCGTCCGAGCAATGCGAGATCGGGAGTGTCGGGGATTGACTATCTGATAAATGACCGCGATACCCCCGGAGGATCCTGAGGTCGCCGATCAAGTGGTACCAGCAAAAGATGCTCAGAAGACCGTCCGAGCAGCTTACCTCCCGAGCATACGTGTCCGCCCCTTCGCTTACGACCATTTTAGAAGATCACGAGCAAGCATGCTCATAAAAACCACGTCATACCCGTGTACATGGTCGGTGGACTCGGTCATGCTACGAGGAAGGAAGGTAGCAACCAACCAGCCGAAGATCAAGGGAAATCGTACCCAAAATTCAAATAACGCGCAGATCAAGGGCAGCAGATCGCGGATATGGTTGCATAGCGCAAATCCAAGGGGTAGTTACCTTCTATGTATCTCTAGGCGTAGTATTTAAACCCCCTGGTATCTGTAACAACAACGACCCCCAAGAGAACACAATACACTGGAGTAGGGCTATTATCTCGGCAGTGAGAGGCCCGAACCAAGATAAACACCACGCGTCATTCTCCCGACTTCGCGCTACTCGGACGACCACCTCGGTTCGTACGACGGGGCCCTGTTGATCCCCCATTCAACAAGTAAGCTCGGCGGGAGCCCGTTCTCCAATCGTCGACAGGGAGAAAGACACGCGGTGTTTATCCTAGTTCGGGCCTCTCACTGCCGAGATAATAGCCCTACTCCAGTATATTGTGTATGTGTGTTTTTTTCCTTACAGATACCAGGGGGGTTTAAATACAGCGCCTAGAGATACACAAAAGGTAACTACCCCCTAGATTTACGCTACATACCCTTATCCGTGGTGCCCACGATCTGGCAGCCTTGATTCGTGCGTTGTTTTCAAATTTCTGGTGCGCCCTTGCTTGATTTCTGGCGGATTGATCGCTACCTTCCTTCTTCGTGGTATGACCGAGTCCATCGACCATGTACCCGGGTATGATGTGGTTTTTACGAGCATGCTTGCTCGTGATCGTCTGGAATGGTCGTAAGCGAAGGGGCGGACGTGTATGCTCGGGAGGTATGTGCTGGGATGGTCTCCCGAGCATCTTCTGCTGGTACTGCATGATCGGTGGCCTCAGGATCCTCCGGGGGTACGTACCGCGGTCTTTTATCAGATAGCCAATCCCCGACAAAAATAGACTAAAAACAGGAAGCGGGTCGTTTCTTTGTTCTTTGTAAAATTCATTTGCTTGGAAGATGCATCTCTTTTTAAGGATATTGGTTGTGAGCAGTATCCTTTTTAAAGTTCAGACTTTAGATTAGTGTTGTATCTCAGCATTATTAAGGATATTGGTTGTGAGCATAATAGATAGATAGGAAAATCTGGTGGTTAGGGAAACGCGGGCTCTTACTCGAGGCAGCCTTCCTGGAGGTGGCGAGGGGGTCGGAGGAGGTGGCAGCGAAGCAGATGCAAGGCAAGGGGATGGTGACAATGATGCCGGTGCCAGTGAGGGCAGAGAGTGTGTCGAAGGAGGCGACAGTGAAGCGGATGCGGGGCAACAGGGGACGATGTTGGGGGGGAGGAGGCCGCGCATGACCTGCGCCACCAGGAGCAGGTGGGAAGCCCCAATCCACGCCCACCGCGGAGGTCGGGTGCTCGAACGGCCGAACGGTGGCAGCGTCACGGGTTCGCCATTCGCCAATCTTGGGGAGTTGGGGTAGGGTTTGCCAAGCCGACCGAGCCCCGAGTGGAGTGGGGACTTGGGGACTTGGGGTAGGGTTTGCCAGTTGCCATTTAGCTAGGGGGAGCGGGTTGCGGGCCTTGCAGGCTACATGGTGTCAGGGCCAGCCTTTGGGAATTCTTTGGTTTATCGATTTATTCGGTTTCCACAATTACAAAACCGAACCGCACACCGAAAACCGAACAATTCCTAAATAAAAAACCAAATAATTAATCAAAAATAGGAAAAAAAAACAGAATTTTTCGGTTATTTCGGTTTGGTTCGGTTTTTTTGTTTCAGTTAAAATTTGCCCACCCCTAGCTCTACAGCCCCATGGATGTTGCCTCATCGAGCGGCGCCGTAGTTTCTCCACCATCGCTACCACAACCTCTATTCTTTTATTACCCACATAGCTTTTTATTTTTGTGCTCATCACAAATTTATTGCACTACTCTAGGAGCATATCAAAATGGTTTGAGTGATGGGTTTGTTGTAACCCTGGAATATTTACTGCATGTTCATCCAATTGATGTTGCATGTGGCAATTTGTTGCATATTTAATTGTTGTTTCAAACTCTTGTACTAATTTTTTTTTCTAAGGATATTACACTTCTTTTTTGGTATTTTATTGCACATATTAATTACAATTATTACACGTATTATCTAATAAATTTATCGAACGGCCGATTCCTAATCATTTTTCATTTTAATCGAATAGTACGAGAACATTAGATGACATGCACTTAAATGAACCATAAGTAAATTAAAGTTGTTTGGCTCATTGGCTGTACCATATGTTTTTTTCCCCATAAGCTGTGAGCTCATTTACTTTTCTCTAAAATATATAGATAGGAAACCGACCATATCGCAAGCAAGAACATCTTTTTCTCCTCCTCCCTAGTCACTTCCGTTCCGTTCCGTTCCCCTTCCTCTCCCCAGCCCCACCCAGTACTAGTCCCCGCCGCTGTGTTCCACCCCCATTCGCCATTCCGTCGAGCACCCTACGCTCGCCGCCGGCCGCCGCGTCCTGGCCTCGCGGGGTGAGGGTGGGGAGGATTTGTGGTTTGAGAGAGAGAAGAAGGCGCTTCGGATGGTGTGATCGGCGCGCGTCGGAAGGTCGGGGATGGGGAGGGTGGTGTTCGGGGTGGCGGTGGGGTGCGCGGCGGCCACGTGCGCGATCGCCGCGGGGCTGGTGGCCCGTCGGGCGTCGGCGCGGGCGCGGTGGCGGCGGGCGGTCGCGCTGCTGCGCGAGTTCGAGGAGGGCTGCGCCACGCCGCCCGCGCGCCTGCGGCAGGTCGTCGACGCCATGGTCGTCGAGATGCACGCCGGCCTCGCGTCGGATGGCGGGAGCAAGCTCAAGATGTTGCTCACCTTCGTCGACGCGCTCCCCAACGGGTACGGCTCTGCGGTTCGTTACTGCTTTCTTTGCGTCGTGGTTCGTTGCCTAGCGATTCCTTGATGATCTGTGGCGCTTCTTTCTTTCGTTTCCTCTTTTTTGCGATTCGTAATTAGACCAAAAAAAATAACTTAATTTTTTCTTCTTCTGTTCTTTAATTGAGACGTTGTTGGTAGTTGGATCATACCCTTGCATCTTGCCATCTTGCTGGTTGCCATGTTCATCTTGTGCGCATATGCCAATGTGGTTTCTTTATTGGATTCTTGCTTTCTTGCCTTCCGAATGATATCCAGTGATGCGCATTTCACGCCTTTCTTTTGGGTGTCTGTGCGAAATGCTACGAGCACAGATTTGCCTTGTGGCTTTTAAGCTCTCTACTTTAACCTTGACGTAGTGGTGGAAGTCATCGATTCGAGCCTGATTATCTCTAAACCCAATGTGATTACTTGACGCCTTCTTTGATAATTTACACCGGTGCACAGCGACGCGCATTTTCTTGCAACTTCCCCCCAATGCACGCCGCATTGGGCTTGTCATTTGGACTAATCATCTGAATGCTGCTAATTTGGATCGTCTCACATGTTTTTTGTTTCACCCTTTTATGGTTCTTGCAATCGTGCTGTTGTTTGGCACTACTGTGGAGCGATAAAAAAAATTGGCTCATGGCTTTTCTGACGTGTTCACCGAACAGTAAACAAATTTGGGCCGTTGCTTTTTCTGATATCTTCATACTAGATATACTACTTCAAAAAAGCTAGTGGTGGTGGTTAATGTGCTCCTCCCAAGTTCCCAACTCCCCAGTTCCTACAAAATCTCTAATTAAAACAGAAAAAAAAAAAATCAATCTACCGGGTGCGCGGCAGTGCCGAGGGCGCGGAGACGCGATGCAGCGGAGGGTCTACCCCTAGAGATACTTCCGGGTGGATGTTGGGGGCAGTGTTCTTGATGGCGGGGCTGACCGGCGAGTTGACCGCAAATTTGTTGGATCGGGGACGGTGTTCCACCAACCTGCATCCAGGCCACACACCCCAAAGCTGACAGCCACGAGTGCCATTTGCACTGTAATTGTGCTGTTTTCCTAAGATTCTTTTGAAACCAAATGAGTACAACAAAGCAATTGTGCTGTTTTCCAAAGATTCTTTTGAAATCAAATGGGTACAGCAATTGAAGATTATCACTTCAAATATACCTTTTTGTTACTGGCATTCTGTCGTATGATGCCATGTTTCATTAATTTTACATATACCATGCTGAATGGAGAAATTATTGACAATACCAACGGTTTTTTTGTCCCTTTTTTTTTTTTTGCATTTTGTCCAAGGAACAACCATACTAAATTGGCTTGGTCATGCACTTCAGCAGGAACGAAGAAGGTATATATTATGCCATTGATCTTGGAGGAACAAACTTTAGAGTCTTGAGAGTAGAAGTTGGTGCGGGGTCTGTAATCGTCGTTCGGAAGGTTGAAAATCAACCCATCCCTGAGGAATTGACCAAGGGTACAACTGAGGTACTTGTTTCATCATATTATTTCCATTTTGTAGCATATGTTTTGAGTACATGTCTCTGAGTGTTCAATGCCAATTGCAGGATTTATTCAACTTTGTTGCCTTGGCACTAAAGAGTTTTGTTGAAAAAGACGATGGAAGAGATGAAAAAAAGGCATTTGGTTTTACATTTCCTTTCCCTGTTAGACAAAATTCAGTGTCTTCAGGGTCATTAATTAGGTGGACTAAAGGATTTTCAATTGGAGACATGGTAAGCCGAAATTATTTTCTTGCGCTGTTATGCTCTCCACAATTCTGATTTCCATGTTATTCAATTAGGATATATAACTTAAAATGTTGTAATATTGGTAAGTATCGCAAATTTTCATATGTTATAAGGTGAATCTACAATTTGCTAACCTTGTCTCGATGATCCTGAGTAGATAAACTATTTTGATAAATAGGTATATTCTTACATGTATAGAAAATGGGCATGTTACTAAGACATGTAAACTTGCTTGTTTTTCTACTATGCAAGATATTTGTTATGGGCGTAAGAACATGCCTATTATTAGCCCATCATTTGCCTACTCAATATTATTTATTTTAGAAGGAAGCTCGTATTGCTTTGTTTTGTGTATAATTACTTTTCTGCTTCAATTTGCCATGCTAATTTTTAAACATTTGCTCATGTGAACCATGGAACCTCAGGTCGGGAAAGATGTTGCTCGGTGCTTAAATGAAGCACTTGCTAGGTGTGGATCAAATGTGCAAGTCACTGCACTGGTAGGTCTTTCCCAACTGTTTTTGGCTTAACACTCAAATAGTTACTTTTATCCTTCCATTCCATTGAGAACTACATTTGGCTGATCTGAAACATTTATTATTTAGTGTTCGTCCACTACTAATGTGGACACCCTTTCTTTCTGTGTAAATATATTGTCAATAAATATCGGATTCAGAAGATGATGCATAATGTTTAGGAAATTACGAGGAATATTTTCCTAGCTGTAGCAGCTTATGTATCAAAAACTATTTAGTTCATAGTTGTGAGCTTGCTTGTAAGTCATGGTCTTTGTGGGCTGTAATATGCCGCAGGAAGAAATGAGAGATAATTAATAATGTTTGGTAAAACAAAGAAAAAGTATCGCGAGTGTTGTATTTTTGCTTATGATTTAGACGGCCATGCATTTGTCATTTCTTATTGGGGTAGGGTGATGAAAATTAGAAGGCAAGTAATCAGCTTGTAGGATACTTGGTTTTACATCATGTTATGTTTAAATGTGAAACACTAAGTTGAATAATCCTTTATGCTAGAGTTCTGTTGGTATCATGTAACTGTGTAATATCCTTTTGCTGAATTCAACATGATGCAAATTATAACAATACCAAATTTATAGTCTTGTTGGTATCTGATGCTGCTGTCACCACCAATGGTAGTAATGTATGTATGCTCATAATACCATTCTACAATGGCGAAATGTCTTGGCCTGATGCTATGCCCTCCTCCTTTTGTTTTTTACTTTATGATGGCTGCGTAGTATTCATTTGGTTAACCAAGCTTTGCAAATTTGCTTTTTCATTCAATTACAGAGCCACCCTAAAAAAATTCTCTATATATCCTAACAACCATGCTCTGCTGTGCTTCTTTTCTATTTATTAGTACGTTTATTAACACCAGCGCCTTTTAAATGATTATCATTCATGTAATTTTTGTACTTAGGTGAATGATACTGTGGGGACATTAGCTCTAGGGCATCATTATGATGAGGATACAATGGCTGCAGTGATCATCGGAGCTGGCACCAATGCTTGCTATATTGAACGCACTGATGCAATTATTAAGTGTCAGGGTCTTCTAACGAACTCTGGAGGCATGGTATCTTATTTTTTTTCTTTATCTGTTGTCGGTTTGATTTATCTGATTAAATGTTCGTGTGGAGAAAGGAACTATGATGCGCATGTCTTACCCTAAAACGTTGCATTCATCAGGTAGTAAACATGGAATGGGGGAATTTCTGGTCTTCACATTTGCCAAGAACTCCTTATGACATCTCTTTGGATGATGAGACACAAAATCGCAATGATCAGGTACTAAACCGTGTAAAATCTCAATTTCTCATGGCATCTTTGTATTTTTGGTAATACGATGAAAATTATGTGTCACCACTGTTACAGGGCTTTGAGAAAATGATCTCAGGGATGTATCTTGGGGAAATTGTGAGACTGGTGCTCCATAGAATGGCTCAAGAATCAGATGTTTTTGGTGATAATGCTGATAGTCTATCAACCCCTTTCATTTTGAGGTATCTTCATACTTGGCATGTTTGTTCCTTCTAAATAATTGTGTGCTGCGGTAAAGAGAATATAATTCATGATTCCTGCTATTTTATTTATGCATATTATTGGGGGTGGTAATGACTGCATATTTCTGGAACTGATTCTTTTTCTTGAATTAGCTGGGTTCTTTTGAATGTTTATTGTGAGATTTCAGCAGCTCCTATGTTATGTACTTGTGTTTATCTGCTTAACCGAGTCCTTGGAGACCATGCAGCTCAGTTTGCATATTTTACTGGAGCATTTGAAATTCTTGGTCCTCGTGGCATTTCAAACCCATCATTTTAAGGGAAATTTTTGGTTGACTGATTGTCTTGATATACACACGAGTTCCTAACCAAAGTTTAATCACAAAAAAAAAACTGACACTAACAGTAGTATGTGTTTTCTGATTACCATTTGCAATCCAGCACACCGTTTCTGGCTGCGATTCGCGAGGACGATTCACCGGATCTGAGCGAAGTCAGAAAGATACTGGAAGAACACCTGAAGGTTAGCTTTCTGTTACATCACCTTATACCTGTAGAGTTTATCCGAGAACACTGGTGTGCTTTCGCTGCAACTCCGGTTTTTCCAAGGCATGCATCTGATTATTATCCCCATTCCAGATCCCTGACGCCCCTCTGAAAACTCGAAGGCTTGTCGTGAAAATTTGCGACATCGTCACCCACAGAGCCGCCCGTCTAGCCGCATCTGGCATCGTCGGGATACTGAAAAAGCTCGGACGGGACGGGAGCGGCGCGGCCTCCGGTGGGAGAGCGAGAGGGCAGCCGAAGAGGACGGTGGTGGCGATCGAGGGCGAGCTGTACCAGGGTTACCCAGTGTTCAGGCGGTACCTAGACGAAGCCCTGGTGGAGATCCTGGGGGAGGAAGTGGCACGGAACGTGACGCTGAGGGTGACGGAGGATGGGTCGGGGATCGGAGCCGCTCTCCTCGCCGCCGTACATTCGTCGACTAGACGGCAACAAGGAGGTTCCATATCAGCTGTGCAAATGTAAAAAGGGACATTGTTTGATGTCTATATTCATATATATATAAAATCTGGTCTCTTTTTTCTTTTCGCATTTCCTGTGTCGAAGCAAGCCTTGCTGTGCACTTGTGCAGTGGTATGACCTACCCATCCTTAGAGAAATTGTTTAGAGAAATTCTGATTCTATATAAAAATCAGCTTCTGATTCTTATTCTTAGAGAAATTGTTTAGAATCCTTCTATTCGATAAATAATCCGTTTATAGAAACTGAAAGAAGCCAGTAAAACTACGAGTCCCTGCAGGCCGTGGCTGATGGCGCAGCTAAAGAATAGCCTAACTGGCCGAAGGAAGAGCCAAATTGATGTGCGTGCGGCGAGTGCGGTTGGGCAGAAGGCACGAGGTCAGTACACGCATGAACAGCAGCTGAGGCCGTGTGCGTGCATGGGCAAGGAGGCCTGTACGTATACAGTGCGTGGCCGGCCGGTTGGTGCATGGGCAAGGAGGCCTGTACGTATACAGTGCGTGACCGGCCGGTTGGTGCATGGGAGCCGTGGCATTCGCACACGCGTGGAAACGGAACAGGAGATGGACTCGAGAGACAGGGATCGATCGATCTAGATCTATGTTGGTTCTGTATTGCTGCCAATTGAGCCTGTAGCCTGAATTAATCCGAAGCCAAGTTGATTTGGTGCTTGTTTTCTTATCTCTAAGTACTAGTGCTAGTAATCTTTATTTTTTTTAAAGTAGTAGTGTTACACCTACTATGGAATCTGAGTCGCTTACATGTAGTTGTAGTTGAATCAATTCAGGGATTAGTGGCGAGTCAGGCTGGTCCACGAGTTGTATGTGCGGGTTACGGGGGCTTAAAGCTACTCCGGTTACCCTTGTGCTGACTGCTGACAGTGGGAGAGTTTTTAGGGTTTCCAGCCTGCATCTATCATACATCAGAAAACTGCTGCTACTTGTGATGGTTCTTTGCTGATTTCCTAGCTAAGAGGAAGAAATGTTGTTTTTCTGTTATTGTTTGCAACAGGAGAACCTGCCAGTTGCTGTTTAGAGAGAGTAACGTGAAAGATCGGGCTAAACTCGCGTACATATTATGGTCCTCTAATTTGTGCTGTATCATACATGTTCTGATTGTTTACCATGTGTAGTCCTGTTTGTGACTCACAAGTCACGAACCCGATCCATGCTGAATGTAGATTTTTTTAGAGGAATGATGTATGTAGATAGTGTTGAGATATAATTGGCTGTTGGTCTGGGTTGTTGATGTATTATTGGATTCTATCTCTTTATCGGTGAATCCGAATCTATCTCTAAAGAATCAATCTAATAAAGAGAAGATAGTTTTTCCTCGCTATATTTTGTGTGCCCATCGTCTATTCTAGATCGATGCATTGTGTTTGATCTATAGTGATCATCATCGTTTTACAACACGTTACCTGCACGAACCTCCCTGAGGCCAATCAAGAACGTCTTCCTGCATCAACCGATTAAATCTACTGCAAGATGTACGTAAGTTCGAAGCAAGTAAGGTAATCGCATCTAAAATGTTTTCAATCCTGCATATTAATTTCTCTAATTGTCTAGATTACTTGTTTAATCTTATCAGAAATTAGGGTTGTTATTACTGTTCATCAAATCATTTTCGAAAAGCAAAAGAAAAGGAGGGACA
The DNA here is from genome assembly GCA_036346355.1 of Rhipidocladum racemiflorum. Classification (NCBI taxonomy): domain Eukaryota; kingdom Viridiplantae; phylum Streptophyta; class Magnoliopsida; order Poales; family Poaceae; genus Rhipidocladum; species Rhipidocladum racemiflorum. The sequence goes on from CM070569.1 coordinate 54,152,196, forward strand.
GGTGGCGCCCGAAGTCGCTAGATCATGGCTAACGCACCCAATCGTCGTTCGGCCATGCATGCTGTCGAACCCACCAGTTAGCCACACATGCCACCAAGCCCGAGCTAGCCGTCGCTCGTCCTACGCCCAAAGTATCCGGTGTGCCGTGTTGGCCCGCCGTCGTGCGCCATGCCACGCGGCCGCCAAAGTTGCTGCACTTCACCCGCGCCGACCTCCACTGTATCGCACTGCGCCCACCACACATGTAGGATCAAAGATAACCGACTAGAGGAGGGTGATTAGGAGGTTTTTAAAACTCTTAGCACTAATTGCAATAATTAAGCAAGTAATGCTAGAATTGAGAATTTTAACAGTTAAGACCTAAAACATCTAGGTTTCATTAAGGTGCACCAACAAGAAAAGTCTAAACAACTCAACAATCCTAGAGAGAATATCAAGACCAAATACACTTAGAAAAGCAAATTTGCACAAATTTAAATACAAGAAAGCAAACCACAATGGATGAACACAAAAATTTATCCCGTGGTCTCGAAGGCTTGCCGATCTCCCCTAAAGTGTTCCCTGTAGAATAAAAAATGAGTTTTCATCTGGAAGAGAAATGAAAACAACCAGGTAATGAGATATAAAGCAAGGCTTGTAGCACAAGGGTTCACGCAGAGAAACGACATCGATTACGATGGAACTTACTTTCCTGTAATGAGTGAAATAATGTTTCGATATTTAATATCAATGGATGTAGTGACTGTATGTTTATATTTGTTACTGGATACAGATATTTATACAACAGCCCCTTAAGGAGTCAAAATCACGGATCCTAATAAAAGTAATTACAACGTGTATAGCATCAAATTGCAGAGATCATTATACAGATTAAAATAGTCGAGAAGAATATGGTACAACCGACTTAGTAAGTTTCTCTTGAAGAAGGGATACTCCAATAATGATGATTGTCCATATGTGTTCATTAAAAAGTCATATAATAGATTCTGTATTATCTCAATTTATATTGATGATCTGAAAATCATCAGAACCAATAGGACATAAAGGAAGCAAGTTCTTACCTTACGACGAAGTTTGAGATGAAAGATTCAAGTAAAATCAAATATTGCTTAGGCTTGCAGTTAGAGCATTTCCTAGAAGAAAATTTTTGTACATTGGTTTACCTATACCAAGAAGGTATTAGAAAATTTTAATATGGACAAATCTCATCATTTGAAGACCGCCATGGTAGTAAGATCCCTTGAAATGGATAAAGATCCTTTCTGACTAAGGATGGAAAATGAGGAAGTCTTAGGACCTGAAGTCCCATACTTAAGCGCTACTAGAATAATTATGTATCTTGTGAATTGCACAAGACTTAATATTACTTTCATAGTAAATTTACTTGCTAAACACAGTACAGCTCCAACCAAAAAATATTGGGCTGGTGTTAAGACTTTACTTAAATACCTCTAAGGTACACAAGATCTTAGCCTATTTTACCAGAAGGACCAAGACTTGACCGTAGTGGGATATACTAATGCTAGATATCTACTTAATTTGTGTTTCTCTGTAGTGATATAATCATTTCTTGGCGATATTTTAAGCATACCTTGGTAACTACTTCTACCAACCACTCAGAGATTATAGCACTATATGAAGCCTCATATGAATGTGTTTGGCTAAGACATGTGATTAGCCATATCAAGAAGTCATGTGATATTAATATCGTTGATACCCCATAATTATCTATGAAGATAATGCTGGTTGTGTTCACAAATGCAAATGGATTACGTTAAGAGTAATATCACGAAGCATATTACTCCAAAAATTTTATATCATCACAAACTCTAGAAGAACAGTGAGGTAAAGATCCTGCAAACTAGGTCATGTGAAAATCTAGCAGATTTATTCACAAAATCTTTGCCGACATTTGGTTTTCAAAGATGTGTTCGTAGCATTGGAATGAGACGACTTAGAGATATACAAAGTTCAATGCGAGTAAATCCTTGAACCATAATCGTAGTGTGATCTTGAAGATACTACCCTAATCCACAAGATTACAAGTTGCACTCCTTTTCTCTTAGTGAGTTTTTATGAAGTTTTCTCATATAAAGGTTTTTAATGAGACAACAATGTAACACAATATGCGGATGCAATATACTCTTTTCTTCATCCTTTTTTTGACTGGGTTTTTGGGAGGAATTTATGATGATACATATGCATTACGCGTTATTCGCCCATAGGAGAGTGTTGAGATATAACCGGACTCTTGGTCCAGGTTGTTGATATATGATTGAACTCTATCTCTTTGTGAGCGAATCCGAAACTATTTCTAAAAGGTTCTTACTATAAATATGGCACCCCATTGTATAAGCGAATCAATATAATAAAGAGAAGATAATTTTCCTTCCCTATATCATGTGTGTTCTTCGTCTATTCTCGATCGATGCATTATGTTTGATCTACGACGGTCATCATCGTTATACAATATATAGATACATAAGTTTGCCATGAGTAAAAAAAGAAAAAGAAAAAGAAAATAAACAAGAATGACATGTGAAACTGTTGTTTTCGTAGATAGACATTGAAAAACCCAGTCCTTTAAGAACCAAAAAATAAGACCACTTAACTCCAAGCGTCAAAAAAAGATCCATGCATATATATCATGTATGCGTCATGGCCGATCTATCCATTGCGCTTGATAGGGCTTTCGCGTTAGTATTTGTATGGAATTTTGCCAATAGAACAAGTTGGATTGGGCATATCGTTGTACAAATGTTACGTGCGTCCGTAAGGGAAGGATAGCACTGTACACTCGCGTCGGTGAATTGTGTTTTTTTTTCCCGGGTACCTGAACTCTTTTGAATTTGTTGAGCTTTGCATTTATCCCTGACTCCGTAATTTAGGTCCCGTTTAGTACGGTTGCAGATTCTAATAGAAACAAAAACGATTTCAGATTCTTGGTAGAAACGTTTTAGGTAGGATTCTGTGAATCGGGTGGAACGGGGTTGAGATCGATTTGGCCACAGAGTGGAAAAAATGAAGAAACAAGCCGGGGAGAATCATTCCGATCTTTAGCCCGTTTAGTTGGGTTTTTTTCCGAATCTAATAGAAACAACCCGATTCCAAGTTAACAAACGGGGCCTTGGTACCAAACCGCGCGCCATCGTTCGTTTAGTACTAGTGCTGTGTAGCCGGAATCACGCGTGTGGAATTGTGGCATGGACCTGGAAACAATAATAACAATTGCATCATTGCTGTGTGATGTGCTCTCGCTGTCTGTTTAGATGAATCTTCATGTCTGATGTTTGATGATTTGTAACATCTCGCTTGGTTGAATGGTTGATATAAATATGGGCAGGCTGGATTAGACTTTCAGGCGGTGGAAATGAGGTCAATCAGCAGTAGTTTCAGGTAACTGAATTAGACTCTCTAGTCTTTAATCAGCTTGTCTGCTATGATTGACATATAACCAACTATTATTACATATATTTTTCCCGCAGTTCGTAACCAACGATAAATAAGCTGGAATTGAATGGTTGAAGGTTAACTCTGACACTGCTGCTCCCTCTCTGCTTTCTGCAATATTTAGTCTGGAAGCACATTTTCTTCTCTCCCCATGTTCTAAATAATGGTAAACGGTGGTCACCCCACCTTTTAGTGTTTATATAATGAGGAAGTATATGGTAAAATTTGACAAATAGATACGTTGGATCGAACTTGAATAGTTCAGATCTACGTGGAATCCCACCTCCTCCACTTAAACATATTTTGCACATAACCCCCTAGAAAAATTACAAAATTCTACACCTTTAGTGGAGGTGGGATTCTATCTAGATCTGAACTATTCAAATTCGATCCAACGTGTCTGTTTGCCTACTTTCATGATTACACCGTATGTCTACTTTCACCATATACTTCCTCTTATATAATAAGCGTCCTTGTAAACATGATGTGAATATATTCATCTTCTTCCATGCATATAGAACGGAATTATTAGGTTATCAATAATTATTCATAGCGGTAACATGAAGAAAAAGATAACATAATGTGAATATAATTAAAGAATCATAACTGAATGAATGAACAGCTCAAGTGACAATAAAAAAACAAAGCTAACATTTATCTCATGTATGTCAGAATATTTCATATCATATGACAATCTTACAGCTTTACCCAAATAAACGGTCCAATAAAATGGGCCTATTAAACGTTAATAGTTGTTAACAGGGGCGGAAGTAAATGGAGTTATCCGATGTCACAGGACACCGGGTCAAAAAAAAAATAGTGTATGTTAGTCTATATATAAAGAAATTATTATATGTTAGTCTATATATATAGTATATGTGGACCTCCTTGATCTAAATCTTGTGACACCGGGAGACAAATAACAAGCAAATGGTAAGAATAATAAGTTGTTATCACATATATGATGAAGTGGTGAACCCCGATGATTTTTTCTCTAGTTCCGCCCCTGGTTGTTAAACCGGATAAATAACCCGATAAAATGGGCTAACCTTGAAATGTCCATAAACGTAACAGACGAGGGATCTTTACTATTTTAACAGCCATTTAAAAGGATATAACGGCCTTTATTTAGAACACTGTTCTCTCCCTAATTTTAAGTAGCATATATAAGTGTTATATTAAGACCGACTCAGATGTCCTTTTCCTGTTCGTTTGAGTTATATTAACACTGCTAGGTAGTGAGAACATGAAGTGATGAATGTGTTTTGGTGTAGCAGTATGCTGGCTTATATATAGTTATAGTATGAACCTTCAGTATTTTTCTAATCACATTCTTATAGTAATCAGATGGTTATAACGGTAAGTAGCAGCTGGTCCCCTCTAGTTTGAGTTACGCTATCCACAATGGAGAAAAAACCGGGGAAAAAATCACCATTTTTATTTGCTCTCAAACCTAGCCGTTGATACGTTCTTCTTGTTAGATATGGGACGAGGTCTAAATACTCCGCTGCATAGACCTTCGGGGAGTACAGTTTGGTTAATGGAAATATTGATCACGGGATATTGACATCTCATTTGATTGTTCATGTAGTTATTGCAATGGTCAGATGAAAACGAACGGTTTCTGTCCCGTAGTGCTTAAGAGCCGATGCTTCTAGTAAGCTTAACAATGATGCTTTTTATATGAACACAACAGCGATGGCCATCTTGCTAACATCCACATTTAGTGTGCAATAGTCGTTGACAAGTGACGCTGCTGCTGATAGGTGTCAAAGTGGATCATCAAAAACTGGCGTAGGTCGGATTTGTGTAACAACCAAACTTGAACCATACCTGGTTTTGCCAGTACTCAACAGTATTGATTAGATCCGTACAGATATTCGTCACAGTTGCAAATGCTTTTAGAAACTTAGTTCTTTGTTTTGGTGCTGTTGTATTTACTTTGTTATTAGTATCACCAGTAGGTATGTTAACTTTTCATTTTGATTCTAGCTCAACTGTGCACTTTTCAATCTAAGATTTAATCGGATGAACTAGCTAGGCTTTGCACCTTCCATGAGCTATCTGAAACTGTTGACTTACAATTTGTTTTCATTTATTGACACTGCTGTAGCTGAATACGAGTACTTGTCTGAATTTGAGATCTGCTGTTAATACTGTTTGAAGGGGTTATCAAGAAAGTTCTGCCTCAAGCAGCCTATAGAAAAATTGTCACAGCAAATAAATGTATGGAAAAGACTGAGCGTAACTGTCAATAGTTAAGGTGCCGTATGAGGAGACTAAAAATAAATAAATAAATATATTATATATATATATAAAGTTATTGTTTTGGATGCACATGTAAGGGAAGTCTGAAAAGTTTCACTCTATTTTTTTTAAAAAAAAATGGTTGATATGGGACTGTACTGTTCTTCGCAGGATCAGTTGAAGGCATAACATCTTGATTCATAGATATTATTTAGCCTGCTGCATTTGCGCAGATAGTACTGAGATGAGATATCAGATACCTGTATAATAACAGGCTGCATTATTTGCTAATCAAGGGTCTGCCCTGATTCTACTTTGTGGCCTGTCGTTAATTGAACATAAACAACTCAACATGAGCTCCACTGGTTAGAAATTTAGTTTATCTTTGCGGTATTGCACATCTCCTCGTTGCTGTAACAACAGCTGAACTTGTCTAGTTACTTACTTGAACCGGTCTAATCCTCCAAGGATTTTGCCTCCAAAGTTGCATCGGCTACACCCGGATTTAATGCCACGCTGCTCTACTTTGAAGTCTGTTCTGAGGTTCTTCCCTCTACTACTACTAGTCGCTATGCTTCGTTCTTCAGGCTACTTCCTCGTAGCTAGGTTGTCTTTACAGTGAATATTTTGCCTACATTTCTGTACACCATATGCTGTACAAAAGCCTTTTCACAGCAGGTACTGTTATAAGGACATTGGTAGTGATGCCTTTGCAAATATTCTCTGTCCTGGAGCTAGGATGGCTAGGGGATCATACGTGTGTTTCCTCCGTTCAAATGTCTCCCACCTTGCTCCGAAGTGGGCTTTCCACTGCTGCTGTGTGGTGTAGGGCGCTAGATACTGCTTCATCCCAACACCGGCCTTGTCACAGAAGTCTACTATTTGGTTGTTCAGGTTCACTGCATGTTCGACGCTGCCGTGACCTGAGGAAGACGGCGCTGAAGATAGGAACCCCACCAGGTAGAAAATTTCTTCGTCTGGTACGACCACCGACGTCCTGTTGTCGAACCTGCATCGAATGTGTTGAGCCATTTGAGTTACCGAAATTGCGACTAGATGCAACTAATTACACGAGGCTGCAATTGTTTTAGCTTGGTATATAGCTAGTTAATTACTTCGATTTGTTCACTGGGTAAAGCAGTATGGGGCCATTGCTGCTGTCTTTCAGGATCTTGCCGAAGACTTCCCTCGCAAACCTGCGGATTGCGCTTCTTGGGATTAGAAGATTCAGCCACGGGTGTGGAACCTCCCAGAGGCCTTGAGCCCTCAGCTTCAGCTCAGAGGAGTGCACCCTGTCCAAGAACTCCAGGTACGTAACATCGGCGTGGAAAAGTGTGGACGATATGTATCTGAGTCGAGATAGCAGCACGCCAACTTCCTGTAAATTAAGACGAGAAACACGACCGGTTAAACCACACACAACCTGGGGCCAGTGTCCTGTTCATTTCCTGATACGTCGGCATCTTGATGCGCAGAGAAATAATCAACTTACTTGCTCCATGATGTCAGCCTCGCCATGGTTGAAGTTCTTGGTCAGCTCAAGGCAGTAGAGCACTCTTCCGTCCGATTGGAACTGGCTTGCTTGGACTGGGTCCTGTGGCTTGAACGAAGTCCTCCAGTTGTTGAGAATGCCTGTCCTGTTTATGATCACAAACCCTTCGATGTAGTCAAAGGTTTTGTCTGCCGAAATCAGCATCTCCTGGTCCTCGGTGAAGCTTGCAAAGTCCGAGTAGACAACTCGTATCCACCTTACCTGTCATTGTACGTATAATCCAGTTAATACATGAACGCATGAATGCATGCGCTAGCTGTTGAAAGAATCAAACGACGGATATTTCCATTGAGTTGACAGAATTCATGGATTGCTTTTTTGTTTTGTTCCTCGTTAATTACCATCTTTGGAGCAGGCTCAAGAGCGATCCTAGCTCTGGTGATGATCCCAAACTGACCCAGGCCGCCAAGAGCAGCATAGAAGAGATCAGTGTTCTCCTCGGGTGAGCAGGTGACAACGTCTCCATTTCCTGCATTTGGTGGTTAATTATGACAAACAAATCAGCAACTGTATGTATTTTACTCTTAATCTGCTCGTAGCTATAGCTACTTAATTATCGTGCTTTGTGGGTTTGTCCGAGACCTGTCACAATCTCCAGTTGGTGGACATTGCTGACCTGCGGTCCATGCCGGAACGCCTGCCCGCTGACCCCGGCATTCGACAACGTGCCACCGACCGTGAGATGGAGATAGTCGGTCCACGACTTGGGTGCCAGGCCGTACTTGAGCGTCTCATGCAGGACGTTGATCCAGAGCTCTCCTCCCGGGGCGTCGACGTGAGGCGACGGACCGCCGTGGTGCACCTGCATCCCGGCGCCGCCGAGGGACTCCATCCTGATGACAATCCCCCCGGCGGCCTGGGACTGCCCCAGGAGGGAGTGCCCGTGCCCGCGCGCCGCGACTGTCAGCGGCGAGTGCTTGCCCAGCGCGAAAACGCGCCTCACGGTCGCGGCGATGTCGGACACAGAGCCCGGGTGGAGCACGGCGGCCGGCAGGAGGCTGCACCGGTTGCCAAAGTCCCGGGCGGCGGCCGAGACGTCGTGGAGGCTGAAATGGCCATCGAGGCGCAGCTCCCGGAGGGTGGCGAGCACGTCGGTGTCGGGCACGTGCATGGTGACCCCGCCGAGCGCCAGCAGCAGGAGCAGCTTGAAGCAGTACATGGGTGATGGCTTCATGGCTAGCTTAGCTCCCCCTAATTTATATCTCAAGATTCAAGAACCCAACCCAACCCAAACTATCTTTGGAGTTTGGCAGGTTGGTGGAGGGCAAGTAGGGAAAGTTGGAGCCAGAGAGAGAGAGAGAGCGCGCGCGCGCGAAGTGTTTACACTAGGTAGCTACTGAGTTCGTTCTTGCCTTATTGCGCGCCGTGCAACAGGAGCGCGCGCGCCCACAGAGAGAGAGAGAGAGAGAGAGAGAGAGAGAGAGAGAGAGAGAGGAGCGAATTAAGGGGTGTGGGAGTCGTGGAGATGGAGGGAGGCGTGGGAGGGAGATTTAAAGGAGGCGGCTGGTCACGCAGACGAGGCAGGGGAGGGGAGCGTGTCGGGGTGGTAAGTGGTGTGGTCAACCAATCCTGGGAACTGTTTAGTAGAATCCGTAAGAGGACTGGCTGCTTCTCTTGCTTGCACATTTGGATTCAGACATCTCCTAGTGGCGCAACGCAAAGGTTTCTTTTTAGAGCCTGCTCTTCTTGCTTTCTGGCTTTCATTCATCTTAAGCATGTCTGCATGCGCCGGGTGGCACATATATACGTGTTGGTCAATAAGCCAACGGAGACAGACACTCACCTCAGCCGCAGGGCAGCAAAGGGAAGAAGGAAAGAACTGTTAGACAACCTCGCTATCGAATAGTCCGGGGTTGCCTAATAGATCTAAACTGGAGAATAGAGAGAGAGGGCGAGAGACACAATATGAGGAGGAACGGGTCTGCTTTATTATTCTCATTGCTTGTGTGTACAAAGGGGTAGCCCCTGCCTCCTATATATAGCGGTTCTGCTAGAGATAAGGAAGAGTCCATATAGGATACGAATCCGGTTTCCTAACACTCCCTTGACTCTTCAACTGCGAGATGCATATGCCTCATTAAAACTCCATAAAACCCTAAGGAAAAATAATTGGAGAAAGAGTACATAGCACACGCTATCGTGTTGCATGGATTGCCTCATCAAAACCTTAGGTAAGAAACTTCAATGAAAAACTTACTTAAGGAAAAGAGTACAATCCACCCAAACTTCAATGTTAATCTTCAAGATTCACGCTGGGTACTCAAACTTCATGTTCGAGATTTATGTAGAGTATGTGTATTCTCCCCCGAATCGTGACTTTCTAAACCTCATCATCCCGATTCCTCTAATACATCTTTCAAAGGAAGATGCCTGAGTGACTTAGTGAATAAATCTGCGAGATTTTCACACGACTTAGTATGCAAGATCTTTATCTCGTTCATCTTATGCATTTCATGAGCATAAAAGAACTTGGGGTTGATATGCTTTGTAAGATTACTCTTCACATACCCCATTTGCACTTGAGCAACACAAGTTGCATTATCTTCATAGATAATGGTGGGGTTTGTTCCATGTTCAGCCACATGACTTTGGATGTGGAACCATTCTTCGAAGCCATGCACATTCCCGAGAGGCTTCATACAATGCAATGATTTCTGAGTGGTTAGTCGACATTGAGACAAGAGTCTGCTTAGACGACTTCCAAGAAATTGCTGTTCCATCGCAAAGAAAAACATACCTAGCTTGTGACTTGCCGATATGGTCCGGATAGGTACCCAAAGATCGGGCATAGCCAACTAAATTCAATTCATTGTTTCTTCCAGAAATGTGCCGAGGTCTTTGCTTCCTTGAAGGTAACGGAAGATGTCCTTCACCCCTTTCCAATGCCTTTTGGTGGGTTCTTCAGATCAGTTAGCAAATTCACTTACAACGCAATGTCCTACTAGTGCTATTTGGTAAGGTACATGAGTGCTCCAATTGCACTCAAATATGGGAATTCGCTCCCAGACTTCCTCCTCTTCTAGGCCTATATGGATCTAGGTCTGCTTGGAGTGACCTTCCGACCATTGGGGTCTTTGGCGGGTATGCCTTCTCAAACCAAATCTCTCCAATACTTTCTACAGAGGATGATTGGTGTACCAAGATTCAGCCTTTGACATGTTCAAGTAAGCCTAAAAGTAACTTAGTTTTACCCAAGTCTTTCATTTCAAACTCATATTTCAAGTATGTGCATGTTTTCAATTTCTTCATCCGTCTCAATGATGTTCAAGTCATCTACATAGACGGAGATTATACAAAATCCATTCGAGGATCAAGTATAAACACACATGGACAATCTTCATTGCTTGTGTAGCCTTTCTTGCAAAGAAAGTCACCTGCCGATTGTACCACATTCTTTCCCGATCGCTTCAAAATGCCCATACAAAGGATTCTTCCACTTTCACACCAGATATGTTTCTCGTTTTGCTATGTCTTGGTTCAGATAGGATACCTTCCTGGTATTTTCATGTATATCTCCTAATCCAAGTTTCCATACAAATATGCGTGACAACATCCATTAGCTTCATTCTCAACTTCAAGTTGATCGCCATTGAGATCAAGTATCTAAAGGTAATTCCACCCATGACCGGAGAATAGGTTTCTTCATAATCAACCCTAGGACGCTGAGTGAAACCTTAAACAACAAGCCTTGCAATGGTTGTTGCTCTTTTCATAGATTCTCCTATTATTACAAAATTTATGGCCATTTCGTCATGGTGTGCTTCATGCACTTCTACTTGCTCTTCATTGCTATTTCCTATTCCAGAGCAAGTTCCTTTAGTTTTTTCTCCGCCAATGTGTGCGCACACATTATTTCCGGCTTTTCCAATTGAATATTCAAACTGAATTGCCTTTTTCCACGTGCTTCTTTCCGCAGTCTCAACTGCCTCCCCTTCTTGCTTTGGGGCATTTTTGTGATTGGCTATGGTAAGTCCTCTTGCCCAGTTTTCCCCAGACGCCTCCGGTACTTTGGGTTTGAGAAGCCGATTTCGTCTTTTCTATGAGGCCTCGAACAGACGAGGATACCTTCGCTTTCTTTGGTATTTCCACCCTCTCCGGTGCATTTCTTGCCTGGTATATGCGGCTTAACCACGCCTTCGTATCACAAAAATAATCAGGCAACCATTTACAACTGCAAATCAATTGTCTTCGTGACTTCTCGATTTGCTTCATTAGTGCGAGGGTCATGCACGGGATCCCAATGGGATGCCTTATGATTTCCCGGCATTTTTCATCCAATGGTTCATTTCCTCCCCCTAATGACGGGAAAACGATCCTCGTCAAAGATGCAATCGAATCGGTCAGATTCAAATCCCAAATATGGGTTTCAACACCGATTATGGATGCATTCTCATAACCAACGATATCCCGTGACTTCGCGAGAGGGCCCATTGCGTCATTGTGGGGGTGGTATAGGTACATATACCATACATTCAAATTTTCTAAGATGAGAAATCTTCGGGATGACCCCTTGCACTAATTGCATTGGTGAATGGATGTTGTAGGCCGATGATCTATAGTTGATGAGTGCTGCTGCAGATCAAGCGTGTCCCCAACAAGTGTTGGGCAAGTTACAACTCGCAAGAGCGGTCCGGCAATGAACTTAATCCTCTTTATTAGTGCTTCAACTAGTCCATTTTTGCGTATGGACATGCGGCATGAGTGCTCAAATGGGGGCTTATTCCAGCTTGCCAGGTAATAATCATCAAATGCCTTGGAAGTAATTACTGCATTGTCCATTCGAATGGACTTCACGCGATGATCAGTGAAAAGCATTCTTAATTCCGATGATCTGCGAGATCAGCCTTTGCGAATGCATGATTTCTTGTTGACAAAGAAACATGTATGCGAATTATTTCAAGGAAGCATCAATGAGCACTATAAAGTATCGAACGGCCCCGATAAGAGCCGAATCGGGCCGCAAATATCCATCTCAATGCGCTCCAGAATACTGTGGGTTTCTTTTTGCACTTTCATAACAGAGGGTCTAGTTATTAATTTCCCGGTGGCACATGCATGGCACACAAAATCTTCATGATTCGGAAAATTTTTAACATTAATGCCATGACCTTATGAGTTGTTAACTATATTTCTCAACATTCTAAGACCAAGATGACCTAAATACACAATGCCATAAAGGAAAATAATTCAGAGCTTCTAAACAAGTATACACTGCGTGTGTATTGATTCTCGTGTAGTACAACCAAGATTCATATGAGGGATATTTTTCTAATACCATTTTTTTCATATTCTGCGTGCTTCACAATGCATAAGTGTTCTTTGCCATTTTCTTCATTGGTTTCTACGTGAAACCCATTGGCGCGGATATCCTTGAAACTTAAGAGAGTGCGAGTTGATTCAGGGTACAAGAGGGCTTCTTCAATTACCAAAGTTGTACCCATTGGCAATATAATTGTGGCTCTTCATGAGCCTATTATATGCGTATCGCTTCCTGCGATTGTCGTAATCCTTCCAGCGTTCTTCGTGATCGTCTGGAAGTATTTCGACTCTCTTAAGATGGTATTAGCTTTGTCTACTATCAACAATGCATATCTCCTCTATTTGGGCGCTACACAATTTCTCAATGAAAAGAAATATAATTCTAATCATACAAGGCTGGCAAAGTAATTCAAAACATTACTTGCAAAATAGAATACCTGAATAAATAATAAATTGCAATTCTATTCATGAGAAAAGAAAATGTATGTTTTTCGAGAGCTTACAATTCATTATTCAAAATTCATTAACAACCACTGCTCGTAGTCTCAAAATTTCAGCGATTCAATCTTTGCCGTGCTTAGAGCAAGATGGTGGACTTGAGCTTATCAACCGCTTCAAGTGCGCTTTATAACTCATACACTCACCTCACCCATGTATTCATTCTTCGTAGTGGTCTGAAAGGTGATGTCCGAGAAAGGGCAAAGTTTGATCATTTTGCTCAAGATTAGGTTGTAAGGCCCCACGAGGACCCTAAGCAACATTTGGAGTTTCTACTCGCAAGCATGATCTTCAAATTTGATGCCCATGTGAGATAGTTCTGGTCCATTCTGGTCGGGCTTCAAACTCACGTTTGACAATGCCAGGTATTTGCATATTCACAAGATTCTTTCTTTAGATTACTTCGTGTAATCTAATAGATAGTGGTTGCAAAAATTCATAAATGTATAAAACAAATTCTCATGAATTTCCAGAATTTTTCTTAGTATTTGGCAATTTTCTGTTAATTATACAACAATTTTCCAGCATCACTTGATAACAGAAAATAAATTTCAACATGAATTAAACATGGCATAAGTCTAATTACAACTTATATAATTCTTGTTGGTCGAACTAAAATGTAATGAATATCTCATCACACTTGACTCTTAGCCAGGTCAACTCGCTTCTAGGGCTCACATGAGGAGGGAGCACTTCCGCTTCCGGTGCCAATTAAAGAACCAAGCCTCATGTGTGTTTTCCAGACACCAATTGTCTCCCATATCTCTGTTTATTCATTACCAAAATCAAATCCCAACCACTCAGTGTTCATAAGCCAATTAAACGTGCATGTAGTGATGGCTTCGCGCCCACGCATCGCTGCTTCGTGATAGGGCTTCTCGTGCCGATGTACTATAGCGACCAGAGCTTCATGCCACGATTCTGCGTAAAGTTGTTGTGAATCCTGTAGCTTCGTACACGCTGAAAACACGGTACTTAGATGCGTGATTATATGCATACTCGTAGCTTCATGCCACGATTAGATGCATTCATACTATGTACTAGAGAAACACCGCTAACTCAGTAGCTTCGTACACATAGATGTGCGTAAAGAATTGAACGAGCTATTAGATTCAATCTTCTCGCTTTCACCTTTCCAATCTATTCTTCTAAGAGGCTATCGCGTAGGATAGAGTCGCGTAGGACTTTTTATTTCGGCAATCCGAGTGGATGCCGGCTTGATGGCGAGTTGATTGCAGATCGGATCGGGCGATCAATCGCCAGTAGTAGTCGCTCGTTGTTGTCGACGATCCTTCGCTTCTTGCGATAGAGCCTTGTGCACGGGTGCTCGCGGCAGAAAGTACTGCCGGCGCCGACGAGGTGGCCTAGGGCCGTGGCGAGCGGCTCGCCAACAAGCGAGGCCTGCTCATCGCGAAGACGCAGGCGCCACGGGCGCCGATGGTGTTCGTGGAGGCAGCCTCGCCTGTGCGCTGCACTTGGCGAGGCAACCGATTTAGCTTTGGCTTGGCCAAAGCCGCCAAGAATCAAACAAATCTTTTTCATATTAATTGACGAGTAGTACTGTGATTTGTACCTTGAAGTAGATAATTCACACGATGCCTTTCTTGATCCATACATACATGCCTACTAGTTGTTTGTTTGCATGTTGCTTGCGTTAAGTCCAGTTTTGTTGAAGTCTGCGTGTGGCATGTACGTGAGATCATGAAGAGGCTCGGCTGTGTTGAAGCAGCAGTCGACGACTTCTGTTGGAATAATTGCTAGACAAGGCCAATCTCACGGGCGTACAGCATTAATTATCACAACGCATCTCATGCAATCAAAATATAGATCAACTGTACTCGCGTGGTCGCGGGTCGCTTAAGCAAAGTATCACCGGTCGGTTCGGGCGGCACGTCACGCGTAGCTACGAGGCGAAGCGCCTGTAGCGTTGCCAGCGGCCCGGAGGCCGGGGTCAAGTGAGCGTGGTGGCCAACGGCTTCGAGCGAGGGCCGGCGTGCTTCATGCGTGGGCTTCGGGCACGGCTACAAGCCGAGGGAAGTGGCCGATGGCACGCGGCGCGGGGGGCCTTTCGAGGCCTGGACGGAGCGGCGTATGGGAGCGCAAAGAAGTCGCGACGTCGGACTTCAGGTCGACACGCTGCGAGGGCCGTACTTCGAGTCGGGCGGCGCGCTACGACGGTTCGAGGTGACCACGGCTGTGTGCCATTGCAGGTGGAGGCGAGCAGGCGCCGGTGACAGAGGGGGTGGTTGCTTCGGTTGACCATGTTACCGGGAACGACTTGAGCCGCGCTTGGCGGGTCTTCTCTCGCGATCGCGCGGAATAGCGCCGCGCATGGTACTGCTTGATCCGACGTGCAGTAGTTAGATGGCTTCGTGCCATCTACTGAAACTTATCGAGTTATGTTGCTTCATGTGCCATATCTTCGTGTACAGCAGATGCATGCATCAAAAACATACAAGATTAGAATAATCCTGTGCTTCTCACATTTTCTCACCTTTTTCTCCAGTAGAGCTTCGTGCTGATAACGTGTTAGACAACCTCGCTATCGAATAGTCCGGGGTTGCCTAATAGATCTAAACTGGAGAATAGAGAGAGAGGGCGAGAGACACAATATGAGGAGGAACGGGTCTGCTTTATTATTCTCATTGCTTGTATTACAAAGGGCATTCTCGCCTCCTATATATAAGCGGTTCCTGTCAAGCAGATAAGGAAGAGTCCATATAGGATACGAATCCGGTTTCCTAACAAGAACAACGGCTTCTTCAGTGCACCCAACCTAGCTAGCAGGAGCTAGTTCAGAACACCAGATCCACCTCCACTGCACCATGCGTTAGCTTGCTGGCTCGGGGAGCAACTCCATGGCAAAGATCACATACATATACGCTCCATGGTGTCTTGCGTTCCGAGATGCGATCTACCTCGCAGGGAGTAGCCAGGAAAGTGCATGTCATCTCTGTTGCTGTCAGATCTGTTCACTGCGCGGCAAGGCGAGATCAATCTTCTCCGAAGCTGCCGCTGGGTCACCGGACAGCGACATCTGTACACTTGTTCCTTGTGAAATATGCTGTCGGAGCTCGCTACCTCGCTTTCTAACAAGGAACCGTCCGTCCTCCTGCACTGCTGCATCATCATCTCGCCAAGAATCTGATGATGATACAAACAAAAGAAAAAAAGGGGGGGATTCCATGTATGTTCTGGTTAGCTCAATCGTATGGACACGGATCACCGGCGATGGAGTTGCGTTGATTCTCTCTTCAAGAGAGACCTGCGTGCATGCGTGCATGAGCTGCTGTCACATGATAAATATGATGATAAATATGATGATAAATATGATGATAAATATGATGATAAATATGATGATAAATATGAAGAAGTTTCCAACGTTAAAATTGAAGTCTTCCTGCCTATCAGCAATCAGCCTGCTCAATGGGGATACTGAAGAAGCGTGCGGGCCCTGACCAGTTAGTTTCTCGGATCCAATAGCAT
Organism: Rhipidocladum racemiflorum; assembly: GCA_036346355.1. Lineage (NCBI taxonomy): Eukaryota > Viridiplantae > Streptophyta > Magnoliopsida > Poales > Poaceae > Rhipidocladum > Rhipidocladum racemiflorum. The sequence continues at coordinate 54,168,688 of CM070569.1, forward strand.
CTGCCTGATGGCAACACATATACGGGCGACCACTTTTCTGGTACGACTTGGACCGTCCTAATTGCCCCGGCCCTGCGTACGTATGCGGAAGCCTAGCCACGTACGTACATACGCAACAGCAGCCGGCTCCTGTGGACGGGACGCCTTGGAGTCCAGAGCACACAGGAAACCGAAACCCAGCTCACACGTAGCGCTACATCGGAATGGAAAGCGGTTAAGCAATCAGCATGGACAAAAAAAGCGGCAGCTAGCTAGCTCGACACCCGGTCGTAGCTTGTTCGATCTAGCTAGCTTGATGTGTTGTTGGTGCCAAAAAGTGCAAAACTGAAACCGACACGATGGGCATTCGCAGACGGCAACGCATCACTACTACTCGGGAGCTGCAGCCAAATTTAGTGCCTTGGTCGAACTCCAAGGCAGAGCATGCCAAGCAAGGGGAGGCCCATCAGTCGTCGTCAGGGCAGAGACCACTTTGACCATCGATCAGCCGGCTGCCTGGTTGGCAGACTCCACAAGAGATATTCTTCCCCTCTCCTCTTCTCTCACATGGCAAAAACGGCGCCTCCTCTGTTTTCTTTTTGTGCTCTATGTAAGCTAGGTTCAGAATCGATCGGAATGGCAGTGTCTGTTCTGTAACTGGACAAGGATCCTGAATTTTTCCTGTGTTGCGAACGAACCTGCAACGGATTATAAAAGTTGATTGGTTACCGAGACATACAAAGTTAATTGCAGCGATACATAGGCCCAATTTATTTCAAACGGATTATAGGAGAAGGCTGCTTACGCTTCACATAGGAGAATCGGATCGAGCCAGTGCGATTTCTATGTTCGGACGAGCCGGCGAATCGGTGAGAATCGATTTGGATTCGATTCTATATAGAAGACAGTTTAATTCTCAGAAGGCATCGTAATCCCTCCGATGTAGCCTAAATAATCTATTTTTTTTTCTTTAAAACAGAAGCTATCCAAAAGCTGAAACGAACGGAGCCATAGTCAATCCTCCTTTGTGTTCTCCAGAAAAAAAAAAAGTAGAAAAGCTCTTAGGCGCAGTCAATGCCATGTGGGTCCGTCCTCCACAGCCTGCTTCCAGAACATGGCCACCGTGGGCTTCGAGTTGAGGCCAGCCACTACACCATGAATGGTTGGATGGCCCCATGCGCCATGGATGTATCGTGCCGCCAACGACCACTTTGGCGCTTGACCTTGACGGCCCCCATCGGTTGCAACGCTCCGTTGTGTCAATGTCGTCCACGCAATCCCTCCTCAACAGTCACCTGGACATATGTAAGCTAACGATAAATATTTTTCGGGTTTATTATGCTAGTGCCAGTGACCTATTGTCCTGTTGTTCCGCTCTATTTTCTGGCCGTCGATTTTACTTGATCAAACAATTATTTTTTAGATAACAGAAGGACGTATTAACCTTCCGACCGTTGCATCGTGAGGTACATATAGTCTAAAATCAATCAATTGTTGGAGGTTTATATCATACGGCACCCTAAAATTACCGGAAGCTAGGACCCTAGAATTGTAGTGAGATGTGAAAAGCAGTACTCGCAATTAAAGTAATACTACTACTTCAGGCTTTGGTAGGAAAAATATCTATACATGCCATGCTAGTACAAAACGACATTTTTCTGTGCCTTAGTTCGTTGGGCGATGACAAGTCAACCTGTGAGTGTATCCTGATGTGTAAGAGTCTTGTGTACCAATTATATAAGCCTATTCACAGGCTCTCTCTCTCTCTCTCTCTCTCTCTCTCTCTCTCTCTCTCTCTCTCTGTGTGTGTGTGTGTGTGTGTTTCTATGTGCGCCCTGACTGAGCAAGCTGATCAGCTGATGCATGAGCAACACACTACTGTACTGTCACACACACTCAGTGGAGAGAGACGATGATGATGTTGTTGTGCTGTTGTTATGCATGCACCGGACTTGGCGGCGAAGGTGGCCGGGGAGCAATCGCCGGTGCGGCCCGGCCTTAGGATCGCGCGGAGGTGGACTCGTGGGGCCCACGCCCACGTGGCCTGCTTGACATTACTCCCGTCCCATATGGGCTTTCGGCCCCGTGGGGCATCGTGCTGACGTGTCAGCTTGGGAAAACATAACCTGTGTGGGTCATGGACTCATGGCCCAATGTATATATATATACACCAAGTCTTTTCGTATATCCGTATATTTGTCTAAAAAATTACTTTTATAATATATCCGTATATTTGTCTAAAAACTTACTTTTATAATATTAAAATTTTATTGGGCTTTATAAATATATTATAATATAAATTAGTGGTTAAAGTTACATTTTAGGGACCATGTCGATTTCCCAGACAACAGACTCCCTCCACCCACAAAAGAATGTCACTTTGGACATTGATACGATCCCAAAAACACAAATTCTCACCACAAAATCTTATTGTCATATATTTACAAATATATCTTCGAGACAAATACATACATATCATTTTTGTGTATTTAGTATAAATATAGAAATAAAAAATATGGATAGAAAAATTTAGAATTTTTGACTGTACGTACATTATTTTGTGACTGAAGGTAGCATTTTTTGTGATCGAGGAGAGTACTTAACAACATGATGAAAGTGTTTTCTAAACGTCTTTATTAACTGCAGCTTTGCACAATGAACAATTAAGTTCATACAGTAGATCCACCATTGCTCAATAGGCATCATTGCAATGCAATGCTTGATGATCTATGCATTGCTAGATTTTGCGAAGTACTGATCACGAAAAGAGAGGACACCATTTCACATCTTTGGGGCAAAAGGAATAGGCCGAAAATGAAATACAATATGGAGGTCTACTTATATTTATGATGAGTATTTAAGTATGTTTGAGTTTGTGGTGCTTATGATTGAGTTTTAATCAAGATTGCCTTGGTTTTGAGCAATTTGAGTTGATGTGAGTTGTCTCTAGACAAGAGATCAGAAGCTTAAGTGGTCGGGGTCTTGACAAGTTGGAACCTTCGGTGGTTAGATGCTTGACTGGTGTAGCCTTCAGTGGTCGGAGACTTAAGTGGTTAGAGCCTAAAGTGGTCGGGGACTAACTTAGTCAACTGATTATTGTTTGCTTATGTTGAGCAATGCTATGTGATGTGTTTCTCCTGTCTACGATGATGGCAAGACTTCGGAGTTAGGTCATGGTGAGGCGAAGGAGATCGGGAATAGGCTAGAAGAACTAAAGTCTAGACGGTCAAGGTGTCGACGGAGGATGACTAAGGCTAGGAGTGGCTGCAAGCTAAGAAGACAAGTGGATAGATGATATGATAACTTAAGCCCTACTCAAGCGAACGGGGATCGTTGGATCAAGGGTTCGTAGTGGAGTAGTGGTTAAGCTAATGTGTGTGGATAAAATCCGTTATGTTATTGGTTTGTGAGTTAGCCCATGTATGAGTGAGAGAGAGGATCTCTGCCCATGATGAGACTTCTTGAGGGCCAAGTTATCATCTAAGGGTGGTGGTTACTCCCAGTGTGCTATAAGTGGAGGGGTGCCTCGCCCCTAATTCTTTAGAGAGGATTCTTGGCTTTCTTTGTGCTCATGTGAGTTTTGCCCACCTGGTAGTATGGTTTCATAAACTTTTCACTCAAAGCAATGCAATATTAAATTTCTTCTATATTCTGAAATTTCGTTTACTTCTTGCATTTTCGCTTATTGCACTTTGTATTTGCCTCCCCCCTTTTGCTTATAGATCTTGTGCCAAAGATGAAGGATTGCTGGATAAATCTTCTATAGATCATATCCCAATTATCTAGGCAATCTGCAACCTCCTTTTTGGTCCGTCGTGAGTTGCGCCGGACAGGAGTTTGGTCCGGCGTGAATGGTTTTTTCTAGGGGTTTGATCCCTGTGTGCGCCAGACCAATGTTTGGTCCGTCGTGAACGCAATTTTCTCAGGTTGGTTTGTTTTGTATGCAATGCTCGTGTGAGTGATTGCATGGATTGACTTTGAGTCAAGTCGTGGCCTTGTGCTTGGATTCATTTCTTTTTGTTCATGTGCAGGTGTTGCTCGAGGGCGAATGTGGTCGATGACGGGACCGGAACTAGGTTCATTTTGGAACTGAGGTTCGGGACTAAGTTCAGGGAGGAACTGAGGTCTTGGTGGTCAAGGATGTCATGCGGGACATTCGGACTAAAAGAATGGTGCACATGAGGAGTTGTCAGTCATGTGAGTATGGCAGGTGGGCCATACGCGTGCAGAGTTGTAATCGTTTGGGGCAGCTTGCATGTATTGGACTAGGTTGGGCCAAGTGGACATTTATGCGTACTCCTTGTGGTTCTCCTTTAAATAGGAGGGGTTGTCTCCTGTTTAGAGCATTGAGAAGAGTTTTAGGGTTTGTACTCTTTTGATTGGAGTAATTTAGACAAAAAGAAATAAAGATAAATTCTTCCAGATTCTCTACGTGCTACAGTAATCGCGAAGCTACAGCGCGCACGTTGCTACAGTATTTCCTGTTTTGGTTCTTGTTTGCATACTTGTTCTTGTTCTAGATTGGTTTTTGTCCTTTGAGGTTCATCTTGATTTGATCCATCCAAAACCTCTCTAGGGTATTGATTTAGAGTTTCTCAAAGTTTAGTTGATTAATCTTTTGAAGATCTTTTTTAATCTTGAAGTTTTGGTTAGAAAAATTCTCGTCATATTCTGTCACAGCAAGTTTGTGAGGTTCATAACTTTTGATCCGTAAGTCCGATCTAGCAGATTCTTTTTGGGTTCGATTCATATTGGAATCTAGTTTCTTGTGTCCAAATTTCAGATCAATCCGACAGTTGGATATCCGAGAATTCACGTTTTACGAAATGTCTATCAATCTGTTTTTTTTATCAAATACGAGGTAATTATTTGGTTCCGTTTTGGGTGAATTTTTGATAGATCAAAATTTTGGTTTTAGCTTCCGCACAATCATCCCCCCCTCTGATTGCTACATTCGTATACTTCGATCCTACAGCATTGCATATAGACTTTATTTTCTATTTTCTGAGCTTTGTCTATTATGCAAGTGAATTCACATTCACATTCATGTCTAAATTGGTATTAATTCATTATGCTAAGCTTACTGAAATTTAAAATTAAGCTTTAACGAAAACTTGCTGAAACTTAGCTTTTACTTGCTATATTTCCTCACTGGGTGCTTATGCCATGTTTTGTGAAATACTGAATTTCTAGTAGAGTCCCTTTAGCAACTTGGGTTAAGCTAGGTTGTTTCATACTAGAATCCTCTTTGTGCTTATGCATCTAAGTGCTAAGAATGATGAAATATTGACTTGTGTGTGCTAAAATTGTTCTCAACACTCTACATTTATGAGACTACTTCCCATTATCTTGGGATGAACTTAGGATGTATTGTGTATGACCAAGACTACTTTTCTAAGTGTCATGCTTGAGATGGTCGATTATGGCATGAGTCAATCAAAATTAAAAATTACAAATAAAAAATGTGTGGAAGAGAGTGAAGGAGGCCTGTGTCGATGGCTCCTAGTCAAGAATGTGCTTTGATAGGATAAGCTCTCTAAACCATATTGTGTGTGTTAAATTTTGAAATTTGCATTTACAAAAGATGATTAAGTAAGAGGGTTCTCTTATACACTTGTAGCTTACCAAAGTGTTGAGTAGGTTGAAATCTAGTATATCCATTGATCCATAACATGTCTTTGCTTCTAATCTTAAAATTATACTAAGTATTGCTCTTTTTGAAATCATGCAAAAATAGCATAACTTCTTTTGTACTTGCTAGCAAGGATATTGAAATATGCAATTGGAATGACTTAGTTTGGTATAATCTGAACTTAAGTAACTTTGTGTCATACTTTATCTTTATGGTCACTTGGATAATATTCAAAGCTATTTTAGGATGCATTTGATGCATACATGCTTTCTTTGATGCCTATATTGCCACAAGGGGGAGAAATATGAAAAATGCATTTTATTTGGTAGAAATGTAAAATGCATTGTTGTCTCATGATCATGGTGAACAATTGTCCTTTCTTTGGATCATGAGCAAAAATGAGTTTTTGTTGACTTTTCTTGATTTTTAGAGCTTTTATGGAAAATTGTTCTTTTTATTGGTTAGCTCTAAATCTTATTTTGCCTACTTGATCATGACCTTACTTTCTCTTGCATTTAGACCAAGTGAGGTTGTCCCAGGATCAGAGGTTGAAACCTGAAGTGGTCGGGGCCTTGACAGGTCGGAACCTTAAGTGGTCGGTGCCTTGACATGTTGAAACCTTCGGTGGTCGGAGGCTTGACTGGTGGTAGCCTTCAGTGGTTGGAAACTTAAGTGGTTGGGGCCTGAAGTGGTCGGGGACTAACTTAGTCAATTGATTCCTCCTTGTTTATATTGAGAAATGCTATTTGATGTGTTTCCTTTGTCTATAATGGTTGCAGGGCTTCAGAGCTAGCTCATGGTGAGGCGGAGGAGATCAGGATTAGGCTAGGAGAACTGAGGTACAGATGGTCAAGGTGTCGCCGGAGGATGACTAAGGCTAGGAGTGGCAGTAAGCTGAGAGGACAAGTGGATGGATGTGATGCTAACTTTAGCCCTACTCAAGCGAAGGAGGATCGTTGGATCAAGGGTTTGCGAGTGGAGTAGTGGTTAAGTTTGTGTGTGTGGATAAAACCCATTATATTGTTGGGTTGTATATTATCTCATGTATGAGGGAGGGAGTGCATCTCAACCCACAATGAGGCTTCTTAAGGGCCAAGTTGTTATCTAAGAGTAGATGTTACTGCCAATGTGCTATAAGTAGAGAGGTAGAGGGATGCCTCACCCCTAAGTCTTTAGAGAGAATTTTTGGCTTTCTTTGTACTCATGTGAGCTTTGCCCACCTAGTAGTGTGACTTCGTAAAACTTCATCTCAAAGCAATGTAAGATTAAATTTCTTCTATATTCTGAAATTTCTTTTACTTCTTGCATTTTCGCTTATTGCACTTTGGATTTGACTCCCCTCCTTTTAAGTGCTTATGGATCTTATGCCAAGGACGAAATATTGCTAGATGAATCTTTTCTAGATTTATCCTAATCATCTAGGCAATCTACAACCTCTTATTTTCAATTTTTGTAAGAAACCAATCTTTGTGCTTGAAAGAAGAAAGATTCTTATATACCGCGTTCTTATTTGTTTGAAAGGTTGCTCTGTGGTGTTCTTACTTGCTGTGACATGTGGGAGGTCATCTAAGATCATCTAAACACTGTTCACACCGAACATTGTTCATCCAACTAGCACTGCCGAACAGTTCAAAGTTACTGGCCACCCCGACTAATGCAGTTTTTTACTGTTCATCTGATCTCCTGATCGGGGGTACTGTTTATCCGAACACCTGCTCGGATTACGCAATTCATTCGATCTGTTCTCTTGGTGGTTTGAATTTTATGGCAAAAATTTTATTTAGCTTTTGTGCACTAACAGTGTTTCTTCTTGGCTTGGCTACGGGCTATGCAACACACAAGTTGTTGTTGCACATGGTGTGCAACTTTAATTTGATGATGAAAAAACATGCATGGAATTGTTTTTTCAATAATATTTTTTTTAAACTTTTTATATAAATAATATGTCAAAGCAAAAAATTGCAAATATACCTACCTGCCGTCAATTCAAATGGCGATAGGGACTTTGTCGCCAACGGTTGCAGCTCTCTGTCGTCATTTCAATTAGCGACAGTGACCTGTCGTCAATCCAAATGGCGACGGGTAGGTATTTTTGTAAATTTTTTGCTTTAGCATACTATTTCTGTGAAAAAAATTTAAGAAAATATTATTAAAAAATTCACATCCAGGGCTCTAATTTTAGATTTATCTGAATGCAGAATATCTTATAGCTAGAGATCTTAGGGTGTGTTTGATTGCTTGTACTAAGTGGTACATGTATGAGATGGTTTCAGAAAAAGTCATCCATGTGTTTGGTTGCTTGAATAGAACCATCCCATCCTGAACCAAATGATACAAATTTTAAAAATATTCCTTATAGATACTGAACCATTCCATTCACAAAAAACAACAGAACCAAATGATATAGAACCATCTTACCCTATTTAACCCTATCCTACCAACCAAAGCACTCTTAGCTGATAAGCCATGTAGAAAGCTGCGAATCATTCTGTAGAGTCCAATCAGGCACCACGTGCCTGCTATTTTCACGCATGCATGATCTAGTTGTGCAAACATACATCACTTATCGTGTCAGGTTAGCAATGGATGGGCTATATGTGTTCTTATTTCCTAACTCCTTTTGACCAGTATAGTGCGAAAGATGCCCATGCATGTGTGGCAGAGAGATGGCAGAGAGCGACCGAGCATTCAGTGAAGGAAAATAACCAAGCCAAGTGAGTCAGTCTATTATGATCAGAGTCTGACAAGGACTACTACTCACAATAAGTGGACATCTCTATTGTCTCCATTCCTGTGTTGATGCAGCATATATGCATGCATGATCAAATAATGGGAGGGGCAAGGGGAGTGAGTATTCAAAAGACCCTGCAGATTCACAGAATTGGTCATGCATGGACTATAAACTACCAGTGTAACCTGTAGGGTGCAGTAGTCAAAAGCTAGGTGCCATCAGAACCAACCCTAAAAGTTGGTCTAAGGCAGCTAATCATGCCCTTAATCAACTTGCCTTTGCTTTGGCAAGCAGCCAAACCACCTGATAATTGTCCAGTGTTTAGGTAGACAGTTCACTGTTCACTTTGATATGCTATTGCCGGCACCTTTGAACATTATGATGCTACCTTTTCACACCAACTGCAAATGAAATCTATAGAGAGAATAGACCAATATACAGTAGGATCAAATCAACTCAAAATCGTCTCTTTTTTCCACAAGACATAGACACATGCTAATTACCAGCCAGATAGCGATATATATTGAATGGACAACGCCTGCCAAATGACTAGTGAATCCTGGCGTGATTTGTGTTTAGTTGTCTGTACCAAGTGGTAAATGTATGAGATGATTCAAGAAGAAAGTTATCCATGTGTTTGGTTGCTTGAATGGAACCATCCCATTCCAGGGTTAAGAAAATCGACAAAAATCGCGCGCTTTTTGCCCGTATCGCCGCGGTCCGATATCGAATACCAGTTGATAAACCGGTCCAATTAAAAAAAAATTCGAAAATTCGAAAAAATTTACGTGTCACAAACCGGTCAAAAATCGGTGGAAATCGCTCGATTTTCGTCAAAAATCGATGAAAATCACTCCAAAAAATCGACCGCCAAAAAAGTTCACCAGGTTTGTCGATTTTCCACGAAAATCGACGACTTTTGTTTTTTTTTTCAAAAAAAAATGAATTTTGAATTCGCGATTTTTAGCGATTTTCGGTGCCGACGCAGTAGCGAAATTTGTGGTCTAAACGGTAAGGTGAACCCTGTCCCATCCTAGACCAAGTGATACAAATTTGAGAAATATTCCTTATAGATGCTAAACCATTCCATTCACCCAAAATAATGAAACCAAATGGTACAGGACCATCCCACCCCATTCAACGTAGCTCATCCCATCAACCAAACACACTTAGTGACGAATCAAAGAGGTAAATAAAAAACCTACTTGCACAACAAAGTGTGTACATAACAACTAGATTGCCTAATTAAGTCTATATTTCTTCATAAAAAAACATACTCCCTCCAATCGCAGATACATGTCATTTTGGATATAGCTACAGTCAAAATTTCGAAACTTTGATTATCAATATCTTTTTAAATATTTAAATTGGCACATAAAAATCATATACGTAGATTTATCTCGAAAAGTACTTCTAGAATATTATAATTTCATTAAATTTTATAAATATATTCACAAAAAATTAGCGGTCAATTAGCACATGCGCCTCTTTAACTTCACACCCTTTTTTTTCTTTAAATAAGGAGGCTTGCATTAGAGCCCCGTTTCCATGTTTGGGCCCATGGATTAAAATTTCGGACCCCTTCGAGATTCAAAATACTGGTTATTTAAAAAAAATTAAAAATGCTACAGTGCACATTCAAATTTCGCCGAGATCTCGGTGATTTCGGCCGAGATTTGTATATTTTTTACCGGATTTTAATTTTTTTTCACCGGATATGATTGGATTTAGGTTGAAGATCATCCACAAAAAATTTCAGATTTTTTTGATGTTTTTTTGACCATTTTTTGGTCGGCTCAAACCGGACCGAAATCTCGGAGATTTCGGCCTTCCCGGTAGAAAAAAAAATGGATTTCAAATTTGAATTTTAGATTTCTTCCGGATTTGATTTAAATTTTCGAAATCTCACCGAGATTTCGGATTTCGGATTTCGGACACCTCTGAAATTTTGTTAAAAACGAGATTTGTAACCTGTATGGGCCTGCCTGCTAGTGGAACGGGGTCCTGAATGTGTTGACGCGCTTCCGGGGGTTATCGTTTTGTTGTGAGAGCTAATTAGGGGGTGTGTTACTAAGGTTTGTGTTTGGCATGCATGCTTGTAATTAATCAGTTGTCCCTAGAAGGTTTAATATAGTTCATGTCCAATATTGTCCTTACAAAGAAAACATGGTCTTACGGATTATTAAACCAAATTTTTCTACCAATTTTAAGTATTGTTAGCATGATTAATTCACGTGTACATCTAGAGACTACAAAGTCTTGCTTGATCAGCTGGCTCGACTAAATCTCAGCATGTGATGCATATCTATGTGGGCCCTAGAAATCTATGTGGGGTCCACATTTAGAAATCTCTTCTTTTCACCCTGATTTTGCAACGAAAAGAGCCACACCCTACTGCTTTTAGCGCAGCAAGGCTCTAGGGCTTAGACCCTAATTAATTATTGTGATGGAAAGGGCAGCAAATTATATTAAAAAAAAACAAACAAATCCTATATGTACATGTAGAAGAAGTTGATGCTTATACACTACTGAATCTACCAAAAAAGCCCAACCATAGGCCTAACAGATATTAGTATAGTTGTGTGCAAGTAGTATATATAATATAGTGTACCGAGTAAAGTGTTGTAGACATATAGCTAGCTACTTTACAGGCACATCAAAATTACAGATGCGAGTACGAACTAAATATAACGCTGCATGCATATATGTTCAGTCAAAGCCTCCGTGTATATATGCACAGGGGCGGGAGTAGATTAGAGTACCCGGTGTCACAGGACACCGGGTCAAAAAAAATTTTTACAATGGGTCAAAAAATTTAGTGTATATTAGTCTATATATAGTATATGTGAACCCCCTTGATCTAAATCTTGTGACACCGGGAGGCAAATAACAAGCAAACAGTAAGAATAAAAAATTATTATCACTTATATGATAGAGTGGTGAACCCCAATGATTTTATCTCTAGTTCCGCACCTGTTATGCAGGCACTCCCACGATCTACGCATGCAACAGTGACTACAGTGGCCAGCCGGGTCAGCAAGTTTGAACATTGAATCGTTTGTGTTTGTGTGTGCGTGTGTATATATACCTAATAGCAACACATTAATTAGTCTTGGAGTACACCATGCATGCATGCATGCATGGAGTTTAAGGCCAAGCAAACTAAAGTAGATATGTGAATTAATTGTGCTGCCTGCAGTGCCCGCGCGATGAGATAATATGAAAGCAGTAGTAAATTATATTATGTTTTCGCGTAGTTATGGTTTGGCTTTTGTTGACAAGACATGCAAGAACACACGGGTACGTACAAGTTAACTCATTGACAATTCATGTGCCTAGTTTTGCTTTAGTGACGATCGATGCCTTTGAATAATCGTGCATGACTCGTGAGGCCAGCTGATTGATGATCTAGCTAGCTCGATCGCGTGGGAGCAGTTGATGGTTGATCTCTGCACACAATAAACTCTCGCCATGAAAGCCAGCTTAATTATCTAGCTAAGTGCTCTCTGTTCCTATATATATATATATATATATATATATATATATATATATATATTAATTAGTCGATCGTGAACTGTGACGTATATATGTAAGGCTTATCTTCTCTGCATCGATCGAATGCAAGTTCAACCTGAGGAGCTGGCTAGCTCGTTTGACATCACGCGACCATGCAGCCTGCGCATGCATGCACGGAAGTGGTACAGTGTGCTTGAGCCTTCCTTACGTAACATCCGGCCTGATTGGTGGGACCAGCTTATTACAGCTCATCACCATTATGTATTCATAGGTGGGCAAAAAAGGTTCCCAAAAATCGAGTATCAAAATCGTGCATGTATCCTAAGTTTTCTGGATGCTTACGTGGGGGATAACTAAATGTACGTCTCCATATATATTTGTAACTTTCTTTTTAGATAAATAATATATTTTGCATTGTTTAATTAGGGAACGAGCGGTTTTCGATAAAAAAAAAAATCGATGAAAACCGCTCCAAAAACCGGCCGCCCAAAAGGTTCAACTCACCGATCGGTTTTTCGAGAAAATCGAGGGGTTTTCGAGAAAACCGAGTGATTTTCGTTTTTTTTTCCTTTGAATTTGTTTTGAATCTTTTTTCAAATGCTCGGTTTCGAAACTCTTCGGTTTTTGATTATTTTTATTCGATTTTCGCGATAAACCGTTACCACCGAAATCTCGATTTTCAATTCGAAAACGGTTTGGTCAACACTGCTCCCTAGTATCATTTTGGGATGATGTGGTGCACAGCTTACATTACCATTGTTCTGCTAGGACGAGCTAAACTTTTAATTTTGTGTCCGCCACTCCTCTAAATATGTGTGGCTTATCCGCCCAATCTCTTGCGAAGGTCTAAGCTCTCTTTATATTAAAAGGCTGGATCACAGTCTAATATTAGCTTATCAAAAAGGCCACATTACAGAAGGTTATTTAATAGGATCGTCTGTGATGTTGCCCACATCATAGATGGTTTTTTACTAGAACCGTCTATGATGTGAGTTTCGGCACATGTTTACATATCACTTTTTAGAATTGTATATGATGATCTTGTCTGCAGCAGTGAACTTAAGCTCTGTGTCCATGGTACAAAAGCAACTAATATGTGCATAACCAGTTTGATGCGATTAGCTAGTCACCCTAACCAGGACTACCTAATAAGCTCTAGCTAGGGCGATTAGTCCTGTTCGATCACGATGTTTGCACCGTCCATTCTACCAACTTTGCGAAAGCTATAAACAAGAGCCGCCAACCGTTGCTTTCACGTATGCATGCATAAGGCCGCATTTTCCATGTAATGTTCAACTCGATCGTGCGGATCAAACAAGTACCGAAAAGCTCAACTTTTTAAGCTTCTAGAGATCTTTAGCTTTGACAATTGACATCACCATGTATATATGCTAGCTACCAACAATAATGTAGGAGAGTATCTTATATATACTTGGTGTCACACCTCATTGGATCTAACTAAATGAACACTTGATCGATTTTTAGGTCTAGTTATATTAACTAAAGTGGCCTGTTAAACCTAACTATGTAGCCATAAGTTTATGTCCAGTTGCAATCCTAACTACTAGCCTCATCTAATCTCAACTTTTGCTTATTAAGCATGAACCAATCAATCTTTGACAACAAACAACGTATCTTAGTAAGCATATAATACATGTAGACCTTGTTAGTTTGTTGGATTACTATATGCCAAAAGCTAGTTAGATCCAATTAGCAACTGATATATCAAAAGCACCACTTGCAACAACATCCAACAAGAAGCTAGCCAGCCAGAGTGCAACACAACAGGTCAAGAAATAGCACTAGAATTGCTAGCCAACGAGGCGCAAGCTTGCAACATCTACATATAAAATCTACTCCTCTATCGAGATCTTCGATGAATAGGGCATGCAATCTTTTTGTCTACAGCGAAAGGCACGAAGACACGCGGCCGGTTTCCCATCTGCAATGTCAAATTAGTCCAATATATGCTGTAATGCTACCTGCGACCATTTTTTGTGCCGGAGATTTGGTTGGTTCGGTACGTGCCGGCCGGATGCCGGATGCCGTGTGTGTGTATATATATATATACACCTCTAGTTTACTACTTAAACAAATATGTTATATTTATATATCACTTTTAGTATACTCTAATAATTGTTGAAAAAAATTCATCGAAACCCTTTATTTTTTGCTATATACCTTTTTCCATATGTAAAAAGAGTATATAAACAAATTATGCTATAAAAGGTGTACTCTTATAATCAATATTAGAGTATATTCAAAAAGATAAAGATATATAACAACATCATTTAAGCGGTATATTAAGAGTGCGAGTACGTGTGTGTGTGTGTGTGTGTGTGTGTGTGTGTGTGTGTGTGTGTGTGTGTGTGTGTGTGTGAAAATAAAAGCATACTACCAATAGTATGTATTCCCTACTCCTTGTATATTAACTAATGTTACACAAGTGAAAACATATTCACTGGTTCCTCCTGATTAGAAAGTTGTTATCAACTAGATAGAGATAGGGAGTACATACACCTACATACTTCCTAATTAAGCAGAACCAGTTAACAACTTTCATTTATGGAATGTGCTTCCACTTGCGTAACACAAGTTAATGCATAAGGAGTATAGAGTACATACTCCTGGTAATATGGAAGTATTTATATATATATGTGTGTGTGAGAGAGAGAACCAAATTCTGACCGTGTTTAGCCCAGCATCATGTCGTCTAAAGGCCGAGCCGTGAGAGCCCCACTGTGGAGTAATTTATTTTTTGTTCTTGGGGCAAAGATTATGTGCCACGGAATGTGCTCCAGGGCATGCATGCTGATGGCTTGCTGCTCTAGCTAGAATCTTTATGCCATTGGGTGGAATATATGTGTGTGTGTGTGTTTATTGTTGGATCAATTCATGGATCGGCAAAACTGTAAATATCCATCCATGAAAAAGGTTGTATTCAAGCTAGGGAGGGTTTTTAATCTTAATTCCTACATTTCTTGCATTCAAAATGCATGGGATTTGTACTACTTATCTAGCCTCATTGGAATAGAATCTAGTTGTCCAATAATTAATGTTGTGAAGCCCACACTTGTCCTAGCTACCTGCAACTTGAACTTCTTGGAAGCAAACGGCAGCTAGCCATGGAGAAGAATCTTTCGGAAAATGGGATCCCAGTGATGCACCCATGGAGAAGAAGGCGCGACGGAGATGGGTTCAGCAGCTCGGGTTGGGTTGAGAGTTGAGACGGATCGACAGGGGTCATCGCCGCAAGATTACCGGGGCAATGGTGGGGGGTTAAATCGCAAGGAGAATTAACATTAGTGGGAAGAGGCCAGTTGCCTCCACCTCGATCTGATCTTGACCGTCCAAATCTCGTCCAATGGCTTCGATTTGGTTTTTGCATACATGCATGTCCACCAAATAAGACATATGTGCACCTGATATGCTGCCCATATGTTTAGTCTATACGTTCAAATAATTAATGATCCAGGCGCCACGGGAGCCCTACCCGGGCTTATCAACGAACCGCCGTTAATGGATACCTCACGCAACCTTTCTTTCATATCTTCTGCTTAATTAGCTACTAGCTAGTAAGCACTACTACAGAACCAGCTTCTAGAAGTGGTTCGGAACCACTCAACCGGTTGTAATACCTCGAAGGATACCGCTTGTGGTGGTGCGACACCAAGCGGTAAAAGGCAGTAATAATATCGTGGGAACGGGATTCGAACCCACGACCAGAACTCCATCCTCGTGACTCGCCTCATCCATCTAGCCAACCCACCCACGCGTGCTCTTGATAGAGTAGGGCACGCATTCCTTTTATTATTTCTAAAACTGGGCTTCTACAAGCGGTTCGTGACACGAACCCCTTCTGAAGGGGGTTCGTGACACGAACCCCTTCTAAAGCTTTAGAAGCGGTTCGTGACACGAACCCCTTCTAAAGCTTTAGAAGCGGTTGGGGACACAACCGCTTGTAAAGATCTTTAGACGAACCGCTTCTAAAGGTGGAGCTTTAGAAGGGGTTCGTGCCACGAACCGCTTCTAGAGATCCCCTCCGGCCTGTTACCACGAACCGCTTCTGGTGCGAGCATTACAACCGGTTCGCACCAAACCGTTTCTAATAGGCCGGTTGTGATGCCCGATTTTGTAGTAGTGAAGCTAGGATCATTAATTATTTGGATATTAATTAATTGTTGCCAAAAACGTGTTTGTTCTTGGTTGAAATCGATCGATGCCAAGACGTACACACCATTCGTCCCAGCACCTTCAGTGGATCCTGTGTCTCATAGAGCTAGGTTAATTAGTCCCTTTCATCTAGCTACTAGATGCATCGCAGGCACTCTCTCCCCGATCTAGCTTGTTGCTTCAACCATGCATGCACCGTCGTTCGTTGCTGCAGGAAGCCCAACATTAATTAGTTCCTTCTGTGTATAAAGTTATTGTTACATGATCACTCTTGATGGTTTATATATTCTGATTCCTGGTAGATGTCTGAAAAGAAGACATAGGGTATATATCATTCTCCATTAGTTGGTGGTGGGGACAGGGATTTTTATTTCGGCGAAATTTCGCCGAAATTTCGGCCATTTCGGTCCAGAGCGAAATTCTGAAAATTTTGGATTTTGTTATTTTTTTTATTTGAATTTGACCGAAATTTCACCAAAATTCCGAAATTTCGGTCATTTCGGTGGGAGCCGATATTTGTACCAATCCGAAATAAGAAAACCCTGGGTGGGGATCGAGCAATTTCTGCTGGCCCCATTCGACCCAAACGGTAGATCAGGACACAGATCGAGATGAAATTAAGATGCCATGCATGCCCAATACCTGCATGACACAAATTTGATCTAGCTGATTAATTGACAGAGCTGCATGCTAGTACATGTTCATGCATGCATGCATGCGTACGTGTGATCTGCTGAGTGAACTTAGAAAAGGCTACGAGTTCATCGATCATTTGTGCTCTAGCTAGGAAGGTCGACGTCGCGTAGATTTCGTATTATCCTCGCTTAATTAGACACGTTGGATGACGCTGTATCAAGGCTAACATGCATGTTGGATCATTGCTCCGTGACGTGTCGCCTGTTCATGCGATAACAAATGCTTAAATATACGCCTCCATCGGTTCGAATATCCACGAAATTAAGAACAATTTGTAACGATGCGTTGTGTACGACTTTCAGGGCGCATGCACGTACCTATCATCTTTTAGCTTCCCTCTGGATGAAACGTACGTGTTCGCTTGGTGTCGTTTTCGAATCCTTCTATCTGATCGTTTTTGGCACAAAGTTATTCCCCGTAATCATGTTTTCACTTCCTATATATTACTAGATGTTGTTAGGAGCTAGGCAGCTAGCACATATAGATACAATTAATGATTTTTTTTAGGAATTAGCTTGGAGATGAATTATTGGGATCGATCACAGATGTACCAAACAGTATACACATCATCGATCGTATATATGTTTGAGGTGTGTTTCTATGTTTTTTTAAAAAGTTGTATAAATATTAAAGCATAAATGAAAGGTAGATAGTGATTGTTTAATTATCTTTTGGCTTGTTTCAAAATCTGTGCAACTTATATTGGGAGAAAAATCATAGAAGCGTGCTGCTCTGTATGTTTTCATCCCCTATACTAGGAGAGGGCCCTTGCAAATAATTTTCCAATAACTGAGGGCGTATTTCTGAAAAGAAAATTTGAGATCTGAGGGCAGCTAGCACACCTGATTTATGAAGCCTCCCAAGACATGATCCATCCATCCTCACCCGATTACTCAAGGACAGAAATCTGCAATAATAAAATATCTTCCCCTTTTTATTCTTTAATTGTTTTAAAGTCGTATCAAACGGATATATGTTGATATCATGTTCGATCTTGGAGTATGTTTGCCTTGTTTGTATGGACATGTATGAAATGGTGTGCTTCAGGACAGATAGTATTGTTTTATTACATGTTGCTTGGTGTCCTTTTCAAGCTATTCTATTTAATTATGTTAGATGATGCGCCACCCTTATATATCTTTGTGGTCCAATACGACATGAAAAAAAGATTTATTCGATTAGAAAGGTGTGTGTGTCATATATACGACAGGATGCAAATCCGGGATGACAATGCAATAGCAAAAGAAAATCCAATGCATGGACAGTAACATATGCTTATGTTTAAATAAACCCCACTACAAGAATATTTTACAAGTTTAGCTGTGTGCAGCTCACGATACAAAGACGAAAAGATATCATCTTTCATTATCTAAAAAAAATCTTTACAAGCAAGATGGGATTGTGTGTAAATTAACCCAGAAGAAAGAAAAGCCAAAAATGACGAGCATAAAAAACTACAGGAACAACTAGGCCATCTCAAGATTTAGATACCAGTGCAATTGATATCTGGTATTGCCGATGAGCTGGTACATGACATGGCGTGCAATTTGGCGTAGGTTCATAGGTATGACAAATTATTCTTCACTTAGTGATTGGTGATGGAATATTTTTATTAAATAAACATTTTTACGCCTTACTTTGTTAGACAAATCCATGTAAAACTTATTTTTTGAAAAATTAACCTTCATTGCATCAATGCTATAATCATCATCTACCATTCATTCATGCTTTAATATTTATACAACTTTAAAAAAGAAAAACGTAAAAACACCTCTCTAAAAGATATCGGCTATGTGCATGATTTAGTACCCTTTTCCTCTACATTTTAGTCATTTACCTTGTTGTAAAGACTCGACGTTATTTACCGAAGGAGTGTGATGAGAAGTTTCAAGTAGTGTCCTATCTATCATCTATGCAAGTGAAGTCCAGGCCCACACAAGTCAAGAAGAGTAGGGGCCAAGAGCAAGGTGGGTAAGGGTGACAGACAGGGCCAATTCTGAGGGTCGGAAGGGGGCATTTCTGGAGACATATCATTGCTGCCTTGAGGGCTTTCCAAGAGCAAATGCCTCAGCCTTTTGCTCTGAGACAATAATGTACTCCATCTTAGTCCAAATGGTTGTACTACTCACACCAAAACGAGCATGGCACTGCACTATATATATATATATATATATATATATATATATATATATATATATATATATATATATATATATACATATAGGAAAATGATTGTATACTCTTGGGAGTACGTACTCCCACCCTCAATATACTGCATAAATGATGTTATTATACTTCTTTATCCTTTTGAGTATACTCTAATACTAATTATAATATACTCCAAAGTGAGTTTCACGAAAAATTTCATCCAAACCCACACTTTATAGCATAATTTGTTTATATACTCTTTTTATACATGAAAAACGGTATATAGCAAGAAATAAATGGTTCCGATGAATTTTTTTCAACAATGTCGCATTTTAGTATCTTAGAATTATTATTAGAGTATACTGAAAGTGATAAAAGAGTATAACACATTCGTTTAAGTGGTATACTAGATGTGGGAGTACGTACTCCCAAGAGTACAGAAAAAGCTTCCTATATATATATATATATATATATATATATATATATATATACTAGTTATATGCCCGTACGTTGCTACGAAAAACAAAATTGATAACGAAAAATAAATATTAAAAAATAAAAAATACTATTTCATAAGATCAAACATCTATCTTTAACGCTTCGTTTCTTGCAAAAGTCACAATTAAAGCAACGCTTCGTTTCTTGCATAGGGCAATTAAGCAGGGCAATTAAGTAGGGCAATTAATGCATCGCTTCGTTTCTTGCGTAGGGCAATTAAGTAGGGCAATTAAGCAGGGCAATTAATGTGACGTGGGAAGAAACTCTCACTTTATATAGTAGAGATATATATATAATCTTTTCTACTCCCGAGAGTAATTACTCCCTATGTCGTATCTCACGCAACGGAGGGTATGTACATATAGTATACAAGTATATAAGACCATCTAGGTGATATTTACATTTTTTCGGAGGTGGTATGTACGCTTTTTAGAGATACTCCTTTTTATGTGTGTATATGAAGGTATTTGTAAAATAAGCTAAAACCTATGTACTTCCTTGCAATTTTTTCATATAGATCTCATTAGAATATCTTATAATTAGTATATAAGTGTATCTAAAGTGATAAAATAGTATTTCAAGTACGTCTGGGTGGTATTTTAGAGATGGGAGTAATTACTTCCGGGAGTAGAAAATAGCTTCCTCTTTTCTACTCCCGGGAGTAATTACTCCCTATGCCGTATCTCACAACATAGGGAGTATCTCGCGCAACGGAGGGTATGTACGTGTAATATACAAGTATATAAGACATCTAGGTGGTATTTACATTTTTGCAGAGATGGTATGTACACGTTTTAGACATACTCCTTTTTATGTGCGTATATGAAGGTATTTGCAAAATAGGCTAAAAATTATATACTCCCTTGCAATTTTCTCATGTGGATCTCATTGGAATATCTTATAATTAGTATATGAGTGTATCCAAAGTGATAAAGGAGTATTTCAAGTTCGTTTGGGTGGTATTTCAGAGATGGGAGTAATTACTCCCGGGAGTAAAAAGTATTTTTCATATATATATATATATATATATATATATATATCATACTAGTAGAGGCTATGCCCTCATGGGTAGAGGTGAAACCGGGTTGGATACGGACGGATATTGCTCGTCCCGTATCTTAACCCTTATTTTTTTTCTGGATTCGGAGTCGGATACGGATATGAATTCGGATTATTCAGGATTCGAATACGGAGCGGATACCTGACGGATTCGGGTCGGGATCGGATATCATAATCGGATAGTAGTATAGTACATAATTGTGTATGTAAAAGAAAGAATGAAGCATTAACCTTACAACATTAGCTTCAAGTCATAATTATTTCAATGTAAGATAGTAGTATAGTTAGAGGTGCAAATGGGTCGGATACAAGGAGAGAGATCGAGACCTAAAGAAAACAGAGAACAAGGGGAGCTCTTCCATCAAACTTAACCTTACGGAATAAATTTCTGGAGATATTAAAGTGTTGAATTATCACATTCTGACAAACTGAAGATAGACTTCTCTCATAATGAGGACTACTCGGATTTGTTTGCTATGCTTCAATTTAGTGACTCAACTAATTCCATTAATTTGAATAGAAAAGAAGTTTATCAAATAAGTTGAACAAATCAATTTAGGTAAAAGCATTATGTCTTCACTCTATTTGTTTGTTGATAGATTTGTTGAAGTTCACGCTTAATAACAAAGTAGTATTTTTAGTACCAGTATCAAACAACTACTCTATCTATCCAATAATGAACCAAATGAATGGAAGAATAACTGATTTTAACCGGATATCGGGTCAGATATTTACCAAATATCGGGTCGGATATTGCTCTTCCCATATCATAACCCATATTACATGAGATTTTTTGGATACGGATCGGATATTGCTCTTCCCATATCCTAACCTATATTACATCGGATTTTCTGGATACGGATACGGATAACATCGGTATGGTTTTAAACGGATTCGAGATTAGATCGGGCGGATATTTCCTATCCTGTTTTCACCCCACCCCACTCATGGGATCAGGCACTAATAATATGAACAATCGAAACCTTCAGATGCTCACGGTGTGGGTCATGAACTCCATTATTTTGCTAAGTAACCAAATGCGCAGGCTTGTCAGCACGCCAATGAATCCTTGAAAGATTAATTATGTGCGGCTCTTAATGGTGCAACTATTTTTAATACTGTTCAAGTATAACTTAAAAGAGAGTGCTCGCCTTCGCGTTGGTGTATATTCTCGAAAGGATTTAGGTAACTATCTGAATATTGTTGAAGTATAACCTGAGATGCTTATCTTCATCTTAGAATATTGTTGACTCTTAAGGAGATGTGTTCGCCGTTTAAAGTTGAGTCCATCAAAGTTAAGTTTGTCAAAGTTGAGTCCGAGACGTTGAAGAGGTGTGTTCGTTGTCCAAACTCGTGTCCATCGAAGATGAGACCGAGACATTGAGAAGATATGTTCGTCGTCTTAAATTAAGTAACTTGAGTATGAGGGTGTTGAGGAGATGTATTCTCCATCCTATGTCGAATAAAAGTTAGGTAAGTCGTAGCTAAGACCGACTAACTCAACAAGTTAGAGTGTTAGATGGTACAAGATTAAGGGGGTAAATGCTAGAATTAATCTTGCAAGTAAAGTTTGAATAGTTGCATGTAGTAGATAGAGTGCATAGAGGAGTTCTAGACAAGAATGTCCTGGATGAAAGAGTAGTGTTTCTATCATCTTTCTAATATAATAAGTCATTATTGTCTATTTTTATTTATAGTTTAATATTTGCGTAACTTTACAATAGTAATGTACATAAACACCAATATGCAAGGTCCATCTCTAGTCATGTTTCTACATCTCACTACACTCTACCTCGGTACCCCCTACCCTACCCTCTTCTCTTGCTGCCAGCCCCTATCATAGAGGAATAGCAGGGGCTGCCACCAACCTGTCTAAAGATAAAATCATCATTTTTCTAGCCATCTGACAAATTGTTTTTGCAAATCTATCCTTTTTTCCAAATGCAATTACAAAAATAGCTCCCTCTCCGACCGCGCAAGCGCCAATAGGTGACACCAAGATCCCACAACTCGGTATCGAACTTCATGGCATTAATTACTCACTTAATTAAACCGCTTAATGAACTAATCACATGAACTGCCGAGCTGCCAAGCTAGCATAGCTCGGCAGGTGCTTCTTCCGAGCACCTGCTATGCGGTATCCCTTTTCGTGGTCCCAGCAAGACAGGTGATATGTGTCGTCTATCGACGTTTTCACGGTCAGAGAAAATGTTATTTTGTGCAATTGTGTTTGAAAGGATGCCAAATTTGCAACAACAAAAAAATGCCAGCGGACTAGCAAAGTGATGATTTGCCTGAAGATCCTCACTACGCGCACAACAGTGCTGTTGTTTACTCTCCTTTCATTTCTCTCTCTTTTTTTTTTTTTTTTTACTTTGAATGAATGGATGGATGGATGTGTCGATTCGTTAGCAACAGTACTGTAG
Source organism: Rhipidocladum racemiflorum (assembly GCA_036346355.1). Lineage (NCBI taxonomy): Eukaryota > Viridiplantae > Streptophyta > Magnoliopsida > Poales > Poaceae > Rhipidocladum > Rhipidocladum racemiflorum. The sequence goes on from CM070569.1 coordinate 54,191,546, forward strand.
GGCTTGATCGTAGGCAATCTCTCTTTTGGAGAGGTGATTTGGTTCACACCGTGTATCGGATAATTGGGAGCCTTCAGCACCAAGGGATTCGAGTGACCTAAGAAATCACGAAAACCATATGCTACCCTCTTTTTGTAAAGCATGCATATGTTGTGATTTATGACGCCATGCATGGTTCATGGATGCGTGCACCTTTAATTCAGGCCATGATACACCATATCTCCTTGATTATTGATGCTATGTTATGAACAAACACATCTTGGCGCATATATACCTTTTCCTTTTCTTAATCATATTGAGTGGGAAGAATTATAGGGCATATACTTACGTATATAGATAGAAGTTGTACATAGTCGAGAGACTCCTGCATTGCAACACCACATCCATCACACTTGTAGCTGTGCAGTGCTCGTTGATTTTTTTTTTCCAAGGACGCACGTAATCCATGGAAGGTGTGCGCATTCACGTACAGTTGGTTGCCCAGGAAAAAGCACAGAAAGAGAGCATCGTCTGAGCATGACGTGTGGAAAAAGAATCCCTGAATCTGATCCGTTGACAGGGAAAGAAATTAGAGCAGGGTGTTTTTACACTCTTCCTCCTGAATTTGATCATGCGTGATCTCACCGATGCCTAGGCCCAAACTGTCGATCCACGCCTGCCGTGTGCAAACGGCAGGCTGCACAGCAGCAGAGGCTTGACCACATTTGGGAATATGTGATGATAAATCAGAGAACGATATGAGCAGTGATCCATCTGAATGTGCCACCGTGAAACACAGCGCTTCCCACATTGACGCACGTGAAAAAGATTGTCTGAATTTTGTACCGGGCTAGGTCTTAGGCTGAATCAGCTTCGATTAGATTCCTGTCAAAACAGTAACTGAAACCGGTACCTGGCTGGCATCGTCTTTGCTCCTGATGCCGAGAAGCTGAGGCTTCAAATGCGTGTTGCAAGTTGCGACAGCGGCCAGTCGCAACAAGAGTAGCCACACACACAAGAACAACTAAGGACAACACGACGGGGCAGCATAACAAGATACCGACGATGGATGACATCGATATAAACCAGGGAGGGCTTTCTAATAAACAGATCTCGTCTGCACTACCATCATACGATTTGCTCCCTGCACAAGTATTGAAGAGTCAATAGCGCATATCCAATCATTCTACCTCCAGAAATCGTTGCATCAGGCCAATAATTCTACAGAGAGAAGGACAGCGAAGGAACACTTGAATATGGAGACCCCATTCTGCTTGACTCGAATAGCCTGCAAAACCAAATCTTTCGCCTTATCAGGTGGACATATTGTTCGCCTCAGGCGAAAAAACAAAGGACTGGAAAGATGTCAGCATAGACAGAGATAGTAAAACAGATCGAAAACAGGCACGTTGAAACAACACCGCTGCCTCGATTGCTTCACTACAGGTGACTTGGCGGTCAGGCGCGCTCTTGAGAAAATGAGCTTGGTAGGCAATGTTATCATCAATGAATGTGGCAATGAAATAGTAGGAATGGTCGTATCCAGGCTGCATCCGGAGGACCAGGGGAGCTCCCACAGCCTTGCATGCCTCCTCGAAGCTGCGAGGTAGCAGCTGATCAGCCAGGAACTTGCCATCCTCTCCCTACTCAAATTCACCAAAATTATGCAGCAGATAAGTGGTTTTGCAGAAATGACTTCTTTTTTACCTTTATTTCTTAGAGAACAAATTAAGAACAGCGGATGTAGCAACCTAAAGGGTTGAGACAAATTAGACAATTTTGCAAATAGCAGCACACTGTGCGGTGATGAATTATAGTGATAAGCTCTGACATCTATTAGAAACAGTCCGTGTGCAATAAGCCAACGCCTACTCTTTAGGGCCTTGTACTTTCGCCTTGTTCAATCAAAACCTATCATCTTTTATAATCAATCGCTACAGGCAGTTGAGTTGAAGAAGACATAATGCAGCACATTTCACAATCCACAGTATAATCTTTTGCCAACCTGACAGGAAAAAGGACGCTACAACGATAGATCTTCTTTCACAAGTATCTCTGATACAGTGATACTGTGTCATGACCTTGATAGACCCTGCTTGCTGAAGATGTAATGGACTACTATCAATGCTAAGCAAGTTAACCAGTTGAGGCTTATCACTTAAGGCGCTAGTCATATCCACAGTACAGAAGATTATCAAAATGGCTGTACCCATCATGCGGTGCAGACATAACAAAGAAAATGGGTTTCAGTCTTCCAGATACCAACTTATCAAATTGTTCTAGGGACCCATATTATAATTAACCCATCACTTTTCTATTATCTAGGAGGATGACTCCCATCATGTCATCCATCCTCCTATCATGTCACCACAAATAGCTGACAAAAGGTCCTTCTGGCTAGTACTTCAGGGAATTGTTCCAACTATCAGTCTATCATTCATCGCCAAGGAGGTGACTAGGTGCCTGATTGCCCCCTAAACATACTTGCATGGCAATGGGTGAATCGGCCATATGTGCCTATATCACCGCACTTGTATCATGACTTGCAAGAATTGTTTCGTGTAAAACGACCAATGGTATTGTGTAATGCAGAATGAAAACAACATGCTGGGGTAGTAATAGAATGAAACCTTGGGACATTATTCAATCCATGGTCACATCATACCTGGTCAATTAAGATAGGAGTTGAAAACCCCATTGGATTTTTTAATCAAGATGGTTGCATCATATTCCTGCAGTAAACAGGCACTATTAAGTGCATATTATATCCACACACGCACACACAGAAGGGGGTGTATTGTTATTTACCTCCCACTGATTTAGTTGTGCCCAAATAATTTGAGAATGCTTTCTGACCCCAGGGGCAGTTTATTGGGTTGGCAATTGGAGCAAATGCAGACACTGACTGGAAACCTAGTAGCAAGCCTTCTTAATTTGAAAAGGGTTCACACAAAGGACTTTCCAAATGTTGAGGCTTTTAACAAATGGTTTTAAACAGTACCTTGTATTTTTCAGTGTTTTTCAAGTAGATTGTCAGTGCACCGTGCCCTCCCATTGAGTGCCCAAAAATTGATGCTCGTTGTTAAGCTGTTCAAAGTTCTCACTCAAAACTTTAGGCAGATCCTTCACAACATAGTCATACATGCCAATTTTTCCATTTTTCATTTGTGGCATTTAGATAAAACCCAGTACCTACTCGCAAATAATGAAAATAGAAATGTTAAGTACATTTAAATACAGACTCAGACATGAATTCCATTCAGCATGCTACAATAAAAACTTCAAGTGGTGCTTCTATACTCTTCCAGAAAGAATATTGTGACAGAATGTAAATCAGCTGCACTTTCTACTGGAGAAAACCAGCGCCTCCATTGTTACCTAATTGCTTAAAACTTGTTTTCTTATTGGGAAAGCATTGAAGAACTTCACAAATTCAATAGTAAAAATAATATCATGACCAAACAGTAACATGTATTCAGTTATTGCATTATCAGAAATTCGCGATCATACATAGGTCCAGTCGTCAAGACATAAAAAAAGCCCACATAGTGATAGAATATTTCTTTTTGTCGAACTGTCAAATCTACATAGGTAATGGTTTTTGCATTAACAAGTTAACAAAGGGCGACCATGTTGTCAGATCATACTAAATTACTAATTGATAAATGGACAAGAAAGGGCATAAAGACTCTAAACCCCTAGATATATCTATACCATGTTTGGTATGGTTAGAAATATGTTGCTGGTGGGGGACATTGGAGGTTGATATAAAGCGCATCTTTTCAATGACAATCAGCCTGCTTTCTGGATGAGTTGTGTCGAATCAAAAAGAGATGCCATCTATGAGTGCATCAATGCGCAATTCAACAGGTCACATAGCATGTTATCTATGTTACACATTATGTTCAAACCAATGCTACTAGGATATGTTATTTATAAAAATTAGCACATTGATATAATTACTACACCTATAATCCCTTGCTGATTTCGTGAAGGGGTACAAATACACGCAGGTAGGGGAGGGGCAAGATGACAGAGTGGTGAAAAGTCACTGGTGGTTTGGTGACTTTTGGCTATCTGGGAGGTGGAGAAACCGTAATGGGTAAATCTAGGATAGGCACAGTGTGAAGGGAATGCAAGATCCAGTAATGGAGAACAATGTGGGGAAGAGGAGGAGAGGGATTTATGATCTATCAACAGAGTGTAAAGATCTTTCATGGACAAAAATAACACGAATATGTGGTACGCATGTGGTAGTTTCGGTGTTGGTAAAGGAGTTGTATTTAGAAATCGAAATAATTCATAGTAGGTGAATCCTGTAACTGGCCCCATTTTGTCTCCTGGTAACCATGGTTCTAACAAGTAAGACTGGCACTAAAACTAATCCAATTACTACTTGCGGACATTTTATAACTTTGATTTTCTTTTCCGGCATAGTTATATAGCCTGTATTTTGATCCTAGAATTCTCATTTCATTCTTTGGACAGAAAGGCAACCATAAATTGTAAAAAAGGAATAGAAGAAATTTCTGCAAAATAAAGTTGTAAAAAGTATCGATTATGTGCATAAATTTTAAGTAACAATTAACACAACATACTAGTATTTTATCTACAACAAACACAATAATAACAAAGTGGAGTTTGCAGCGCAGATCTTACAATATTGTCCAAACTATTGCAAAGCTTTCAAGGAAATACTAGATAATTATGAATGAATAAATTTATTTTCCATTTATTTATGGCCGAGGGAGATCATCCAAGTTCTAGACTCCAATAAAAGTCGCCGAGTTGGTAAGTGGTATAAAATGCAAATGGTACAAACAAGATTATTGGTTACAATCCTTACCAACACCAAAATCCCAACTGTCCGCCTTTCCTATATTTAGCCCAGTAGCCCACCTGAGGGAAAACAAAGGAAACGAGTGATAAGAAAAAATAACTGATTTGAAACAACAAAATAAAACTAACAAAAGTACTAAGAACCATATAAAGTGTGTTTTCAAAGATAAAATGGTTAAAAAAGAGAAACGAGAAGTGCTTCTATGCTTTTATTTTTGAAAGCTGCACAAATATTTAAACATGAATAAATGGTAAATAGTAATTACTTACCCCTTTGTTTGCTTCAAGATTTGTGCGACTTGTATTGGGAGGAAATGCATAGAAGCACTGCTCGAGAGAAACAGAGGTGAGATCAAATTGAACATTCCACAATATAGTTTCTAGTAAAAGGAAACAAATACTTTGGTGATTAACAGGATGTCAGGAACCTGGTAATCAAGCAAAGAATGATATTAAATTTATTCAAGACTCAACTCTACACCATACGTAGGCTGAAGAGTGAAGAGACATCTCTTTTTGCTTAACTATGTCTTAAACAAGAAAACAAAGGTACAAAAGTACTGTTGATAAATGCCCTAGACAGGAGGGAGATCTTGTTTTGGCCTCTTTTTCTAGTAATGTCCCTTAACCGAAGTCCAGACCGAACAGCTATAGTAGGTGTGACTACACGCCACTAAGATGTCAACATTTTAGTGCTTACTCGTGTTCCTTAAGCTCCCAAGACCAGCAGCATTGTTTCAATGAAATCGACTTTTAGAAATACAATTTCTCAAATAAGGATCTGGCAAGGGCAAATGATTATTGTTTTCAAGTCGTCGCCTAGGTGCCGCCTAGGCGTCCAGGCAGTGGAGGCTGACCGTCATGCCCGCTCGCCGCGCCTGGCCGGAGAAAGGCGGGCGCCTGAACGTTCCAGGCGTCGCCCGAGGCATCCAGGCGTCGCCAGGGGAGCTCAGGCAGCGCAGTTGGGCGTTGGGAAGGTGAGCTCGGCCGCCGCCATCCTCCTTTGTTCGTGCCGCCATCCTCCTCCAGCCGAAGGCGCGCTCGAAGCCGCTGCGCCCGGTCTGCCGCTCTTTTGCGGGGGCGTCCTCCTCATCCCCGCTGCCTCCATTGCCGTCCTCTGTGCCAACCGCCGCGGGGAGAGGAGGCATGGAAGCGCGTCGGGGGCCGACGGGGGAGGAGAGGCAGCGGGGAGAGGAGACGCGGTGTGGGGGAGGAGAGGCGGCGGGGAGAGGAGGCATGTCGGGGGAGGAGGCGCAGGGACTGAGACGGGGGAGACGAGGAGCTGAGACGGGGGAGCCGAGACGGGTCGAAGAAATAGGGGAAATAAAATGACTCCTCGGTCGAAGAAATAGGGGGAATAAAAGGAAGGAAAAGAAAGAAAAAGGAAAAAAGGGAAGAAAACAAAAGGAAAGAGAAGAGAAAAAGGGATGGAGCCAGATATTTGTTTGGTGATATACTGATATTGGTTATATATGTATTGGTGATAATTTGATAAATGCTAAACTATTTCTGGCCGCCTAATCCTCGCCTAGGCGTCCAGGCACTCGGCTGGCGCCTCGCCTCGCCTTGTTGCCTTGACAACCATGCAAATGATATTCATTGGGAAAAGGCTGATGATGACAGAGATATGTTGAACATACTACGATTATTTGCTAGCTACATGAAGGCTAGGTTTATTAACTTTCAGAATAGCCGATGGAAAATCTTTTCCATGTAAATAGAAGTAGAACTCCTAGAGGTCTATTGATCATCATACAAGATAATATCAAAAGCTACTATACTATATAGCATGGAACTTGACTTATTCCCGTTAAGGAAATGTTGGGCTAGTTACTTACATGTGCATAAGTGCAAGAGACCCAAATGTGTGATTTACTAATATTTCGTCGGGTGTAGCGTCATATATGGCTGCATGTTGCCTTTAAACTTTGCACTTTAGAACCAGTGTTCCGCAAACACAAATATCAGCCTAATCAATAAATAAATAAAAAATCGCCAAAGTATCACAAGAACTGCACAATGCAGACTGCCACCATTAGCACGAGCACGACACAATTATCGCATTAGACACTCTGTAGTCCATACTCCATACGACACTTTACACACGAGCACAGCTCTACATCCACACAAAACATAATCCTTCAATCTCATTTGACAACAATCTTGTCGTAGGTTCGGAAACAGGACACAGAAATGAGGGCGGACGCCGGCAGTTTCACGGGCCGTCGTTCACGAGAGTAAACTAGCTACATGCCCGTGCGTTGCTACGAAAAACAAAATTGATAACGAAAAATAAAGATTAAAAAATAAAAAAATTTATTTTACAAGATCAAACATCTATCTTTAACGCTTCGTTTCTTGTGAAAGTCACATTAAAGCAACGTTTCGTTTCTTGAGTAGGGCAATTAAGCAGGGCAATTAAGTAGAGCAATTAAACAGGGCAATTAATGACGTGTAGAATGGACCACTGCCACCAAGTGGTGCTTTAGAATAGTAGAGATGTGACACGAGGATTTATACAGGTTCGGGCGCTTAAGAAAGACACCCTACTCCTGTCGGTGTGTTCCCCGGGGGGAGTACAGGGATGTACCCTTGTCCAGACTCCCCGAGGGACACTCCAGTTGTTTTGTTTTGCATTCAATCAGAGCTCTCCTCACATGAGGGGGTTACATTGGGTATTTATAGGCACCCAGCCTGTTTACATAAAAATACCGTTATGCCCCTACTAGACCAGCCTAACTAGGGGCATTTTAGTCATTCCGGCGGGGAAGTAGCGGGCCCCGTGGGACCACCTTGAAGGAGTAGACCCCTGACTTCGGGGCCCCACAGGGAATTTGGTGATGTCACTCAAGTCTCTTGCGAGGGGACTTCCCACGGGGCACGCCCCCGGGGAGGACGTAGATCTCCCGCGGGATGTAAAGGGAACTCCCGGGGAGTATGTCCTCGAGGAGGCTTGGACCTCCCGTGGGGCATAATGAGAGCCTCCGCGGGGTACACCCACGGTGTACGCTCTAGGGGAGCCATAGTCCTCCCATGGGTTATTGAAACCCTGGTGGGCGGACACCACCCTTCGTGGAGCAGGAGGCCTCTTCCCGAGAGAGCGTGAGTTCGCGGTGTATGAGGCCGCCCCCTTTTGGAGTTCGTGAGTTTCCCCCTGGTGTGGACATCAAACGGGGCACGAAACCTATCCTCCGGGAGCCGATGAGTTTATCTCCAACAAATCTAATGAGATCCACCAAGTTCAAAAGTTTACTTAAAAATAATTTCCAACAAGTATCATTCCTGTCCTAGCACTTTGGTAGGAACCCGTTACATGACAAACCCAAAAGAAGTAGAACAACTAACTATGGCCTGATGCAAAAATGAGGTATCGGTGATCATTTTAGGTGGAAATTTGGCATGCGATGTCCATGCCACTCTTAGTTTCTCCTTGCCCGTCGCAGCTTCCCTTACTGATCACAGGGCAATTTCACAAAACCAAGCGGGTAATGTGTTGTATACATTTCCGGTGAGCCAGTGACAAGTACACAGATATATGCAGACGCCCTAAGATCCCTCCCTCCCTCTAAAAGGCACAACCCACCAAAATCTCGCCAAAAAAGAAAAAAGCGTAACCTTTCTGCATTCCGGCCACACTCCCCACAACATTCCAGTATTCCACTCCAAATTGGATGGCATGGACACGCAGAGATGGGTAGATAAACCCTAAAAATAGAACGCGACGAGAGAGGGGTTTAAGGTTAACGTACGTGGGGAGGTGTCGGGGGCAACAAGGGCGACGCCGTGGGAGGCGGACTTGATGATGAAGCTCTCGTCGTTGCAGGTGAGGCCGGAGAGCCAGTACAGCACCTGCACAACCACAAGGTAGCATAGCACGGCACCCCGCGTCAGATTCCGAGAGCGAAAAGGATCGAAGGGGAGCGGAGAGCACGCACCGGGAGCTTGGACGCAGGGGAGTCGGGGAGGAAGAGGGAGAAGGTCATGGGCCAGCCGAGGGTGGTGCTCTGGTGGCGGAAGCGGAGGCTGTGGCCGCCGAATATCTTGGTCCTGCTCAGCTGCTCGAGGGCCGCCGCCACGCCGGCGCAGTGGCGCTGTGGTGGGTGGAGGCCGGAGAGGAGAGTCTAGATTCTAGAAGACGGGAGAAATTGAAAATATCCAAATCCAACGCTCATCGGGTGCTTCTTCGGAGCCCCGTTTGTTGCGAGAGTTTTCAGAATTTGACGCACTTTAAAATTCGCGTTGAATTTCTGACACACTCCTACCGTTATACACACGTATATGTCATCCAAATAAGCCGAAAGGCCTGCGAATTGAGTGTCAAATTCTGAAATTACACGTTTGTTGCGCCGATATTGGGCCGAATAGCCCGCCCACGCACCTGACTACTCTACTTTTTCTTACTCCCTCCGGTCACAAAAATAACCGTCGATAATGTGTGCACCCAAAACCTTTTTTTTTTTTTTTTGAAACAGACGAGCAGTATTAATTAAAGAGAGAAAAAGTACAGAGTGCAAGAGAATACACTATAAGAAGAGGGAACACAAAAACCCAAAAGAAGGAAAAAAGGAGAGGAGGAGGGAAAAGAAAAGAAAGAAAAAAAGGAGAAAAAAGAAGAAGAAAGAAGAGAGAAAGGTCAAATCAAGTAACCCTTGGGAAACACTCTCTTAGACGACGTTGGCCTGCAAAGGACCAAAGTCGAAAGTCATCCTGAATGTCTTGAAGTAATTCGTCGTTGATCCTCCAAATGTTCCGGAATATTCTGTTGTTACACTCTTTCCACCACCTCCAGCAAGTGAGAATGATCAGACTTTTAACCCCTTTTCGACGGCCGGATTGGCTATCGATACGCTGTATTGTCCACTGTTCTAGGCTGGATGTAGGCTGCCAAAGTTGTGACGATACTGAGGGTAAGCGTACCCAAAGCGCAATGGCCGTCTAGATCTGCCAAAACTGGGGACAATCAACAAAGAGATGTTGGATCGTTTCCAAGTTCCGACAGCAAATTTGACAAAAATATTAGTTTGGCCATCCTCGGATCTGCAGCCTCTGCGCTGTTCATAATCGGTTTTGTTGCGCTAACCAAAAGAAAATTTTGCAGCGTAACGGCGCCCAAGTTGACCAAATTGTGGAGCTGTAAGTCTGGTAAGTACTTCCTTCAAACTGCATACGATAGGCCGAGGCCGCTGTGTAATCCCCGTTTGAAAAAACCTATTAATTTTAACCAAAGATATTACTTAAAGTGTATAATTTGGGTATACAAACAAATGGTATGAGTGGATTTGTCATAAAAAATAATTTTCATAAGAATATATAATATAAGAATTTAATGGTCAAAGGAGCATCTGAGGCCCTGTTTGGAAGCAAAGTTTTTCAATACCATGGTATTACAAAGCCATAGCTTAGAAATTGTTTTGGCATAAATACCATGGTTTCACCTACCACCATTGAAACCATGGTTTTTCTTGGAACTACAAACTGTTTGGCTACAAAGTCTTTTGCATGGTATTTTAAAGTATTGACACCTCTCACTCTCTACACCAGCACCAAAAGCCCAAAACTCCACTTTGAGTGGAGTTTTCAATACTCCAAAAATACCATGGTATTGGCAATACCATGGTTTTCAAAACAAAGTTTTTTGGGTTGCTTCCAAACACCATGTTGCCAAAAAATGCCATGGTATTCTCCAAAACTATAGTTTTGCCTAGAAACTATGAAAATACTTTGTTGCCAAACAGGCCCTGATTAACTTTAAAATATTAAAAACGTCCGGAGGGAGTAATTCTTACTACTCATATTCTTCAAGAAAGGCAAGGATTTTGTTAGGTGTTATCTGTAGACTGTAGCACAACCAATGCAGTTTTAGTGTCCAGGGAACCTGCGTCCCCATTAACCATTTAAGCATGATGCAATTTTTAAAAAATCTAAGAAAAAAAATCATGGATATAGTTCACGCAGAGTTATGTAAACCTGCAAAATTTAAAATTCAAATTCATCCCTGGTAGCAAGAACCAAAAAAATACAAGCAATCAGCCACGCACGGTTCATATGGACTAGAAGTAATGCTTGTCTTTTTTGTTTCTTGATACTATAAATTAATTTGAAATTTATTTTTTACAGGTTCACATAAATTTATGTGTATTGCATCCATGATTTATTTATTTTTTTTGGTATTTTTGGAACAGTACATCAAGCTGAAATGGGTATTTTTTTGGCTAAAGGGGATGCGGGATCCCGTGGACACCAACGAATTTTCTGTAGCATAATATGCTACAGGCATGGCGTTCAAAAATATTATTCCATGAGTATAGCAAATTAGTATTTCCATTTAAAGTAAAAATAATAAATTTGGGAGAGAAAAAATTAAGTTCAATCAAATGTTGCAGGCCAGGCCTCACAGAGATTCATCTCCCAAAAACACCCAGGCACCAAAACAAGAGGCTATATTACAGTAAGGAAATGTCTTCCTCAAGTAGTACTTTCATCTGAGTGGTCTTATAGTAGACGCTTATAAGATTTTATTGATTTGGTACTCTCTTCTCTCGTTCAACATGCCAATCTAAGAAGCACAAACAACTCCACAAACTAAGGCCCCTGGAATCCAAACACACACAGGCCAACAGCAAGCCCCGAGATGCCCTCTCCAAACTCCATTAAGAATGATGTGAAGCATGACAGGTTGGATCTCATTCAACCTTTGTTTGTATTCTGATCATATACAGGATTAACAAGGTTATGGTTTTCCAAGGAGAGACGGACGGTAGAATGCGTGGCTCTGCGCCATCTCAATCCTTTCACGAGGGTCATTCATGGTTTCATCTCTCAGGGCCTGGAGAATGTCTCTTGCTGGGAGCTCCCTGTGGATTCAGAAAAAGAATAGTCAAATAACACTAACTTGTAATTTGAAGCAGTTGGCTCATACTCTGAAGTTCTCTGGTAAAAGCTGCTGGTTCATCACGTCTTGTTAAGTCTTGTTCATTGTGGTCAAGAGGTTTAGCTCATTTTTTCACGGAAAATATAAATAAAACCTACTGACGAAACACAATGTCTTGGTCTCTAAGCATAAGAAACAGCATGGCCGGACATGGACCAAGAACCTTCATACGATATACATACTTCCTGCAAGGAAGCACCCAAGTTCTATGCTCATAAACTGTTTTATATTAAGTTCATGTGGATTGCTTTCTTACTAGCAGATATGATACCGTCTATTCACAGTGGCAACCTCAAGCAGGGATGTGTTGACCAACCGAAAAGGGATTGAATCTCAGTTGGACTGAGTTCCTCATGCACGTTGTATATAGACCTGATGGTCGACCCAAGAGGACAGTCCAAGTATGCAGAGAGCCATAACTATGATGGAAAATACAGAGCACATACCTTTCTATTAGTATTCTATAAAGCCTCTTCAGAATAGGGCACAGTTCAGCAGGAGCAACTAGCTTGTTTTCCTCCGGGTGTTGCACGCTCAAGCTGGGTTGACTGAGTAGCTCAAAAAATGCACCGACAGCAGAGATACCCTGTTGAATGAAATGTCAAGAGGTTATGCTCAGTCCATGCATAACATATGCAGAAGACAAAAGTGAACCCAAGAATGCAAAAAGGAAAAGGAAAAATTATAAATCAGGGGATGTCAAAATAACGAGTAAAAATAGCCAGGAAGTTTTGATATCTTTTGCAAGTTTCGCCTTTCGGTGTTTTTAAAAATACGATCAGCAATAAGAAACCTTTTGGAATGGAAAAAAAAAAAGAGCATTGCTATGAGATAACCTGAATCATTCCCTTCCCCTTGATACTATCACCCATGTCAGGACTGAGTTCTCCCTTCGCAAGCATTTGCCCGTACCATGCATTGCGACCTTTCAAGAGAGTTACGTAAGTGTCAGCCAGCAGAGGGCCAGCAAGTTTCTCAGGTTGTTCTGTCAGTAAATGAGTAATGAATATCATCTCTGACGTGCAATGAGCAAAATACACTGATTTGCTTGTTGCACTCTCGTTTGTTAAAGCTGCCACCATTCCTGAAACAGAAAAAAGGGTTATGATTAAGCTGAAAACATGCATAAAGCAAAGACCTTGCATACAGAGAAAGCAAATAACTAAACATCAATGGTGTATACTGGCAAAAGGACTCACCGAAATGTAGTAAACCAACTTACATATACTATCCTGTGTGCGTTCATAACCATATGTGACAAATATGAATCAGTGCAATTCCAATCAAAACCCTCAACAGCAAAGGGCCAAGGCTCAAACAAAGAATCGAGATTAGTAAAAGGAAAGAAGAAAGTGTTTAAATTGTCCTGGGACTTCTCAGATTAGATGATTTGTTGTATAAAATACCGAGGATAAATCTTTCAAAAAAAATTAAAAAAATTCCAAGGATAAGCATATAGGTTTGAGAACCGAGATTGCACCCTTTGATTTCAATGTAGACCACCCAGAGACTATTAAGGCAAGAGATTCTGGTGAGCATTAAACAGATCAAGAAAACATGAACATATCCCCTCCAGAAAAAGAGTAACACGTGAGCATATGGTGCATCCATGTTTGCTATGCTTGCTTGAATATCTTATGTGGTAAAGAGCCAACATCAACGGATACAATGCCAGTTCAACTAATGTCGTCAATTTGGTGAGCTAAATGTTGTGTTACGAAGGTAGGCAATATTTAAGATTTCAAACAAAAATAGAAGAGATTCTTACCAGCTCCAATAGCATATACATTCTTCAAACCACCCATCACCTCATGAGTGACAAGGTCACTGTTATCCCAGACAATGAAATGTGGTTGCCTCAAAAACTTAGCGAGAGGTTTCTTCCACTTATTGGATCCGCAAATTCGAGCATTTGCGTATTCTTTGTTATAAATTTCTGAGGCGATGTTTGGGCCTCCAAGATAAAGTATATTCTCAGTTGGAACTCCAGCTGCAATTCATTTCTAAATATTAGATAATTTAAATTCATGAGTCAAGGATTGAACTCAGTCAGCGAAAATTAATTACATGATTCAGATTGGGAGTACATGTCAAGATCAAAACAGCCAGTCAGAAGATATGCACCATGTCATTGTCATGCCATAAATTTACAAGCATGGCATGTTTGTGTTGTCATGTAAGCAATCTTCAAATGGAACACGCTATGTGATGTGATTGAGTAAAAGGAGGGTTGGTGCGTACCCCAAAGTCACTATGTTAACTGTCATAATTAAGCAGGTCAAGGCAACACAGAACTATTAAATACTCCCTCCATCCAAATTTATAAGGCATATTTTGAGGTATTAAATACTCTCTCAATCTAAGTTTATAAAGACATATTTCTTCTTGGCACATAAACCAAGAAGATATTGAAAATGACTATATTACTCTTAATTATTATCTTTAATCATTATATTCAACGCTACGTAGAGAATACAAAGTAAAGATGGATATTTATTAGGGGTAAAGAATGAACATCACACTAATTTTGCATTAGAATATGAAATACGCTATATATTTGTGGATAAGATCATTAAAAAAAATACGTCTTATAAACTTGGATGGTATATATTTGTCTCTAACTGTAAATTGACAATAACCAGACCAAAAGACTTAAATGGTACTACGGAAAGTTATGTACTGAAATTATTGGTATGAACTGGAGACAAAAATGTCAAACATTGCACAGCACATTATCGACCCTTTCGCTCTTTTTTTCCAAAGAAAAAGATCATTTCTTTGTTTATAAAGCTTTCACTCAAAATTACGTTGTTTCTATCTCATCAAACAATACGCTATTCAATCATTACACTAGTAGATAACCGAGTACAAATATTTGATTGACCAAACAGCCAATCATATCCTATGTTTCAAATAATTGTCTAACCAATCCCATTTCTCTCCCTCGAGGACATCAAATGATTGCATACTTCAATATACGTAAGCATAAATGTGGGAACAAGCATATAGAGAAGAGAGAAGCTTACTTGCAAAACTAATCATTTGTGTAGGCGTAATGATACGAGGAATTGGGTCCAATGAGGCTTCTATCCCCTTTGCAAGGGAAATGATTACCGGCACACTAATCCTCTCCTTCCAGTACTTGCTGATCTCCTCGAAGATCTCCCTTGTTTCGGTGGATGGCAACCCATTCACCACAATGTCAGCATCCCAGACAGCTTCCTGCAGGTTGGTGACCACTTTCAAAGGGCAGAGTGGTGTGTCGATCATGTTCAAACAGAACCCATCCCTCAATATCTCATCGGCGTACAATGTCCGGTCTCCGAGCCGCGCCTCAACGTACTTCAAGTAGGCGCATCGGCGGATGAGGCGCCTCAGCACGTCCTCCCTGGAGTTGATCACCTCGAACAGATGCTCCGCCGTGGACCGGTCCACCGACCGCCCCGGCCGGCGCCAAATTCGTATCTGCACCTTCTCCCGGAAATGGCCGTAGGCGTCCTGTAAAAGAGCAGCAAAGACACTGCCCCACGCGCCCGCCCCAATGCCGACGATCTTCAGCAAGTCGCCCTCGGACTTGCCGAGCAGCCGGCGCAGCTCGTCCAGCCGCGCCTCAGTGCCACTGGCACCGTGCACCGATCCATTCACGTGTACGCTCCCAACCATCTCTCTCTTGCAACCAATAGGAGAATTCAGCAAACAAAAAGTGGCTAAAAGTTATGTGCTTTGTGCGGCAATTAATCGAACACCTTAAGCGCGAGGTTTTACCACCCGCCCAGGGTCCGATTCTTGCATCACCCAACGACTCCGACACACGCGAAATCGCTTCAAACGCCGATCACCAACCACGAACCTAACACTCCAATCCCCCGAAGGAATTCCAAGAACCGGTCATCCACCACCACCTACAACAACAAAACTTCAAAGGCAAATCGAAATCAAACACAATCCAAGAAGAGCGCCCCGACGCAACTAAGCAGATCGAAGCAAGTAGAGCAAGCGGGCAACTTTACATATCCACCCACCTCCAGCTCAAGAGTCCCAGGGGCGGAGCTGGCCGGCAGGCGGCATTGCGGTGAGGGGGATGGATAGCTGATAAGGTGGGGGTGGGTGGTGGATGGAACGGCCCGATCGAGCCATGAAGCTAGCGTTCGGCTTGTTAAGTAAACGGGGGAGGTGGGTGGAGGCATTAATGGAGATGGATGGCGCCAACCATGCAGTGGCCGCCATTAATGAGTGGAGTGGGGGAGGAGGGGGACAAGGTTCTGCTCCCGTTGGCGTTTCCCGAGCTGCTAGTCCTTGGTCTGGCCTTCCCGGGGAGACGACGACTGACGACTTGCTGCCGCGGTAAACCAACGCAACTGCCTGTCACGAAGTACTCCATCCGTTTCTTTTTATAAGGCGTATTTAGTTTCGTTAAGACAAGACTTTGACCAACGATTACTTCATTAATATATCATTTATGCAATACAAAATTATAATTATATATAAGTATTTTTGAATACAAATCTGCTAATATCAATTTTATGTCATAAAAATTATATGCTAATAGAGTAATTGTTGGTCAAAGCCTTGTCCTAACGAAACCAAATACGCCTTATAAAAAGAAACGGAGGGAGTACTTGTTTTGGATACGGTACTCAAATTTTGACTGTTAACATCTTTTTAAATATTTAAATTAAATATACGAAAATCGTACATGTACATTTATCTCAAAAAATATCTTTATAATATTACTATAACTTTATTACATTTTACAAATATATTACTCCCTCCATCCTGAAAAAGAAGTCGTTTTAGAGTTGTCCTAAGTCAAAGTTTTAGAACTTTATCTACAAATAACTTTTAAACCATTTGAATTGAACACATAAAAGTTACATAAATAGATTTGTCATGAAAAGAGCTTTCAAATATTATAATTTCAATGCATTTTATAAATAAAATGCAATAATTTTTAGTGGTCAAAGTTGTATTTTGGAGACCGTGTCGATGTCCAAAACGACTTCTTTTTCAGGATGGAGGGAGTATAATAAAAATTTATAGTCAAAGTTGTATTTTAAAGACCAGAACCATGTACGAAGCAATAATTATTTATAACCGAGCGAGTACCACTCTTGGGTTTAACTGTCCAACAACATGTTCTAGTTCCTCTACTGGATCATCGTGGATGCGAATTGCATGCACGTATGCACTGGGTGACTGGGCAAAAAGAAACTAAGGCCCTGTTTGGAAGCAAAGTTTTTCAATACCATGGTATTATAAAGCTATGGCTTAGAAATTGCTTTGGCATAAATACCATGGTTTCACCTACCACCATTGAAACTATGATTTTTCTTGGAACTACAAACTGTTTGGTTACAAAGTCTTTTGTATGGTATTTTCAAAGTATCGACACATCTCACTCTTTACACCAACACCAAAAGCCCAAAACTCCACTTTTAGTGGAGTTTTCAATACTCCAAAAATGCCATGGTATTGGCAATACCATGGTTTTCAAAACAGAGTTTGTTGGGTTGCTTCCAAACACCATATTGCTAAAAATACTATGGTATTCTCCAAAACTATGGTTTTGCCTAGAAACTATGAAAATACTTTGTTGCAAAACAGACCCTAAAGAGGAACTACCACACGATGGGGGTATCATGTAGCTAGCCTACCTGGCTGCAGGCAGAGACTGCTGAAAGTGAACTGAAACTACACTGCAACACTGACGTGTCAGGAACAATGATGGGGATATGGATACCTGGGTAACCCTGCAACGTACCAAGAATCATTCGTTCATCTCCGTTGCGAGGCCGTACCGGCTGCTGTAAACCTTTACCTGCTCAGTGACCAATCGCTGGTACAAATCGTTACCCAGGAAGACTACTAGCTCGTGTCTGTCGGCTGTCCTGGTCGGGCAGGCAGTGCCACCCTCTCAACTCCATGAAACGGACGTCTTCGTCTCTCGCAGTCTCACTCGGATCGGACGCATTCATTTCATCGTATTTTGGTTGTCGGTTGCAACCACCACCAGCTCAGAATTCAGATCATGGCCGTCTCCGTCCGATCCGCACGGGTCCCAGGATCAAGCCGGATGGATGGAGAGATAGCTTTCGGCAATTCTTGAGCAGTTTCAGAAATTAATGCGGTACTAGCCAGTGTACCAGCTCAAGAGACTACTTGGACCGCTGAACCGAAGCGCAGCATGCAAGTTCAGAATCTTCAGGAAACTTGAGAGAGAAGTTTCAGAAATTAATGCAGTACTAGCCATAGCCAGTGTACTACTAGCTTAAGAGAGTACTTGGGCTGCTAAACCGAAGCGCAGCATGCAAGTTCAGAGTCTTCAGGAAACTTAAAGAGAGGAGTTTCAGAAGGTGTTGACGTCTGCTAGCTAGTCCCAGACCCGAAATATGGGTCCAGTCCAGGCTTGGGTTGAGGCTGGTCGAGGACATTGTCCCTGGGACCTGGGCAGCCCAGACTGACACGCATCGGATTATAGTAGATGTTACGTGAATGTTATTTGTGGTTAGGACAGACAGACTCTGCTAACATTCAGTTCGTCCGTACAGACAGAACTACTGGCCAGTCCATGCTCATGGCCTCTCGTGCTCCCATCCTCGTGTGGTGCCTATGTGCTTTAACTTAAATAGCCTATGTGCTGCATACTTGTACTAAAGAATAGTGAAGAACAGATTAGGCCAGATAGAAAATGAGAAGATTGCTACGGCCAGATAGAAAAACAGATTAACACAGATGCACAAACAACCATAAATTTAGTTCAAACATGATGGCACAGTTGCATCGACCCAATGGCACAATCAGACGTAGTAGTGGCATCACATGCCAACTTATGGTTCAGAGAAATAAGTATAGCTGCAGGCTTGAAGCTACAGCAGCACTAACCCACAAACTTAGCTGAAAAGTTCAAGACTCATATAGAAACCACGCTTAATAGACGACTCCAATTACTACTAACGACGATACTGAACATTGCCTTCTGATGTAGATCAGGGTGCAGCCTTTCTCTCAATCACGCGGAGAAGGCTTCACTTACGCAGCAGCAGCATGCTTCATCACATGATTACGGTCATCATTACTCAAGTCTTCTCACACCTAAAGACAGAAAATCGGATCTAACATGAGAAAGGGAAACACCATACAAGACGTTTATAAGGGAGGAGCTGGCGCAATTAGGTACAAACCTTAATTTTTCCTCGATGATCTTGTGGATGTCTCGGCCTCTTGTCCCGGTGCGTTTCGGGCCAGCACAGGCTCCTCCCCGACCGGATTCAGTGAAGTTTCAATTGATTGCTATTCAAAATCTTCATCATACTCCTCATCAGACAGGTTTTCATAATCATTGATCTCAACATGGTAGCGAAGGATCCCTCCTATCCCACCAAAGCCCCTGCAGAACTGAGATCCTTCCTGTGATTTGTTCGTGATGAACTCAAGTGTGCAACCAAACTGCCGATAATTTTCTGCAAACCACTCCAGTAACAAGGTCTTCTCAACCACCTCCAGCTCTGCAGATGTTGCCTTGTCTCGGAAGTTACTCTGATCTGCCTCCTGTGCCTTGTTGAAGTGCATTACCATCGTTTCTCCAGTGGAAGAATTTTTCAGAACATATCGGTTGATATCAAGATTTTCCCACACAATCAGTGTCTCGATCGCACCCATTTCAAGAGTAGCCATGGTGTCATCCACACCAAAAACATATTTCCCAGTGTCTTGGCTTATCTCCTCAAAGTACTTCCCAATCAACTTCTTTTCTTGGATGAACTTGACATTTGCAAGGACCTCAGCAGATATCTCAATGGCCTGGTTGAAGCCATTCTCTCCACCATAAGAGACATCAACCACCTTGAGTATCTTGGCTTGCAAGCGCTGATCAAACATGTCAGACTGGCTCAATTCATTCTTGAAGTCGGCAGAACCAGCTAGAATAAGCCCAGAAACATTTGGCTGGCTAGTGGCAGGATTGATGAAGAATTGTGTTGCGAGCTCAGCTGTCTTGCGCACATAGTTGTGGCGTTTCTCCATGCGCAGGCGCGCAAAGCGAAGTGCTGACTGCCCTCCTCGTCCATGCTTCTTTGGGAGATCAACAGAGAACCTATGAAGAACCTCTCTTGTGTTGCCACTCAGCGTTCCAAAAAGTGTACCATTGCCATCCATGATAATGAAGCCAAACTTGTCATCAGATTCCAGCAGTTCATTCAATGCCTCAGTGTGGAACTTGTTGTCACAGAGGTACAAGGAAGCGTTAATTGCCCTGAATGGCTCAAAGTCAAAGGTGACTTTCTTTTCTTTGCCCTCATCGGTGACAATGGTTCCAGTGTAAAGCACCAATCCATTGGGGGGAACTCGATTGTACAACTTCAGCCTTTGTTGAGCAGAGGTAATAGCTGCCAAGACAGACTGCCTGTTAACCCTGCTCTTGATGTTTGAGGCAGTTCCATATTCATCACCCAACATCTTAGTGACCCGAGAGACCTGATCACGAGGTGGCATGATCAGTGATATCATGCTTGTCCCATTTCCACGCGCAGCATCAAGGGCTTTAATCAGCTTCTTGACTTTCCAGATCTCAATATTCTTGTCAGTTTCATGTCCGTCAGCCATCTCAGCTGGGCTCCCTCTCACCTCTACCTTCACCTACAAGATAGAATGTCCAGTGCAGGTATATAATGTTAACAGAAGCCATCTGAAAGGGTTTTATGGTATGTAACCAGGACCAGAAGTGAAAAAAAATAAAAAGATAATCATACTTTATCTAGCCATACCAAATGAGCAATGCAACTTTCATTCTTTAAAACGAAAGGAATATAAACATTTAGTCATGACAGGTAAAAAGGTAATAACTAATGATGAATGAGTATATGTTTCTCAGATATGCAGAGTCCTGAAGCATCAACTCATCCAACTAGATGCGGTTAAGGTCCTAAAATTGTGCAACAATCACTGACATAAATAGCACACTCCATTTTGAGAGTATCAGTATCGACAATATAAACGCAAAACACTGTCCAGAAAAAGAGAGCAAAAAGATGTTATATGATATCTAATGGACACCTGTGTAACAGTGCTATACTTGCAACACAAATCATCACAGAAAGTTGAAAGCATCACCAACTGAAATGATTTACATAAAACCCATCAATTCCAAGAACATATTTCCATAAGAAATTGATTAATATTAAACAAGTTGAATAACACAGATAATGTCAGATAGGTACTCTTACAACGTCAAAAAAGAAAACTCTAATGCCACATAACGTTAAAAATAAATAATTCAGCAAAGAAGAAAAGAAATGACGAAAATGATATTTTAGGAAGAGAAAACAGCATAAAAGTTAGTATTCAAAGGTCAAAGTATTGTTGGTACATACAGAACATGCACAACCAAAGAAACTATGACAAGATTGAGAGAGGGTAAAGACAACAGTTAAAAGAAGGCACTGATCATTAAGTCATTTTCAACAAATAAGACATCTGCGTAAACAAAGTCAATAAGATTGTTTATTTGTCATACCATGTAAGATCAGTGGCCAAGAACATTAACAAAAGTATTCAGATGCTCATGATTGAACTATTGATTCACCCCTAGCAGTATACTAAAAGCAATAAAAAAACTACAAAATGGGATAGGATCGATCAAGATTCCTAAATATATGTTACCGACATTCTTTGTTTACCTTTTGATTATTTCCATATGCAAGTTCAAGCACGAGGTATTATAAACAAAAGTGTATGGGTTTAAGTCGGTCTTTTAAGACTCCATCAATAGCTCCAATCGCACATTTTCAATTTTTGGATATCAAAATAGCAAAGACTAATTCTATTTTTCTAGCTTCTATTACCTAATGGAGTATACTAATTAGCATTGGATTTACAGAAAGAAGAATAACAAAGCCCATTGCTTTCTCAAATCCTCTCTATAATCGAATGAAATCCGGTCGGCCCAACACTGGCGCATCCCATCGGAAGACGATAGATTGAAGGACGACAAGAACCTGATAACCCAGAAATCTCCACAATATGTCAAATTGTCAACCTCTTCTGGAAAAAAAAGACGAACTTTTTTTCATGAGAAGACAAGCACACATGAGAAGACGAGCAAGCCGACGAAGGTGTCGCCGCGGGCCGAGCCGCGCGGGACCTACGCACCTCCGGCGGCCGGCCTGCCGCCTGTGTGCTCGCCGGGACACCGAGCACGAGCAAAGTAGGCACAAGATTGGGAATTGGCAAAAGTAGTATACGCCTGCCTCTAGACCTAAGGAGGATCCGCCCGCAAAGACCCGAAAGAAAACAGCGAAAACCGATCATCTACACCAACGGACACACACAATCACCGCAGCCCTCGCCGCCTTCACATGATCGAACAAGAACGAAAGAGGAAATTGGAATTGCGCATTACCTTCTTCGCGAGAGCCGCGCCGGCGGCGGGAGAGGAAGGGGAGAAAGGGCGCTAGGGTTTGGCTTCCTGCCTTCCCAACGAGAAGAAAAAATCTCGGCTGTGCTAGGGTCAAGAGAACAGTAGGAGAAATCGGCTGCTTTATATGAGCCGGTGGACTCGAGGAAGGAAGGAGCCATCCAAATTCCAAAACTCCAATGCCTCTCCGGAGTACGTCCGGACTCAAATCCTACCTAGGATTTCCTGGACCGTACGATTGGGATCAGCGGGCGGGGGTTATCGGGTGGATGTAGGATATCGTATTCTAGTTGGTTCGGTGATTTCTGTGTTAGGATTTAAAAATACATAAACAAGTGAGGAGATTATCAAAAACCTGTTTGTATCTTAAAGTTCATCAAAAATCCACTGCAAGTTTTATGTGATTGCTAATCCCTCAAAGCGTCAATTTACTCGTTGAAACTTTTGCATGGCACGTTGTCACAAAGAGGTTGCAATTGACGATGTTGAAGAAGATGTCTTATGAAGCCTGAAGATAGTGCACGTGATACTGGCACTCAGGGGCGGAGCCAGCCCAGACCGAAGCCCCAGGCTGGACTAACTGATCTTAGATTAAATCTCTGTTTTTAATCATTTTCCAATAGCTTTTTAAAAAAATTTAATGGGCTTTCGGTACTAGGCCCTGGGCTGCAGCACGGGCAGCCCGGGGCCTGTATCCGCCCATGCTGGCACTGATTGGATATAGCGGTTGTTCTCAGTGAAAGGTTTCCATCATTGATTGGCCGAGCCGCTTAGCATCTCCAAGAGGGGTCCTAAATATGGTTCTAACTTGAATTATAGGGCTTTTGGGGGAAAAGAATAACTCCAGCAAGGGCCCTAAATTGTTAAAATTTAGCAAATTGTTTTAGGGCCCCTAAGAGAGTAGCTATATTTAGCAACTCTGTAATTGAGCCCTATCTTTGTTGGGTTTTAGGGCCTAATTGCTGGAGTGAATATTTCGTTGGAACCCTAAATCTAATTAGTTGGGGTCCTAAATTAAAATTTAAGGTCCATTTTTAAGGCTCTCTCTTGGAGATGCTCTTAGAGGTGGTTATTGTCATAAAGACTGTAAAGGCAGTTAATCACATATGCATTGATTTTGCACATGTTTTTGGCGATGGTGTGATACTTTTGATAATACATGTTGCGTATTTAAATAGCCCTTGAGAATATACCCCTTATCTTGAATATTTATGTATTATCTAACCAGCTGTAATATACACAGGGTACAGACTGGTTGAGTTGTAGCATACAAATAAACCGATATTTGGAATTATTATATCTTTATTAGTGCTTGTGCAGCAATCCTAGTCTTATGGACTATGAACAAGGAATACATGACGCAAGAGTGGGAGAATATTTGAACTCAATCCCCTCGGCAGGAGATGACCAGGTTAGCAGTTGACTTCTAGATATTCATCAAGTAATTTGGTCGTTGGGGAATGTACAATTACATAGAATTTGTGGGTGGATTTTTAATGAACTTTGATATTGTGAGGAGCCGCCCAGATCGTCCTCGAGTTGTTGGATGAACAGTCACTCCCCTCGGATTTGGATCCTAGCAACGAATCACCGAAGGTGATCTCAGTGCTAACACCCAAGCCCAAATCGAGACAACTCCAAGAAACATCCCAACAATTCGACAACCATCCCGGTATTCCCCCGGTATGCGTCCCGAACTCGCCCAGGATCCTCACATACCGGTTTCCAATGCCGTTATCAATTCAATTTGCACAAAGGGGGCAACGAACTCGAAACAGCCACGACCAAACGCACAAGCGGAAACACCACGCACAAAGACAAACCAAGACGACCACCGACTCAAACCGAAAAATAGCCCACAAGGACCTACGACTAGCCAAAACCCGAAAATCAACCAAACCATCAAAAACTAGAAATTTACGGCATGACTAACCTAGAATATACGGACATCCACTCAGCAGACAAGAAAACACAGTTGCAGAATATATATATCCAAAAGTAATGCAACAACCACAACAGCAGTACGATCACAACTAGAAACCATCCACGAGACATCGACAGAGACTTAAACAACGACGAAAAACAATTTAAAAGGCTATCTATACAACAAAAGTGAACCAAATCGCAACACATTAGCAAAATAAAACTTCTCCGGAAGTGTTCTACCCCTGAACACTTCCGGGCGTGTGCGATGCCGCGCTAAGCCTCTACTTCCTCTCCCGCCTTGGCCACCGAGAGGCAGTAAGGGCAGAACTCACATCCACCCACCTGATCCTCACCTGAAAACCACAAAGCAGAAGCATGAGTACAAAAGGTACTCGCAAGACTTACCCGGGGGTCCATATACGACCGACTCCAAAGGATTATGCATTTAGTTGTAGCAAGGAGTAAGCTTAGGGCAAAAGTGCGGAAAAGCATTAACATTTGTAATATAAGTGCGACCCTTAGACCAATTACACATTTAAAGCAGTTATAGACCGCACTTACTTCCAGTGTGAGGTTAAAAGTAACAACAATTAAAGTAAGGCAATACATAACCATTTTAAAGCTCAAGTCCAACGACGAGCTACAAGTTCAAGTTGTTTACTACGCAGAAGAAGTTCGGATCAAGCTTGCTCATATCCGAGAGCGCGGCAATTCGAATCGCTTAATTAACCCTGCAGGGAAGCATTGATCGCACGACACTTACCACAAGGGCCTAGTGTCAACCCCCTCCCAATCATACCCAATCGCTGAAGCGTCCTCCTGCGATCCGAAAATCTAGCACCCCCTCGAGCCGCCCAAGCCCGGCTTGGCGCTCGAGAGTCGGCCTAAGCCTCGCCCTCAACCACGTCAAACCACAGGAAGTTACGGTCCATCGATTCCATATGAGAGAAAGAGTGGCTTACCGTACCATAATCGGGCATGCGACCAACCGGGGTGTGCTCAATCTTATTCCACTTACGGATCGGTCCTTAACTTACACAGGCGGGGCTACACATTTGAGTCTCCATACCCAAATGAACCAACTCCCCGCCCGGTCCACAATTCATTTCTTTCCAAAACCTTTCCCAATTCCAAGTCCAACATAATGTAGTATGTGTGTAATAATGAAGGATCGTTATTTTTGATCCAGTTGATTTTGATGATGAGTATTTGAAAAAGATTTGAAACCTGTTTGATATTTCGACAAGATTTATTTTTTGGTTTCTTTATTTAAAAAGATCTGAAATCAGTTTGATTATTTGAAAAGCTTTTTGATTTTTGCAAAGGTTTTTGTTCGTGTTTTGAAATCGTGTTCTTAGAATATTTAATGCAATGCACTCCTGTGAGTGGTTGCATGGTTTAATGTGAGTCAAGTCGCGGACTTGTGCTTGGAATCGTTTTGTGGTTTGTTCATGTGCAGGTATTGCTCGAGGGCGAATGTGGTCGATGACGGGACTGGAACTAGGTTCATGGAGGAACTGAGGTTCGGGACTAGGTTCAGGGGGGAACTAAGGTCTTGGTGGTCAAAGATGTCATGCGGGACGTTCGGGCTAAGAGAATGGTGCACGTGAAGAATGGTTAGTCACGTGAGAATGGCATGAGGTCATTCGCGTGCAAAGTGTTAGTCACGTGAGTATGGTAGGGTTGCCATACGCGTGCAAGAGTTGTACTCGGCCAGGTTGGGCCAAGTGGAGTTGTGTTGAATACATGCTCTTTCTAGGATTAGGAGTGGGAATCCTTTTAGGATTAGGAATCCTTCTAGGATTAGGACTCCTTCTAGGATTAGGTGTGTTTGCCTTCTTTAAATAGAGGGTTGCCTCTTGTTGAAGGCAATCAAGCTTTGAGCAAGCTTTAGGGTTGTACTCTTTTGTTTGGAGTATTTTAGACAAAAGAAAGGAGAAATAAAGATCAAGTTCATCAAATCTTTCGGCGAGCTACAATTCTAGTTAGATTTATTCTCGTCATCTTCTGGAACAGTAAGCTTGCAAAGGTCATAACTTTTGATCCGTAAGTCCGATTGAGCTGATTCTTTTTGGGTTTGATTCGTATTGGAATCTAGTTTCTTGTGTCCAAATTTCAGATCGATCGGACGGTTGGATCTCCGGAAATTCGCGTTTTACCAAACCTCTATCATTCTGTTTTTTTTTCGAAAACGAGGCAATTATTTGGTTCTATTTTGGGGTAAACTTTTAATAGATCAAGAATTTGGTTTTAGCTTCCGCACAATCATTCACCCCCCTCTTATTGCTATATTCGGTCCTACAAGTGGTATCAGAGCGAGGTTAAGGTATGGCGTCAGATAAGTATGTTAATCGTCCTCCTATACTTAATGATTCAAATTTTTCTTATTGGAAGAGTCGCATGCAATCCTATATTGAAGCTCAAGGTAATGATGTTTGGCGCAAAGTTTCTACTGTTTTTGATGTTCCTGATATAGTCACCAATGATAACAAAATAGACGTTGATCTGAATGCTAAAGCTAGAAATTTGATTTTTCAAGGAATTTCTGAAAAAGAATTTGATCGAGTTTCTCGTCTACGTTCTGCTTATTCTGTTTGGAAGACATTATGTGACTATCATGAAGGTTCTACTAAGATTAAGAAAGTGCGCAAAAATATTTACCAAAAAGATTTTTCTGATTTTGCTATGAGGCCGGGTGAATCAATTGATGATCTTTTCTCTCGATTTGAGAAAATCTTGTGTAATTTGCGTGGTGTTGGAGTTACTAATTCAGTTGAGGATAACGCTAGTAAAATTTTGAGATCTCTTAGTCTTGAATGGCGCATGGTTGTTACTACAATTAATCAAACTGTTGACTTGGATACTTTGACCATGGATGATCTTTATTCTAGACTGAAAACTTATGAGATGGATTCTTTGTCACCTAGTGATAATAAATCCTCTACACATGCACTTGTTGCTAACCCCAGCACTTCGTCTGGATTACCATCTTTTTGTTCCTTGTCTGCTTTGGCTTCCTTTTCAGATGAACAGTTTGAGATGCTTCCTGAAGAAGATCTTGTACTCATCTCCTCACGTGCTTTTAAAGCACTCAACAATGTGAGGATGAGGAGGCGTGGAGGCACAACTTCGAGGTCCTTCAACTGTTTTGAGTGTGGCTTTCCCGGGCATATCAAATCAAACTGTCCCAAGTTGAAGAAGAAGGAAGAAAGGGAACCGACACAACGCAGCTCAAGACACACTACCCCTAGGCGCCCCAATTTTCGAAAAGTTGCTAAGAAAGTCTTAGCCGCCATAGAGGAGTGTGATCTTAGCGATGTGGACTTTGAGAGTGATGACGAGCCACATGACAAGAAGAAGGACAAGAAGGGAGATCCTGATGATGACTTCACCGGGATGTGTTTCATGGCTAGAAGGGATAGCGACAACGACTCTGACCTTGAAGAGGTGAGACCTTCTTATGATGAGCTTGAGTATGCCATGGTTAAATTCGCTCACTACCTAAAAAAAACTAACACGGCTCTTAAAGAAAAAGATCTAGAAATTGATAGTTCCAATTCTGAAATTGCAAGGCTTAGATCTTTAATTCCTGATGATGATTCTTGCAAATCTTGTGATATGCTACAATCTGAAGTTATTACCTTAAGGAATGTTCATGCTTCCCTGTTGCATCAAAATGAGAAACATATTAAACATGTTAGTTGTTCCACTGATGATTTGCATGCTTTAATCTCTTGTCCTAAATGCTCAATTCTTGAATTGAAATTGAAAGATGCAAATGCTACAGTTTCTCATATGACAAATGACATGTTCACTCATAAAATTAACTCGTGTTCAAATTGCCAGAAACAGAAAGCTAAAATTGACACTCCTTGTGATAATTGTTTAACTCTTGCTAAGAAAGTTGATTACTTGCAAAATTCTTTGGAACGTTTCACTAATGGCAAGAAAAACCTAAACATGATTTTGGATCAATCAAAAGTCAAGACTCGTAACAAAGGTTTAGGTTTTGATTCTTATGCTCATCATAAATCACATGCTCCCACTGTTGTCAAAACACTTGGAAGTGGAAAATTTGAAATTGTCAATGAGCCTAAGAAAAATGTCTTTAAATCTGGTGGTCTTTTATCTTCTACTATGATGAATGCAAAATGTGCTTCTATTGTTAAAGCAAAACATCATGTTAAGTACACTTGTACTCATTGTGGTAGAGATGGACATCTAGTAGACTTTTGCTTTAGACTAGCTAAACAACAAAAGAGAGAAAGGTTTAATGCTAGGTCTAATTTCAGACAGGCACGTTTCATTTCTCATTATGTGCCTAGGGTGATGCAAATACCTCTTGTTGCTAAGAACACGAGAAAAGACAAATCTTCTTTTATGCATAAGAATGCTCGTGTTGTGCTAAGCTATTTGTGCGTCGTGTGTCTCAAGATCGATTCCTAAACATCTTATTTCTAACCCCGCATCGAGACATCGACACTTTCTGCTTCTATGTAGGCTTCTCACGCGAGGAAGGAGAACATATGGCTAGTGGATTCCGGATGCTCACGCCACATGTTCAATGATAAGAATTGGTTCTCCTCCTTCACTTGTGCATCTCGTGCTAAAATTGTTATTTTTCAAGATGCTTCCTCCACCTCTGTTTTCGCAAAAGGCACTAGTACAAATAGTGCAGTGCAGTGCATATGTTCAGGGGAGAGTATCTTTGTTGATGAAGATGATGATGATGTCGCTGAGGATGAGATAATTGGAGTTTGCTGTGTGCTTGTGTGCTCGTTTTCAATCTTCCCCGCGTGCTTCACATCGACAAGCTATCAAGAGGATTTTAAGGTATCTCCGTGGTACTCAAGATTTTGGCATTTGGCTTTCTGCTTCTTCACGCATTAGTTTAAGACCTTTCTCTGATGCTGAATTTGGAGGATGTGGAATTGATAGAAAAAGTACATCCGGTTCATGCCACTTCTTGAGTAATTCTCTTTCTTGGACACATTGACATCGATTTCATTTTCTTAGAGATCATGTTGAAAAAGAGCTATTGAACTGAAATTTGTTGATTCGGTGCTCACTTTGTCGATATTTTCACTAAACCGCTTGATTTTTCTCGCTTTGCTTTCTTACGCGGTGAACTTGGGATCATTCATCCCCATGGGTTGATTTGAGGGGAGTCTTGAGTTTATCTCTTTTGGGTTACTTGACTTTGGTTCCTAGAAGTGATTTTTATAAGTGGTATTTTGACTTTACACCTCAAGTAAAAACCCTGTTTACATTGCATCATGTAGTACAAAGCTTTGGTGATTATTCTTGTGTATATAGCCAAGTTAATGCTCAATGCTTTACTTATCACTAAAAGGCTAAAATAATTCAATTTGAGATGCTTTTCGAGAATATTTTGGCTCTTGCTCATTATGGTATTGCATTTGTGAAATATGCTTAAAAGTTTCTTGTCATCTGTTGAAAGGCTAGAGCTGATTAGAAACTATGTGTGAGTTTTTTGTTGGACTTCAAATGATCATTATGAGTCTCAAGCAAAATCAGTGTTTTAATGTTAAAAGCAAGTTGAAAAATATGCAAGCAAAAGCTACTTGGCTAAACACAAGTTTAGTACAATGTGCAGCTTTCTTGCCAGGGATTTAAATGCAAAAGATGCAAGAAAAGGCTACTTGTCTAAACAAAAGTTCAGAACAATGTGAAGCCACTTGCCAATTTAAACTGAGAAAGATACAAGAAAGAACTACCTACTCATACACAAGTATGGGCTAGTGTGCAGTTACTTGTCATCCCTGTTGATCACAAAGCAAAATTGTCAAACTTGCTAAAAGAGAAAAAGGAAATTCAAATGGTTGAAAAAGGCTTGAGACAAATATTAGTGAATTTGAAAGTCTCTCTATGCTCATGATAGATTTCTTTTTCGCTTTGGCAAAATCTGTTTATGATATTTTACTTGCTTGCTCTAATTTGCTTATGCAATAACTATTCTATGTGTTAGAGCCTCCATATTCTCACAATTTGGTTTCTCATTGGATAATTTGATACAAAATGAGAAAGTTCTCCTAAAAACTCTTCAAATGCTTTACTTTGATTATATACCTTGAATATACTTCAAAGCTTGAGATACTGCATTCATTAAGGGGGAGTTTTGAGATCTTGATGACTATTTTGTCAAAAAGGGGGAGAACAAGTCAAGGAGGTAATTTGGGATTATTTGGTCTTTTGGTTCTTGCTCAATCTCTTGTCAAATCTTATATTGTGTTTTGTCAAATTACTCATCAAGGGGGAGATTGAAGGATCGTTATTTTTGATCCAGTTGATTTTGATGATGAGTATTTGAAAAAGATTTGAAACCTGTTTGATATTTCGACAAGATTTATTTTTTGGTTTCTTTATTTAAAAAGATCTGAAATCAGTTTGATTATTTGAAAAGCTTTTTGATTTTTGCAAAGGTTTTTGTTCGTGTTTTGAAATCGTGTTCTTAGAATATTTAATGCAATGCACTCCTGTGAGTGGTTGCATGGTTTAATGTGAGTCAAGTCGCGGACTTGTGCTTGGAATCGTTTTGTGGTTTGTTCATGTGCAGGTATTGCTCGAGGGCGAATGTGGTCGATGACGGATCGAACTAGGTTCATGGAGGAACTGAGGTTCGGGACTAGGTTCAGGGGGAACTAAGGTCTTGGTGGTCAAGGATGTCATGCGGGACGTTCGGGCTAAGAGAATGGTGCACATGAAGAATGGTTAGTCACGTGAGAATGGCATGAGGTCATTCGCGTGCAAAGTGTTAGTCACGTGAGTATGGTAGGGTTGCCATACGCGTGCAAGAGTTGTACTCGGCCAGGTTGGGCCAAGTGGAGTTGTGTTGAATACATGCTCTTTCTAGGATTAGGAGTGGGAATCCTTTTAGGATTAGGAATCCTTCTAGGATTAGGACTCCTTCTAGGATTAGGTGTGTTTGCCTTCTTTAAATAGAGGGGTTGCCTCCTGTTGAAGGCAATCAAGCTTTGAGCAAGCTTTAGGGTTGTACTCTTTTGTTTGGAGTATTTTAGACAAAAGAAAGGAGAAATAAAGATCAAGTTCATCAAATCTTTCGGCGAGCTACAATTCTAGTTAGATTTATTCTCGCCATCTTCTGGAACAGTAAGCTTGCAAAGGTCATAACTTTTGATCCGTAAGTCCGATTGAGCTGATTCTTTTTGGGTTTGATTCGTATTGGAATCTAGTTTCTTGTGTCCAAATTTCAGATCGATCGGACGGTTGGATCTCCGGGAATTCACGTTTTACCAAACCTCTATCATTCTGTTTTTTTTCGAAAACGAGGCAATTATTTGGTTCTATTTTGGGGTAAACTTTTAATAGATCAAGAATTTGGTTTTAGCTTCCGCACAATCATTCACCCCCCCCTCTGATTGCTATATTCGGTCCTACAAATAATAACAACCGCAAGTGACAGAACCCTCCGTCACTTGGCCCGAACCCCGACCTCTAAGCAAGACTAAGCATGGACTCATAGTATTACCCCTAAGCTAGTTCCAACGGAAGTATGCACAATTTCAACGGATGGATGTGCAGCAAGTGGGATCTAGTCCTATCCCAATTCAACTCCTAATGCAAACTTAATTCACCAATTAAGCAAGTTATTTTCAAAACTACAATTTAATACAGGTTCAAGATGCATAGGTGCTTGCCTTGATCTTCTGCTGGTGGGTCGGTAGTAACTGGCTCTCCGGTCGCACCCTCGGTCACCGCGGCGTCAAGTCCCGCGGGATCGCTCTCTACACGAGTACAATGCATAATGAGATGCATGCCATGCAAATGAAATGAACACAAAAGGAAAAACCCCGACGAAACAACGCGACCGGACAGGTTAACGAATCCGGACAGACTAGCCTAACCCGGACAGTCCGGGTTTTGTATCCGGACTCTCCGGACAAGCCGGATACTCCGGCCCATTCGGTCCGGATACTCCGGGCAGGGCGGACACTCCGGGCCACCTGTCCGGACACTCCGGACGGTCCAGGCCTTGGAAGTCGACACGCAACACGGGGGTGCTCCCAAGCACACCGGCACCGCGGAGACCCGATCTACGACCTTTCTACACGCGGTCGAGCCGGAAAAGCTCCGAGCAAGCCCAAACCACGAGAAAACGATGCCACTAGAGCAAATCCCAAACCAAAACTAACTAGCCCCCGGGATGGTATCACCACTACCCGATCTACACTTTAGCAACCCACATTTGCCAACCCAAGTCCCAAGTCCAACCCTAGAACCATCATACTCCCAAAACCCTAAGGCTCAAAGTTCAACCCCAAAACTCCCAAGTCCAAACCTAAGTCCCAAATCCACCATGGATGACCCTAAGACCCAAGAATCCCGCGAACCTAATCCCAAAGGAGAGGACCTACCTCCAAGTAGGACGGAGAAGAGGCAACGCCGGGTGGAGGAAGAAGGAGGCCGGCGTGAGGAGGAGTTCCACGAGGTGGAGGAGCAGCCGGGGAGGTCACCGGCCGGTGGGGCTCGCCGGAGTGGAGCTCGGGGTGGAGGAGACGCACGGGAGAGGTGGGGAAGAGACCAAGTGAGGTGGGGTGAGTGGAGGGCCACGAAATGGGACTTCTATATTAAACCCCCGCAAATACCGGACACTCCGGACTCTAACCCGGAGACTCCGGGTTGGGGTCTTCGGTGGAATCAACCCGGACACTCCGGACAATTGGTCCGGACACTCCGGGTTGGGGTGTTCGGTCAGCCCAATCCGGATACTCCGGACATTTATCCGGACATTCCGGGTTGGATCCGGACACTCCAGATGCTGATCCGGATACTCCGGATGTCCCAGAACTTTTGGAACTTGGGGCCTTGACAGATATGCATGTGGCTTTTTAATATGGATTTTGATAAACATCATCCAAATGTTTTGTTTGCTAAAAGCATCCAAAATCCGAGAGCATTCGATCATTGTTGAGATTTGGGAGTATCTGATTATATGCTGACGGGTTCACATGGATAACGGGTATACAATCCAAACTGTTTCTTGTATATTTCTATATGCATATCTTTTAAGCTATTAGCATATAAGGACCAGACAGAATAGGATCATATGATTTGATCTAATGATTGGGTTTTTAATCCTACGATCCAAAATTTAGATATTATTTAAGATAAAAATATTCAGAAGATGCCTATACACTCCCTTCAATCTAATGTAAATACCAAGGTAAGCATTTATGGAAAACGAACATAAACTTAAATTCATCGAAAAGTATATAAATTGACGCACTTGAGATTGTTTCTTCTTGAACCAACGAGTCGAGTGAGTATCATGATACAACAAAGGTTCGAGAAAAAAGGATTTCAGGATGGGGTATATGCCTGTAGTCGACCTAGCAATTAATGAATCTCAACATGTAGTTTTTTTTAATCTATGCTTCATTCTCGGTGTTGCCATGCCTTTGTTTCTACTCATGTAATCACAAATAGTTATTATTTAATATATATATATATATATATATGTATACAATTAAGTTTTTAAAATTTTGACTGTCAATATCTTTTGAATATTTAAATTAGATACATAAAAATCATACGTGTAGATTCGTCACAAAAAATATTTTTATAATATTATAATATTATTAGTTTTTTATAAAT
The DNA here is from genome assembly GCA_036346355.1 of Rhipidocladum racemiflorum. Taxonomy (NCBI): domain Eukaryota; kingdom Viridiplantae; phylum Streptophyta; class Magnoliopsida; order Poales; family Poaceae; genus Rhipidocladum; species Rhipidocladum racemiflorum. The sequence goes on from CM070569.1 coordinate 54,225,268, forward strand.
ATATTATGATAGAAAATAGTGGTCAAAGCTATATTTTAAAGGTCGTGTCGATGTCTAAAACAATAACTATTTGTGATCGGGGTAGTAAAAGACTTTGGGGCTGTTTGATACATAACCAAACTTTGCCACACTTTGCCACGCCCCAAGTTAGACAAATTTGATTGAGTTGGGCGTCTTTTTGGTTTATAGCCACACATGTGACGAGATTCTTTCTTGCTATCCAGGTCCCATATGTCATTGACTCAAAAAATATGGCAAAATTTATTTTCTAGTCAAAGTGTGGCTTCAATCTTTATAACTTAAGCTTAGGCAAGTTTGACAACAAAAACTATAGAAATATATGATAACCTTAGTATATGAATCAAATATACGTTTCGTCTGTTGTTTGCGGAGAACAGCAGCGTTTGCTTGATCTCCAAGGAATTAAGCTCTGGCACCGCGTGCTTACCAAGAAACATGATATTTTTTGTTGAAGTATGGGTTTAATCGTTTTTTTTTTAATATTTAGCCATTCAATTCAGAAAAAATGAGTTCCTCTAAAAAAATCAGAGCGCTTGGGCCCGCGTCCATAGGCCCACCAGCCCACGGCCTACACGTAAACCGAACGAAAAGGAAAACCAAACACAAAGCAGCGCATGCATTGCTCGGCTCAACTGATCCGAACCCGATGTCGCTTGTCGCCTACGACTCCTCCTCCGACGAGGAAGACGCCGGCGAGCCTCCCGCCGCCGCCCCCTCCCCGGCCTCTCCTCCCCACTTCCCCTCCTCTATCGGACCGCAACCAAGGCCTCCGTCACCTTCGGCGTCGGTGGGAGCCGCTCCTGAGCCTCCTGCGCCGCCGCCTGACCCCAGCCAGTAAGCGCGTGCTGTCTCTAGGGTTTCGCTTGTAGGAATGGGGATTGTTGGGAAAACTGTGGATTTGGGCGTTACATCTGTATATTCTTGTTTGTGCCAACTAGATTTAGGCGGCTTGATGTTCCAGAGAACTGCTGCTGATGTTACCCTCATTCGATTTTTTTTGGGGTGTAGTTGTTTGATCGGCAACCACTGAGCAGAACTATGCGGTTACGCTAGAGCTAAAGCTACTGCCTACTGGGAATCAAATCATGGCACTGGCAAATCCTGCAATGATACATGTCATTGTTTTCTAAGTAGTTTGTACGTGCAAAACAAGTGAATGATAGATTCGAAATGAGAACTGGCATGTCCATGCTGCGTTCACTTGTTCGTTCTTTATTGGTGCGGATTATGTAGCTTCAAAACCCAATAAGCGTTTTACATTGTTCTTCTAATTTAGCATGCCATTATAGCAATTTGGAACTTCAGCATTGACAAATGACACAACAAATTTGATTGTGTTTTCTGTGAGGTGCTGGGTTCCTCTTATGATGATTTTTCCAGGCCTGTATTTATCCCACTAATGGAGATAAAGGATGGCATTACAGTCCCTGCTCGTTATGCTCAATTTGCATGTGTCTTTCACTGAACTCCTAAGTCCATCCAGTAAAGGCCTGCTTGGGAGTATTGCAACATTTTTCATTTGTAAAAAGTTTCTACCTCTATATTTATGGGCGATGAGGTGATGAGGCCTCCTCACCAAAGGCGATGAGGAAGCCCCTGGTAGGAGGCGCCTCTTGATCCCGCCGAGCCCTTGCTTGCCTGCGGGGCCCCGACGCTTGGTGGTTTGACAGCCATAGCCATGAGGAGATGAGTGAGACGCCATCAACAAGCTTGCTTGCCGCCGGCGCCACTCTTGACGTCTTATAGGGTTTCTACTGGTGCCAAGGCACCCCCGAGCAGCGACTCGTGACACGAGACACGACCCTCCCCAAATTTTATCAGAAAAAAATGTCGCCTCCCCACATAACGTATTTTTTTCCGGTTGCAGAAGCCCAAACCAGGGGTAAAATTAATGGGTTATTGGCCCACCCAAGCAATTTTTCGAGCCCAACGTGGAAAATTTTTTAGGCTGGTATTTTACACCGGTTTTGGGCCAAAAACTAAGCTTCCAAGCAGGCCCTAACACTTAATTCCAAAAGCGTGGTTCCCTCATACCTGATCTCTCTGTCTTTTTGGAAAGGAAAAAAAATTGCCTAACAGGGCAACTTTGTATTGGATATCTTGTGTTAGTTTGCTGGGGAAAAAGATTGCACCGTATGTTAATGATTATCTGATGTAGCGAATTCCCTTCTGTTAAAACTCCATTTACGAGAATGACAGTTTATGTTAGGTTTCTTAGATGTTTGCATCGAGAAGCCTTGAATGAGAGTTGATAAGTGAAGTAAACCCATCAATTCAATTGAGGTGTGCTTCCCTCACAATTGAAGGGCTCCGCTCACAACTGAAGAGGCAATTTGTAAGGCAATGATTCATTTGAACAAATACCTTTTGGGATCCGCAGTTGTGGTAGTGCCTCAACTTTAGTTGACAAGTCAACTTTAGTTGACAAGTTGTACTCATGGTTTGACAAGTTGTTGTTGCTTCACTTGTTCAATTTTTTTCCTTGTGGGAAATCATATGTGGTAGCATTTCTGTGCATTTACAGTTTTGTAATTATAATCTGGCAGGTTTGATTTAGGCCGATTGTTTGTTATAACTTTCTTGTAATGATCTACCGTGTAACCTATGCACTTGTACTTTATTCACCTAAAAGTATATTAGCAACTTCCTAGCCATTAGATGTGGTGAAGCTGAAAAAAAGTTTTAGGCAATTTGTAGCACATCATTTTAGAGTGTTGATTGTGTGAAACTGTGAATATGTTCTGTTCACATGCATTTGTCCTTGTACTTGATAGGTGAGCTGCATCTCATCTCCTTGTCATACTCATATCATTGGCCCTCTCTTCATCCTGGTTCCTGGCCTTTTTTCGTGATTCTTACTTTCTTCCAAATCAATTTGTTTTCAGTTGCACTTGCATGGCCTGAAGTATTTGTTATGCTGGATGCATAAATGCTGAATGCAGTACAGTACTAGTAATCCTTTTTGTCAGCTGCTTTCTAGGTTTTTGATGTGGTGTCAGAGAGTTTTTAACTCTTGATTGTTTTGTTCCAGGAATGTAGCGCCCACAGGTTCAAGTAATGTCTCCCTGCCCACACGACCATTAGAGCTCCCAGATGTTGCGGCACTTTTTGCTTCCCCTTCTCTTCCATCTAGAGGTTCTGCTGCTATCACGGACAATTCATCAAGGAAAAGAGAATCAAATGGATCTGCTTTTCAAGATCCATGCAGTAAATTTCCAAGGGTTCAACCAGCACAATCTCGGGGTGCCAGGAGTGCTCCTGGGAACACGTTAATTCCACCACAGCTTAGTGGAAGGTCAGTACTATTTTTCAGTTACTTCAGAAGATGTTACGGTATGTGACCTACAATCCTAGTTTATGCGTTTTTCTCAAAAGTTATTTTTTTCAATCAAATTCTTTGCGCAAACTATGGCAGATAGGCCCAGAATGTTTTTGTGAACTATGTGAGAAAAGTTTTTTCACATTATAATTTTGCTGTTCCTGAGAAATGCTAATCTTTTTCTTTTATTCTTTTTTTTAAAAGAAAGACAGTAGGAGAGGCTCCTACTGTGATAATATGAGCAAATCTTTTTGAAATAAATGCTAATATGAGCAAATCTTTTTGAAATAAATGCTAATATTTTTTTGGTTCTTTTTTTGTTTTCTTTCACAGGGGCAATGTTGTTACTGAAGATATGAGTAAACTGTTTGTGGCTAAACGCAAAGAGTAGCAATTAACATTTTGTTAACCTTTATTTGGATTCATTGACACATCTATTGGCTCCATGGACAGGCGAGCATGGTTGGTTGAAGGATGTTGTTCTTGCGACATAGAGCCCTAGACAACCGTGGTTGCCATAAGAGATAGGAAATACTCTCTTTTCTGACATTTATTTGGTGCCTATTTCTTGGGTCAGCCACTTGTGTTGCTGTACTACAATGGTACGTGATCTGTTAGCATGTAACTCTGTTAGGAGAATTAGATAATGTCTACTCTTTTAGGAGAATTAGAGCTAGATGTGGTTAGTGGTGACTGATGAATGGATGGATTATCAAGAGAATTACGTCGTAGGTCTATGTACCAGTGTCTGGCTAAGTTTGTTAGCTTTGCTCGGAAATGTATGGATGTACTATTCATCTGTGGCTCTGTGCTCTATCGTTTACAAGTGTTTTCGAGATCATTGGATACCAACTTCATAATCTTTCAAATGGCCATGAGACGCAGTTGACAGGCTCTGAGGGAATTCTGTTACGGTGCTATTCCACAAATGCATGGAACTACATTTTTCCGTTTAATCCACGTTGATTGTGATTATCTATGTGCTAACATTAACTTCATTTTTTTTTTCTTCGAGTGTAGTGAGGTTAATTCTTACCTCAGTTGCTTTCTTCTCTAACTGCAGATTTTTCATGTTGCGGATGTAATTTAGTTACTTAGAGCATCTCCAACAGTTTCCTATAATTTAACTCCCAATAATCCTGGATTGAGAGCTTCCCAAAGTTTTTGGGCCTTAAAAAAAAGGCTATTATCCAACAGTTCCCATTTTTTTGGGAAAGCACATGAGCGGCCAATATCCTGCAACCGCCAGAGTTTTTGGGCGTGCAGAGATATTGGGATCCGGATAGGGTAACTGTTGGAGCGGTAGTTTTTCCATTTGTTCCTAAAAAATGATTTTGAGAATAAGTTTTAGGAACTGTTGGAGATGCTCTTACTGCTAGTTTGTCCCTGATCCCAAATACCAAATTACTCCGGAAAATTGCATCTGGTAAAATTACAAACTCTCTCAACAAAGTTACAGAATCCGATCCACACGTTTCGTAATCTACCATTGGTTCGCTCATCACGCGAATCATCAAAGCCTGCTCAAGACGAAAATTTCGTCATGTCACGGAGAGAAACTACTCCATTCCAAGCTACAGCGACACGTATAAATATTCTACAAATAGGAGTACGGGTACTTTGAAATTTTGAATACTATACCTTTCAAATTCACCAAAATTATTTTGGATTCAAAAGAGTTCATCAAATTCTCTCTCTCTCTCTCTCTCTCTCTCTCTCTCTCTCTCTCTCTCTCTCTCTCTCTTCTTCCCTCCAAAAAAGAGGAGGGAGAGGGAGATATTAGAAGAGGCGCGGGGTTTGGCTTCTCCAGCACACTACTTACTCCTCCCAAGAGCGGCCTCGGAACTCGCGATTGCCTCCGCCCCAATCGCACCCCAAATCCTAGAACCCCTCGTCCAAATCGAATGCTCCCTTGCTTGCTTCAATTCATGGCGGATTAGCGAAGAAGGGAAACCCTCGAAGTTCCTGGTCCTCCCCTGACTCGAAACTAAGGTACAATCACCCGCATTTCAGATGCCTTTCTCAGATTTTTTTTTTTTTGCTAGTTTTCTGATCATACTCTTGATGCAACGGAATCGTTTGTTTTTCCGCTGCATTCGAAAGATTTTACTGGGATTTGGTGGGTTTCGGGTTTCGTTTCGGCGTGATCGCGTCCTCCATCCTAGTGTCTGGCCCTGCAAGAGCAGTCCGATTATGGGGAATTCCTTCCCCTTTTGATTCTAACATTCCACGATCGGCGCCTTCGTTTGCGTTTACGTCGCGCACCGGGCGCACGATAATGAGTAGAAACGGTTAATTAAACAACACGTTCTAGCTGCTCACTCTTGATGATTCCATGATCCACGTGAACTACAGTAGTTCAACTAAGAGTGGGCTCTGTAATTGCGGTGTCCTTGTTGCTGTCGCCGAGAGAGGTCAGATTACTGATTTCTAGGATGGTAAAGGTGGGTCTATGACTAAATGTTGGTTTGATATAATCTTTATGCTTCTGATGTCTAATCCAGTTTGTTGGTAAAAACTGGCTGCTACTTTGCCGTTTCATAATCTAGATAAGCTTTTAGTCATCTGATACATATTTGAATCTGGGTGATAAAGCTAAATCTATATGAAATCCATTTTGTATAGAAAATATGGATATGCAATTTTTTTGTGCGTACACAATCTGATCTGAATCCAACATTTTTAACCCTAACTAGTGGTTACCAACCGCAGATCATCCTTAATCTTAAAAAGTATGATAAAGCTTGCCTGCGTCTAAAGTTTTAGCCATTGTTACTTGGACACGGACACAGCCACACAGGAGTTGGAATCCGACTCGGATTCGGGGCGTTCGATTCGGCAAAAAATTTTGGACACGGGAAGTGTTATTCGGAATCGGACATTAGTGTTGGAATCCGACTCGGATTCGAGGTGTCCGATTCGGCAAAATTTTCCGAGTAACACTAGTTTCAACTAACTCAAAAATCTATTTGTTGTGAAACTCTGCATGCAGTTGCCTGCATTGTCATAATTCTCCATATCATCAGACAGCCCAGCAACCATTTATCTTCACTATGATCATACGATTTTTTGAGCGCACATTTGAGTATGTGTATCTGCAGTTGTATACTTGTCATCCTAAATATGTTCCTTTCATTTATGCAGTTTAGCTGTAGTATTCACATCTTCACTTAGTTCAATCTGAGAAGATTTCAGCACTCGGTTTCAACATTCAGGTCATGACCTATGTGATATTGGTAACAGTTCATAGTAGGTGCTAGCCTATCTATTTCAGCCATTACAGCATGAGCACAATGACTACTGCAAGAGGACGTGCAAGGTTAGATTACCTTAATTCGCAGGAGCCTGGTGATGCATCACAGGCCAATGCTATTGATATTGTTGATAGGCTTCTAGTAGAAGATGGTATAGAAACTTCTCAGAAAATAAGCATCGACCAGATAAGTGGGAAAAGGTCGCCTTATACTTTAGGCTCAAAAGTAGCTCAGTGCCTGGCCAAAAGGGTTGAGTGCATTTACCCACTCGAAAAGGCAGGGGTCTTTGACTGGATTGATACTCCCAATCTTGATGATTGCACCACCAGTGACATTTCCAGGGAAAATGGAAGAGTTTGTGCTGATAATCAAATGAAATATTTGGACTCGCAGAGATGTGGTAGCTATGGACCAGGTACCAGGGCTGTGGTCACAGCATGTATTGATAAGGACTCAGGCGTAAATTATCTGAAGAAACCAGAACCTGCTGCTGCTACCAATGATGTATATGAAGCATATGACATTGGACCAAATACTCAAATGGCAGCTGAAGCCATGGAATCATTGTTTGCATCAACTGCCAGTTATGATGTCAGGGAGAGTGCACATCCTGAAAGTTATATTTTCAGAATAGATTCGCGGAAAGAAACCAAAGTCGATAAGGTATGTTCAGATCACTCACCAATTCAAAAGCTAACACGCTTACCTATGAGCTCAGGAGGAGTGACAGCAAAATCTAACCAAGTCAAGGTAAATGACACAGTAAGGCCAAATAGCAAAAGTTCAAGCTCTTTGACAAAGCATCCTAGAAAGTCGAAAACCAGGAAGTATCCGAGACATATGGCAGGGGAAGCAAAAAGAAGCATGGACACTGGAACTATACAAGGAGGCATAAATCATGAGGTGCCAAAAGGAATCATGGGATCTGATGCAGATGACTCAAATATTCCTTATTTATTAGGTAAAGAAGCTGCAATCCATCCTAAAAGGAGGAGGACATATATGTTTACCTCAGGAAGCTTGAAAGTTGAGTTCAATGAAGCTAGCAGATCAACTGCACTTAGAGCCAAAACTACTGAAGTAAAACAGTCGTCAACAGCAAAAATAGTAAGCATATCTGATCCTGATACTTTGGACGGCATCAAAATAATTCAAAAAACTTCTTTAACTGATCATGAAGCATCAGCTGCTAGCTCTGCTGATTCCTTTGGTGCAGCTAAAGCCACTCCTAGCAAAGGCAGAGTAATTCAGAAAGAAATTTCGCATTCCAATCATCTTGAAGGAACCTTGAGTGTCGGACTGGAAAAACAATCCACATCTGAAAGGAAAGGTCACAACTCTAGTTTGATGAGCAGAGCTCCACAGAGAGAGCTAAACAGCACAGGACCCCAATGTAGGACACAGATGTCAAACAAGATTCTGAAGAGAGGCCTTCCAAAATCACCAGGTTCCAGAGAGCTTGCCAGTCTGTTTAGAAATGAAGTGTCTCCGGTTTTGCAATCAAGCAGGCGGAGAAAGAGACATATGTCCACAGTCCGAGTTCTATTCAGCCAAAGCATGGACAAGGAAATCATCGAAGATCAAACAAAGGTAGTTTTCGTTTCATCACTTGCACTTACTAAACACAATATTTGGAGGTCTTTTGATGGTTCTCACTTTTTAAATTTTACTGGACATTGACAGATATTGATACACTTCGGATTACCAGTGGTGACAACTATTTCAGAGGCTACGCACTTTGTTGCTGAAAAGTTTGCTCGTACAAGGAACATGCTAGAAGCAATAGCTATGGGCATACATGTAGTCACACCATCATGGCTTGAATGCTGTGGAGAAGCAAGGTGCTTCATAGATGAGAAAAAGTACATTATGAGGGATATAAAGAAGGAAAAGATGCTAGGCTTCAGCATGCCTGTCTCACTAAGCCGAGCCTGCAAAAAACCACTGTTGGAGGTTAGTGTTTCTGATTTCTTAGCATTGAAAAAATCTAATCAAAATAGGAAATATAAATAGTGGCAGATGACAATTATATTTTCTTGATACCAAGAGATCTTTTAACATTCATAGCATATTTTTACATCAATCTATTGTAAGCTAATATTTATATTATCATAATATTTGCTGAGTGTTCCGAAATTCATTCTAGGGTAGAAGAGTACTAATCACACCACATGCTAAGCCTAGCAAGGAGCTTCTGAAAAGTTTAGTAATGGCAGCTCGTGGCCAGGTATGCAATTGGTAGTCTACCTCTATCCATATAAATGTGCATTTTCTTTTGGTAGCGATCCCCTTGTCCTTGGTAGTCTACCGTTTGTTGGATTCATTTATTCTGTATTGACTTCTCAGCTGCATCTATAAACCTGAGGTTTAATGTTCTGAGTTTAGAGTACTTATTTCTGCAATTTTATGAATTGTTTAGTAGTCAACACTAATAAAGGATTTCAACTTTCGTGTTCTTATGTAAAGAGTACTAAATATTTGGAGACCCTGTGATTGTGATGTGCTGACTGAACGGAACTTCGTGAGATAAAAGAAACTCTAGGGAGCAAAAGTGCAGCCCTAACATGAGTAGGATGTGTTGTTCACTATAACATTTGTTGTGACCTATCTTACATTGTCTTTAAAAAAAAATCGTCTTTTAATGTGCACTTCTTTCACCAGATTACCATAGAGCTACAAGGCATAATGAAAAGTATCGAAATAATCGGCGTTTTTTTTTTCTTCGGTGTCAGTCAGTGTCACTTGTTTAGCTGATTAGGAATAAAAAATTTCGTTCTGTAGATGTTGAAAGTTCATGCTTGGATACATCATTTATAATTGCTTAATTTGCTTTCATGCCAATTAAATTTTGTTGGTTTGTCAGCCGTTGGAGAGAATCACAGTGTCTATGATGAAGAATAAGGATTTTGATGGAGCCTTTGTAATCTCTTGTGAACAAGACCACAGCATCTGCTTGCCATTAATTAAGAATGGTAGTACCTGCGTACTTTCTGGCCCTAAAGTTCTTTTTTTTTCGTGGTGCTTCCTCCATTTCTTGCAGTTACAGATCAATTTTGTAATTATGTTCCATTACCGTTGCAGGTTTGGAAGTATTTGACTCTGAGCTTTTGTTGAATGGTATTGTCATCCAGAGGCTAGAGTTCGAAAGGTACTCTCTTGAGAATCTAGTGTAACGCACTTAGGCTGTTTCATGAGCATTATGATTTGCAATGTGAATGAACATCTGCCATGCCTGATGCCTCTAAACTCCCAGCTGGTGGCTTTTATATTGCAGGTATCGCCTTTTCGATGCCAAAATCATGTGAGGTTTCCACAAGCTAGCTCTGGACAGGTTAGGTCCCATGCAAGGAAAAAGTATTTTTTGTGCATACATTCACGTCTGTCTGCAGCTACTCCTACGATCCCCCTGCGGACATTTGTTGCAAGTATTTATCATTCCAGCAGCCACTTCTACCCCGCATGATCATGTGCTACGCTCTGTTGGCACACAACATGTCATATATGTGGGAACTGGGAATACACCTAGTGTAGGGTTGTGTGAGGATGGTTAGTGTTACATGGTGGCTTGTTTAGACCTGTCAGTTCACTGTGGCAAGGAGTTTACTCGAAATTGGTTGGTCGTGACCCTTACGAAGCTAGGTCGCATCGCCTCCTATGACCTATCCTATCATCAGATGTAGCTCCAATGCTGCCTCCACTCCATCCAGTGGCCTGCTATCTTATGAAGCTCTATTTTTATTTAATATTTATTTTAAATCATTTTTTCAAATCTAATCGATGGAAACACAAAATTGCAAAAATAGGCACCCGTTGCCCCAATATGGGGCGATCGCCCCATATTGGGGCGATAGGTACCTGGATGCAAAATATGTTGGTAAATCTACTCCTCCATGTGTTCATTTTTACAAGTGCTTTTTTTGCATCCAGGTACCTATCGCCCCAATATAGCGATCGCCTATATTGGGGCGACGGGTGCCTATTTTTGCAATTTTGTGTTTCCATCGATTAGATTTGAAAAAAAGATTTAAAATAAATATTAAATAACAAAAAATTCCCTTAGGCTACCTGCTAGCTAGCCCAGGAATGGAATGGATGTGGACCTTCGTCAGGCCAAAAGGCCAAAGAGAGGAACCGATCGAGCTGGAGCCTTGAGGGCGCGATGCGCTGCGTTGGGAATGCGAGGCATCTGGAACCGGCTGCCGGCGGCAAGACAAGCTTGGAGTCGGTGATGGGCATTCTGAGACAGTGCGAGGAGATCCAGCTTCGCTGATCAATTAAATGAGTACTCATCTTCCACGCATACCAATAACCGATTTTCCGGTCATGTCGGAACCAATGTCTGCTATTCCTATACTATCAGGAAGTAGACTATCCTACGATTCGGTTCATGCCGGCATCGTGTCATGACATGGACACTCGCCAGTCCATGCTTCCCACCATTGAAGCAATGCTCCCGCTTGGCATGGCCGCGGTCGAAAAGTCGGACGGAAATTGGCACAACGTCTTGCAAGAAGCATTCAACAATTCACGCTGATTCTATCATAACTTTACGGAACATGTGCTAGAAACACAAAACGGTGATGAACAAAGCTCAAATCGCTAAGGACGGTCATGGCCGCACCTCCTAAAATTCAGAGAACTCAAACCGCTAAGTTCGTTTCAAAACTCGATATCTTTCATCCTAAAGAAGAACAAAAAACGACCAAGTGCCTTGGATATCAAACCGCATTCGGGCCGGTGGGGATCGGCCGGTAGCCATCGTGATGATCAGACGAGCCGTCGCTGGAATCGACGGGGATGCACTTGAGGATGGCGCCGATCACCAAGCTGACCGACCCAATCAGCACGCTCATGAGCCACAGCCTCCCGCTCAGATGCACCGTGCTGGCAAACGTCCCCAGGAGCTCCACGATGACCACCTGGAACGCGACGGTGGCGCCGACGACCGCCGAGAAGATCCAGTTGCTGAAAATGCCACCGAAAACATTGATCTTCTCCATCTCCCTGCTGTTCACCTCGTTGAAAACCTGATGCCAAGAAGCAGAATGTGTCAGGAGAACACAGATAAAAACTTCAGACTGAAACATGAGAAGCGTACTGTACCTGGCAGAACACAAAGGTGTTGAATACGAAGGTGTTGAGCAGGGCGTCAGCTCGAGAGCCATCCATCTGCAGGAGGCTCTTCCCCCTGAAGAGGAGGACGCCGAGCACGATCAGCTGGTAGATGCTCTGACCGATGATATTCCTCCACATGACCTTGGTGATGAAGTTGTCACCCCGGCCGACCGGCGATCTCTGCATCATCGCCTCGTTCGGCGGCTCCGTCGCCAGCGCCAGCGCGCCGAGGGTGTCCATGATCAGGTTCACCCACAGCAGTTGCACGATGGTCAGTGGAGCGCTTCCTGAGATAATTGTTCGGTCACAGTCAGAAAACTCAGAAACTGGAACAAGAACCGGGGAATTGCTAAACATTAACCCGACGACTACGTAGAAAAGATCGTGAGATGAGCGGCGTTAATCTGCTTGCTGCACCTGTGAACGACGCAGAGACGAAGTTCACCATTAGGGCGACGACATTCACCGTGAGCTGGAACTGCACAAACTTCTGGATGTTGATGTAAACCGAGCGGCCCCATTTGGCTACGTTGATGATGGTCGAGAAGTTGTCGTCCATGATGATCACATCGGCATTCTCCTTGGCGACCTGGGAATTTGCAGATGTGAAGCAATATCAAGCATCGAGTCGTCGAGTGCGACCTACAACCTGTGAGGAAAGGTACGTAGTACAAACCTCTGTGCCAGCGATACCCATGGCAAGGCCAATGTCAGCCTCGTGCAGCGCCGGCGCGTCGTTAGTGCCGTCGCCGGTCACCGCCACAACCTCGTTGAACATGCTCCTCAGGTTGGTCACCAGCGTGTGCTTGTCCAACGGTAGCGACCGCGCCATCACCTGCGGACACAGGGAAATTGGTCGCATCAATGTCCGTGCCGCAGAATTCTTAAGAGAAGAAGAGCATGGAGCTACGTGCCTGGATTTTGGGTATGGTCTCCCTCATCTGGTCGGGGCTCATCTGCCGGAAATCTGGCCCCTCGATGGCGATGCCATCGTCCGTCAGGATGCCGCACTCCATCGCGATCGCCTTCGCCGTGTTGATGTTGTCGCCGGTGACCATCCGGACATTGATGCCGGCGGCGTGGCAGGTATGCACGGCTTCCCGGACACCCGGACGGAGCGGGTCCTTGATGCCGAACACGGCGATGAGCGTGTACCCGTCGCTGGGGATATCGCTGCCGCTGCCGACGTCCTGGTACGCCAGGCAGAGCGTGCGCAGCGCCTCGCACGCGAACGCGTCGATGGCGCTCGCCACCCGCCTCACCTTCGCTTCTGTGAGGTTCGTGACAAGCCCGCTGCCGTCGATGACGCTGCTGCACCGGCGCAGGACGACCTCGGACGCGCCCTTGAGGAACGCGCGGGGACGGCCGGCGGCGTAAGGGGACGCGACGACCACGGCCATCGTCTTCTTCACCGAGTTGAACGGCTCCACCTTGAGCTTCTCGGCGCGGCCGTGCTCGATGTTGGTGTGCTTCTCCACCTCGAGCCCGAACTCGAGGATGGCCGTCTCGGTGGGCGTGCCCATGACGGTGGTCTTGCCGTCCTTGCCACGGACAACCTCGGAACCGGAGCAGTGGAACGCGCCTTGCAGTAGCACCTTGGAGAAGCTCTCGGATAACGACGACGTGAGCTCGTCGAATCCCTTCGAGGTGCTCACCGTCTGCGCCGCGTCGGACGCCCAGACCTTCTCGACGACCATGTGGTTCGTCGTGAGCGTGCCGGTCTTGTCGGTGCAGATGCAGCTCGCCGACCCCATCGTCTCGCACGCCGAGAGGTGCCTCACGAGCGCGCGCTCTTCCATGAGCTTCTTCATGGCGAAGGCCAGGCTGAGCGTGACGGCGAGAGGCAGACCCTCAGGGACGGCCACGACGATGATGGTGACCGCGACGGCGAAAAAGTTGAGCACCGAGAGCGCGTCCGCGACCTTCCAGCGCAGCAGCCCGCCGGGCGCGTGCACCTTGCCCACCAGGAACCGCGCCATGAGCACGGTGAACGTGAGCACCGAGAAGGCCAGCCCGATCTTGCCGATGATGGTGGCCACGCCGTTGAGTTTCACCTGCAGCGGCGTCTCGTCCTCGCCGCCCTGGCTCAGCGTCTCCATCAGGTTGCCCCACTCCGTCCGCATCCCGACCGCCGTCACCAGCATCCTCGCCGAGCCGTCCTGCACCTTCGTCCCGCCGAGCAAGAACGGGTTCCCGATCGACACGTGCACCGGCTCGCTCTCGCCGGACAGGCTCGACTCGTCGACGACTAACGAGTAGCCGTCAATGTACAAGCCGTCGGCCGGCACCTGGTCGCCGATGGACAGATGGACAATATCGCCGACGACAATGTCGTAGATAGACACCTTCTGCCGGTAGCCGTCCCGGGTGACGTGTATGTCGATCTTCTTCTTCTCCTTGTCGAGGTCCCGGAACTGCAGCGACTGCTTGTAGTCGCTGGCAGCGGTTATCATGACAACGAGGAAGATGGTGAGCATGATGCCGACGCCGTCGTACATGCCGCCCGGCCACCCCTCGGTGGCGAGGCCAATGGCGATGGAGATGACCGCGCAGAAGGCGAGGAGCATTAGGGTCATGTCCTGGCTGGCGTCCCACAGGTACATCCAGAACGTTCTGGGGGGCTTCTCGGTGTAGTGGTTGGGCCCGTAGACCTCGGCCCGGACGCCGGCGTCGTCGGACTTGATGCCGTCGGTGAGGGAGACAGAGACTTTCCGGGCGATGCCATCGACGCCCTTGTGGTGCCTCAGGCTCTTTGCGTCGTGGCCGCGCACCACGGAGGCCAGCTCCTCGGCGCTGATGGAGAAGCCGCACTGCCGCGCGAGCTCCGGCAGCGGGTGCTCCGTCCTGCGGGCGGCTACATGGGATCGGAGCATTGCCATTGTTAGGATCCGCGCAATGGATCGAGTCAAATTGAATGAAATGGAATGTTCTGAGAGGATGTGGGGTTGTACCATCGATGAACTGCAGTGCAGCCTTCTGCACGTAGAGTGCAACACGAAGCTTTTCCTGTAAAAGAGCGAGGAAAGATCAGTAGGAAACATTTTGAGTGCCGTTTATGTTACTAATTCTCAGGGTAGGTGTTATTGCAACGATTAATTGTTAGTATAGTTTTTAGTTCGGAAAAATCATATTTATTAATTGTAATATATATATATATATAAATATAATACTTTCTAATCCCGGGAGTAATTACTCCCATATCTGAAGCCTTTTTCATACTCTTGAGAGTACGTATTTTCACATCCAGTATACCGTTTAAACGAATGTGTTATACTATTTTATCACTTTCAGTATAGTTCAATTATAATTCTAATATACTACAATGCGGTATTGTTGAAAAATAATTCATCGAAGCCCCCCTTTTTTTGCCATATACCATTTTCCCTATGTAAAAATAGTATAAACAATTATGCTATAAAGGATAGAATTTGATGAAATTTTTCGTAGAACTCACTTTAGAGTATCGTACATACTCCTAGGGGTATGGGGTATGAAAATATTTTCATATATATATAGCCTATTTTCGTACTCCCAAAGTACATACTCCCATCTGTAATATACCACTTAAACAAATGTGTTATACTCATTTATCATTTTTGGTATACTTCAATAATAATTCTAAAATACTTCAATGCGATATAGTTAAAAAAATTCATTGAAACCCTTATATAGCCTTTTTCATATCAAAAAGAGGATGCACACAAATTATGCTATAAATAGTGAAATTCAATGATATATATATACAATGATATATATATAAATAGTGAAATTCAATGATATATATAGACACACACACACATAAAACTAAATACTAATGTACAATACGTGTGCCTAATATATTTCTTAGCCAATTAGAGAATTACATAATTATAACTCCGCACTCTCCTAGGTCACAATTGTATTCATAACAAGCAAAACATGCATCTTTAAAAAATAATTACCATTTACTCCCTTCAATCACAAAAAGAGTGACAATTGGAAATGAGAAATCAAATCATTTGAATTTTGATCGATAACATTAGGACTAGTATCAAGTAGGTTTGTTGGTATCAAAATCAATGCCTTTGGATTTGAAGGATCAATAGCTAGAATTGGATGTACATGGCAGGATATGGAATGGATATTAGCCATTAGATCAAGTGAATCGGAGGGCTAGGAAACGATTCACATGCACAAAGTACGGGTGGAATTAGCAAAGAATGCAGCTCTTCATTTTACTCCCCCGGTCACAAATACATGCCATTTTGGTAAGTATTGTCAAACTTTCAAAATTTTGACTACCAATACCTTTTTAAATATATAAATTCGATACATAAAAATCATATGTGCATATTTGTCTTAAAAAGTAATTTTATAATTTTATAATTTTATTGAGTTTTACAAATATATTACAATAGAGATTAGTGGTCAAAGTTGTGTTTTGAAGACCGTATCGATATCTAAAACAACATCGCAATGTTCTTTCTTACAGAGAGAAAAGCGCTTTCCCATCTTATTAACCCGAAATGAAATGGATGAAGAGAGGAAGGTTCCTTTTGGGTATTTGTAACCGAAGGGAGTATATTAGTGCAGATACATTGAATTTAAAGAAAATATACCTTAAATACATCTTAGGGTAGTGCTGTTAGTTAGCCTTCAATACCTGAAGACCTCATAATTAATTGACCAGCTTAATTCTTTCACGTCCGTTACAATGTGCAATAACAGTGACAAATTTCGTCTTCACAACATCTGTTTGAAAAATCTGAACTAGACGAGTACATCATCGAATCTCCATGCATAATCGTTTCGCCCAACAAAAAAAGGGGGAAATTTGCGGTGTTTTACTCCAATTAAGCAAAGATAAAGAAGAGAACTTCAAGTATGTATTTTTTTTAATTAATGTGATCTTGTTTAGATACCTTTATAACTCGTTAATGTGATTTTCAGGTGTGATTTAATCTATGTAACTGTCCATTTACTTTGTAGCAAAATCTTTTGACCAGAGTATGCATGAGGCTCACCTGTCAAAGCGTCAAGAGAGCTGCTCACAGCCATTATGTCTTACAAACAGGTGCGTGCCAAACGAGCATAGTAAGAAATTACGATCTTAATGACGCAGAGAATGTTACGTTGGAACTAGTAGATACTCCATATAATACTGTCGAGTAGCAGAGTCAGAATGCCAGCACGCGTTGCATGATGAATACACAGTGGAATACGACTAGTCAATCCTAACGTGAAAGAGAGATCGAGAAGAAGAAGATTAATAGTAAATTAATCTTAAGCATTTGCTCGATCCGTGCATGCCATCTCGCTGCATGCATGGACGATAGGCATGAATCGCCTGCAGCGCAGACTGCAGATCTGATTAGAGGCATGCATGCAGAATGCAGAGCATGCGGTAGCCAGGGTGCAGACAGAATCACCAAGAGATGATCGAGATGGTGACGCGGGAACCAACCTGGATCTGGCGGCGCTGGGTCTCGACCTGCGATCGCTTGTCGAGGTCGGGGACCATCCGGAAGCGGCGGCGGCGGTTCTTGACGAGCGTGCCGACGGCCTCCCGCCACCGCCGCTGCGCGTCCTCCGACGGGTTCTTCGATGGCACCTCGAAGCTCCTCAGGAACTCCATGGACTTCTTCCGAAGGTAAGACATGACCGATCGATAGATAGATCCCTTCCTCCTAAGATAAGATTAGGATTAACCTCTCTCTAATATATCTCCCTGACTCGGTTAAAATTTGAATTTGTTGGAGTGCGGCTGAATCGGGTGCTGACCCACGTGTCGTGGAGTCCGGATAGTCGGGCGGTAATTGCACAGGATCAAGACTTGCTTTCCATGCCGATCGGCAAAATCCTCGTCCCAAGTATGCCCTGGCTAAATACAGCATGCATGCACCCCATACGTATTGCTATGTTTAGGTTAATTCCCGAATCACTGGGAGATCGACCCTTTTTTTTACATTATTACATGGACAAAAAAATCATACTCAAGAACAGAATATTTCGAGACCACATTTCGAGACCACATTGAAACCAGAACAGAGCGCACAGAAGAAGGCGTGTGAATGGAGTCTTACGCAAGAGATTCCTGAATCGTCATGTCGATCGCTTTTACGCTCCAGTTTTTGTATTCGATTATTATTATATGGAAAGTGCATCAGCGTGTTGTCTTTGTTGGATTATTTTTCCGTAAGCGTTCCCATTTAATCGGTGAGACAATAAATCCTTGTGAAAATCTCAGCGCCCACCTCACGAAGCATGCATGCAAGAGCATAAGACCACATTTCTAGCCTAAAGTGGTGAACACTAGTTTAAATAGTGGAGTGTGCTCCACCATGGTAGAACCATGTGGAGAAAGTGAGAAAGAATACACACGCTGCTGCGCCACTGGGCCCGTGGCTGGGCTGAAGGCGGGCGGCGCCGGCCGTATGGCACTGCTGAATGGTCCGCCAACCGGCCCAGTGGCTTTGCGTAGGGCGCAAAGCCTCCTTGCGCTTTATTCTTTGCTACTCGATCGCCACTAGCAGTGTATGATAAGGAAACCGTGAAATCCACTCTGCACAGACTCCGATCGTGGCACGCTCTCGGAAGTCGCTTATTCTTTATATGCGCCACGCTGGCCCGGAGTACCGATACACACCACGCCTAGGGGCTTTTGTTATTTCCTTGCCGCGCCGCCATCAAGCCGTTCAGTTTCGCCTGAGACGCGGCTGCACCAATGAACGGAAAGGTGTGTCTCCAACCATCCGGCCCTCGCTCTGCACCGGAGGAGAGATTTAATCAGGTTTTTGGAAGCGCCACGCCATCGCTCATCGCCACCGCCACGGGCTCGCCTTCCTGGACGCTCAGTGAGCGGGCCGCGTGCATCGCCGATCCGCGCGCTGGCTCGCCTCTGCACCGTGACGCCGCTACAACGCTTCATCGCTCTTCCCATCTGGCATTACCTAACAAGACGCTATAATGTCTCTACTGGCGCTTATTTTCAACCTATTGATTGCGCGGTAGTACACATTAGATGGATATATGTGTAGTCTTCTAGCATATGCATCTATGGTATGCTCCCTCGTTATTCGTTAACCGATAGTCAATCACATGTTGTTCATGATTTACTTTTGATTAAATTAAACCTAAATGTGCCTTTTATTTCTAACAACCAAAACCTCGATTATAGGCGCTAGGTTTATCAATGGTCGGCTTTGCCGAAAGGCATCGAGGCTTCTAAAATTCACCTGTGCGGCACTTCAAAAGATGGCAGCATAAGGGTCACCTTGTGGCTTACACTATGAACGTGTTCTAGTTGGGTCGAACGGGCAAACTGTGAGGATATGGAACCAACTCCCTGGAAGGAGAAGGCATATCGATGCCAACACACTCTTGTGGGAGCTGCTTAGTGTTCTTTGGCATCGCCCTGCGCGATGTGTATATGCACATTAAAGAAGCCAGCGGAACTATGGGATGCTTTGAATGCTAAGTCTTGCTCTCCGATGTCGGGCGTGGAATCGTATATCATGGAGCAATATCATGATTACAAGATGGTGGATAACCGCTTCAGAAGTTGAGCAGCTCATGAGATACGTGTTCTTCCGCCAGGGAACTCGAACTTCTCAAAATCCGCTACTCTAACAGTGTTTGTGGTCGGGGTATTATTGCCAAATTACCTCCTTCATGGAGGAATTTTGCCACATCTTCCAAAACATAAGAGATAAGAGATTTGCTGAGAACTGATTAAGGCTCTTAGATGTTGAGGAGAAAGCTCGAGCCTAAGGATGCACTCGTGAAAGGAACTGAGGGGCGCCTACGCCAATGTGGTGCGCAGCTTCACATGGCAAGAACAAAGGGAAAATAAAGCCAAACAAACCACTAATTTCAAGAAGAAGAAGTCAATGAACAAAGATGAGAAGCCGCTTCATGAGCTTATGCAGGAGATTGACATCGGGCCACCAACAGTTGTCCAAATCGCAAGGCTGTGAAGGGTGAGCAAGGACAGTAACTCAAAGTCTCCGTCAACGCGGACCATTGGCAATACCGAGGAGGAACTCGGGTATGGTAACGCATTTGATTGTTCTTTTTTCAAGAATCGCATGACCACCGATTGGTGGATTGATACTCGTTAATGTTCATGTGTGCTGATCTCTCTTTCTCTTCTTACCGTGTCGTATGATTTGTTCGTGTTGATGGGAAACAAATTTCGTACCGAATGCTTCGTTTGTGTTGGTGACCAGAGATCTCAAGTTTACTGGGAAAGATCGCGGCAAATAAAGAACGGGCAAAGATGTCCCTCAATAAATAAAAACTCGGAAGTCACGCGCTCCTTTCTATGTAGAGAAGGGTTCAAAGTGGTGTTTGAGTCTAATAAAGTAGTCGTGGTTCTACATGGACTTTTTATCGTAAAGGCTATGAATGCGAGGCTTGTTCCGCTTTTTCCCTTTCTGATTTCTCGCAATAAAGTTGTGAACCATATTTGTGATATTTCCAATGGAGGTGAAGCCGATGTTTGGCACTCACTGCTATGTCATTTAAATTTTGGTTGTATGACTCTTGGCTCGCGCAGTATGAATTTAATTCCAAAATTCCTACTGGCACAAAGGTTCTATGCCAAAGTTGTGTAATCAAAGCAACCTCGCAAACCTCACAAGGCAAAATGAGGAGAGAGAAACTTGGCACCATTAGAACTCATACATTCAGATCTTTATGAGATGAATGGTGTGTTGACTAAAGGAGGAAAAAAGATATTTCACAGGGACTCTGATTGATGATGCATCTTAGATACCGCGCTATGTTTATCTCAAGGTTGAAAACTAAAGATGAGGCTTTAGACTACTTCAAAGTCTATAAGGTCAAGTTGAAAATCAATTAGAAAGAAAATCAAAAGGCTTAGGTCGATCGCAAGGTGAGTACTTCTCTACCGAGTTCGACTTCTATTCGTAAGGAACATGGAATTATTCATGAGAGGACACCTCCCTATTCGCCCTAGCCTAATGGGGTTGCCAAAGAAAGAACCGCACCTCTAACTGATTTGGTAAATGCCATGTTGGGACACCGCGAAGGGTCTATCTAAGGAATGGTTGCGGGGGAGGCCCTGACTTCTTGTCACGCTTTTGAATAAAGTTCCTTCTAAGAATAAGGAGAAACCCTGAAGGCTATGAAGAATGGGAAGGGAGAAACCATCACTTACACTTGCAAGCATATGGTTAAGCCAGCAAAGTCACGTGCCCATAACTAAAAACGCTAAAACTTGGACCTAAGACAAGTTGGATTGTGTCTTTCCTCGGGATACGCCTACTCCGAGCATTGCCTATAGATTTTTAGTAGTAAAGTCTCGAGGTATCATCTCACATGATCAAGCCAGACAATCATGGAATCCAGAGATGCCACCTTCTTTTGAGGGCATATTCTGGGCATGAAAGATTTGTATAGCTGCTTAGTCAAAACCCCAGATACACCCCTTCAACCTATTGCACAAACTCGAGGATCTCAATGTATACCCGAGCAAAATCTTGAGGAGGATGATGAGGCTCTTAGGAGGAGCAAGAGACAAAGGATGGTTAAATCCTTTGGTAATGATTTCACCTGTGTACCTTTGTGATGATACTCCCACCTCTATTTAGGAGCTTATGCATCTTCCGATGGATGCATCACTACCTGAAGGAGGCATCCGTGAGTGTAGAGATGGATTCTATTCTGCCTAATCTAACTTGGGAGCTCACAGAATCGCCTTTATGGTTGCAAACTGTAATGTAAGGCGGGTGTTCAAAAGAAACTAAGGCCCATATGGTACTATTGAAAAGTACAAGGCTAGACTTGTGGCTAAGGGTTATACGGCGCAAAAGGAAGGAGAGGATTATTTTGATATTTATTCACCAATTACGTTGTGATCACAAACTATCCTGGTACTTTTATCCGGTCACGCTCTCTCATGGTCTCATTGTCCATCAAATGGACGTGAAGATGCCTTTTTCTAATGGAGAGCTAGATAAGGAGATCTACATGGATCACCTAGATGGATTTGTGCTACCCGACATGAGAGCAAGGTGTGTAAGTTATCGAAATCTCTTTATGGCTCTTAAACAAGCACCTAAACAATGGCATGAGAAGTTCTGATAGAACATTGACACAAGTCAAGCCATTGTGAAACGGCCAACAAGTGTGTGTATTATCGCCATGGTGGGGGTGAGGGAGTTATTCGTCAGGCCTATATGTGGATGATATTTTGATCTTTTGGAACAAACTCATGATGATCAATGAGGTCAAGTCTTTCTCTACCTGAAATTTTGATATGAAAGATCTCTTTGAGAGGTCACGTGATCTTGAACATCAAGTTAGTCAAAGGTGAGGATGGGATTAGCTCTTTCTCAATCCCATTATGTGAAAAGGTTTTCGAGCCTGTCTATTCTGGATAGCAAGCCTTCCAACACCTTTTATGATCCAAGTGTGATTCTTCTGAAAACAAGAGAATTGCTAGAGATCAAAATGAAATACTCTCGCATCATTGATCTTCATGTACTTGGCTAGCGTTGAAGACAAGGCTCGACATCTCATTTGTCGTTTAGGCAAATCGAGTTTCTGGGTTTACATTTCTAACCCTCAGAGATGATCATCATGCACTGAAAGAGTTATACAAGCATTTGGTGGTACAAGAATTATGGAATACACTATACCTGCACTTTTCGGGCACTAGAGGGTTATAGTGATTCAAATTGGATCTCTCGATGTCGATGAGATTAAGGCCACCAAAGGATATGTGTTTACACTTGTGGGGACGCTGTGTCATGGAGGTCTTGCAAACAGACTATTTTGACACTGGCCAACTATGGAGGCAGAACTGAGTGCATTGATACGTACCCACTCGTTGAGGCAGAATGGCTACGTGAACTCTGATGGATCTTCCGGGCAAGGGTTGAAAACCAATATTCGGGCCATTCTTATGAACCGGTGGGACAATCGTAAACACAGTTAAAGTGAATGTTCTAAAGATAACTTGAAATCCTCAAGACATGTGAAAAGACGTCATGAAGTCCGTCAGAAATTGAAAACTCCTGAGTGATAGCATTGATTATATCCGCTGGTTCCGCTAAAACCTGGCAGATTCTTTCACTAAAGGGCTATCACTTTAATGTGATAGATAACGCATCAAAGGAACTAGGCATGAGACCTACATGTGAGTTATACCATAGCGGTAATCTCAACCTATGTGATCTTAGAGATCCTTGAATTAGGACATAGGAAAAACAAGCTACCGGTTAACCTGAGGAGATTAATTTTCTAACTAGTTCCAAGTGAAGATGCAATACTCGAAATCAGGTATGGCAAAGTTGGCTTTGCCTTAATGTGTGTTCTGTTGGCTTTATTTAGCTAAGATGTCATCCTACGTATATAGCATCTTGAAAAACACACCATATGAGATTGACTGCTGAAAGTCGCAGCTATGAGACTTAGGTAATTCTAATAATCTCATGAAGAGACCATGGAGTACGACTTATATGCTCCAACCCGAGGTAGCCTATTACGCCTTAGTATCGCTAAGGTTTCCAATGAAATCAGTCCTTGACAAAACTTGCAATCTGGGTTCAAGGCTTAGTCCATTGTTCAAGTTGTACTGAAAGTGTAATTTGGAGTCCTAGGTGCAATTCAAGGCATAGTCCATTGTCACCGGAACGTACGGGTATATCGACGCCTTTGAATAGGCAAAACCGCCGCTGGGCTTTGAGATCCGTGGGGATTGTTGGATTATTTGGGCCAAGCCCATTTAATTGAGACAATAAACTTAGAAAATCTCAAAGGCTCCACTCATGAAAGAGGCATGTGCACTAGCAATAATACTCACATTTCTAGCCTAAAGTGGTGAAATACTAGTTTAAATAATGGAGTGTGCTCCACCATGGTAGAACAATGTGGAGAAAGGAGAAAGAATACACACACGCTGCTGCCTGCCACGCCTCATTACCAAGCTTGGGCTCTCTGCCGCACGGCCGGGCTGGGCGTGGCGCGCGTACATGGCACTGCCGCGGGAATGGTCCGCCAACCGGCCCAGTGGTTTTTATGAAAGGCGCAATTTCTCCTTGCAGCTTATTCTTTTGCTACTCGATCGCCACTAAGCAGTATAGGGATAAGGAAAACCGTGAATCGACACTGCAATAGACTGATCGTGGCACGCTCTTCGAAGTCGTGGTTCTACACGGGATCACATACCAGTGCTATTCCTTTATATACCGCCGCCATCCGTCCGAAGAGTACGGTCACGATACACACCACGCCTAGGCTTTTTGCTATTTTCCTCTTGCCAGCGCCGCCATCAAGTTCCGCCTCAAAGAAGCCCCGTACGCGACGCTGCGGTACCAAATGAATAACGAGAGCAAAAGTGTGTTCAAACCGCCCGCTCGTTTGCACCGAGAGACAAACGTTTTTGAAGCGCCGGCACGATCGCTTCACGCCATCACACGGCTGGTTTTCTCGACATTCGTGAGCGGCCGCCGCATCGCGCTGATCAAGCGGGCGCCGCTGGCCCTTCTCAAGTTCTCGCGCACGACGCTACAACATCTACCGCTTCCATCTCGCATTACAACAAGACGCTACAAATGTTCTACTGCTTATTTTCAATTACATTGATTGTGAGCACATTAGATGGATATATGTGTAGTCTTCTAGCATATGCATCTATGGTATGCTCCTGTTATTCGTTACCGATAGTCAATCACATGTTGTTCATGATTTACTTTTGGATTAAATTAAACCTAAATGTGCCTTTATTTCTAACAGTCTTTCTTATCCCTTCCCCTATTTCTTTTTGTTTCTTTTGCTTGCCTGCACGCCTTGCGGGCTGGGAGGCTTAGCTTGCGTATTGTAAAACTCTATTTGAATTTCTTTTCTCGCCCTCCGAAAACGGAATGTACGTAGCCTTCCGCTGCAGTGATCTTCTTCGAAAAAAAATTATATGGAACGTGCATCAGCCGTGCGATGAATAAGGTGGAACGGAGGGAGGCAGGCAAGCAACCGTGCTGGGCTCGGTTCATGTATTTATCGGGGCTCCGTCTTGGTTTGCATACAAGTACACGACTGCAATGCAATGCAATGCAAAGCCAAGCCTGTGGATTTTGCAAGAACCGAACCGACGTACTGCTCGAGTCACAAATTCCACCTTCCGCTTCCTGTGCTTAGTTAAGTCAACTCCATGGTGGCTGTTCGTGCAAAAAACGTGACGAAGGATTCTTAGACTATCTCCAGCGGCTTCCCTTCCCCTCCAAATCCTTCAGAACAGATCCCTAAGTGTCTCCAAATGATTCCTTCGCGGTTCCTCTAAGTGGATTTAACAGTGAATCCCTTAGAAAGTGGGACTCTCCAATCCTTCACAAATCCCTCGAGTGGATGTCACTTTACGAGACAGAGAAATAAATGAATCTTAATACGTAAAGAAGGAATCAGTAAATGGAATGAACGGCGGAAATTGGTCATTGAGATAGTCTTAAGCTCTCGAACACACAAGCTTGAACAACACCAGCTTGAAAACGCACAACATAATTTGACCGAATTGACAAGGTAATGATCGTGAGTACAACCAACCGATAATCAAATTTATCAGCTTAACACCAATTGGCTTTGAGCCGATAAGGGGAGTAACTAGACTAGCCGATCAGGGTTAATCCGAGGTAAAGGTGGATCGACTTTGAGAGGCAATGCGCAACAAGCAAAGCAGATCGAACCTGAAAACAAGTCGACGAGAGCAACAAATCGGTGATGCGTAACTTTTATTGATCTCGATAATTTACAGAGGAAGAATTGCTACGAAAAACTAGAAGAAACAGAAAATAGTAAGTAGGGTTGTGTTGATTGGTTGGTTGATTCTCTTTTTTCGTCCCATAGCCTGTCCCCTTTTATATGCTTCAGGCCTTCAGCCGATCCGAGTCCCGCATGGTCACATTAACCCAATCTGCGTCGGCTACGTCTTTTGTTTATGGTAACTAAATTGGTATCGTCACGCAATTCGAGTCCTCGCGGAATACGCAACCAAATCAGATGCGGTTTCGATCCAATTCCTTTTTGTTTTGGCGACGGATTCCTTGTTCTCGGTGTATCTTTTTTCATCGCTTACATCAAACTTTCCATATTTTAGATTGAGCCGATATTTACCATACGCATTGAATTTTGGTGCAAACAGTGGCACTGGCTTGGATCTCAACACGGAGGCCTGTGTCATCACGAGCTCGATGTCCTTCTGCTCAACGCCAGTCTCACCAACCTCGTCGTCGTCCTGGACTGCCGTAGATGGCTCGCCCTTCGAGATGACGCTGCTCAGGTCTGGTGCCTTGAACTGCTTCGCAGCTTCAGTCTGCAGCTGAGAGCTCAAATCCTCGATCCTCGCCTCCCCGAAGATGAGTGCATGTCTGAATTTGGGCTGTTAAAGACGTCTGGTTTGGAGATGGCAAACATAATAAAAAAAATGTGGGGTCAGGTTAATCAAACCATGCAACAATAACATATAATGATTCTACAAGGAAGAATGTCACTCCTACTGTCACGATCCAAGGATCATAACCAATAATTATGTGACGAGGAGGGCTTAATTCCCGGCTTCCTTGTTGATGAAATGGCTTTAAGCTAGTAGTGGTGGTGTTTGAGAGAGGGAGAGGAATTAGAGATAATTATTTCTTGTTTATTACATAATCTGCTATAGTCTCCTTGTAACATGGAGGATCTAGCCTAACAACCCAATAACAACCCTATCTCAAAGCAACTAACAAAGCAAAAAACTGACGACTCAACTAGGTGGTGGATGAGGGGGGCTGCTGCCATGGCCGGCGCATGCTTGTTGGTGCCGTGCGCCGGCTGTAGGTCAGTCCCCACGTGACACCTGCTCTGCTTAGATTTTCCACTAGCGCCACCTCCTGGCCATGGAAAACAAAGAGGAGAGTTATCAGGTTTTCACAGCTGCAATAAATTTGCATAAGGCCAGAAGTCTACAACTCTGCATAGCTGATTATTACTTGTACTCATTAGCAATGGCAAGTGCAATATTCTTCAAACACTTCATTGTTTTCAAGCAAGACTGGAGCAAAAATTGGGACTTAGTGATCAACTGTGCTTGGGATCTATAATTGAACATATGAATATTGAACTTGATATCCCTCTTTACTTTTCCCTGACAGAGAAGGTACAGATACTTAGCTCTTAGTATAATGGAAAAGTTACAGTATCACATACCATGTTAAATGCATTAAAATGATCCATCTGGCGAGTTCCACTAAGACTAAAATTACAAAACCAAGATATGACATTCAGGCATTCATCCTATTTTCTTTTTTTAGGGAAAAGCCATTCATCCTATCTCACCAAATAGGCAAATACTTTAACCAAGTGTTAACTTGTATGGGAATACAGATAGAAGTTGATAAAGATGTTGTCTCAGTACAGACGAGAAGAATGAAGACATTCAGTGCAAGTGGCAATCACTACTCCAGAAAACTACAAATTATGTAGATTAAGCAGAAGTGCAGGACACTTCAGGCATAAGTGAATATGAGACAGTTCCAACGGAACAAGAATACAAGCCACAAAGGCATAGCACTGGTATGGAAAGAACAGAATATTTGGAAAAGGAAATAGGCCGCTTATGTTCCTTCAATTTATAACAGGTCAAAAAGATCCAAAATAGGACAAATATACAGAGTTCCAGCATCAATTGAGGAACAGATCATATCAAAATCGCTTAACCATGAAATAGCTAACTTAATAAAAACAAGAGACTCCATTGCTTCAACAGATGAATAAGCGATGTTTCATTTTAGAAATTTAGAATAGGCAACAACTTTAGATATTTAAATTTTATGTTAGAACAAGTACAAAAACGAGATATAAGCCTGTATTTGTAATTAGAGCAGCCATCTGAACTAAATAGGAAGAATTACAAAATTTCAATATACCCTCCGCATCATCGTCATCTTTTTTTTTTTGAATAAAAGGCAGGAGCTCTGCCGCTCAATTAAGGCATCGTCATCTTTTTCATCCTCATCCTCATCCTCAATGATAGGTTCATCACCCTGAGTATGCAATAAAAAAAATCATGTTATTTGACCATCATAAGCAACAAACAACGCCCCCTCAGAACCGGGCGTTTGCCCTACAATAGACTTAGCCACACGCAGATATATCAAAAAAAATGGTGAGCACTCTAAACCAGGGTATGACTTTTCCAGCTTAGACATGAGAGTAAGTAGGAGCAGCAAAAGCATAAATGGAAATAACTTTCCAAAAGCAAAATAATAGTTTGTGAAGCCATGAAACAAGATACTGCTGTCTGAGTGCTAACAACAGAAAGATTTGCTAATACATATATTTTATTGCTGCTACGGAAATACGCCAAACAGTGCACAATCATACGCACAACATACTGAGGTTTTTTTTTACTCTGATGATACTAAAGTTTTTAATAAACTTCCAAAGCTAATTAACAAGTGAGGCCAAGTTTCTACTATAGCGATCATCACAGGTCAATAACAATTTTAATTCTTCGAAACTAGGTTCATTGTACTCAAATTTATTACAAATTCGTATCCTTAAGGCAAACAGTACCATCTCCTCAAGTGACGCCCAGTTTGCAACACTACCGATCTCTCTGTAAATGAATCACGAACAACATATAACAACTAACAAACCACAGCTCTGTAGCAACACAGTAAGGCCGAGGAAGATCAAAAGGATAGCATTAGCGATCTTCGCGCATGGAAATGAACTCCTGGGTGCAGAAGTCAACAAGATCCACGGGAATGCATAGTCTAATTACCACGCCTCGGTTCTCCAACCAAAGCTCGCACCTAAAACTAAAAGCGTGCAACCAAAGTGACAAACGAGATACGGCGGCTCAACATCACGATCTTAACAACGACACGGATCTAGGGGCTCAGCAAGCATGAAAGATTAACTTCTTTAGTTGATAGAACTCCAAATCGAGTGGGAGAGGAATGGATGATCTCGCCTCCATCTTTTGCTCCTCGAGGTGGGCGCGGAGCAACTCCTGCCGCGTCTTGGCGCCCGTCATGGCGGGGCAGGGCATGGTGACGAGCGAGTAAAACCCTAGCGGAGGAGGAGGTGGAGGAGGAGGAGGAGGAGGAGGAGGGGACAGTAAAACCCTGGGGTCGGAGTCGGAGAGCAGCGAGACTGCGACGGCGGAGGAGACGGCGGCGCGTTTGATGCCTGGATTTTATTCCGATGGTCTTCGGAGTTGGATCGAGTCCGTGGCTCCGTGCCCGTTTGGGTGGTCAGGTTCGAGGCGACCAACGCGGCAATGCCCAGGCCCGTCTCTTTTTCTTTCCTTTTTTACCTCTCTTTCCTTTTGTCTTTTTTGCAGCTACTTTTTTTTTGTTGTTGGAAAACCGAGATCGTTAAATTTTTTATGCCGATTTCTGCTTTAAGATTGGAGCAAAATTGATTCACCAACATTTTGTCTCAATCTAACCCATGGTAATGGAAATAGATAGAGGACTTATGCACCATCGCTGTATCTTGCACAACAGTCTACGTATAGAGTTTCAGTTTAAAAATTTGTATTTGTATATATATATATATGTCTATATATATATATATAGACATATATATATATATATAGACATATATATATATATATATATATATATATATGTTTATTCAAATCAGCATCATTTCAGTAATTCAAAGCATGTGTTTATGGTTAGCAGACAAGGTAAATGTGCAAATA
Organism: Rhipidocladum racemiflorum; assembly: GCA_036346355.1. Classification (NCBI taxonomy): domain Eukaryota; kingdom Viridiplantae; phylum Streptophyta; class Magnoliopsida; order Poales; family Poaceae; genus Rhipidocladum; species Rhipidocladum racemiflorum. Next base: position 54,254,666 of record CM070569.1, read on the forward strand.
GCCGGAGTAAGATAAATTGATCCGGAAAATGCGCTGATTTTTTTTACTCAGGTTCAAAGCTAAAGGCATGTTTGGGTTTAACCGCATCAAACCATAAAAGCAGGAACTCCGAATGGATAAAAGTGTTAAGCGAGCCGTACAAGTACTCGCGTTGGTATGGAGTAAGGGCCTGATTGCTTCCATGACAAAGTTGTCGTGCCAAACTTTACCAAAATTTAGTCATCAAATCGATTACTAACGTTTTGGTAAAAGATTGGCAAGAAAATGAACTAGAGAGACAAAGAAGAAGGAAATCTTGTCAAAGTTTAGTAGCAAACCAAAAGCTTGTCAAATTTGATCAACGCTATCAAACTTTAGTAAAACAACCATTGGTAACTAATGGAAGCAAATCAAAACATATGAGCTGAAAATGACTACCAATTTGAGGCGGAGCTAGGTTCTCAGACCGTCAGTATTAGTGGAGCAATCTAGCGTGGTCAGGGCTTGGCCTGTATTAGTGTAACAGTGCAGTGCAACCCGAGGCTAACACCCATCAGGACTTAGGAGCAGACGAGCAGTGCAGCGTTCCTCAATCCAGTCCTCACGACTCACCTGATTGTGCCCTCAGTTCGCCCTGCCATGTCCAGGTTGCCACCCTTTAGTGCCACTTAAAATCTTGTATAGTTGTATGTGCCTAGGATTCATTAAGTTGACATTATCTCACTTAAAATCTTTGTTACTGACCCTTGTTATTTTCTTGTTGGATCCAGATCATAATAAGAAATAACAAACAAACGTTTTATTTAATTACCATAATTTGTATTTGGCCCCTGAAGTTCCACTTGGAATGCATGCCGCACCTTAATCGAAATCTAGCAGGTTATTTATGCTTATTGTCTTTTGATGCATGCTCTAACTAAGTTTTCTTTGTGTCTGGATGATAGTTTTAGAGGATCTAATATTCATTGCACCGCATGGGAAGATAACAAGTGTAAATGTGAATCTAGATTCCCAGCACTGGTAATGACTATAGTTGGTGCATGTCTATTCACCATTTGCCTTTTGTTTCCATACTTTGGTATCTTCATCCTATCAGGTGAGGATCCACGTTAGAAAGCTTTGCAAGCCTTTGGAAGATGTTATAAAACCGTGTCAGCGGAAGCGATAATAGATCTAACCGAGTTGAAAAACGCAATCACAGACGACACCGGAGGCACGATATTTGTTGACGAGGTTCAGCCGAAGCCTACATCCCCGGGGCATAACTACGTGCACTCCTCCTGAAAGCATCTAGGCCCCCTAATAATTTGTTTAAATTATTTGTTGGGTTTTGGTGCTTGATGATCAACTAAATCAGTCTTATCAGATTTCTTCAGAAAAGAGGATCAAGATTAAGGTTTCATTATTCTTAGTCCTTTAGCTCATAAGTCTTTTCAAGTCTTTTTAGATAAGTCTTTTCGGTTTCAAATCAGATTTATAAAGAGGGACTATGCACAAGTTCAATTCTTGGTTCCTAGGATTTCTGTTTAAAATCTATTTGGGGCTTAAGTTAAATCATTTGTATTCCTTTAATAAACCTTGTTTGAGTTCATATCCTTTTCAAATCAAACTCTAATCGAACTCAAACCGAGCGTTTCCCATTTACAACGGACCAAGTTTTTGGGTGCATTGCGCTTGTGTTTTCCTTGAAAATCTTTCAAGTGCTTTTAAGCTACAACGGACCAAAAGCTTCCATTTACAAATGCACCACCTTTTGGGTCCGTTGTAAACATTAAACTTACCGGTTTCTCGTGTTCAATCCAATTCCTTTGTTGATGTATAACCAAGAAGCTCTCCTTCTGCGACGGACCAAGTTTTTGGGTCCGTTGTAAACTTGTTCTTAAAACTCTCCCAACGGACCAGCATTTGCTCAAAGCATGTGTACGACGGACCAACTTTCTTGGTCCGACGTAAATGCCTTTTTCGCTGGTTTGGGTCCGTAGTTCTTTGAGCCTCTTGCATATTTTTGTCAAACCTTGTCAGATACAATTATTTCGTGTTGTCACTTCAGTCTGACATTGGCAAACGGCTACCTGTTGCAAATAACGGCTATTTGCTTCCTGTAGCCTATTTAAACAGTTCAGAGGCTCTTCCAAAACAGAACTTTTGCCATCTCTTGACATCTAGCATCCGAAAGCCAAAATTCCAAAAAGAGATCAAGCTCCATTCTGAAAAACAAAATCCTACACTCTTACAGCTCCCAGTAAAGTCTAGTTTCAGTTGTTTCTAGTGAACCAAGAGACAGGGCTTGTGGATGGTCTATTACTCTTGGAACTAGCTGTTCCTAGACGGTTTGCTGGTGATTTTAGTGCGACCTGTCCAACTGTGTTTGTGGAAGGCCACTATTTATTGTGAAGAGGTTTTGACTCACCTCACCAAAGTGGTAAAAAGAGTTACAATAGTGAAAAATCCAGTACTGCCTCTGTGAGTTACTGGAGGAGCAATACTTCTGAGGAAGTGCTCTAACGGGGACGTAGGAGATTTCTCTCTGAACCTCGGTGAAAAATCTCTTGTCTCTGTGTGATAGTTTGTCTTTTTCTTGTTCTCACTATTGCTTAAGTTGTTCTTAGTCTGTTGGTGCTTATTCTGTGTGTTTGCTTAGATCTTATCTTTAAACTGTTTAGTCTGTCTGGTTTAATTTGTTTAAAATTGCCTATTCACCCCCCCTCTAGGCCTTACCGATCCTTTCAAGTGGTATCAGAGCAGGTTTTACCCTGTTCAAGCTTAATCAGCTTGGGTAATGGCCGAGGGAAATGGGTCTGCTACTGTTAGTGTAGGAAGGGTTCCTGTTTTCGATGGCTCAAATTATGCTTATTGGAAAATTCGCATGAGATGTTATCTTGAGGCTGTCGGCTATGACGTTTTGAGAGTGACAGAAAAACCTTTACCTCCACGCGTCATACCGATGGACAGTCCTCTTCCTCGTAACCCACTCTGGAGAAATTAAAAACATGCAATATGATGCTCAAAGCTAGAAATGCTATATTCTCCTGTCTTAGCATAGAAGTTTTTGATAGAGTGAGTAATTTGTCTACTGCTTATGATATTTGGACCACTCTACAAGAAATTCATGAAGGTACCTCTGATGTGAAAGAAGAAAAATATTTTGTTGTTAGAGAAAAGTTTGATCAGTTCAAAATGCTTCCTCAGGAAAATGCCAATGATATGTTTTCTAGACTTAATCCTATTGTCAATGAACTTAAAGGTCTTGGTACTAAGGTTGATGATGTGGAAGTTTGCAGGAAAATGATAAGGGTGCTGCCACGTGCTTATCACAGCTTGATAACTTATCTATCAAACAGTGGAGATCTAAAAAAATTGACACCTACTGAGTTACTAGGAAAGATTTCTCAGACACGAACTTACTTTGGTCAAGAAGATGCACCCAAGAAGAAATCTATTGCTCTCAAAGCCAAGGATAAGGTGGAAGAGTCATCGAGTGAAGAAGATGATGCTTCAAGCTGTAATGAAGACGAAGATGTCGTGAAACCGCCTTGCTTATGAGATCTGCAAACAAAATCATGAGAAGAGTTAATGCCAGAGACAGAGGGAAGGTATATAATCATTTTTCAAAGAAAACCCTTTTCGAATATTACCTGCTTTGAATGCAATGAAAAGGGACACATAGCCGCATCGATGTCCAAACAAGAGCAAGAAGAAGGGCAAGGGCAAGGGCAAAAATGAAGAAACCAAGAAAATGCCTACAATACTACAAAAAGTTTCATCACAGAAAGAAGCTCTCCAAGAAACATTGGAGAAAGGGAAAGAAGGAGGCACATATTGGTGAATGGGTCTCGGATGAAGAAAGTTCAAGTGATGAATCCTCTTCTTCCTCCTCTGATGATGAAGATGGTTCAAGGTCTAAGGGGTTACTGGATCAAGCGTTGGATGAATCTACTCCACCCTCACCTTCTCTGCCTGCTTGTCTTATGGCAAGAGGTGATGAGGACAAGGTAAATGATTCTCCTTCTTATGATGAGCTAGTGGAGATCATTAAAGAGCTTAATGATGCCTTGTGTGCTAAAACTTCTAAGGATAAATCTCTTAAGAAAACTATTGCCGCTTAAATGATGATAATGACTTGCTTGTCTCTAAGGTCAAGATTCTTGAATCTAAGTATGAAGAAGTGAAAAACAAGTTTTACTGTTTAGAGACTAGTCATAATGAGCTCAATGTTGTTCATGATAATCTCACTCTTACTCATAATGATCTTGTCATCAATCATGATTTACTTACAACCGCTCATGATTTCTTGAATGCAACTCATGTATTACTTATTAAGACTCATGATGACTTGCTTGTCAAACATTGTGAACTAGAAATGAGTAAGGAATTAACTACAAGCAAATCAAAGAATGTTTCCACTCATGATAAATCTATTACCTGTGATTTGACTTGTGATGAAATTCCTATTGCTAGCTCTTCCTCCATGCTTAATGACAACATAGAAATGACTTGTGTAATGAAAGTCTCATGTTGGAAAATCAAGAACTAAGGTCAAAAGTTGCTAAATTTGACAAAGGTCTTGAAAAATGCTTTCTAAGTGTCACTCTTGATAAAATTCTTGAGAGCAAAAAGTCACCTTGGGCAAAAGAGGCATTGGATATAAAACAGATAATATGCCCAAGAAGGATTATTTGCCAAAATCCAAGATAAATTTTGTCAAGAAAAGCACTAAGTGCTGCTATCGCCATAGATTTGACCACAGTTCAAATGTATGCATGTATGCAAGCACGCCTAAACAAAGGCCAAAAGAAACTGCATGGTTGATGCTCACTACATGTTGTTTAAAGATTTCAGGGAAAAATGAATGTGAAATTTGTCGGCCCCTCTAATCTTGATAGAAAGCTTAAAGTCGTTTGGGTGCCCAAATCTTTGCTTATTAATCCTTTTGGCCCCAAAATTGTTGAAACTAACATCCATGGACCCAAAAGCATTTGGGTACCTAAAATCAAGAAATGATTCTGCTTATTCAGTGAACTACAAGAGTGGTGGTCATCACCGGGTAATTGACAGTGGATGCACTTCAACACATGACCGCTCATCAAGAATGTTCACCTCAATGAAAAAGAAAGTAATTCAAGTCACAAAATTACTTTTGGTGATAATAGTAGAAGAAAGGTAAAGGGAAATGGTAAGATTGCCATCTCTAATGATTATTCAATTGATAATGTGCTTCTTGTTGATTCCTGAATTTCAATCTTTTATCTGCTCACCGTGTGATCTTGGTTTCCATTGTACCTTTTCTCTTGATGGAGTAACTGTTTTTGACAAAAATGAAAAGCTTATCTTCAAAGGTTTTAGATTTCAAAATCGTTATCTAGTTGATTTCAACTCTAACTCCTCATGCATCTCGACTTGTCTGCTGGCAAAAGCCTCTCTTGGTTGGCTTTGGCATAGACGCCTTGGGCATGTAGGCATGTCTAATTTGAAGAAGCTTTTTAAAAATGAGTTAGTGGTGGGCTTGAAAGATGTAAAATTCGAAAAGGATAGATTGTGCAAAGGCTTGTCAAGCCGGTAAGCAAGTTGCAAATTCTCATCCTACTAAAAATATCTTGTCCACCACTAGACCTCTAGAGTCAGCCGTGCATATGGATGTGTTTGGCCCAACCTCTTATGCCGCCTAGGTGGTAACTCATCTTGTTTAGTCATTGTGGATGACTTCTCTCGGTTCACTTGGGTATTCTTTTACCTAATAAAAGTGAAGTTGAAAAAATCTTTAAAAATTTTGCAAAAAGGGCTCAAAATGAATTTGATTGCCCCATCAAGAAAATCAGGAGTGACAATGGAACTGAGTTTGTTAATACTAATGTCATTGATTTTTGTGTTGAGCTAGGAATAAAACATGAGCTGTCACCACTTATACTCCTCAACAAAATGGTGTAGTAGAAAGAAAAACAGAACACTTATTGAAATGGCAAGAACCATGTTGGATGAATATGGAACACCAGACGCTTTTTGGGTCAAGCAATCAACACAATTTGTCATGCAATCAATAGACTCTATCTACATCGACTACTCAAGAAAACCTCTTACGAGCCAGCTAGTTGGAAGAAAACCAAATGTTACTTACTTTCGTGTGTTCGGGTGCAAGGTCTACATCTACAAAAAGAGAACACACCTAGGTAAATTTCAGAAAAGGTGTGACTCGTATTATGCTAGGTTATTCTTCCAAATCTAAAGCCTATAGAGTTTTTAATAATTCAACTGGTTTGGTTGAAGAAACCTATGATGTAAAATTCGATGAATCTAATGGCTCACAAGGTGAGCATGAGAATTTAGTCGATGCAGTGAAGATGCCTTGATGGAAGCAATGAAGAAAATGGAAGTTGGTGAAGTAAAACCTAGAGAAGATAATGATGAGAAACCAACAACTTCCATGATGACTCAAAATGGATCACTACAAGAAGAAGATGAGAAGAATCAAGAAGGATTAAACTTCATTAAGAGTCATCATACTATTGACAAATAACACCACGTGGATCAAATAATTGGGGATTTCAAGAAGGGTGTTCAAACTCGATCTAGACAAGCTTCCTTTTGTGAACATTACTCTTTTGTTTCTTGTGTTGAACCTGAACTATAGATGAAGCTTTGGATGATGTCGACTGGATTATTGCCATGGAAGAAGAGCTTAATAGCTTCAAGAGAAATAAAGTATGGGATTTGGTGGAACGTCCAAAAGATCAAAATGTCATAGGAACAAAGTGGGTTTTCAGAAACAAGCAAGATGAAAATGGAATTGTCACTCTAAACAAAGCAAGATTAGTGGCACAAGGTTTTACTCAAGTAGAAGGACTGGATTATGGAGAAACTTATGCTCCTGTTGCTCGACTTGAAGCTATACGGTTCCTTCTAGCTTTTGCATGTCATTTTAATATAACTTTATTTCAAATGGATGTAAAGAGTGCTTTTCTTAATGGAATCATTGAAGAAACTGTTTTTGTTGAGCAACCTCCTGGTTTTGAAGACTTAAAATATCCAAATCATGTATTTAAGTTATCTAAGGCTCTCTATGGTTTAAAACAAGCCCCAAGGGCATGGTATGAGAGACTTAGGAAATTTCTACTAGAAAAGAATTTCAAAATTGGGAAAGTTGACCCAACACTCTTTTAAAAGACTTCAATGGTGCATTAATGATTTGCCAAATCTATGTTGATGATATAATCTTTGGTTGTACTAATCACTCTCTTTGCAAGGAATTCAGTGATTTGATGGCAAAGGAATTCGAGATGTCAATGATAGGGGAACTTACATTCTTCCTTGGATTTCAAATCAAGCAATTAAAAAGGGGAACTTTCATATCACAAGAAAATACATCAAGGATCTCCTTAAACGCTTCAAATTGGATGAATGCAAGCCACTCAAGACACCTATGGCAACAAACACACATCTTGATCAAGATATAGGAGGTAAGTCTGCTGACCAAAAACTCTTTAGATCCATGATTGGATCTTTTACTCTACTTGACAAAGATCTAGGCCTGATATCATGTTTAGTGTCCAGATGTGTGCTAGATTTCACCGCTTCCTAAAGAAGTACATCTTAGTGCCGTAAAAAGAATTTTTTAGATATTTAAAGCACACTTCAACTATAGGCTTGTGGTACCCTTAAGGGTGCTTCTTTCAATCTAATTGGCTACTCAGATTCGATTATGCCGATGCAAATAGATCGAAAGCACCTCAAGGTTGTCACCGCTTGGAAGGTCTTTAGTATCTTGGTGCTCTAAAAGCAAAACTCAGAGCACCGCTTCATCGCCGAGGTCGAATATGTGGTCGCCACAGCTTGTTGTGCTCAGATTTTATTCATCAAACAAACCTTCTTTGATTACTGCATTAAGTTTGAAAATGTACTCTTCTCTCGTGATAATGAAAGTGCAAAGGAAAATAGCAAACAATCCTGGCCCAAAGACTCACTAACTAAGCATATTGAGATCCGACATCACTTCATCGTAGATCATGTTGGCAAAAAGGACATTATGCTTAGTTATGTTAGAACCGATGACCAATTACCGATATTTTCACCAAACCTTTAGATGAAGCCATATTTTCAAGACTGAGAAATGAATTGAATATTATTGATCTTTCAAATGTTGTTTAAAGCTTGACTTCTTATTTGAACTATTTGCCTGGATTTACCTTGGTAAGTTTTTTCGGAGTTTTAACATTAAGGGGGAGTCAAGAATGTTTCCTCAATACATCTCTTGTCACCTACTTATGTTAACAAAATAAGTAGTGCCGATGCAAGTAAATTGTTTTTAAAATAAAAATTTATTATTTCAACTACTTAAAAAAATAGCTAGCCTTCTCAAAGACATGAGTTCTCTTTATCAAGCTTGAATTTGTCTATAATCCCGCTTAAAAGAGTGGAACTCATACAAATTAAGAATTCTAAAAGTTCTTCAATTTCTTTTGCAAAGTTCACAACGGACTCAAATGATTAACAAAGGTTTTCCATTCACTTAATGCATCACTCGCCTTAACACATTCACGATTGCATCAAAGAAAGTCATCCCGCTGTAAATGTCCTTCTGCAAAACCGTCCACAGAAATAGAAAAACTTAATGCTTTTTCTCAAATGAGTCCCCGTGTGCTCTGCAATTGCCGCCATGAGGGAAGTTGTCTTTTCACTCTATCAACCAAACTCTTAAAGTCACTCTCACTTTCGCTGCGCTTACTATTACTCGTAATAGTAACTTTTGGTCCTGCCTCCTCCCAACACCCTTGTCCTCAAAATCCATCCTTAAAATTACCACTCTCCCTCTCTACTTCCTCTCCCGAGCAACATTCCTTTCTCCATCGGCAAACCCTAACCGGTGTCGATTTGCTCCAGCCTTGTCTTTAGCTGAGAAGTGTGTTCGTGAAGTGGTAAGATTTCTCTCTGCTTTGATCAAATCTTAGTCCTAGAAATCTTTGTCTTAAGGTCTTTCCTCTTATCTCTCAGAGACTTAGTCTCAAGCGCCGCCTACTCGATCCGAGGTCCGGAAGACAGAGTGAGTCTCGTTAGGTGTTTGACGAAATGCCTAGGAGAAAAGACACAGATAAAAGAAGTTTGATGGATAGACTTGTGAGATAGTGTCAAAGAAGAAACATAAATCCACCCACTTTCACAAGGGACAAGACATCTAGAGGATACTGCACTCGCTTGGTTACAAAGGTCACAACATCAAAGCCTCCTAGAAAAGATAAGCAACTCAGATTCGATCCAGCTTTATGAGTCCTAATCATGATGCCGATTATGAGCTAGTAGGGATCTCGCTTCAAGAAGAGAACCTAAGTCCCTTGAGATTGATATGTTAAGTGGAAATGAGCTAGCTACACTTGGAGGAAAAAGGCCGAGGTCAATCAAAGTTAGTAAATGAAAAAGTTGGTTTCCTTTTGATAAACTCCCCACTAGATGAGAAGTTCATCACACTTCTTCGTAAAAACATCTTTGGGATATAAGAATAGACATGACAAAAAGGGAATGAAGATATCTCGCCTTTGAGCAAACATCGCTTGTTGATTGAATCAAATTTGTTCCATAACTAGATCATACCACATACTTGATTGTGTTAGATCTACCTGTGATTGCCGGAAATGGTGTCAGTAACATTTCTCATGGAATGAAGATAGAATCCTTAGAATTCTATTCATCTTTGTCGGGTAAACAAAAGAAGACACTATATTCTCGCTTTCAATCGATGGAAAAATCGTAAAAGCAAGAGCACCACACTTTGAATCAAAGAATTGAGCCGCAGGACCTCGCCAACAATAAGGATTCATGACAAAATGTTTCCCGAAATAGATGGAGACAAATTGGAGATATGCTCTGATCTTCAAATTTTCACTTCATATTTATAGAGATATCACGTAAGAAAACTTCAATGCAAATCGAGCTTAGTTGTTTGTCCTGAGAAGCTAAAACACCGCTTCTTGATCTTAAGGCACACGCTTTTTCCAAAACTGGATATAAGGAAGGTGTCACTCAAAGGTTAGCTTGGTCGCTTCACCTAATCCTTCAAGCAACTCATTGATCTCGATAGATTACATTTTTTGGAGAAATGGAAGAAGCAATCCATAGAAGAACGGGAGTCCACCGCTTTGCTCAAAGAATATCCGCACGCCGCTTAGCCCAAGGGATAATCTCACAAAGAAGAAAGTAGTAGATCTTTTACCCAGAAACCAAAGAAATACAGTTGCTTAAACTACCTTAAGTTGCTGCCCAAGTACCCGTAGTACTGCTCTCCGCATCAAATGATCCAAGTGATCATGAGGGAGACAAAGGATGACAAATTTCACCATGATGGAGATGATCAACCTGCTTCAAGCCATCACAATATCATCACAAAGATTAGTCATCATACTCCAAGACTCAATACTCCTAGCTATCATAGCCATCCTCCTGCGTTACTCAAGATTTTGCACCTCCTCAACAAACCTTGAGGAAACAGTAAATTCTTGAGGAAGTTCTCAAAACTGCAAATAACTGATGCACAAGATGAAGCAACTCGCATTTTCCTCGCCTCAATCCAATCATGAAACAGATGTTGCACTTCACCCAAGGTGGACATTTCAGCTCCTAGTCACATTTCTCCGCCAAGTCATCGCACTTACCTCCAGCAGTAACATTCAGCTATGGATTTTCCTTCTCAAGATGATGAAAATGTCAAGGAGATGAACTTGGAGAAATTGATAAGCTAAGAGAGCTTGTCACGTGATCAAGGTTTGTTCAAGATCAGTGAATTCGCACTGGCAAAGACATGATCATGAAGGTGAGGCTCTAGAGTTCCTCAAAATTTTTCACAAGACCACAAGACTTCCATCACTGGCTTCATGAAAATATAGGAGAAAATCCAGATGATAGACAACATCATGCTTGGAATGAGGAACAAATTCTTGGTTCAACTCTTTTGAAAACAAGATACAATTCAAAATTGAAGGATGTCCAAGAAAATTTGTCAAGAACAGAGGTTAGTCACAAGTAAGGCACACTGAGCACATGGTCAGCTTCTTCAAAGAATATCATGATCAAGTTCGTAAAACTTCATGAGTTGTTGAGTAAGATATATCAAGAACAGGCATTAAAGGATGAAACTTCAAAGAATTTTGATATGCTAAAGAGCAATCAATGGGATCCGAGGACTTGGCTCACCCAAGTAAACACCAATCAAAACTTGCTCAAAGACAAAGCTTTATGACCTCAATACCAAGTCAATACTCAAGATACCAAGTTTCATCAGCTTGTCGATTTCTCAGAGAGGATGTTTAAGACCAATGATGACACAATTCATGGTGTAGAACACACTCTTCGAGGCTATATTGATCACTTTGATGCTTCAATAACAAATTTGGTATCAAATCAAGAACGACTTGGTGACATCATCTTTGATCGTGACAAATCCAATTCTTGACTCAGTTCATGATCTTCAAGAAAACTTTCGAATCGACAGCTTGAGTCTCACCAGAGATCCAGATTATCCAAGTTGGCATGATCAAATTATGGTTTCAAAGAAGACAACAATCGTAACAAGCTACTCCACTCAGTCTTCTCCGAAGCATAGTGTCACCAAAGAGCTTCGACTTTGTTCAAAAGAACTTTCTCCAGCGCAAGAAGTGATATTCTTTTTGGAGAGTTGATGCCAAAGGGGGAGAAATTAGTCTAGAGAGTAGTAGAAGTAAATGTGTGAACTTGTGTTTGCTTAACTTTAGTCTGTTGAAGTCTGTTGAAGTCTGTTGCTTCTTTATGCTTATTTTTGGGATGTTGCTTCTTCCACTGCTTAGACTACTTGCCGAAGTTTCTCTTAATCATAATTACTCCATTGTGTGTGCTTAAAATCTTTGAAAAATAGTTCTTGTTAAATTTAAGCACGGTTTTAGGGGAGCTCATTCCTTTAAATTATACTTTTGTTCTCATTAACTAACATTCTTTTGCGAGAAGAAGGAAAGTTTTTATCTCGAAATCAAGAAGGTTGTCATCAATCACCAAAAAGGGGAGATTGAAAGCATCTAGGCCCCTAATAATTTGTTTAAATTATTTGTTGGGTTTTGGTGCTTGATGATCAACTAAATCAGTTTTATCGATTTCTTCGTAAAAGAGGATCAAGATTAAGGTTTCATTATTCTTAGTCCTTTAGCTCATAAGTCTTTTCAAGTCTTTTAGATAAGTCTTTTCGGTTTCAATCAGACTATAAAGAGGGACTATGCACAAGTTCAATTCTTGGTTCCTAGGATTTCTGTTTAAAATCTATTTGGGGCTTAAGTTAAATCATTTCAGATTCCTTTAATAAACCTTGTTTGAGTTCATATCCTTTTCAAATCAAACTCTAATTGAACTCAAACCGAGCGTTTCCCATTTACAACGGACCAAGTTTTTGGGTCTGTTGCAGTTGTGTTTTCCTTGAAAATCTCTCAAGTGCTTTTAAGCTACAACGACCAAAAGCTTCCATTTACAATGCACCACCTTTTGGGTCCGTTGTAAACATTAAACTTACTGGTTTCTGGTGTTCAATCCAATTCCTTTGTTGATGTATAACCAGTAAGCTCTCCTTCTGCGACGGACCAAGTTTTTGGGTCCGTTGTAAACTTGTTCTTAAAACTCTCCCAACGGACCAAAGATTTGCTCAGCATGTGTACGACGGACCAACTTTCTTGGTCCGACGTAAATACCTTTTTCGCTGGTTTGGGTCCGTAGTTCTTTGAGCCTCTTGCATATTTTTGTCAAACCTTGTCAGATACAATTATTTCGTGTTGTCACTTGATCGACATTGGCAAACGGCTACCTGTTGCAAATAACGGCTATTTGCTTCCTGTAGCCTATTTAAACAGTTCAGAGGCTCTTCCAAAACAGAACTTTTGCCATCTCTTGACATCTAGCATCCGAAAGCCAAAATTCCAAAAAGAGATCAAGCTCCATTCTGAAAAACAAAATCCTACACTCTTACAGCTCCCAGTAAAGTCTAGTTTCAGTTGTTTCTAGTGAACCAAGAGACAGGGCTTGTGGATGGTCTATTACTCTTGGAACTAGCTGTTCCTAGACGGTTTGCTGGTGATTTTAGTGCGACCTGTCCAACTGTGTTTGTGGAAGGCCACTATTATTGTGAAGAGGTTTTGACTCACCTCACCAAAGTGGTAAAAAGAGTTACAATAGTGAAAAATCCAAGATCGCCTCTGTGAGTTACTGGAGGAGCAATACTTCTGAGGAAGTGCTCTAACGGGGACGTAGGAGATTTCTCTCTGAACCTCGGTGAAAAATCTCTTGTCTCTGTGTGATAGTTTGTCTTTTTCTTGTTCTCACTATTGCTTAAGTTGTTCTTAGTCTGTTGGTGCTTATTCTGTGTGTTTGCTTAGATCTTATCTTTAAACTGTTTAGTCTGTCTGGCTTAATTTGTTTAAAATTGCCTATTCACCCCCCCTCTAGGCCTTACCGATCCTTTCACCTCCCCAGTTAACAGTAGCTATGCTAGTACCCGGGCGATACCGCGGTCATGCCGCCACCCAAACCGAGCTACCTAGTCGCCTCATTCATACAACAGGGTTGGCCACATATTTATGGCCCCCTAGGTACAGAGTTGGACTACGACTCTACCCTAGCCCCTAATACGACTCCAAGTCATGTACACATATTCGACACATATTCAACAAACTCCACCTTGGCGAATATGCCTGCCACTTTGAAGCCATCCATGCGCGAACCTCCGTGTACCGACTTGAGTTGTCTTCTTTCATCACTCACTTTGAACGCCCTGGTGGGGCTGATCCCACGACCACACCAACCTCAGGATAGAACACCGCCACAGTTGCATTGCCATCCATGACTCCACCTTCAACAACGCTCCCTTTCAGCTTGTATTGGTGTGCTCTGGAATTCTCACCAACCATGATCGTCTTGCCTCCATGCATGACTCTCAAGGTCTTCTTATCAGGCGCAGCCTGATACAATCAGCCTTCTTCATACAATAGCCCAAGTGAAATTAGATTCCTTGTTAGCCCCGGCACAAGCCTCACACTTTTGAGTATCACCTCTTGCCCACCACATATCCTGAACTTGATGTCGCCCACTCCAATGACTTGATAACACAAGCCATCGCCCAAGTAAGCAAAGCCACCAATGTCCTTCTCAGTGTATGACAAGAACCACTCTTTATTTGGTGTTGCATGGAACGAGCTAGCCGAATCCAACAACCATGCTTCACAAGACTTTTCAGTTGACACAGTGAGAAGGTCTCCGTCGCTATCGGAGTCATCCTTCCTATTGGCAATTATAGCACTTGCGGTTCCTCCATCCTTCTTCAGTACTGGACAATCTTTCTTTATATGTCCAGGATTAAAGCACTTGTAACACAACGACCCCTTCTTCTTCTTCTTCTTGCCCTTCTTCTCATCCGAGCCATGATCACTCTTGACATGCAAAGCTTCACCCGAAAGCTCCCTAGTTGCATTGTTCTTCCTCCTTTGATCATGAGCAAGCAACGCCGCAACAATGTCTTTCACCTTGATGTTTTCCTTGCCATATATCAGAGTAGTAACCAAGTGCTCATAAGAATTTGGCAATGAACACATAAGAATAATTGCCTTGTCTTCATTCTCAATCATCACCTCCACCTTCACGAGGTCAACGATCACTTGATTCAATACATTGATGTGCTCAGCAAGATCTGACCCCTCCTGCATCTTCAAGCTGAATAGCTTCTGCTTCAAGTACAGATTTTGGGTCAATGTCTTGGACATAAACTGACTGGCCAAATTTTCTTTGGTGATGTTTCCTCCATGACATGGTACATGATCTGATCAGAGACGCAAAATCTGATAATATCACATGCCTGTGCCTTCATCTCTTCCCACTTATCATCATTCACCTTCGCCGGCTTCAGGTCGCTGAGAGTCTTCAAGATCCCCTGTTGTGCCAACAGGTCCTTCACTCTCGTCTGCTACAACCCGAAATTCCCGGTCCCATCAAACTTTGTCACCTCAAATTTGGATGCCATTGACTTTCGCTTGAACGCCTTCCTTCAGAACCCGCACGAGTGCCTTGTCCTGAACACCGCGCTCAAAACTTTCGCCAAGTCACAGACCTGAGCTCCTCTAGGCACCCGGACCTCTCTTTTGCTTGCTTGGATTGATACCCCTTTGGCCTCATTGGCTTTGATTATATACTGTTGCCCACGTCCTATTCTGGGCCACGGTATTCATATCAGAATTTGATTCCCAACCGTGTCCATCTTGGACACTGCTTGCCATATTCTTCACGGTCACCGTCCGAGTCGAAGCATGCGGCCACGCAGCTCGCATCCCTGCCATCGGCCTCCCGTGAGCCTCCATCCCGAGCCATCACGGCCGGGCCTCGCAGCCACGCCCGTCGCTCCGGCGGCGCCGCCAGTAGCCTCGGCCGCCGTGCGACGCAGCCCACCGTCGGCCGAGTCGCTCTGCCGCTTCCACCGCCTGGAATCACCGGTAAGCGCCGTCGGCCACGCCTCACTGTCGCGGCGTCGCCGATCTGTCGCTTTTCCGGCTCCCCGACCCGGCCTCCGGCACGTAGCCACGCTCGGCCGCCACGCCCCGTCGGTGCCTTGCTGCCGCTCGATCGGCTTCCCGTGCGCTCGACCGGCTCCTTCCTCATGCTCTTGACGAGGAAACCACAGGCCACCAGCCGCCCTGCCAATCTTCCGCCAAAACTTCATGTCACACCGACTGTAGCCCATCGAATGGTGCAAGCTTCCCGCTTGAAGTGTTCGACTCCACCGATCGAAATGTCGATCGCCGCCATGCTCCACCTCGCACCAAAATGAATAATTTTCCCGGCGCCTGTCGAGCATGATCCTTGAGTTTTCACGTGATCCTCCACACATCCTCGAGATCCAATCTAACCACGGCTCTGATACCACTTGTTATAAAACCTGTCAGCGGAAGCGATAATAGATCTAACTGAGATGAAAAACTCAATCACAGACGACACCGGAGGCACGATATTTGTTGACGAGGTTCAGCCGAAGCCTACATCCTCGGGGCATGACTACGAGCGCTCCTCCCCAATTAACAGGAGCTATGCTGGTACCCGGGCGATACCGCGGTCATGCCGCCACCCAAACCGAGCTACCTAGTCGCCTCATTCATACACAGGGGTTGGCCACATATTTATGGCCCCCTAGGTATAGAGTTGGACTATGACTCTACCATAGCCCCTAATATAACTCCAAGTCATGTACACATATTCGACACATATTCAACAGAAGATGATGCTGTTAGGCCAGTGTTGTGTCGCACCATTACGATGGTACAAAGTTTGTCTTCAGCTATCCATAGCAGAGGTAAAATAGCTTATTCTACATGGTTTGTCTATAGCCCTGTCTGTCGAGGCCGAGGAGGCCCTTCATCTGCGCCGGTGGCGCGCCCTGTGCTGCTACGTACCCCTCTGGTCCTAAGTTTTAACTTCTAAGTTATGTTGTTACCGTTTTTTTTTTATGATATGGCTTTTGCTAATATACTGTTTCTTGTGTGGGGGCTTTCATGCTTCAATGAAACAGTTGATGAGTGTTTCTTTGTCATCCAAACCGTCTGGCGGTGATATTTTACATTTTTGTTTTTTAATTTACCTCAATAGTTAGCTTTGTAGTTTTATGTGCCTAATTTACATGTGCGATTTCATCTTTTGCAGGTTCAGTTCTTATACTATTATTGATAAAGAGATGATAGGCTTAGATACACCAAACCTTTGTTAATTAGGTATTAACTTTTGTACCACTTCACTACGCTCTATTATTTTGATGTATTTTTATCTAGTTTGTTGAAATGTTAAGCATGGAGTTCAAAGTTATTTTTAAGAGGGGTGCTTTTATGATTTTCTTTTTGAAAGTTGCACAAATATTAAAAGCATGAATGAAGGATAAATAGTGATTATTTAGGCCCCGTTTGGCAACTTGAAATCGGGCCGTTTCTACTAGAATCTGGGAGAAACCTAGCCAAACGGGCTAAAGCTCGGAACGATTCTCCTCAGATCGTTTCTTTTTTTTCCATGCCGGGGCCTAATCACCCTCAACCCCGTTCCATCCCGATTCACATAATCCAGACAGCTAGCCAAACGGTTTTCAGACAGTGATTCCGATTCTACCTGAAATGTTTCTACCAATAACCTGGAACCGTTTCCGTTTCTACTAGAACCTGAAATCGTACCAAACAGGGCCTTACCTGTGTGCTTGCTTTAAGATTTGTGCAACTTGTATTGGGAGAAAAAGCATAGAAGTACTGCTCTATTTTTAATTGTGCATTTGTGTTGTACTTTTGTTATACCTCAATGTCTGTAGCATTTAGCATTAGCTATAGACGCTTAGTTTTTCGCATAAGATTTATTGAAATATTGGCTCCGCCACTACTGGCAATAAGTAACTCGCCAACTATAAACCGGCTGTGCAATAATTGTAGCGAAATAAAGCATAAATCACAAGTATGGTTTTCACTTATTTCCTTTTTATAAGATGTATTTTGATTAGACACAGAGATTAAGGTGGTTAAAAGAAACAAGAGAAAAATAGGAGAAAATGATCGTGCTATGAGAGGTGCTTCTATGCTCTTTCTTTTAAAAGTTGCACAATTATTAAAGCATGAATGAAGGGTAGATGATGATTACTTACCCCTTCGTTTGCTTCAAGATTTGTGCAACTTGTACTAGAAGGAAGAGCATAGAAACACCTCTCTCGTGCTATCTATGTTATAAATACTTTAGAAATGTAAGAGAAAATAGTTTGCGAGATTGTTCCTTACAAATGCAGGAGAGAGAAAGATATGATAAAAAAGAATAGATAAGAAAATGCGTCAATAAATCTACATAAGCCTCTTACATTTTCGTAAACACTTAAAAAACAATACGCCTTATAATATTTTAAGAGCTCTTTTACGTTACACTAAATTGAATATGAACCGTTCATTCTTTTCAATTCAATGAATCAGATTAACTAGAATTTATTTATACTACACCTGGAGTACAGTTGTACGTTCAACCCTTAATCAATCATCAACGTCACAACAAGAAGCTTTAAATACTCCTCCCAACTTAACTCCTTCAATTAAGAGCCTGCGCTCGTGAAAAAGAAAACGGAAAACAGCGGTCATCTCGACGTTCACAGATCCGGAGGACCCCCACCTGATGATCTCAGCATCCCGCAATCTTCTAGAGAGGCAAAGGCGAGGCGAGGCGATGAGCTCAGCAGCGGCGGTGAGGTTAGTTGCATGGTCCTTGTAGCGGCGGGCGGGCGCGATGGAGAGTCCGAGCGAGCGGCGTCTCCCCTCCTGAATCGCCGACAGCGAGCTCCCAACCCACCTACCGACGCACACCGCGTGCCAGTCGCCGGCTGGTGGGACCTGGCATGTGTCCTGCCCCACGAGGCAGTGACAGCGTGGAGGTTTTTTTCTCTCTCTCTCTCCTCTGCTCGCCGGGGCGTCTCCGTGTTCATGGCACTGTTCCGCGGCGGTCGCTGTTGGCGCCGTCCACCGGTCACATCGGCGTCCACGCAAACCGACCACTCAACAACCACCACCCCCTCCCCGCGGAGCTTCTCCCTGTGCCGGATCCTCGAGCAGCAGCACGCATCCTGCGCCCGGACGGCCAGAGGCAGAGGGTTGGTTTGTTCCTTTGTGCCGGTTCCATGAGCCAATCGGTGAGCCACTATTCCGGCGAAGGGAGAAGTACGGTGGCAACGCTTCGTAATTTACGCGAAAGCATGTGGACCAAACAGAGAAGCATAGAAACCCATTCGTGCACCCAGTTCTACGGACCCGTCCATTCAAGTGTTCCACTGACAATGGGTCCGAGGATTAACGTTGATAATTACGAGATTGTCGGCGCAGAGGACTGCATGCCCGAGGTTGCGCATCGTGGTGGATAGAGTTCTTGTGCAGGTGTAGTCAACTACTCCCTCCGATTTGGTAATACCTGTCGTTTTGGACATAGTGATGGTCAAACTTTTGAAACTTTGGCTAACAATATATTTTTAAATATTTAAATTGGATACATAAAAATTATATGTGTATACTTGTCTCGAGAAGTACTTTCATAATATTATAATTTTATTGGGTTTTATAAATATATTATAATAAAAATTAGCGGTCAAAGTTGTGTTTTGAAGACCGTGTCGATGTCCAAAACGACAGATATTACTAGACCGGAGGGAGTACTAGCTATAAAAAATGTACATGTCATCTATAGATAGCTAATAGACAACCTCTCCAATAGACTAGCTATAGCATTGTCTACAAAATTAAATATGGGCTCATATGTAAGAGGTGATAAATGCTTTGGAATCAGCTATAGCCTGACTATAAGTTAGTAGTCAGTCTATATCTCTCTCTTCTTTTTCTCTCATCCACCTAAGCAAAATGCTAAGTTGGCACCCTTATAGTAAGCTGAAGTGGCATAATTGCAGATGCCCTTATAATGGCGATGGTAAGGCTATGTTTGGATCCCTGGACTAATTTAAATTAGCATAATCTATTCAAACAGGAAGACTAATAGGTGGGCTAATTTTTAGCCAACCCCTCAGCTAACAATTAGCCCATTAGCTGGTGGGTGGGAGCTAATTTGAGCAAATAGCAAGTAACACGCTGGGAAAAGTCTGAAATACCCTCGCGCTGATCTTATCCTCACTTCCTCACCCGTGCGTTCAATCACCAGTTGTTATGAGGGACATACATAACTTTTCTAAGAAATTAGCCCAACCATTAGTCATGTATCCAAACAGCCCTGGGCTAATTTTAGACGAGCTAATTATTAGCTGACTAACAATTAGCTCTAGCCATTAGCCAACTAATAATTAGTTTTAGCCCATCCAAACATGGCCTAACTTAAGCGGTTACCAGTCGTTAGACCGTTCAATCAACACCCTAGATTGTGCTACAAGGCTAAGCTGTAATAATTTGGGTTCAATGCATAGTACGTCACATTGTAACAATGTTGTCCAATAGTACCATAAAAGATCTAGATCATCGCTTTTTGATCCAACGATCGGCACTACAGCCGCTGAAGTTGCAGTGGTAGTAGCCACTGCATTAGATCTGGTTTGCATGGTGTGAGGGTATCGCTTTCCACAGAAGAAAGGAAACTCCATAAAGCCAAGAGAACATCATGGGTCTCTTCAAGTCCAGCGGTAGCTAACCCATCCATCTACACCCAATGGGATCTCCTGTGGTACCATATTATCCTCGCTATCCAATATTCCGTGATGGATAAGCTAATACAATAAATATAATTAAATGTGAAATAAGAATCAAATTCCCTACCTATTCACGTCAATATATAATTTGCTACTGGTGGTTCAGTTAATTTGAAATGTCTAATTTACTGCAGCTCTGTTTTATTTTATACAGAGAGAATTCGATGATTGAAATTATAAGTAATTGTCAAGTAAAGGAAACTTAAAATCCATACAGGAGCATAGTTTCTAGAAAGGCTATTCACTACATTCTTTAGACTTTGGGAGTACAAAAAACTGTAAAGGTTTGCAAGCTACTGTGTACCGTTACTATGACAGTATACATTCTGATGTCCACGTGTAACCACCTAACACTCAGCCTCACAGGCATGGAAGGCAAGCGCAAATTCACTGAGCATAGAAGATCCCACCTGCCCTTTGCCCCCTCCCGAATTCAAAATCTTCAAACCATCCGCAACAATACCCCAAACCAAACAAAGCAAAACTTACGTATTACCGCTGAAAATCCAAAAGGCCAAAAGCAAAAATTAGTCTGCCCTAACACAACCAAAAACAAATTAACGACTTTAACAAAAGGAGCTAAAGACACATGCAGTGTTGTAGATAACATTGTCTCCAATATATCACCATACGACTATAGACAGAACTAAAGATAACTTGTAAAATAAATTATTTATATAGTTATACATAATACTTTTTTATATAATTAAAAAATTATTTATACAGTAGTATATATAACATAAAGTTATCTATAAAATTATCTGATAAATGATGTATATCATCTTTAACTTTCCTCCTTGTCATCCGAAATTTAATGTTACGTAGATTTACAGGACAGGCTGACGTATATGATCACTGTATATACGCTGCGGTGCTACCTCTCTCCGAGTCTTCTCTCTCCTCCATTTCTCTCACCTCACCTCGGTGCGGTTTAACTCTCACTTTCTCTCACCTTCCTCGCCCACCTCCGTCTCCTCTCCTCTCCTTAAGCAACGACGCCCCAGCGAACCCAGCGCACGGCCCGAACCCTAGCGCCACCAACCCAGCAGCTGGTGCCCTCCGCGGCGGCAATGGCAGGGCTCCTCCCCTCGATGGCGGCGGTTGCCGGCCGCGATGCGTGAGATTGCGCCGCATGGGGAAGGAGGCCGGGGAGGAGCAGCAGCCGCCGGACGGGGCAGGCGGCGGCGGCGGAGGCGGAGGAGGAAGGGGCGGTAGCGGGCGCGGCAACCGCGGTTGCTGCTGCTGCGGCGGCGGCGGCTCGCGCGGGGTGGTGCGGCTGCAGTGCGTGGCGGCGCTCATGCTCGGCGTCGCCGTGCTGCTGTCGGCGGTGTTCTGGCTGCCGCCGTTCGCCCGGCGAGGCAGGGGCGCGGAGGGGCCGGATCCGGCCGCCGGGTTCGAAGGTGAGCGGGTCTGCATTGCGAGATCTCGGTTTGGTTTTGGTTCCGTTTCGTGCGTCCTTGTCAATGCCCGACGAATAGTGGCTGTTTGTTCGATTTGTGTTTAGTTTGTGCTTGGATTGGCGAATGCTCAGTGTCTGCAGCTTTGGATCTGGATGTACGGAGTGAGCGGTTGCAGCTGGGTGGAAATTTGAATCTGCCGTGAGGAACCTGGTCAAGACGCTGTTTGTTCTGTTTGGTTTGGAGCGCAGGCTGGATTTTTTACAGCTCTATGCCTTATTTTCACTATGATATTAGATCACTGTCTGCTGATTTACTCGCATATGGCTGGTTTCGGGAAGATTTTGATGCTTGTATTTGATCTGTGCTGCGTAGGCATGTGTCGGTGCTATTTTTGCAAAGCGAAGTTATTTGCGAATTTTTTGGGAAAACGTTTACTGCCAAATTGGTGCAGCGGAGTAATGAACGGGTTGCTATCTCAAACAGTGACTGAATTTAGGTGAACTGTCAGTGATTTTTGTGGTGCTGATTTTATGTGGCATAACAGGCAGCATGATGTTATGCCATTATTATTGGGAATAAATTTTCATCAGGCTGTGGAACTGTACGGTGGATAGTCATGTGAGCTGCTAAAGGCTTGGAGTTGTGCCCACTTCCCTTTCGCATTGTTGCAACAGTGGTAATAAAAGGACTGAGCGGTGATAGATTAGTAGCCATGAATTTGAAATGCGACCTTTTTCCAAACCATATGAATGTTCATGAATTTTTACAATGGTCTACGGCGGAAACTTTGGGTGGCATTTACTAAATTGGCACTTTTGGAGCCACCTGCTTGTAATTTTTCCAATTTAGTTTTAAGCAATTGAGCTGTTCATTGTTCTTTATTCTATTGCTCAAGAAAATATACCTGTTGATATATCATGTGTTGATCAGCATTCAATATCATTTAGAGAGCCATATCTCACGTAATGCAATCATGTAATGTGCTCGTAGCAATAAGTACTTTATTTTGACATATTTGTCTAATGAACCTATATATTTCAGCTGATATAGTGGCAAGCTTTAGGCTACGAAAGACGGTTCCTGAGCTGAATGGAAATACATCTAAGCTCGAATTGGACATCTATGAGGAAATTGGCATCCCTAATTCCACTGTATGTTCTGCAACATTTTTTTTTAAAAAAAAATACATTTCATGATATTGTCTTTCACATGCCCTGACTGATGCTTGTATACCCATACAGGTGGTTGTAAACTCACTACAGCCATTAGTTGGATCAAACTGGACAAATGTCATCTTCAGCATTGTGCCTTATCCAAAGAACTTGACTATATCATCAACATGGTTGAGCATTCTTAGGTCTTCTTTTATGTCATTGGTTGTGCGGCAGTCAACACTCCACCTGACTGAGTCACTATTTGGGAATTCATCGTCCTTTCAAGTGCTTAAATTCCCTGGAGGAATAACAATAATTCCTCCGCAAACTGCTTTTCTTCTTCAGAAACCACATGCTACTTTTAATTTCACTCTGAACTTCCCAATCTATAAAGTACAAGACAGAACCGATGAGTTAAAGAATCAAATGAAGACAGGACTACTACTCAACGCCTATGAGGTTAGTGCTACCTTCTGGCCTGGCCTAGTTCCATTTTTGTCCACCTCCATTATAATTATAATATAATAAGGTAATGCGAGGTTAAACATAAGTTTTGTTTTGACGGCACCCCCTTTTCAGTGATCTTCATTGTCTAATGTCTGAAGGTTTTGGGTATTAGTTTATTTTTGTAATTTGGGTATTTGCATTTGTATATGATGCAACCCACATCTCTAACCATTTAGGCATGTAGCATTTTGCATTTTGTCCTCTTAATTTTTGGCACTATGTAACAAGGCCTCAACCTGGGACATTTGCATTTTGCTTGTATTACTTTGTAGGGGCCTGTGTGCAAAAGCAGGTGATACAATATATTTATGCATAGAATTATCAACTGAAGTAATTTTCGCTGTCATCGCCTGTGAAATGGTTGTTACACTTGGTTTTGTGCAGCAGTGAAGCGTGGTTTCTAAACAAGTAACTAGTAAGACAAGATAGCACGGCTATGTTTCCCTGTCTTAACACTTGAAGCTATCTTATTCTCTAATCTATGAGGGTATCTCTCTGTTTTGTCATATACTATTTTCATTAAGAACATGGATGGTACTTCTCTCCTAGACTGTTAGGCACTAGCTGGAAAACGATGAAGTGCCTGGGATTTTAATCCATCTTGCAAATTTTTATCGTGGAAAAGTTGATGTTTTGTTGTGTAGATTGCCTTCCTTCCGCCCCTTGATTGAATTTCTATTATTTCGCATTGCAGAATCTCTACATCAAATTGACGAATTTGCAAGGTTCAACGATTCTTCCTCCAACTATTGTTGAGACCTCCATTGTTCTAGAAGTAGGGAATCACCAGCCATCTGTACCAAGGATGAAGCAGTTGGCGCAAACAATTACCAATTCATCTTCAGGAAACCTTGGTCTGAACCATACTGTATTTGGCAGAGTAAAGCAGATAAGCCTTTCCTCCTATCTTAGACATTCTTTACATAGTGGGGGTGGTTCTGATGCACCTAGTCCAGCTCCAATGCACCATCATGGTCACCACCGCCATCATCACCATCACCATCATGAGGACAGCGGGCGTTTGGCTCCGGCTCCGGCTCCTGCTCCGATACATTTCCCTGTGCATGAACCCAGATATGGTGCTCCACCTCCATCTGGGTGTCCGTATGGCAAAAAGTCAAAGAACAGGACTCCTTTAACGCCAGCTGCTGAGCCTGTAGCCAATGATCACCGTTCTGCTTCTCCTGCCGCTTCACCGCCTCATTCATTCTCACCTTCGCCTGTTCGTCATTCTCCGCACGATCCCAGTATGCACAGTAGGTCGCCTATTCCATCCCCTCCAGTTCTTCCAGAGCCGCCTTTGCCCACTGTTTCTTTTGCTCATGCACATCCTCCAAGTGAACATAGAACAAGAGCAGGTCCTCCTGCTGGAATGTCATCTGTGGCCTCAGCACCTCATTCATGTGAGTTCTTTTCCTTTTTTTTTTTTTAATATGTCCGCTACTGTTACGGATTCTTACTCTATCTCCAAAAGGTACACATTGTTAGCTTCTCTTGTGGATAAACTTTTACACTTTTACCCCCAGCTTAGGAAGCGTAATTTTACTTGCACCAAATGAGAATGGTTTATTGGCCAGAGAAAATTCTAGTCACATCGTGGTGACGTAAGGCAATGAGAACAGTCAAATTGAGCAAGTCATTCTGCATAGGGGCTTTTCCTCTGTTATAAGTGTCATACGCATGTCTAAAGAGTAAACCAGTTTGTTCTACTGTGCCATTTACGGCTTGCTCTCCTTCAGTTTCTTTTTTGGGTTTCTATTGATATCTGAATTATGCAATCATTCGAGATGCATGCATTGCTTTCCTTTTCAATTGCCATGAATGAATGCTCATGCTTCTAATCAGTTAATAATAATTTCATTAAGATGACACTGATAGACCTATGCGTAATTTCTATTCTATGGTTCAATCTGGTCACTTTGATCGTACTCTTTTCATCTTTAGGATGTTTACGTCATGTAGCATCATTCATTCACTATTTATTGTTCTATTGCAGCTTATGCTACCCGGATGAAGTGGAGTTCCTGTCAATGGGTCCTGGTACCCCTTATGTGTATCCTACTGAGCCTACTATGACGAGTGAGATACGCGGCTAGCCAGATGTAAATTCGAGATGTTTCCAAGAAAGAGAGGATGAGGCACCACCGGTCGGTCTTAATCTGGTTATAGCCAGCCGATCAGCTCCCGTCAGCTCCCGGGCGGGTGGTGAAGCACAACACAGCGTCCCCACTGCCTCGGCGTGCTGTTATACTTGTTGTTAGTGCATGTAAATATGGATGGGTATAAGGCAAATGGGCGAGAAGCAGCTGTGCGTAGTGGTGGTCAAAGCCACAGGGGTGGCAGGCCCTTGTCTGGCACACGCATGCATGCTTCGCCCGGGTTTGCTATGTACTAGCGCTGTCGAGAAGAGGATCTCCAAGTGTAAAGACCTTTTTTTCACATGACAGGGCATAGCATTTGCCTCCGATTGCCGGGGGCCCTGTTTTGCCTGTACGCTCTTGAGCATTTTTGCTGTGAGCTTATATAATTTTGAGCTGCTAGTACTATTTATTGTTTCAAGTAAAATCCTGTCAGTTGGCTACTTCCCTCTCTGCCGTCAGGGTAAGGCGGCCGTAGCAGCCGGTTTTTTTTTTTTTTTTGAAGCTTTCTTCTCTGAGCTCATTTGCTGATCGTGGAATTTTGCTGCAATTTAGTCGGGCCAACGACGCTGAGGAATGCAATGATGAAGTTCTCGGGAGGCCCCAGTCATGATCCATCACAGTGCCTGCGCTCCAACAGCTTAGCTGGTGAATCACCTTTCATGCGTGGGGTGATCTAATTAGAAGTCCTCGTGCATCTATTTTTGCCGAAAGAAAATTTGGTCTTGCAACATTTGATGAGAAGAAACTAGATCTT
Source organism: Rhipidocladum racemiflorum (assembly GCA_036346355.1). NCBI lineage: Eukaryota > Viridiplantae > Streptophyta > Magnoliopsida > Poales > Poaceae > Rhipidocladum > Rhipidocladum racemiflorum. Next base: position 54,280,819 of record CM070569.1, read on the forward strand.
CAAATTAAATGAGATCGTATTTGGAGTAGAAAACTAAGAGGGAAAATTAAGAATCTAAGAAACAAAATCTTGTTAGTGGTGATCTCAAGGCAAATAACGAACTCCGAAAAATCTGGATCTAATCGACACGATCCTTAGTTGCGCTTTAATCGGGAGCGTACCATATATAAATTTGTGTTGGTCCCGTTAGCCGGCGCGAGAAAAGAAAAGGAAAGGAGAGACCGGAACTCTATAGATTAATTTAGCTCTAGAGTTTACTACTCTCCCTAAATCCCTTCCGATCTGGGTTGCGCGCACAGGCTAACGAAGGCTACTGCCATCGCCGTGTGGATCACGATGATCTTCTTTCTCATCGCTACCTCTTCACCGACGCACAGGATAACGAAGGCTACCGCCATCGCCGTGAGGATCACGGTGATCTTCTTCCTCATCACTACCTCTTCACCGACGCATCAACAACATAGCTGGGCAATCACTAATGGCGTCATCCTCATCTACGGGTTAGTACTAATGACTCAATTCCGCATTAGTTTGTGATCATGACTTAGGCAAGATGAGATTAAGACTTAGTGCTTATATAATCTCTAACAAATCTATGTATGGATTATAAAACTAAGAGAGAAAAATTAATACGAGCTTAAATAGAATAGAATAGCTCATCCATGTGGTCAATGCCTTAAGTACACGAGCCAATTAACTTTCACTTACAGAGAGGAGCAATTCTAGTGAGTACTAATCTCTCTGATCACAAAAGAATGTATTTTTAGGTACGTACAGTTAGGTTTTCTAAACTTTAGATATTGATATCTTTTTAATATTTAGATAAAACATTTAAAAATTATATTATTGTGAGAGTGCCCAACCCCTCTGGCCATCAGTATGGTCTAGAAGATCTCAGTACAAGCCCATCAAATAAGTACTCAATCCCTTGGGCTACCAAGCATTTTACCAGTGGCACTGTTTGAATTTTTGAAAATCCTTCAGACTCGATTATCATCTACAAATTTTATGAGAATATTATTGATATGTCGGGATCATCCATTTTTTTTTCAAAATTTTCTAACGTGGTTTGAACCATTTTCATTCGGTTGAAATTTGCCTGTCAGCCTTCAGTAGTATTGTCCAAAATTTTTAAATTTCCTCAAATTTGATCATCATCTAAAAATATTAGTGACGCATAAGGACCATCAAATATTTATTTTCAAAATTTTCTAATATGGTTTGAACAATTTTTCATTCAGATGAAATTTGCCGGTCAGCCTTCAATAGTATTGTTCGAATTTTTAAAAATTTCTCAAGCTTGGTCATTATCTGAAAATTTGATAGGAATTTTATGGATGTGTCAGGGCCATCCATTTTTTTTTTCAAAAGTTTCTAACGTAATTTGCATCATTTTCCATTTGGTTAAAATTTACTAGTCAGCCTTTTATCAGGAGAGTAGCACTGTCAGAATTTTTAAACATTTCTTAGACTTGATCATTATATGAAACTTTTATGGAAATACTAGTGATTTGTCAGGACCATCCAAAAAACATTTCAATTTTTTTTGACATCGTTTCAACCATTCTTCGTTCAGTTGAAATTTGCAGAGATTCGTCAATTTAAAAAAATTTTTCAGAAATCTCTATTCAAAAAATTCTAGATTTTAAATATTATTTTTAAATTTTATTCGTATTTTGTCTGAAATAACAAGATTTCACCGAAATTTTAGATTTCGAAGGGTGATAAGATATAAACCAAAAACGAAATTTGGAACCTTGGTGACAACTCGTGCTCTACTCCACTTCAGCTGTGGAGTTGCCGATGACCGCCTGCGTGTGGAAGTGATGCTCAAACCACTAGTAGGATAACTCGTGATGCAGAACCTTTCGTCTATTGGCCACTTTCGCATTTTTTTAATCTTTGATCTCTTGAATAAAATTACAAATTTGGTCTCTTTCTCGACCGCTGAGCACTGATGGTAAGAGATACGTGTTACCTACCACGCTTCCTTACCTTTCGTGCTTGTTGGGGAGCTGTAGCGGTGGATGGATAGGGCCGACCTAGCGGCATGGGCAACATGTACCGCCTAGGGCCCATGAGTGATTGGGCTCTGTCCAAGTATTGTCGAGTTTACGTATATGCATCTTGCAGCCTTAGGTCTAAAAAGGTCGAGGCCCAAAACATTCTAGAATAGTCCAAGGTAAAAAAACGAAGTAAAAATTGCTAGTCGATTCTCTTTCTAAGATTTGGCTTTGCACTAATTTTTTAAAAAATTATGTGTCTTTTTAAGATCTACAACATTTTCACGGACTGTTTTATTTAATTGTTTCACAAATTCTTGCTACACTCTGCTTTCTATCAAATTACCCAAATCTCAAGTGCTTTTCTTCCTTATCAACAAACCTATTCTTGTATTATTGTGTGGTAGGTGCGATAGATGGTCTCGCTTATCGTGTTTTTATTGATATAGTCTTCTATATTTGATTATGGTCCTTAATATGTTCTTGTATTATAATTTATTTGCTTATGGATCCATTAGGCTATCCAGGTTAGCTTTTATAAGTAACTTAGGTTCTTTCCCGTATATTTAATGAACATTTAGTCTTAATATTTTAAATACAAATTATTGTTGTATATTTATTTGTACAAGAGCCTTTATTTCTATAATACCCTAGAGCCTACAAAATATTAGGACACTGTCCCTGTGGACGGAGTCACTATGGTACCGATAACCTGCTGTGGTAGATAAGTATGATAGATGATACATGTCGTTTGTTAGTCTTTTCGTGGTAAAAAATATGGCTTTTTATCATTGCCTTTGAAAACACTATCATGATAAAAAAAAAAAAAAGTGTGCAAGGCGAAACACGATGCCTCTTCCTGTATGACCGAGTCCCGGCTTGCAGCTAAGCAAGCCGAGCAGGAGTGCGGCAAGCATCCATACAACGTTAATCAATCGCATGCATCACGCGCCAACCCAACAGCCTCCTGCCCATCGCCCAACCACTTTTACGCCCTCTTTAATGGCGACCGACCACTGCCGTTCCATCAGAGCAAGGCTAATAATATAGCTCACTGCTGGCTATATATGGTTGCCATATCATACACAGTCGTCTAAAAGCTTACCCATATAATAAGTTAGCTGTAGAAACAATCTACACATTAATAAATGGTCCACCCATCCATCCTCTCATCTTCTTTGGAATCTGTGTTATAGCCAGCTTAAAGCTGGCTATTGAACAATAGCCCACTTCTTCTCTCTCTTCTCTTCTTTTTCTTCCAACAAAACAAAAATATGATGTAGCAGCTCTTATAGCCTATTTATATCACCTTATTATACTTGCTCTCACCATAGCTCGCGTAGCTCAACCATGCCATCATCCTGTGTTATTGTCACAGCCACCCGCGTGTGGATCACACACGCGTATACACACGCGAAACACCACTACCGCTACATACTAAAGCCTCCTCCTCGCTCACCACCCTACGCACGTTCCAGTTCCACCCAGCCTCGCCATGATGATGAGCAACAGCTTCTCCTACCACAAGCTCAAGAAGCTCCCACCTCCTAATGCCCACCAAGACCAAGATCCACTACTACGGAATGGTACATCATTACCATTTTATCTGTGTCAGTTCCCAACTTTTAAGTAAAACATCGTTTGTGATATGTGTATGTAATCTGTAATTTTTGAAAACGGGGTCCTCACAATCGATTATAGGTGGGAACCGACTGTGATGAGGGCCTCATCATAATTGATTTTAGTTCAAAACCGATTGTGATGTGCTCGGGATAGTCCAACCAAAGTGAAATCTGGGTGCGAGCGTGTTCCAATTTTAAAATGATTTTGTTGGGAAATTATATTTATATTTATACACATCCTTGTGCTCACCAGTACTCATCTCCTCCACTTGCTCCTCTCCCTCTCCTGCTCTCTCTCTCTCTCTCTCTCTCTCTCTCTCTCACTTGCACTGTAGATAGATAAATAGATGGGTAGATAGATAGAGAGAGAGAAGCCAAGGTGAAAGCAATCAGGCAATGGGATGGAAAGATTACTTCATGAGAGGTGTAGATCTTGATTTTTGCGTTTATTGGTTTTGAAAGAAATCGCTGCATGAAGCACTTCGGTAGTAATTTATTCACGTTTCTACTTTAGATTACAGAAGGTTTCATAAAGAACATGTGTGTACTGGTAAGGAACTTTATGAAGAGCATATGTGTACTTTGATGTATTGTGATTTCTTCTTGTCTAAATTAACTTTATTTGCTTATTTGCCTATTATATCCTATACTAATTTCCCAATCATTTTCAGATTCATGGTAATGGCAAATGGGCATGGCTGCAAAGCCAAGCAGGTGGTGTAGACCAAGTACAATGCGGACAGGGAGTTTGGATTCATCACTAGCACTATAAAATGTTGTCAAGTATATTCCATAATTAAACACGTGCACAATATTTTGTCAAGTGTATCACTATCTTTTAATTGGATAAATGGGTAAATGGATGCATGTGTACTAACTGTTAAGTATGTCTGTGTTCTATATTGTAAACGAATGTGATACACGTATTGTAAAGTGTTTTTGTTCTATATATATTATGAATATGATATGCATACTGTAAACCAATCAACAATAGTGAAATGGGGTTATCACAGTCGGTTCTTTGCTAGAACCAACTGTGATGAGGTGCACATCACAGTCAGTTTCTACCTAGAACCAACTAGGCCTGCTTATTTCAAAATCAGCCCAAACCCAATCCAATCTATAATAATAAAACTAAATTTCCAACCCACCTAGAATTCCTCAAAACCCAACACAATCCAAACCACATACTATATAAACCCAAACCAACTGAACCCACTTTTTTTTTATATGGGTTTAGCCCATTTTAGAATCTTTTCCCACCTATTCTCTTATACTATGAAATCCATTCTAAGATCCCATCATGTCCCACACGGCGAGTCAATTCAAAATGAAAGATAAATATTCTATTTTTTTTGCAACAACTCATACTAACAAAAACCTCACAAGACATGCCAGAACTTCTACCGCCAATTACAGAAAGTAAAAACATAGACTCAACCGCCTGAAGAGCTTAGCTAGCCTACATTGTCACTATCGGGACATGACCATTTGCAAACCATAAGACCTAACAACTAGAAACAACTATTCTAATCTTCTCATCAGAGGCACACAACCGTACATTTTATGAAACAATTCTACCGCCACTCGACGAAGGCATTCAACACATTCACGAAACATCTCGACGAAGATGTTCAACACCTAGCCGTGTTGCTTCTTGGAGCGCCCATCACCACAACCTCAACAAGCGGCGTCCACCTTCTTCCCCATCGCCGCTGGGAGAGACTAACACCAATGTTGCGGGCATAGGTATCGACTTCAGTGACACAAGCTTAGACAGGGTCCAACTTCTTCCCCATCGGCGCCGGGGGTGACTGGGGAATAGATAGCTACTATTTATTGGTTGGTTGCAAACCATATAAAACCATGGGTTCAAACACATATGAAATCATAAATATTCAACCCAAACTACTTTACAAGCAAACCTAACCGAATCCATTTTACTCCTTAAGCTATTTGAGCCCTTCCAATTGCACCTATTCTTTAAACCCAACCTACTTAACCCGTTTGAAACCGAACCATTGGCAGACCTAGGTACAATACAATACAACCGCTCAAGATTGTAGTAAATCTCCACTAGTAGTAGTACAACATCATGCTCATAAATCCCGTATGTCTTTGCGCGTGTATTCGTACGGTACTGTATTGAGTCCACTTGCATATGCATGCATCCTGGGGCATACTGGAGTGAGCATTAAGAAAGGCTTTACAGTTGTGTCAGTACTCACTTAGCAGCACATAACAGTGTCAGTACTGTTGGTGTCTATCAGTAATGACCAGTTTGCAAATGAAGCTAATTGGCTCGATGAAGACAATGCCAGCACCTCTGATTCATGTAGGGTCTGTTTGGTTCACTGCAGGAGGCTGGCCAGACCAGGACGAGCCAGCGTCTCGCGCGTTTGGTTGGCATGCGCCGTGCTCGGCCAGGCCCGCGGGAGGCTAAGTGCGTGTTTGGATCGCCGGACGCACGCTTCGCCTGTCTCTTGTGATGCGAGCCACGTCAGCGAGCCAAGCTGCGCAGAAACGAGTGCGGTGGCCGTTTCTGCGCAGCCAGGCTCACGCGGTGCGAGTGCACGCATACAAGCTGCAGCGAGCGGCGAACCAAACAGACCCGTAATGTTTTCATGCTGATGCTGGCAGGTCAGAGAGCTACTTTTCAACTGAATGCTCTGCACATCAATTGTTGTGATTTGTGAAGCGATCGATCTGCTATGATGTTGTACTAGTTTGAGACAAGCAAGCAAATCGCTAGCTCCTAGGGATGACAATGGCCCCGATCATCCTTTCCTCACAAGAAATTTCTCTATTAAAGTTCGGGGGAAATGTCTCCTCGTGGGAGACTTATCAGCAAAAATATTGTCTCCGTTAGAGATCGTGAGGACGAGGACGTTCCAACGTTTCTCGTCCCCGCTCTCTTGATATCACTAATAGATGAAAGCAAATGATCAATTTTTTTTAAAAAAAAGAATATATGTGAGATCATTATTAATAAACATGCTAAATATGAATGACTAATGATTAACTCATGAGAGGTGCTTTTGTGCTCTTCTTTTTTAAAGTTGCACAAATATTAAAGCATTAATAAATGGTAGATGAGGATTACTTATCGCTTCACTTGCTTCAAGATTTGTGCAACTTGTATTAGGAGAGAAAGTATAGAAGCATTGCTCCTAACTCATTACTCTAGTGATTCACTCATAGTTCAATCACATATGCACCATTACTTTAGTGATTCACTCATGTAGCGTGTAGTCTTTCATAGAAAGGGTACCTCTTGGTTTTGGACAGCTACACAAAAAGAAAAGAAATTTCGAGTGATCTTAGGAGCGGTGGCGGCGTAGAAAAAGAAAAGAAAACTGGCGGCGCAATAAATTAGATCAGTTCGGGTGTTCGACGGTGAAAGTGCATCTAGGCCCCTCATTTTATTTTGGTGATTAATGATGACACAATTAAAGAGATCTAATGTTTTAACTAAGTATAATGCAGATCTCGAGATCACATCAAGCTTGGAATGAGATTGGACGCTCCTACGTACTTTAAAATTCAAGAAAACGGCATCAAGACGAAGACTTGTAATTTCTATTTTATTTTGAGTCTTAAGGATAGCCGTACTGTTAAGATGATGCGACGGAAAAACGCTTTTAGGATGTGCATGTGCTCAAGGTCAAGTCTCGCATATAAACTAGCACTCAAATACTTGCATTTCCCAAAAACAGTATTTTCCAACCGAGCCATCCAACCCGGAGTATCCGGACATTTAGTCCGGAGTGTCCGGATTCAGTCCGGAGTATCCGGACAATTTGTCCGGACTCTTCGGGTTAACCCCTTCGGCCAAATATCGCATTCCAGGTAGTCCGGAGTATCCGAACATTTTGTCCGGATAGTCCGGACCATCCGGAGTGTCCGGGTTAATTCATCCGGAGTCTCCGGACAGTTCAAAACGAGGAGTAACGGCTAGTTTTCAAAAAAAACTATTTAAAGCCTCCACTCCACTCCAACGGCTAGAATCTCTATTGAGCTCATTCACAGCAGCATTCAAGCCATTCCTAACCCTCTCTAAGCATTCAATAGAGCTCACACTTCCCTTCACCTCTTGATTTGTTGTTTGATCTCATTTGGTGTGGTGGGGAAGAAGAAAAGTGCTAGGTGCATTCAATTCAAGTCCTTGAGCACTAGTTCATCCTCCAAGCGAGTTCCCGTGGTGTTATTACTCTTGGAGGTTGAAGGTCTCCTAGACGGCTAGGAGTCACCGGGAGCAACCAACGCTTGTGGTGTGCCCCGGTCGTTTGTGAAGACGAGTCTCGCCTCCGAAAGGGAAGAGACAAGAAGTGAAGCCGGCGAGTGCATTTGTGCAACACCGGGAGGAAAGCGGGTTGAAAGAGACCCCGGCTCAAGTGCGATCGAGCCACCTCAACGGAGACGTAGGATTCCCTTCAAGAATCCGAACTTCGGTGAAAAATCGCGTCTCCCACTTTCTCTTTTACTTCCTAGCTTAGCTTGTGTGGATTTGTCTTTGTAGAGTTTAGATCTAGCTTGTTGCAACGCTTTAATTTAAATCCGCACTAGCTTTTGATCTAGGTTGCTCTTGCTATCTATTTATTGAAGCATCTTGTGCTAAATAGTGTAGTTATAGTTTCGTTCCCGAGCAGCCTAACTCGGAGTATCCGGATAAAATACCGGACACTCCGGACAAGCCGGAGTATCCTGATAAAATACCCGGAGACTCCGGATTGACCAGCTCGGCCAAATTTAATTCCGCTGTGATTTTTTTATCCGCCTATTCACCCCCCCTCTAGGCGACATCTCCGGTCCTTTCAGACGGCAGTAGGTGCGCACAAGGTTTAAAATCCCAGTGAAATTTTGGAAATTTCGATCAAGATTTCGGACCCCCACCTCCCCCCCCCCCCGAGATCCTAAATCTTGGCCGGATAAAAAAAATTAAAGAAAAATTCAAAATGGTATGGTACCCGCGCAAATCTTGGCGAGATCTCGGCCGAAATCTCTGTCATTTTAACCGGATTTAAATTTTTGTTGGTGGGATTTGATTGGATTTGGGGTCAGGGGCGGACCCAAGGCCCGGCTAGCCCGGGCCCGGGCCCGGGCTCAATCCATGTAACAAACATCTAAATTTCATATTCACGCAACCTGGCAAGTACAATCTTCAAATTAGAAATAAAAATATAGAGCCTGAATCTACAAGCTTTACTAGCGTCTTGTAAAAAACATCCTAAATTGTATAAAAAGTTAGCAACTAAAACTTAAATAGCTTCGAACTTGTTGTCTTTCTTTAAGCGTGTCCGGGCTCTAAAAAATTCCTGGGTCCGCCACTGTTTGGGGTCAAGATCATCCACAAAAAAATTCAAAAGATTTTGACGTGTTTTTGACCATTTTTCGGTCGGTTCAATTTGAAATGCATATTTGTGTGAAAATCGATTTTGCATGAATTTCATATGAATCTTGGAATCACTAGTATAATTTCTCAAAAATTCCCCTGAAATTCTTCTAATCCAACTAGGGCCTCAAAATTTGAGGGATCAATTTAAGCCCCATGTAAAAGTAGAAGAACCAAATGTGTCGTTAAACCTACCACTTACACATACAAACTTTTATTGTATTCTAGTTTGTCCCCCGGGAGCCTATGTAACACTAGAAAAATCTAGATCCATCCAATAATTCACCTCAAGCAACTTAGGTATGCATCTGTCACCACAAGTATATAACCTGTAAGGTGATAAACACTCACTGCATGTCGTTTTGTTTACAGACATCGAAGAGTGCTCGCAGCCAAATTTGTGCAATGGGATATGCCACAATTTTGTCGGGGGCTATAATTGCACGAGTTGTCCACATAGTAGAGATTTTGATCAAACAAAAAAGAGATGCGTTACATCGGCTAAGCAACGCAATCTTCTTTTAGGTAACTTACACCAACATCCCTACAATGCAATTAACAAAATGCAAATTGATTTAGATGTGCAATTGTATCGGTTAAGCCAGGAAACCTTCTTTTAGGTATTGCAATTGGAACTGGTTGCGGCCTTGGCTTCATAATTATTGCTTTCAGTGCAACTGTACTGGCCAATAAGTGGAAGAATACCATCTAAAAGAGAATCGGAAGTGCATACTTTAAGAAAAACCAAGGCCTATCATTTGTTACATTTGAAAAATTAAAAATAAAACAAATATAAAGCTTTTATCACGACATTAGCATTATCATAATTTTTAAAAATTCCTAAGACTTGATCAATCTCTCAAAATTTTATAGGAACATTAGTGATACATTAAAATCATCCAAAAAAAAATTTAAAATTTTTTGATATATTTTTGACTTTTTTTTGTCGTTTCAAGCTCACCGAGATCTCGGTGATTTAGACCGAGATCTTGGTAATTTAGATCGAAATTGATTTTGGTTGAAATCTCCAAAATTCTGGTTGAAAAAAAAAAGAATTTGAAATTGGATTTTTGAATTTTATTCGAATTTTATGCAAAACTTTAAAATTTTATCAAAATTTTAGATTTTAACCATATCTCGATATCGAAAACAAAATTTAAAACCTTGGAGCGCGTGGAGGTGGCGTCTGGGAGCATGAAGCGTGACGCGCAGCAGAGATCCCCAGGCAGCAGCCGATTCCTTTTCTGAGCAAGTGCAGCGCAAGATCAAAAAGGAGAAAGCGACGTGCAGCACCTACATGTGGTAACTGTACAGTACGTGAGAGTCATCTTGATTAGGGATTAACTAGGTAGATTTCACGCGCTACGCTGCGTGCGGCTAGTTTTGATACACTGAAGTATTCGAAAAGTAGAATACATTATCGATTATACAATATGAAAATATCCATAAACAAAAATAAAATAACAAATAAAGTTATAATGTTATATTGCTACCACAAGAACGGATTTGGTAAATCTAGATAGCAATCGAATGAAAAACAGAATCAAGAAATGTAGGAGTCACCAAGAAAAGCATAATCGAAAGATATAATAAGAGTAGAAAATACTTGATAGTAACAATAGCAATATATTAAGTATCCGATTTGCCAAATTCCATAGACATGTACAATGGGTGACAATACCACTTGAAGATTGAAGAGCATGAATTCTTTTGAAGAGCACAATATCTACGTAAAGGCAAAGATATAATAAGTAAGTATATACCAGAGTTTATCGCCTACCACTGACTATATAAAATGTGCTTTTTAATTTCCATTTTCCCGGCATATGAATCCTAAAGAGGTTTCTACATAGAAAACAAAAAAGTGAGGAAAAGGAAAGCTAAGGTGTAGCTTTGTGAACAGCTTTAGTTAAAAATAAATGTAAATGAGAAATTGACCATTTTAGTGTGCAGAAATAGGTACATATTTATTATCAATATTGCAAATCAAGTAAACGGAATTGTAAATATTGGATGCATACAATGCCGCAACAAAACCCGAATGTATATAATCCCTAGTTCTTCTATGGGCATTTTCTTGCACCAAATATGTTTGGTCCAACTATAATATTTGTAGTGCCCATTTCAATCTTGTAGAAACACAAAACATAACATATCATTAGTTATGCAACATTCAAATCTTTTAGTTCTCTGCTTGGTAAATCTAGATAGCGAAACTAAATCAAAGATTCGGAATCAAGAAAACACAGGAGTTGACATGTATGTCGACTCATGCTAAAATAACACTAATAGGGTGCATTGGACAACTTACATAGCTTACTCACTTTTCTTTACAAAATTAAATGTAATGCAGACTCTATGAAACCAGTTTGAACCAAGCAAATTTTAAGAAAAAATATATATAAATTGTAGTAGGATCTCATTACCAAGAGGCTCCTTGACGATGATTACAGAGTCGCCGAGGCTATCTCCTCGTCCTGGTATACCTTGTCGCTCAGAGCTCTGTTACGGCACTCAATATATACCTATATAGAAAAACCCAAAGATAAACTAAAATTGGTATTCAATTAGAATTAACAAGCAGGCAAGAGATATGTCATCAGATATCGATATCGAATATAGTAAGAGCATGGATATAGAATATTACCACTCTAACAATGAACAAAACATATCGTCACCAACAAAGATAAAAGCTCTATGCCTATTAAGTTGAAGTCACCAAGAGCAGCACAATGTGTTCTCGTCAGATTCTGACTCGGATCAACTTCCTCCATCTCCTTCCGTGGAGCGTGATGCTATAACACCGCAAAGGGAAATCAAGTAATACTTTGTGTAGCGTAACTGCGAACAACTTGACTCAAGACGGTCCATTTCTTCTTCTTAACTCTGTTTCATTCCCTTTCGTTAATGAAGAACACTATTTCCGACACGGCCATCACAAAGTAGCTGGAAAGAAAGAAGTACACCGCATTCCTACTCTAATTTCCATTCCCACATTCTCACCAAGCCCTGTTATCAAAGGTAATCTGGTCATTCAGGTCGAGGGGAAAATACAGGATCACAGATTTGCAATGACTGATTTGCACTAATCAACACATTTACATTTAGAATCATTCTAGTTTTTCAAGCATTCTTTTTGGTGCAAGGGAATCAGTGAAAGCATGCACATCAATCACATCAAGACATGTTTGCAAAATGTAGAATGATGATGTCTAGCTTCAGAAACAAAAATAAAATCGAGAACCAAAGGAAACACACAATTTATATCAAACTCATTGCTCAATCAAAAATGAACAGCTTCAAAGCTATAAATATACACCTCGTCATATTTTTTGGTGCAGAGAGTCGTGGAAGAACGAAATATCAACTGTCATGAAGACATGTTTAAAAAAAAGGGAAAAGAAGGAATTAGCTAAATAAAAGATGAAAAGCACTATGTTAATCAACCATATGTAAATGAAGACACAAATTATACTCATTAAGTCACTTTGCTCCAACCTAAGTGTAAAATTACCACCAAGAGCTACATCTTCATTGATTTCTTGAGCTGTTATAATTCATGCTTTCAAAATAACTGTTGTTGATTCATTTTGTCTTCAAAAGGCAGGTTATTGCTTGGTTGAATTCCATGACATTCAAAGATCAAAATTTGCCCCAAAACATGCGCCATTCAAGATACCCAAACTACAGTAGTCTTGTGTTATACATGCATTGTTAGTCAATTTCAAGGGCACAAAATTCTGGTTTCCGTCAGACATGAAGATGACTGAACAGAGTAAAACTTCACATAGAAAATGGTTACCAAAAGAGAATATCATAGCCAAGCTAAACCGAATAATAGCAGTGACAAAACTACACTACAAAATGTAGGGATCTCACCTTTTACCGTGTCACTAAATGAAATCTCAAAGCACTAGGAAGACAGAATAAGCGTAGATTAGGTCAAGGTAAATAAGGTCTCTACAACATAATTCCGCCATGATGTAAATGCTTATCGTATATCTAGCTTAGGTTATATATGCAGATACAACTCGCTTACTCATAGAAGAAAGAACATGACTCATATATGGAAATAGAAGCTAAAGTGCAACTAAATGACAATTTAAACTGTCATGATTCATTTAAATAACACACCCAAGTGTGTAGCCTGCTTCAAGCAATCCAAAGTCATAGGAAAGTCCCATGTTGCCAATTCATTCATATTATAAGAAACTTTATATGACTTTACAAAGCATAAAAGATAACATTTAACTTTAAATTCCATGCTACTGTCTTTCTCATTCTAATCAATAAGCCGAAATACTCAACAACAGACGGAAATCGAAAGACATGTACCTTTGTTGCCGGTTCAACAAACTTTGAAGCAACTTCCTCCTCGCAATGTTCGACCAGACTACCGATTCCCATCAAGGATTGAGATACCTAATGAATCAAGACTCCAATAAGGATAATGACAAATGATAGTAGGTTTTTACATATGATTGGTACTGCTTTTACAGCAAAAAAATGGTTAGGTTTAGGATTTGAAATTAAAAAGAATACTACAAACAATTTAAAAATAAAGGTGAATTGACATCACAATTAATGGAAGAGCTCAAACTCGGCTTGCTAGGTTCAGATTTTTAGAGCAAACTTGTTAGGCTCGGCTTAGTTGATCAAAACCAACGAAGCATAGAATGACTCGTCAATGATTCAAGGGCTGCCTCGTAGCGATCAAGATATTCTCCCACGCCTGCATACCAATGTGATTAACCCATTGGCATGCCATGGTAAGTAGGCAGACTTTAGATAGCTAATCTAGAATTTTGGCATGAAATTTTATTCGCAAGAACGCCGAAGTTTAAGGATTTTCTTAAAGCATGGTAAAGACTGCTCATGTTCGACAAACAAAAATAAAAGTGTAGTTGGTTCATTATTCAAGAATAATATTATTATCAGATCATTAGGCTAACCGGGAAAGCGCCAGAAAAGGAAGGTGCATTCTAGTTATCTCCGATAGAACTCTAGGGAACACAAAGGAACAATTTTATGTTAAATGATCACAGAATGGTGCAGCTCAATAACAACAAATGCTTTGGATGAGATACATATGATCAAATCATCAGTCACTACAATGTTCATGTACCAAAATAAGATCGTTGATCTCATGTGAGCAAAGCAGACCTCAACAATTTGTGATATCACTCACTAAAAGAAAATCTAGATCAATAAAAGCACAGATGAGCAAAGTTCACAAAAGAAAGGAGCGAATTTCATAGTCAAAGCAAATACATTTTTGTAACGCACTTTGCTTACTTTTTGAATCACCCAAACATTGAGTAGATGCCTATCAGTAATCAGTTTATCTGATAACCAAAGCAGACATAATAATAACGGAGTGCTGCTGTACTATACCTGACCACCACGGTTCATCCTTTGTGAGTTGGGAAACACAACTTTCAACTCCTGCAAAATGAACAAGAAAAACCGGTTAGCTTCATGCAAGTCACCATTTCAACCTGTGGAAAACATCATTAAATTACAAATAAAACACACCTTAACAAACTGAGCCAAGGGCAGCTCAAGACGTAGATGGTCAAGAGGATCTTGGGTTCACTGAGTGCGTGTCACAGACTCATCATCTATGATGTTCTTTGAACTGCACTTCAATCCACTACATGAGAATAACAAACAAGAAACAAAAGTGCTTGTACCAACAAAGCCACATAGCAAGAAGGAAATGAAAGGGAAGGTTCGGTGGACCTACTGCCGTGGGTCGTCGAGGTCGATCTCGCGGGCGCTAACAACGCGGGCGAGAGGGCGCAACCCAAGAGGAGGGTTGGGGAACGAATGATGCAAATGGTGTCACCGGACGGAAGGCGCTACTCGAGCCGCAGGAGCATGGGCGGGTGAGGCCGGTGACGGCTACTGGGGAGGAAGCCGAGGGCGAGCTGGCCGAGTGAGGGGAGGCTTGAGGCAAGAACCAGGGTGCGATACCTGGAGGCGGCGAGGGGCCTGGGGGAGGCGTGTAGGGCCGGGGAGGCGATCAGGGGATCCGGAGGAGGCGATGGTGGGTGAGCGAGGACGCGAGAAGGTCGGGCCGAAGACCGGGGATCCGGAGGAGGCGATGGTGGCGAGATCGGGGCCCACATGGCGAGGCGATATGGCGGGCGAGGGACGCGAGGAGGCCGATACTAAGCCCGAGGTGAGCCGGGCGCGATGCATTTAATAAGGGCGCGCAGTTAACGCGGGCGTAGGTGGCGCTGGAGCAACGCCTGGATAGAGGCGGAGCGGCGAGACCGGCGAGAGAGCGGCGGGATAGAGGCGAGCGCGGCGAGACGATGGAGGGACCAGTGGCGTATCCTCGAGGGCTCCGCGAGCTCCACCTGACGACGCTTTATCAGCCAGATGAGAACCGTATGGAGAAGGCCGACCGCGTGAGCAAACGCCGACGTGGCACCGGCGAGGCGGCACGATTTTCGCGTGAGCAAACGGCGACGTGGCACCGGCGAGGAGGCGCGATTTCCTTCCCCTGTAAGATAGTAAGTATTTGTGCACTTTGGAATGAATCAGTTTTTTCATCTAAAAACTTGTGCTGAAATATAGTGCTCTTCTGTTTGCTTCCTGTATATGCCAAGAATATAAAATAACTTTGTGGTTGAATGCACGCTAGCTCTTCTGCGTTACGTTATTCCGAAATGTTGCTCAGTATTGTCTCGGCCTCATGGGCTGCTTATTTGGTATGGTCTTGAACCGCTAGACTAGTGCATAAGCTGATTAGAGAACTCGTTAGAATTTGACATGCATAGTTGGTTAAGGATAATTTAATTTGTAAGTTTAATCTATTTTTCTTTCATGATCATAGATCAATTGTTTTAGATTGATTATTCAAGTTTGATTAGTAATTTATTAATTTCTAGAATTAACAAAAACATTAAAAAAATTAAGTTTAGGTATTAGTTTACACCAATTCATCCCCCTCTTGGTGCGCCTCGATCTTTCACTGATGTACAAGTGATATGATGGTACAAATTCTACCGACTATGTTGTAATAAATTACAGGAGAATTGATGATTTGTCATGTTTTAGTTGGTGCAATTGATCATTTGCTCCACATGTCTCATCGACATGTGGCCACAGAACCCGTATGTCAGTAAGACATCACAAAGCAAACAATCAATTACACAGATAAGTGAAGACAAATCATCAATTATTCCATAAATTACACAACAAAACGATTTTCAAGAATGTGAAATGAACAACGAAGATACATGAGCTCCCATGTAGACTGTAGGACGGCGCCGTGGGGACAGAGCAAACAATGTCACGATCAATTATCGGACAAATATGTACCAAAAACCTGATCGCGTGGTCATCACAAATGCCTTGTCAAAAATGTTTACTGTGCTTGCTGTTGTCTCGCTTGAGTTGTACCTTGAGTTTTTTACCACCTAATTGGAAACCGTTCATCATACTGATGGCGGCCTGTGCGGAAGCAGGAGAATCGTAGCTTACAAAACCTGCACTAAATTACAAACCAATTAGCAGACTATGCTGCGCACGAGAGAGAGAGAGAGAGAGAGAGAGAGAGAGAGAGAGAGAGAGAGATTTTACCGAAGCATTTGCTGACACCCGTTGCTTTGTCTACAAACACCTTACCACTTAGTACTCTACCGAAACTCTGAAAGGCATCTGAAAGTTCTTGGTCCCCAAAGTCTTGTGGGATATGGTAGATAAATAGATTGGCTCCAGGAGGACCTGTATACATGATAGTTAAGCTTTACAGCGCAATAGACTAAACAAAAACAGCTACAAAAAATGGTAAACCTATTTAAGGATTGCGGAATAGGATCTCAACAATAAAAAGGTGTGCATAGTACAATATGGATTTGGTGTGGTAGTTAATAGAACCAAGTAGCTACCCACAATCATTCTTCGATATTCATGCAGGTATCTTTGTGTGCATCTTCTGATAGCATTACATACATGTTGTTGCCACATGTACACATGTACATATGTTCATTGAACAAAACGCATATGACTTTTAGGGGAAATGTACACGCTAATGGCGTAATGGGCGCAGCTACTCTCGGAAGAATATAGTGATTTCCGTTGCACAATAAATAAAGATATAAGCATCGAATGTGGCTTACCTTCTATTTGGCCACCGGCATTGCTACCGAGACTAGAAGATGCGGCAGAATTGACATTTGCACTTGGAACTTTAAGCGAATTGTGGGAATTCCCAAAAGGACGATTGTTCATGAGACCACCAGGATAGGATCCAGCATACTGCACAACAGGCACAGGTGGATAAGGGCCGCCTAACTGCACTGCATTAAATGATCTAGGAGCTGAATTGGGGGACAGTTCAGGATTAATTCGTCGTATCGAGTTTCTTTGATTAACAGGTTGAACCATATTCTGAAAGGCAGCTTGATTTTGCATAGGAGATAAAGGGTACTGCATAAGTCCGTATGTCCCTGGTGGCTGCACAGAAGAACAAAATCAGAGTTGTATTCCATACCAAATGGTAGTGTATAATGTAATGAAAGTTTAAAGAACAGCACAAGTCACCTGATAACTAAATCCATTATACTGAGGCATATATCCCATCTGTAAAGCTCCAAATAATGAAGATTGTTGCATAGGACTTGCATTGGGCATATTAGATGATTGCAATTGAACTTTCTGTGCTTTCCGAGCCTGCCTTTCCTTTTCCGTGTCAGCCCATTTGACAACCAATGGCACACTAGAACCCTAACAAATAGATCAGAACTTGTTAGAATTTATTTACAAAAATAACCATAGGATTTCAGAAGATATCCAGTTGCTTAAATTAATGCAAACCCAAGGGGTCAAATGTGTTAGCCAAAAATGAAATAACAGAAAATGTTTTTAATTGACTATTTTTGTATGTAATGAATAATGATTAAAAACATATGACTTGGCTTGCTGATCGCCAACTATGCACCACACTTAGGTAAACATTTTTCAACATGTTTCCCTTGCTCCTGTTTGTTTTTATGAATGGAAACGATTTCGTGAGGATACGAATTTGCAGTGTGCCCATGTCAGCACCAGTAAGTAGTTGCTAACTAGTCAGCACCACATGGGGGTAGACCAGCAATGACAACAGTTAATTGATGATTTAAGTCAAGTTGTGGATTGGCTCGGGAAATTCAGGACAAGTTTAGTGAAATCTAGGGTGAGTTTGTGTGGATTTACATACTAAACTTACAATCAAACTATCTCAAATATTTGGAGAAAAAAAGGGGGCCAAGAATTGCATGGTTGGCAAAGTTTTTGCATAATAGTCTGGAAACAATTGATTTGAAATTTTACAGTAGATAATGCAAAACTGTGGGCAATACAAAATACTGGGACAAGTGACTGCACTATTTTGTTGTTCATAACTGTTGGAAAAAATTAATTGGAATACATAATTCAATGATAATTATGAGCTATATACTATGATCTCATGTGAATCAGAGTAAATTCAACAGTAAGTCGTAGTTGATTGCATGCTAACTCATTTTTGTCAAACCTCTATTTTTTGCTTCCCATTTAAAGCCTCAATGGCCGCCACTGCTTGCTCATTTGTTTCATATTTAAGAAAGGCGCAGCCAGCTGCAACAACCAAAGTTTATTAACAAGATACATTAGAGATGACAAAGTTTCAGAGTCAAGCGATGTATCTACTTCTATTGATAAGGAAAGCAACTTCTCCGCAACAACTTACCTTTGCTAGTTTCTTGTGAACCCCTCAAAATCTGTAAATCCTTGATATTTCCATATTTGGAAAACAAATCAGTCAATTCAGTGTCCATTACATTTTTTGGAAGCATTCCAATGAAAAGCTTGTGTTCTGGAAGTCATAGCAAGTGTTCACATATCAATGGAAAACAAGCAACAAAAATCTTGCACACAGACTCGTGTACTGTGTACAATATCAGTGGCAAAGAGAACAGTTCTTTACAAAAGGCGATCATACCCAGCCTCTCCAACTCTCCATCAGCATATTTCACTTGCAAAGGACTTGACGCCTGAGAGAGAGAGAGAAAATTATCATCAAGGAGTCAAAGCAAGTAGCAACCGTCTGCAAAATCTTTATTTTCGTGTCTTGAGAAAAAAAAAAGTTTGTCAGCTGTATCCGAACAAGGCATCACAAGAGTAGCTATATCACTAAAAGGAAACACTAGCCATGGGCATGTGTCTCACTGGCTCCACAAGTCGGTGATTACCAACTACCGTAATCTTAAGCATTCCAATCTTTGCCCAACATTAGAATATGGTTCTCTAGCTGCCAGGACCTTATAGTATGTGTTGTGTCACCATCGTTTTCTGGTGAACTTTTGCCTCGGTAGGCACATAATGACACAACGTTACTTAATATCTCAACAATACCCATCTTAGTAGGAGTGGGAGTAGATATTCAATCTCTCTCTTTATGTGATTTATTTGGTGAAGACATCTCAAGAATGAAAAGAGTATCAACTTATCAACTTTCTAGGTCCAGTGCAATCATGGAGTTCTTTCTCACTTCGAAGAAAGAAATTTTGGCCCACCGCAAAAGAACATCCCAGCTGATAGACATAGACAGAAATGTACTTTAGTTGCAATTCCAGCTAGTTGAGACCAATATGCACTTTCATGACATTTTGCACCTACTCGGAAGGTTTTACTCATACCCAACTGTTGCATCTACGTAAACATTTTGGCCGTGTTTGATAGGAGTCAGGCCACAACCTGCCACACCTGGGGTTAGGATGCTACACTGAGTCCATTGTTTGGTTGGGACCTCAGTTAGCTGTGCCATAAAACTGAAGCTACAATCAGTTCATTTTCCATATAAGATGGGTACAAGAGTGTGATGGCCAAATTGGTGGTATAACTTTGTTAGGTGTGTCACAATCAAAAACAAGCCTAGTCTACTGTGTGGTTGGTGTCCACAAGTTAAATTTACCATAGGCCCAATTTTATTGCTGTAGAAAAAAAGGGAGACCCACTACTTGCAGCATAATGTGGTAATTCCACTAGTGTCACTCTTTCCTAAGGTTAACTGTAACCTTGTTTGTTCACCAACCAAATATAACTTCTGTCAATAGGCCCAAATGTTTTGACCAGCCCTCTGCTGACAGATGCTACACAAGTTCATACTTGGTGGGAGATTGGAATCAGAACTTCCTCTTAAGATGAGTTTATGTTTCCTTATCTAGATATACAGTTTGCAACTACAACCTTCATTAACTACCCCCATATAGGGCATCAACCAGCCCACGGTCAGGTTACAGTTGGCTAAACTAACCATGAAAGGAAACCTCCTGCACCATTGCTCCTACTGTCCTAAAATAAGAACAGATTCCCTAGCTCGCGTCCTTGCAGAGTAGAAATACTAATGTTTTGGGAAATGAGGAAAACCAACAAACTTTCATAAAATCGTACCAAAATACAACCCTCATTATTAGCAACCTTGCAGGAACATGGAACAAAAATATGGACTTCACACTAATCATGAACGCAAAATATCCTATAATCCATGTCTGTAGTGGCTTTCTGCTTTATCTTAATCACAACAGCGAACAAAAGATTTAACAGATAACTAAAGATAATTCATGGGCAGTATAAACATGAGTATTTGTATAATTGTATTTCATAGGCGCTATTTGTCTATCGAGAATGCTCTAACTTACATTCTAGTCAAATAGTCATTCGTTTAAAAAGACTTTATTGCATCAGAACAGCACATTCCAATTGGATAATCGCACAGCAAGACCAACTTTGTTCAACAAGAACTGATATTTAAGAAAGTTTAAAGGTTATATTATGTCTCCTAAGTGAGAGAAAGCAAAAACAAAATTACCACCTGGGTTAACCATATTCAGAAATATCCTTAATATCAGCAATAAGGCAACTCTGGAAAAGGGTATAGCCTGCCCAACCAAGGTTTCGAATTTCGTTTTCGGACTATATCTCGGAAGGGACCGAAATCCGAAATTTCGGCGAGATTCGGAAATTTCAGACAAAATCCGGACGAAATTCAAAAACCAAAATTCAAATCCGGATTTTTTTTGAATCGGGAAATCCGAAATTTCGTCCAAAAAACCCAAAATTAATGTTCCCATAAAAATTTTAGACGATGATCAAGTCTGAGGAATTTTTTAAAAAATCTAACAGTGCTATTGTCCTGATAAAAGGCTAATCTGCAAATTTCAACCGAATGGAAAATGGTGCAAACCATGTTAGAAACTTTTGAAATTTTTTGTGGATGGTCCTAACACATCCATAATATTCTCATAAAATTTTCAGATGATGATCAATCTTGAGAAATTTTCAAAATTTCAAATAGTGCTATTGAAGAAGGACTGAAAAATTTCACTTGAATGAAAAATAGTTCAAACCACGTTAGAAATTTTTTGTGGCCTAACTAGGGGTGAAAACGGAATGGAAAGTTTTCGACCATTTCGAAGAAAAACGAAAACGGAAGCCCTTTTTCGGAAACGGAAAATACCGGTACGGAAACGGAAACAGATTTTTTTTTGTCGGAAACGAAAACGGGAGAGCCAATTCCGGCGGAAACGGAAACGGAAATTCCGTATAAGTGAAACCGAAAACTAAAAATGGAAACAGGCCGGAAAGAGAAATGGGCTTGGCCCAAAAATGAGAAAGGAGAGTTTATATTTATTTTCGAATTAAAATAATTTCATAAATACTAATGGTTTTATATAAAATACTAAATAGAGTTCAAAAGTTCTGAAAAAAAATTTCAAAAATACTTTGGAACATTTTGAACCTAGAAAAATTATTTCCAGCATAATTTTGTTTTTATTTTTAATAAATAAATAATTTTTATAAATCTAAAAATAGCAAAATGGTATTTATAAACTCCAGAAAATCCAAGATAAATTTCAAAAAATCATAAATGAACATTGAACAATAATATACTAATTTTTTGGTGTTAAACCTTTGTAGTTGGTGGAGCCAGAGGATATCCATGATAATTATATGGATGGGGACATGATGGTCTGATATGGGAGACAAATAACGTGCATTCAGCTGACAAACTTGAGAAAAAATTTCTAGTGATACCTGTGAACATAATACTATTCTTATGTCCACCGTGGAGGTAGAATAGGCTACATTGTTCTTGTGGTCATGTATATTGTGATTCTCTACTATGTTCTTGTTGAATTTTCGCTTTCATTTCCGTATCCATTCTGCATTCGTTTCCGTCACTATCCGCTTAGGGTTTCGATTTTGTTTAGATTAACGGTAAAAATGAGAAGCGAAGCGGAAACGATCATTTACCGATCGTTTAAAATCGCTTTCATCCCTAGTCCTAACACATCCATAATATTCCCATAAATTTTCAAAGGATGATCAATCTTGAGAAATTTTGAAAAATTCAGACATTGCTACTCAAGACTGTCCGACAAATTGAACCAACCAAAAATGGTCAAAAACACGTCAACATTTTTTGCGGATGATGTTGACCCTAAATCCAATCAAATACAGTGCACAAAAATGAAAATCCAGCAAAAAAAAATCCCGAGATTTTGGCCAAAATCACCGAGATCTTGCCGAGATTCGCATCGTTACTGTAGCAATTTGAATTGTTTTCAAATTTTTTTACCCCGCCGAGATTTGGAGGGGGGGGGGGGTTTCCGAAATCCGAAATCTCGGCCGAGATTTCAGAAATTCGGCCAAGATTTGAATCATTGTGCCCAACCATGCCACACCGACACATCTACAAACTAGAATGGGTTCAACTGTTAAAGCCCTAAAATTGTTTGTGTGCTCCCTTGACAAACTAAAAATGGTTATCCGCATGGAATTGAAAGCAACCCACATATACTCAACACAAACAGTTCCAAATTTTAGACCTCCCACCAAAGTCACTAAATCTAATTTCCCCGTGTGCCCTACCAAACGGCTAAAAGCATGCATTGGCATGCAGTGCGGCCCCTGCCAAACAGACTACGGAGTATTCATAAACACCCATAACTTGCGACCCAGAAAAGAGGTAAGTAATATCACCATCTATTTTTTATTCATGTTTTAATATTTGTGCAACTTTTAAAAAGAAAAGCGTAGAAACACGTGAGAGGTAAAGGATCCTACGGTGGATTCAGTTTGTAACAATTCCACCCTAGGCCGCGGATGGCAGAAAAGACATGTTAACAGAGAAGACTGGAATGCTCACGTACCCCAGGGAGCGTGTGCTTATTGTGGTACGCATTTACCGCCTTGTCAGCCTCATCCCTCGAGGGGCATATCAGGAAGCAGCACCCTGCATTAGGTCCACAAAGACGAAGGAAAAAAAAAAAAGCGTTAGCAATTAGTAGCACTTAGCAGGGCCGGCAAATCTGACTTGCCAATGTCTAAAGTAGCAAACAACTGTTAGGGAGAACAAGGCAACGTATCTAATTTCGGTCCATTCCGACCAAATCTCCACATGTAGAAAACAAAAATTACTTACGATTATTGCACTTAGAACTTGTGAACACAGAGGGGGAAAAAAACCGGAAGCATCGGAATTCTCGTGGGGCAGGATCGTACAAGGCCGGTGGAAACCGACCGGAATGAAAAACCCTCCATGTCTCCATGGCATAGGCTAAAATGAGAACCAAGAGCACCTGATAATCATCGATGCTGATAGTAATTTCGGATTTTTATCACCACAGCTGATCGTCAAGCTCTCCCAGCGACAAGAGTGAACGAACGTAATGTAAACAAAAAAAAAACAAAGAAAAATTACCAATCGCGTTGCGTCAAATTATGCTCAAATGAGGGGGTGGGGGGACTTAGTACCACCAAAAGATGGAATTTACTTTGCCAGATTGGAATCAACCCCTTTGAACAACAGAACTAGGCATGAGGCAGAATCAAAATAAAAAAGACAAGCGAATCCTACGCCAAAATCAAATGTTGAAAACTATAGAGTTAAATCGCCAAACAGAAGTCCAAGCGAAGCTCATCTTAAGATTTTCTGACGTCGACCCGAATCAACTAGCTAGAAATCGGTGCTCCCCCAGGAACCAAAAAAAAAAATCCACGGAAGTATAGCACATTTATGCCTGCATTGCTCCAAAACAAGCTTAGGGCACACCACACACCCACACAAAAATTACGAAAAATATAAATTGTACCGAGAAAACTGAATTCCCGAAGTCAATGCACTGCAAGGCAAAATTAAGAACGGCATTGGAGCAAAACCACTAACTTAACGCAATTCAGACCGACAGAACTCAAAATTGGAGCTCAAAACCCCACTAATAAGAGAATTCGACGCGAGATCTCCCTCCAGCATTGGAGCAAAACAACGCTCACAAAGGAACAACTCAAAAACAAACACGAACACAGTAGGATAATTTTTGGCGCGAGGGAACAGCGCAAAACTCGAATTCCGCGGCGGGATTGCCCCAAATCGAGCCCGCACCGCGGCAGAACACGAGCGAGGCTCGCAGGCCCAGATCCGGGCGTACGGAGCCGCACCTCGGGATGCCTTGGTGGCCTTGTCCTTGATGACGGTAACCTCGTCAACGATGGCCACCTCCTGGAACATGGCGAGCAGCTCCGCCTCCGTCGTGTGCTTGGGCACCTGCCCCACGAACAGCTTCACGCTCTCCTCCTCTCCCCCCGCTCCCCCTCCTCCACCGCCACCTTCTCCTCCCTCCGCCGGCCTCACGCTCTCCTTCTCGCCGTCCTCCGCCATTGGCCGCTAGGGCTTCCGCCGGAGACTTGTCGCCGCTCGCTCGGCTGGGCTGGGCCGCCTCCGCGTCGCCGCTGCGGTTACGCAATTTTTTTGGTTTTTTTTGGGGGTGGGTTTAGGAGTTGGAGCTTGGAGCAATTAATAATTGCTAATGGATATGCATGCAGTTGTAGTATGATGATATACTAATGATGAGATATAGAGAAGAGAGAGGAGTAGTCTGTTTTTCTGGAGGGAGAGCTGAGAAGACAAGGGGGAGGGAGCTTGTCCTTTTGTCATCTTTTGTTGTTGTAACGGTTTTCTTCCATGTTCTTTTTTGTTTCCTCACTTTTCTTTCTTCTAAAAAAAATATAATTTTTTGGTATGCAGCTGTTTCCAGGAAGTAGATATGTTCTTGGGACAGGGGTTGTTCGGAACCGTGATGCGATGTACCGTCCCTCGAGATAAATCATATAAATTTTCAAGTAAACGAAAGAGTAAATAATCATCGTCTACCATTTTATTCATACTTTACTATTTTTATAACTTTTAAAAAATGACGCATGGAAGAACCTCTGTTGATGTGTTCATTTGAATGTGCAAGATGTAGCTATCTATATACGTCCCTTGTTCGACTTGCTATTTATTCTGGTCTTATTTGGGAAGTACAATTATATGTACCGCCAGTCTAGTTTTGCTTTTCCTGGTTTGCTATTAAATTTCGTGCATGGAGAACCTGTAACGGCTTAAGAGTTACTCACTTCGTTTCTGAATAGATGATGTTCTAGGATTTTGCATTTCAATCAAGACACGTGTAAAAATGATCAAATCACCTTCTTTCATTAGCTCACTTATTGCTCTTGGATGGTGTGTATTACTCTATTTCATAGTACTCTCTCCGTTTTTTTATAAGGCGTATTAGGTTTCGTTAGGACAAGACTTTAACCAACAATTACTCTATTAGCATATAATTTTTATGACATAAAATTGATATTAGCATATTTGTATTCAAAGGTACTTATGTATAATTATGTTTTTGTATTGCATAAATGGTATATTAATGAAGTAATCGTTGGTCAAAGTTTTATCCTAACGAAACCTAATACACCTTATAAAGAAAACGGAGGGAGTAATAAATAACATTAGGAATCATGAATGATAGAGTTATGCAAAAGAAAAAATAGCTAAAAGTTATCTTGAAATTGTAGAATGATATATATTTATTAACAAAATTCACAAGCTAGAATAATATGTATTCAGGAACAGAGGGACTTGTCTTCTATCGTGACATATGACAATGATTAGATTTGCACCGGAACGCAGGATTAGGTTAGATAACTAATTATGCATAGTGTGTTTGACTAGCACATATAGTGGAGGTTTGACTAGCACATATAGTGGAGGTCATGTCAACCCACGGGCCACTTCCAAATTGAAACTACACAGCCTTTTCATAAATGTACTCTGGATAATGGAGGGTTAATTGTGAATCTATTATTAGAGCTAAAATATGCCCATCTGCGTTAGGCTCCCAACACGACTACAGTGCTACAGCATAGATACAGTGCTATACGCTCTCTAGACTCTTCTGCACAGAGGCAAAGTCGCCTTTAATTTCAGAAAAACACTTGTCTGTAGTACTCTTTGAAGTGCTGTGCCCTGTGCTGCATCGTATAGGGCAGGATTGCACACACAACCAGGGGAGCGCCAACTTAGGTCAGAGTTGGAGTACCACTACTACTAGTATACTCCGAATTTACTCCTAGCTAGCTGTAGCTTCCTGCCCAAGTGCTGAACAAAACTGGAGAATACCAGGAAGGCAGGAACAAAAGGACGGTCTAGTGTCCAAACCGACAGATCTTTACTGATTAGAGAAATGTTAGAGAGAGAGAGAGCAAATTGCAGTTGTTTAAGGTTGTTTAAGGGGCTTGAGGGAGGGTGATTGCTCCAAACGAGTACTTCTAGGCTGGCTTCCAGTGAGGCCACATGCTGTGTGCCTGCTGCAGACCCGTGGTACAGAACAGGAGTGCTGCTTGAAGTCAACTTACAACCGCCACCAATCTGTCTGTTCCTCTTATCACGCTCACAGCTTGGCTTGGCTAACCCACAATCTTTAGTTGCACCTCTCGCTCCCAAAGCACAATTTGTCGGGTTTTTATTGTGTTTGCTACTATAATTCTCTCCCCTATCTTGACTGGAAAGCTAACATAACCGCAGAATCTGATCTGACGGAGCTCCTGCTTCTTAGCTCTCAGGTGTGTACCGACAAACCTCCCTACAGTATCAGTATGTCCCCCAGCTCCGCCGACGAGTCGAACACACGTGAAGATGGCCACGCCGTTCGTCCCGTCGCGCGACTTGGTCAGCCGCACGTCCGGGATCGTCTGCTCGTCCGTGCCCTGGATGAACTGGATCGCCGGCTTCGCCATCGATCATCACCACCCGCACCGACGGCGACCCGGAGCAGCACGGCTTCGAGGGCCGGCACTGCAGGGAGACGCCGTGGAAGGAGGACTGCAGGCTTTGGCCTGACGAACCTGAAAATGGTTTGGCACATGCATGTATAAGTCCATGAGCAGAAATCGCACCTTGCAATGTTGGTTTGGGACGCAAAAACAGGCAGCAGCACACAACTGGATGCATCGGCTTGCAAGAACATAAAAATGGCCTCAAGTGTGTAGCAAATAAACTGATGAAAAGTTGCACACTAAAGAAGTAAACACCTCAAACAAACAGTTTAGTTTCTTGCTGAAGTGTTTACCGTACAGCCATACAGGTGGAAAGCAACTGAAACGAGGTGGAGTGGCTACAGAATGAACCAACGAAATGATCTAGCTAGGACGCCAGAGCTCATATCAGAAACTGGTTTCGACTGTCTTTTTCAGACGTAAAAGCTCGTTTTGTTCTGAAGATCGACTCAACCCCCATAGGTCCTGGACTTGCGAGACTCACGCAGAAGGCCAAGCTGACTTCTGAGCAAAAGAACTGTATCCTGACCAGGGTTTCAAAAACAGGTGAAAACCGCCTGTACCGCTCCAATTTGAAAAGCAAAATCAAATCGCTCACTTTATCGGTCAAATTCAAAAGATTTTAAAAAAATTATCCAAAAATTTTCTAAAATTAGTATTAATAGCTTTATAATCTCTGGCGTGAATTTTTTTTGTTGTTGAAAAAAACAAAGTTTTGAGACGTTTTTGAGCCATTCAATTATATTTAGTAGCAATATTTGTTGAATTATATTTAGTACCAATATTTGTTTAGTTATATTTAGTAGCAATATTTATTGAAGTATATTTAGTAGCAATGGACGACACCTAAAAATAGTACTATTTGTTCAAGTAGCACTATTTTGTATGCACAAAAATTATCTTACTATGGTATATTTTAATATGTTAATGTTATCCAACATTGAAAAGCTTACTTCTCGTTGTATGCATGTATGAACTACCAAAACTTTAGTATGAAAGTTGTACTCTGTACCATTAATTATATAATGTACTTATTTTGTTGTACAACGTGCAATTTGACACAAACAATTTTTTACAAATTATTTACACAAGCAATTTCTGTAAGGTATTGAAATGTAAATGGTATTGGTATGTCATTATGTGAATGCCTATTTTTGCACTTATTGAATTGATATGAGTACTATTGAAATGAAAGATTATTTGTTGACATATTGTTGCTAAATACCTAATTTACAGCTTGCAATTGTCTAAAATAAGCAAAGGTCACGTTGAAATTTTTTTCCTATTCAGGAAAGATCATGTCGGAATTTTTTCGTGTATCTCCATACTTTTTTATATATTTATTACATTTTCCTTCTTTTTTTGGCTTTTGATAGCTTTTTACAATTTTTACAACATTTTTTTGTGCAATTTTTCTTGATTTTTTACATTATTTTCCCTTTTTTCAACTGTCACTGGTTTTCGCCAAAACCGCTTGAAATTCGAGCCTTTTCGAGCGGTTTTCGTCCAAAAACCGCGAAATCACTAAATGGTTTGACCAGATTTCGAATTCGTTTGACTTTCAAACCATTCAGTTTTGAACGAATTCCGATACCGTTGGGTTGTCGAAATCCGAGTTCGAAACGGTATTGTTAACCCTGATCATGGCTCCTGATGTGGGTAATAGGTAAGCCACATGGATATCTCTTACCAAAAATGCTTCCCTTCAAATGGAAAAAATACATGTGGGCAGTCCTATTTGTCTAGAACTGTCGATTACGCTATATACAGAGTAATTCAACTCCACTTTCATCTAAACCCCGTCCCAGTTTTTAATACATCATGAAGGTTCTTTCTAATCAGCTGTGAACTGATCAATACACTCTCCGAAGAGTATATATCTCTCTGTGACCAGTAGTTCAGCATAAAGCCCAAGCAAGCTACTCTGACGATCTTTCTTTTTTCCTACAACTACAGACAATCAAATCCATTTTCCGAACATTATGAAGCCTGAATCACACAAAAGTAGACGGGCTAACCAAGAACGATCGGGTATCATCTACTCAATTGCTAACTATAGTACACATAAAGCTAACTTACCTCATGTTTAATACAGCCGAAATGACATCCGTAACAAGCATGATGCAACAAAGTTAATTAGAAAGAAAGAAAGAAAGTCACACAGTCAATTCTGAACTACCTAAAGTAATAAAACAGTCCAGGAAACTTGGTATACAGCATCCTGGCATCCATGCATTGCTCCTGACAAGTGCTTATATACAACTACAGGGAAGAAATGGAAATGCAGCTTCAGTGAGAATAAGACCTGCAAGACATCGACGGGGCTGTGCCCGCGCCGAAACTGGTGAGGAAACAGCAAGAGCTTTCATCACCGCGGCCATCCTACAGTGGTGGCTCTTGGAGGAGTTGGGTGAGTGTACATAAGGAAGGAGAGGAAGGGGGAAGTGCAGAGGGGGTTACGGTTTTTAGTGGTGCAGAGGAGGAAGAGAGCGAAAGGAGGGATTGGGTGGTGGTGTGTCCCAAAGAGAGCCATCCATCCCTCTCGCATCTAGTCCTCTCTTATAATTGCTTTTGTCATGCCATCCCTTCAGGTTTGAGTATTTGCATGTATGCTCTTCTCCAAATTTTCTTATTTTATTTTATATAGGGCGAATGTGTAAGTTCCACAAGGTATGAAATATTGGAAGAAGTCCATATAACATGTTAAATTTTTGCTGGAAACTCTATTCAACACATCAAACTATGAAATCAGCTATTCGATCCATTACACTTTGCAATCTAGCTTAAATAACACATTGACTAGGTTTTGCTCGGTGGTATTGATCGTGGGCACGATGAGCAGGTAATTTGGCCACATAGGATAACACACTGGCTAAATTGGGTCAATAATAGGTGGGGCCTAAAAGAAATTCTCCCCCATCGAGCTCTTAGTCGCGCTTCCATAAGCGCTGCCCCCTGTAACTCCCTCCCTCTCTAATTCGATTTGGAGAAGCCCTACAGGCCCCATCTATCATTCACCTAAACTTAGCCAACGTGTCATCCTGCGTGGTAAAATCGCCCACTCATCACGCTACACGGGTAATACTATTGTACAAAAACGGGTCAATGTATTATTTGAACTGGATTGCAAAATTCGGAGGGGTTAGATGTTTGGTTTTATAGTTCGGAGTGCTAGACGAACTTTTGAGCAAAGTTTAGAGTGTTGCATAGACTTTCAAGCAATGCCTAGTTTCATAGTTCGGGTGCCATGTCCAGCTTCAAATGCAAGTAGAGACTTGCAGAAACCTGTGTCACGTTTGAGAGAGCCTGCAACAGGTAATCAGTGACTGGAAGCTGTGTCACACATTTTTGGCGATTTTTGACGCTGTATAGCTTCTATGGTTTTTGACCCGCCCTTTAACAAACAACGCTGTGACCACGGGGCTTCATCAATCCTTTATCTTGCAATATGCCCCTAACTTGGACTGCACCACTCCACATGTCTTGACAGGCATACAAGTTAGAAATAGTCACATAGTAACCACTATTTTCAGGTTCAAGTGAGAGCAAATGCCTGGCAATGGATTCACTCATCTTGAATTCACTCTTGTTACTGCAAGCACTTAACAATGGGCCCCAAACTCCATGCACTTGCTTGGATGGTAAACTATCCAAAAGATTTTGTGCTTCCTGCAGCCGACCAGCACGTCCAAGCATGTCTACAATGCATACATGGTGTTCTGGAGATGGAATAATCCCAAATTTTTCTGACATAAGGTGGTAACACTTCCATCCTTCATCAACAAGTCCAGAGTGACTGCAAGCTGACAGAAGAGCAATGAAAGTGCTTCTCGTAGCTTTCATTCCAGATTCATTCATCTTGCAGAAAAGTTCTATGGATTTGAACCCACGCCCGTGAAATCCAAGAGCTGATATCATGGAATTCCAGCAAGCAATCAATTTTTCAGCAGAGGATTTAAATACTCTGACAGCTATGTCCAGCCTTCCACACTTACTGTACATATCAACAAGTGATGCTGAAATAAAAACATTGGTTTGTAGACAAGACCTGAACACATGGCCATGTATGCTCTTTCCTCGTCTAAGATCTCCCAGTTGAGTGCAACCACAGATAATACCGACTATAGATATTTCATTAGGCACAAAACCCTCCATCTTCTGATAGAACTGCAATGCTCTCGAACCTTCCTTATTCTGTGCGAAACCAGAGATCATACAATTCCAGGAGCACAAGTTTCTATCTCCAAGACTATAGAAAACTATCTCAACACTTCTATTATGTACAAACCGGAAGTACATGGTTAACAAGGCATTCTTCACCCTCAAATTTAATGCAAGCAAGTGCTTTAGTGCGATGCAGTGGATGGATTTTCCTAGGGATTGCATGTTAAGATTTCCACATGCTGATAAAACACTAACTATTGTAATGTTGTCAGGATTAACTAGCAAAGATGAGTGCATGAACTGAAAGGTTTCCAATGCATCTTTGTAGAGCTCATTTTGTACACAACCTACTATGACCGTATTCCATGAAACAATATCGGACACAAACATTATACTTTCCATAAGCAAAAAGGCAGCCAGTGAGTCACCACAGCTTATGTACATGTGCATCAAAGCATGGAATAAGCTATGTTTAAAGCAATCCTTTAAACATAGATCCGGCCTTTTCTCTCAGTGAATCATTTTTTGAGTAACCAGAAATCATCGTGTTCCACGAGATCAGGTCTCTTCTTGGCATTGTCCTAAACAAAATACTTGCAGTAGATGGGTTGTCGCATTTAAAATACAAATCGAGTAAGCTATTTACTATGGAAGACTCCTCATGAAGAAGTCCCTTTCTGATTATGTATCCATGGATTGCTTTCCCTTCACAAAGTAGGCCTTGATCACCACAACCTGAAATTACAGTCACCAATGTGGCAAGATCCGGCTGGTTCTCTGATCTCATTTCCCGAAAAGCAATAAGGGCTTCGCTAACTCTTTCATTCTCTACCAGCTCCTTGATCATAGCATTCCATGATACCAAATTTTTGTTGGAA
The DNA here is from genome assembly GCA_036346355.1 of Rhipidocladum racemiflorum. Classification (NCBI taxonomy): domain Eukaryota; kingdom Viridiplantae; phylum Streptophyta; class Magnoliopsida; order Poales; family Poaceae; genus Rhipidocladum; species Rhipidocladum racemiflorum. The sequence goes on from CM070569.1 coordinate 54,313,016, forward strand.
GTGCTCATAAAAACCTTCTCTGCGGCTTCTGGAAACCCAAGCTCAGAATAAAATGTTATCAGGGAATTTGCCACCGAGCAAGACGCAGTGTCCTCATAACCAAGTTTGACCACGCAGCTATGGACAGACTCCCCAAAGGAGAAAAGATCACCCAGATGAGAGCAAGCTGAAAGGATAGAAGACAGGCTTACCTCATCTGCCTGAATAGCCAAACGGGTCATTTCCCTGAAGTACCATGCTGAAACCTCAGCGAGTCCATTAAATAAGCTCCCACTTATCACAGAGTTCCATGAGGTAGTGTCCCTATATGGCATCCTCTGAAACACAGCCACCGAAGAGTAAAAATCTCCGCACTTCGCATACATGTCGATGAGTGTATTCCAAAGGCTCAGATCAGTGTCGAGGCATCTTTTCATTGCCGCGTCATGAAGGGCCATCCCACGCTCCAAGTTGCCATCACGGGACGCCCCTGACAGCATGACGACCATGGTGGTCGAATCAAACACACCGAGCACGTCCACCATTCGCCGGAGAAGAACCACGGCATCATTGTAACGGCAATTCAGCGTGAACGCATTGATCGCAGCGTTCCACATTATCACGTCCAGGGTGACAGCCTCGCGGAACAGCGCCAGCGTGGAGCCCACGTCGTGCGCCCTGGCGTAGGCAGTGAGGACGGATGTGTGAACGGGCGGATCCAGCACGGTGCCGGACTTGAGAGAGGTGCAGTGGAGGGGCGCGATGGTGCTCGCGTCCTTGGAGGCGCTGATGAGGGCGCGTACGACGGAGCTGGATCTGCAGCGCATTTCGTCGAGCAAGCGGTGGGGCGTCGGCCGGCGCATGGCGGGAGCGGGCGGAGTGGAGGGATTCGAGAGGCAAGGTGGTTTGGTTGGCTGGCTTAGTTGTGGCGGGAAGGCTGGGATTTGTAGTGGTGAGTAGCCTGCGAGTTGGGCGTAGCATCCACTGTCGCGGCATTTCGAGGTTTGCTTAGCCGCTCTTCTCTCGGAGGTTCTTGATGCATTGGTGACGTCTGGGAGTAGAGAGTTCCCAGTAGAAGAGAAATTTGGCTTCGCAACACGTAACTCGTTGACAATTCACGAATTGACACTCTAATTCATGCGGTTCATAAAAATTGACACGAATCAACTAATTCTTTAGCCCAGTGACACTCCTGGCCTTTTTTCATAATTTCTAGATTTTTCAAATGATTTTAACACTGTTTGGCTGGTGAGTTTCCCGTTTTGCCCCTGGTTGAGCTCCCGTTCTTTCCTGTGCTCGGCATTCTTCCTCCTGGCGCCGCCTCTCTCCTCGTACAGAGCTGTAGCTAGGGTTGGGGTCCTCCCTCCGGCGCTGCCTCAGATCCACCGCCGGTCCTCCCTCCGGCGCCACCCTGAGGTCCGCCTGTCCGAGCTGCCCCAAAGATGGCAGGTTCGGAACCTCCCATGGACGGGATCCCTCCCCTCTGCTTGTAAGTGCGAGAGCTTCCCCTCTCTCTTCCCTCTCTCCCAGCCCCTCCCTCCCCCAAATCTCTTTGCTTGATTTCGGATTATGCAGCGATCTCCTATGCGGCAGGACCCTAACTGCTCTCTGCCATTTTTGGTAGGGCTCGGGTTCAGCCTCTTGACGACGATGCTAACACCATTCAGGCACATAGTAGTTGCTTTAGTAACTCAAATGGCAGCAGTGTTACAAACCCGACTGCTGGTAGTCAGGTTCAAGGGGATCCACAGGTTCAAGTGCCCAGAGTGTTTGATTGGGATAGTTTGCAACTTGAACAAAATTAGGATGATGTGTTTGGGGATGGGGGACCATTTATCAGTGAGGACCAACTATTTGAACATATGGGTTTGAGGGAGGAGACAAATGAGAGAGGTAATGATGGGGCTGCTGCAGATTGCCATGACAGAGGGAATGATGTGGGTGATGCTAATTGCCATGAGAGGGAATGATTGGGTTGTTACTGATTGCCATGATGGGAATGATATGGAGGGGCTGGAGTGCTGGACAGTGATGATTTTGAATCTAATGAAGATGTGACTAATGCAATTCCTGGTGAGGATGCTGTCAAATATGATCAGGAGAATCCACCAATGGCAGTTGGCAGCTTATATCCTACCATGGAAGAGTTCAGAATGGCACTAAGGCAGCATGCAATTATGGGCCAATTCGAGGCGGTCACAGAGAAGTCTGAATCTAATCGCTATATGGGCTTTTGCAAAGCTCGCGGATGTCCATGGGCTATAGTTGCAAGGCTCACTTGAGACGGAAAATCTGTGAGGGTGTGTGATATATAATTTTTTCATACAATTCCTTTGCTATTATAGCTTACCGATAAATGTGCATGCTGTTTATGCAGGTAACTAAAAATAAATTTCATCACTTGTGTTTGTCAACGGGCAGAATTAAGTCAAGCATGGCTTCATACAATTGGGTTGCAGAGAAGGCGGCTCCTTTTCTTAAGTAACATCCTAACATGGGTACAAAGGAACTATAAGAGAATATAGAGCAGAAGAATAGTGTCAAATTAAGCTACTGGACAGTGCGGAAGGGTAGACAAAAGGCAATAGACAAGTTTTTTGGCAAATGGGTGGAACGTTTTGAAATGTTGGTGAGATTTAAATCTGAGGTGGAGAAGAGGAGACCTGAAAGTGTTTGTAGAGGTTGATGTACAGGCAGATGGAGAAGGAATTTATTTCCATAGATTCTTTTGTTGTTTCCAGCCTTGTATAGATGGTTTCATCAACGGGTGTCAACTGTACTTGAGCATAGACATCACATCTCTAAATGGTAGGTGGAATGGCCACCTAGCTTTTGCCACAGGAATATATGGTCACAACTGGATGTTCCCTGTGGCATTTGAGTTCTTTCAGCCTAAAACCACTGATAACTGGACTTGGTTTCTTGAGCAGCTCAAGAAATGCATTTGCATTCCATACTTGGCAATAAGCTCAAATGCATGCAAGGGCTTGGAGATAGCAGTGAAGAATGTTTACCGTTGGGCAGAACACAGGGAGTGCTTCAGGCACCTGATGGATAACTTTGTTAAGAGGTTTCAGGGTCCAATGTTTGGAAATATGTACCCTGCAGCTAGAGCATATACCGAAGATAGATTTGAGCACTATATGAACAAGATTTATGACGCATCTCCTGAAGTGAAGCCATGGTTGGAAAGATATCACTCTCTGCGCTGGATGAGAAGCAAGTTTAGTGAACAAAACAAGTGTGATTATATCACAAATAATCTTGCATAGTCATAGAATAATTGGGTGAGGGAAATAAAAGGCCTCCTAGTTGCAGATCTAGCAGACACTATCAGGTCAAAGACAATGCAGTTGTTTGCAAGGAGGAGGAAAATTGGTGAGAGATTGCAAGGTGAGGTACTGCCTGCTGTGATTCATCAACTAAATGCACAGACCAGGGCATTGTCACACTTCAGTCACAGATGGGGGTAATGGATCAGCATAAGTGAGTGAGATAGGTGATGACTTCGAGGTGGTGAGGCATGTGGTGAATCTGGCTACTCATGAGTGCAGTTGCAGACAATGGCAAGTCTCAGGAAAATCAATGGAGCTTGAACTTACACACAGCTAAACACCGGTTGGGCTCTTGGGGAGCTCAGCTTCTCATCAGAGTCTTGTCAAGCTTGTTCAACATCACACAGCAAAATAAAATCTTATCTTTTTCTTCTTTTTGATGGGGACAATAGAGGAGGGCCTGTCTGAAAATTATAAATTAATTAATATGTAAGTACATAATTTAATTAAATACATAAAAGATCCATAGGATCCAAACAACCTCTAACATAGGTTAGCTACTAACTCAAGGTAACCAATTACGAAATGAATTAATTCATTTAATTTCTCCTAGTCCAGCATTCCAAAGTATCAACCATCTTAGAAGAAATTATGAATTTCAATGATTCCAAATCCATTAGCACCTCTTCCACCTGAACTTGTTGGGAGGAATGGTTTCAAAAATGCACTTGTTTATTTAAGTCCATATGTTCCAGTAGCCTAAAGTAATAACTTCCTTGATAAATATATAAGCAGATCCAACTTGTGACTTAGCAAGAGACAACATGTCCATAATCTGTAAAGAAGTATTCCAATTTATGTGAATCAAATTCAACAATCTTTGCTAAATTGGGACTCAAAGACATCCACTCCTGCAGAACTTAATTGTTACGGAGCACACTGTGAACATCATCGACTTTAAAGTTTTTCCGAAGCATCATACCTCTGGTGTTAATTTTTTTCATAAAGAATAATCCATAAGAACACTCTATGTTTTAGCATGTATTTATTTTTCCAAACCTATTGAAAAATGGGATAAATTTGCAAATTTCGAGAGAAAGCCAAGTAAGTCTTCATTACCGAAAATAATTCTAAGCCCCAAATAAATGACCTTAAGTCCTGATTGCTACTAGAATTCATCGAAGACTGTCTCGTCTGCAATTCTTGAAGTTGATCAATAGCAATTTCTGATAAGGGAGAATAAAGGGTTGATATGAATCATCTGAAACTAGCATATCGCTCTTGATTACATAAGAATAGAGCTGGGGATAATCTCTCTGAGAATTAAGTTAAGCCATAAGTCCTTCGAAAACAAAATTAATTTGTCTAGCAATAGCTTTAAACCAAATCAATTATTTTAAAACATCCTTCCACCGATCGAAAAGTTCTCATCTTGCTATTGCACCGAATGATGCACCCGCTAGCTGGTAGAAACTTCTTTTTAACCATGAACAGCACCTCGTAATAGGAACAATTGATAATTTATCCTCATTTACATGTGACATTGATCATTTGCCCTATAATGTCTCATTGACATGCGGGCTCTGGAGCCACATGTCAGTGAGACACATGTGACAAGTGATCAATTGCACAATGAAAAAGGGGGCAGATGATTAAATCTCTCCCTGGTAATATTGTTGGTGTCACCTGGAGGGAGTGAGAACCCGAGTACAAATGGACATTGCTGCACGTGAAGAGGTTGGCAGCAAGACATTGTCGGTCGACCGATCCCATCTTGATCTTGTTCAAACCACACGGATGTCTTTTTCCTATCATTGGATGCCCCTACTTGCAGTTGTGTGCACCACCTTCTTCCTATCTTTCTTCACACGTACACGCCATTTCAACTTTGGTGGATTCTTTTTTATTCAGGAGCTCGTGAGATTTAGGGTATTGTGAGAGTGGTTAATTGCCTTCTGCTTTAGACTCAGATGGAAGTGCCCTCCCAGTACAATTGCTAACCAACATGCATGTGAACTTACTGGCGTGAGAGTAGAACAGTAAAATGAGCACGATTAAAACGGCAATATATGTAAACAGCTTGTTCTTTGTCACAGCTTGTCGATGATAGCTAAGATCCTATTTGGCAGAGCTCTAAATTCCAGCCCTACCTCTGATCTGAAATTTGTAGACTAAAATAAAATTAATTAAGTTTACATTTTTATTCTAGAATGTAAACAAGATGACTTACCTAAACACTCTTAATATATCCATAGCTCCAGCTCCATGAATCTAGTGGAACTAGGAATACTTAGCTCTATCAGATTCATGAATTCCGATAAAGTTAGAGCTCTGTTGCTAAGACCAATGAACAGCTGGTCTCGCAGCTACTGGTTCTGGACTTCATTATTAAGCTATTTTCTAGGTTGTCTTTTAGCTTTAACTTGTGCAGTTTTTTCTAAAAACTTCAGCGAGAGTTGGAAGAAAATAACTGCTGCAAACCATTAATTTCTAAAAAGAAAACCGCGTCGGATTGCAAAAACTATTTATCCATTTCCTTGACATGTCGAACATGCATGACCGGCTCCACAGCATAACTCTGATTAGGAAAATTTTTATCGGCTGGTTACCAGAAACAACAGTCAATGTTGTTGCTAGATCCTAGATGCATCGTTCTTCAGAGGCCACGTGAGCTTCTCTTATCATGGCTTAAACTACGAGATCACATGCCTGCTGCAGTTGATCATGTCTTAAAAAAAGTTTTATTTCTTGGCAAAGTGTGGCAAGACAGGAAGCTTTATGCTAATCATGAGGTGATGATCAACCTAAAGAAACAAAGAAAGCAAGAATAGAGGATTTTGATGTGGAGTTCCAGTTGCATACTACACCTTTTTTTTTGGGTAAATTATGATGTTCTCTTTTGGATTTTTCAAGTCTTTTATTCAAAAAGTCGCAGAAAGGGAACTGCCACACTTTTTTCAGGTTACACGCATTTATGAACGAGAAGGAATAAAACTACTCCCTAGCATGTACCACTAACGATTTAATCAGCTGGAAGCTGGAAACAATAAGATAAACACCATGATTACTAAGGTAGAGCCACCGGATGCAGTTATGACTGACTCGTGGGGCTCATCAAACCCAAAATATAATTGGTTCATGGCAGAGTATGAAACAAGCACAGGAAAAATGCAATTTTTAACGAGAAACGGCGGCGCAATCAACTGATAATCCCTCCAATTTTTACGACAAGAATGATCCAAATAATCCCCACAAGACAGAAACTACAAAATCAAAGAGCTATAACATGTAGCGCCTCCGCTCCGGGAACAAGTAATCAACCAGAAGGATAGAAATTTACAGGAGAGAGGTTTAAAAAATTGTAACAAGAAGTAACAATCGTCTTCTACACAAGGCCAAATGGCCAATAGTGCAAATGCAAAGCCAGCCAAGCAACAAATGGCCAGCTTTTGCTGACAGCATGGCTGAAGCATCCGAGATGGATGCATGCGTTTGCTCCAGCGGCTGCTGCTGCCCCATCCATGGCAGCTCACCCACTCCACTACACCAACCACATGGCCACTAGCCCCACGGGGAGCGCCCACGCCACGTGCGGCGCCCGGGGCGGCGGAGCGGGGGACTGGGCCGCGACGGCGGGCGCGGAGCCCAAGGGCGCGAGCGCGGAGTCGGGCTCGAGCGCGTCGGGGTTGGGCGGGCTCGGGCTGGACGGGATGGTCACGTCGGACGGAGGCGGCGCCGGGGCGACGTCGTCGGCGCCGGGGGAGGGGAGCACCGGCATTACGTCCGGCGGGAGCGCCGGGGGGAGCGCGGGGTGCCTGGGGAGGCGCGGCAGGGGGTACTCCGGCGCCGCGGAGATGGCCGACGTCCGGAGCGCGGCCGCGGGCGTGCTGGCGGCGCGGAGGACGAGTACGGCGAGGCCAAGGAGGAGATGCCGGCCGCGCGCGCCGGTTCTTGCCATTGTTTGCTACGCGTGGTTGAGCCCTGAGCGAGCGTGTGCGGGTTGGGTGGCAGCGACTAGCGAGAGCGAGAGTATCTATCGATTACCCCAGGATGATTTGTGTGAGCGAGCTAAACGGCGAAGGAGGGGTTGAAGGAGGGGTTGGTTTTGGTCGGTCGGGGTGGTGGGCACGCACGGCACATGCATCTTTCCCGGCGGCAGTGCACGCACGGTCGCGCTCTGTTGAACGGCGAATAGCCAGCTCGGTGTCGCACGAAATCTAGCGTCCTTTGGCTTGTTCCTGCTTTGTAGATTCAAACGAGAGCTATCCCATCGATGATTTAGCCCTGCAAAAAGCAAAACGCAAAAAAAAAAAGAATGTAGCGTGGTCAGGACTGTAATGTTGGAACGTGACAGAAGCGCAAGAGCGAGGACCCAGGAAAACAGAGACGACAGAGGCGAGGAAGATGGAAAACGTTTTCACATCAAGGAGATTTGTAACTCACCTAGCGGTACTTCTATGCATTTACTCTCAATATAAATTACATAAATTTTGAAGCAAACGAATGGATAAGTAGTCAACATCCACTTTTTATTCACGCTTTAATATTTTTAAAACGTTAAAATAGTGACATCTCCCTAACTTGCACCATCTCTCCACTTTTACTTCACCCGCCACACCGCAGGGTATGAAACTATGAATGATAGCACTCTCTCGGTTTCGCTATATTTATCCACAGCCCATCATGTGTACTAACCAAATAAATCACTAAATTGAATTAATGAGAAATGGCCATGTGCACTCTTATAAAATGATATGCTAAAATCACTAACTTTTTCAAAGCATTTAAGTAGAGGTAGAGAGTGGAACTATGAAAACATTACAATAACTATGCTCTTGATTCACTCAATGGACAAACTATTTTGAAGACTTAATCCCGATGAAGGAGCGTAGAAGACTGATCCACAACCATTGACAGTGGCGGGAAGGGTCTTAGAGGAGACTACAAACTCCTTTTACCAATGAATAGGGCATTGTCTCTTATGCTTGCCACGGTAAGGTCAGCAAGACTGTAGCCTAAAAATGTGCAAATATCCTTGCCCTGAATCAAAGGAACCAATGTCTGGTTTATTCGGGATTTTTCTCTAGCTTAAAATTCAATTAATTAGGCTTTTTCAGAAGTTATATACCTTCATATAACTAAAGGTCAAAAGCCACATGAGATGTGATCTTTTTGGCTTATTGATGGTTGATTTTAGAGTAAAATTACTCAAATCTACCACATATAAAAATGGGTTGCTTTTAAGCTGTCTAAGACAAAAAAAGAAAAGAAAAGAAAAGAAACTAGCTTAATTATAGCAAGTACAATAAGGCACCTCACCTTACTCTTTAGCTTGTACACGTCACTTTGTCCTATGTGGAAGAGTGAGAAAAGAGAAGATAACTGACTCTTATTTAGTATCTAGCTTTGCACGGGAGCATAGATAAATTATTTATATACAAAAAAGAAGAGATAGTTATTACACATCATTTAGAGACAACCTTTAGAGATATTTATTATACAAGCTAGCTTTTTGCTTACTCTAGATAATATGGATAAGAGATGGAGTAAGCAGATCTTATAGCTTAAAGATAGCCTTTTAGTTTATGACTTATGGTGTTTGGAAAGGCTCAATTAAAAAGCAATCAATTTATTTAAGCTTTGACTTTCTGGCATTTAAGTTTGAGTAGAAAAAAAACCCAAATAAATAGGACATAGATGCCCCGTCTCAAACAACTAGTAGGACCGGACCGTTGGGCCATATTTTGGGCGAAATCTCAATACGATGGAGCCATATTTTGAGTCAAACAACGGGGGGTTTGCCGCACCACCATATTAGAACTAGCTCGATCGATAGGAGGATGGTAAAAATTAAGGTCAATATTAGAGCTGCCAATCACGAGGTTGTTCAGGATCTCTCTCGTCCATGGGTGAACATGCCGCGTGTTATTGGATAGGCAGCCTAAAACTCGATCACATGGCTTGATCAACGCGATCCATCGATCGAGACTGGAGAATGTGTGTGAGAGGTGTTTCTATGCTCTTCTTTTTAAAAATTACACAACTATTAAAGCATGAATGAATGGTAGATGGTGATTACTTACCCCTTCGCTTGCTTTAAGATTTGTGCACTTCTCGATGTGTGACGAATGAAGAAAGCTCTGGTGATCGATGGCTTAATGATGATAATGAAAATGGGTCTAATCTGAAGAGCATTTACAGAGTCTACACCATCATCTTCTACATCATCATTTTGGTGATGACTAAGCATGATAAAAATGTAATCAACCCCGCTCTATCGTACGAGAAGCTTGTCGATCGAGACCATTGAGGAGATCAGTACGGCTCTTGGCAAGGAGAAACATAAATTCAAAGTGTTTAAGAAAGCACGATTATCCACGATTAACATCGAGTTTGATGAACTTGGCATGACATGCATGCATGTAATCTTGTGTTCGTCTGATCTGGTAATAGCGGGTTTACCATTTGTAGTTTATTTTCTACTCTGGTCATCTGATGCACCGTACTGTTGACTGTATTGGTGGCATCAGAAACGAGAACAAGAGGGAGTTAGACCTGAATGTCGTGTAGTGTCATCGATCGGTATCTACCACTACCCTCCTGGAGGATCTGGTTTTAAAACCTAGAGGTTCTTCAAATTGAAGAATCAGTTAAGGTGTTGTTAGTTTGATTTTTGTTTTTGTTTTATAATACAAGTTTATCTCTCGATCTCTGTATCATGATATTTTACATAGCCTATCGTTTATTACAAAGTTACATCAAAAATTGCTGTAAAAAAGATACAAACCAAATATTGCAAGAAGTTGCAACAAGCCAAAAAAAAACATGAAGCATAAAGTCTCAATCCGCACACAGCCTGTTACTGAATCTCCACACATGCCTACTGAAGAGACCTGAGCACAATTTCTAGCGATCTGCGTGCTGATAACATCACCTCCTAAGCCTCCTGAAGCTGTAGCATAGACCACAAGCGCAACCAATTGGTGCAAACATATATAACCTACAATGGATTATAGATTTGTTGCCTATCAAAAATCACATCATTTCGATATAGCCAAATTGACTAACACAAAGCGGCAGCCCTGACCAAAATTTGAGCCCTTAATTTCTTTCCCAACCCCATTAACCAGCTCCCAAACAAATTGGTCATGCTACTAGGAGGTTGCAAATTAAAAGCCGCTTGTATGATATGCCATGCGAAATGAGCAAACTTGCAGTCAACAAAGAGATGTATAGTTTTCTTATTGTTACAAAGAATAATATTTTTTGTTACCATTTCAATTCCTTTTGTTGAGGTTATGTTTTATCAAAATTACCCTACGACGTAAGTACCAGAGGAAAATCTTTATTTTTAATGGAACCTTAAGCTTTCACAATTGTCGATTTGTAAGTGGGACATTTTGATGCCCTAAGGCTATATACATCGATTGAACAGAAAATTAACTATTCTGGTGTAGATTCCATCGAAAAGCACCCCGATCTGGTGACAATTGCACCTCAACAATCTTTGTAACAAGCTCATACCAGACCATTAAATTATGTCCCGTAATTGTTCTCGAAAAAACATATTGAGTCAGACAGAACACATTACTCCAAGCAGCGTGACATGTTAGTTTGATTTTGTTCTTGATTGATAAATATATCCTTACAAATATTCAACAGTGGTAGCAATTGTATGCTCTGCCTCTGCTAGGACAACCTTTTTAGTTGTGTTACGGTCCATGGTAAGAAATTTATGGCTATACATTGGATGCTAATTCATCTCAGATATCCCAACGGCAAATTTGGCGCCGTTTGGACCTTTTTGTGCGTAGATCACCCATGCAATTTCAGAATTTAAATCAACAGTCTAAACCAAGGAAAATCGAAACTCCATGACCAATTTATACGTCCAAATGCACCACCATTCTTGTTCTTGTTTTTTCGGTTGGTTCTACCGAGAATCCTTGGACTTGCTCAAGAACAGAAGTGCATATCCAATCCAACAAACTGATGGGCCAGGCGCACAAAACGAAGTCTGGAATGAGCTACCCTGCACATCAGGGGGTTCCAATCTCCGTATGGGCTAAATATCCTAACAACAAGCTCTATCTAACCTGGGACGGGCCCCCGTCTGCGAGCGATGGGCACCGTGCATTGCCGTCTCCGTATCACATGTGAACCCCAAAACGGGCCCGGGCTGGAAAATCCTGACGAGCACAAGCCCGCACAGGCCCGCGCACAAACACCAAGATCAGAGCCTGAGCTAAGCATATCACTGTGTCCGTCTCCCTCCCGTACCCTGTCATATCATGATCAGACCTTTGAGGTTTGAGCGATCGATCCGAGGGGGAAAAGGCGAAAAGGCTAAAAGAAATATCTTTCCCTCTCCACCAAATTATCCAGCACTAACAACGAAAGAGGGATCGATCGACGGCGATTAGCGCACGGTACCTGCGGTAGTAAGTGGGAGGCGGGAGCGCTTGGAAATATCTTAAGACTACTAATTAGCTCCGTTGCCAATTTCTTTTTTAAATCAACCCTCTCGCTGACATAATTATAAAAATAGCCTACCTCAATCACAAAGACACCGATAAGTAACAAGTGTCATCTACCGTACCCGTATACCACGGTAAGAGCCTATACCCCCGGCAGCCCGGTAACAGCTCGACAGCAAGAAGCTGAGCTCCCCAGGCACGATAGCAAATCCTACCGAGCTATCCTAGCTCGGTAGCCAGCTTCGCCGCACCCATCCCCCTCCTACCGCGGTCGACCGTGCTGCTGAGGTATATGGGCGCGCCAAGTGTCATCTGTCGGTACTTCTACGATGGGAGAGGTGGCTATTTTTGTAATTGTAATCACATGGGGTTATATTTACCAATAAATGTATCAATAGAGCTAGAAAAGCCAAGGCTTCGAAGTATCTAATATAGGCACGGTTTGGTCTGGAACGAGCGGCTGTCCGTTGGAGGATGAAACCTCAACCACCACAGAAATAATGTCAGTATCCGAAGAAAACCATGTTCACGCACAAAGAATTATATGGTGCATGATTTTTTAGGATGAAAGGGAGATGTTCTTAATATATGTACGCTCTTTCGGAACAAAGAGACAGAAAAAAGAGTGTGCTTTAAACAGCTAGAAAAATACATCCTTGTGACTATCTCATATTATCCGCTTTAGACCTGCTCAATTATGACAATCTTTATCTTTTTAAAAAGTGTAAGACAGATATACAAACGTAACACACACAGTAGTCACATCACACACGCCATAATGGTACCATAATGATACAATGTGCAACATTTTTAACCAGGCCAAATATCGTATAATGTAACGACGTTTCGTAGCACCATTGAAGGACTTTTCATATATAGCATCACTGAACCATGTATGAATACTGTAATCAAGAAATAGAGTACCCGTGTCCCATACATGGGAACCTCCAGTGAACACCTACTAGGAATGTATACGCGGTGCGAATATATACGATGAATTCTCTCTAGGAAATTCAATGGTTCCTCTCTAATCTTTAGGTACGAGGGTCTCACTAGAGATGGCAACGGGTCCGGGTCCCTCCGGGTCCAACCTTCGTGGATCCGGACCCGAGACCCAAAATATGGACCCGGACCCGAGACCCGAAATATAGACCCGGACCCGACGGGTACCCGGACCCGAACCTATTATTAAGTATACATGCATGAGGTATTCAAATAAAATAAAAAAAATTAGCAAGAATGAGGCTTGAACACAAGACCTCTTGATTCAATCACATGGTTCCTTCCATTGAGCTATGGTGTGGCTTGGGACAAGGGTGCATGCTAATCTATTTTGAACTAACCTTACCTTCTATCTCAGAATCGGGTCCGGGTCCGGGTACCCACGGGTCCAACATGAGACCCGGACCCGGACCCGTCGGGTCGGGTACCCACGGGTACCCGGACCCACGGGTATTTTTGCCATCCCTAGGTCTCACTATAAGTTTTCCTTTGGCACAAATAGGACACATGAACTCTTCAGGTTTAGGAAAGTTTGTAGTTTTTACGTTATGACCTGCATAATTATTAATTATTCTTTTCATCATATTTAACCCAGGATGACCTAATCTATCATGCCAAATTTAAATATTTCTAAGTCTTTAAGGATGGTTTGCATCGCAATATAAACTTCAAGTTTTATGTATGTATAATATAACCCGGAGTAGAAGGAAGAAAGTTTTTCAACCACACGTTTATTGCACCCATTTGACTTAGACATAAAAAGTATTCAGTACCATCCTCACTGTCAGTTTTCATATGGAAACCGTTAAGATGAATGTCTTCAAAACTTAACAGAGTACGACTGAACTCAGGGTATAATAGGGCATTCTCAATTATTATACGAGTGCCAATAGGGGGAACTATAATGGCTCTTCCAATGCCAACAATGAGTGCATCGCTTCCGGCGATGGTCATAATATTTCCAGTTTTCTTGGTCAAAGTCTAGAAATATTTAGTCTCCCTAAGAATGGTATTCGTGGTGCAACCGTCTACAAGACAAATTTCCTCTTCCGCCATTGGATTATATGATGTTATATATTAAAGGAATAAATTCAATCAACTCAATTATTGTAACATGAACATATTGAAAGTATATAACAAGCATAGCAAAAAAAAAACAAAACAAATATTCTGGGAAAAACACTTTATTGAATTACTATTTGATAATCGCTCAACAGGAGCGTAGACCAAATGGTCATGCATGAACATAGATATTAAACTGATAAAACGAGGCTCTTAAGGAGACTCACCTAAGGAATGCGACATAAACTAAAAAGGGGTCCAGGGAGAATATTGCAGATCTCCATATAAATCATGTTCATCTTCCTAAGGAACATTGGTATTCTTCGGGAATTCCACAAGTTCAGCACCAAGACGATCATCTTCATCCATGAGCAAGTTTCCATATCCGAGAAGGCTCTTTTTGAACTCGGTCGTGGGATCAGTGACATTGTCATCCATCTTCTCACTTTCTTAGCATAGATATTGAAAGTTTGGTTTAGATCTATTCAGTAGATAATTATCACAAATTTTTCAGAATTTTCCTAGCATTTTAACAATTTTCTGTTAATTATTTTGTAATTTTCAACATTATTTAATAACAGAAAATAAATTCCAACATAAATTATGAGTGGAATAATGCTAAGTAAAATAATCCAGAGACATGGTGCTCATAAAATGCTATCTGAAATTTTTTAGAATTTTTCTAGCATTTTCCATAATTTCTACTAATTTCTAAGCAATTTTCAGAATTACTTAATGACAGGAAAATTACATTACAGCAAATATCATCATGAAATAATGCTAAGAGAAAAAATAAAAAGAACTTAGGGGGCAAAAGGGTAATTATGCCCCTACTACAACCGGACTTGAACCGGTTTTGAGTCCGTTTCTCAGGCAAAACAGAGAAGTTCGACCAGGACTTCAATCGGGCGACCGAAACGGCTGCTGGCGACGTCGGCGGGCGAAGCCAAGGAGGCGCGGGCTGGCGGGGCCTATGGGGCACAACTGTGCGGGCCGGCACGGTCGCGGCAACAAAGCAGCCAGCGGCGCTACACGGGGCCGAAGGCAGCCGGTGGGGTGCACGGGACTAGAGGCAGCCGGCGGGGCTGCGACGGCACCTGTGGGTCCAGTCGCTGGTAGGAGCGGCGGAGCATAGCTCGTGCCCGGGATGCGGTGGCAGCATACGGGGCCGCGGCACAGTCGCGCGGTGGAGCTGAGCGCGCGGCCGGGGATCGGCGACGACCTACGCGAGTTTAGGACAGAAGCGGCACCAATCGAACAGCTGAGACGGTGGTCGGCCCGGAGCCGGCGGGGCCAAGCGGGACGCTGCGGCCGGCGGATCGCTGCGGGCGAGGCGGAAAAACCATGCGCAGGGCCGAAGCCGAGTTGGCCGAGCCGCGTCGACGGGCGCCGGTGTGAACGGCCAGCGGGGGCCGGTTGGCGCGGGTCGAGCGGTCGTCGGGGGTCGGCGGACGCGGAGCGAGCGGCCAGAGGGGCCGTGCGGCGCCGGTGAACTCAGGGGCTTACGCTCACCACATCGCTGCCAACACATGGTGAAAGCTGGGCCCACCCATCATCCTGCGCTTGACGAATCCATGTCTATACTCTAGAGAGCACTTGCATCTATGGACAAAAAATCTAGTCATATTAACTACCTTATAAGGGAAGGAATTGGAGGCTTCTCAGCCCCCTCCACGTCATCTTCCCCTATTTTGCAAAAAAGTTCCTCATTTTTCTTCAAATTACGGATATGTTCATGTAGATTACAGAGAGGTCCTTCGTGATTTTTTGTGAGTGCAAAAAAAAACTTTTCTAAATCGCGTTTAGATCCATGGTTCATATTAACTACCTTATAAGGGAAGGAATCGGAGGCTTCTCAGCCCCCTCCACGTCATCTTCCCCTATTTTGCAAAAAAGTTCCTCATTTTTCTTCAAATTACGGATATGTTCATGTAGATTACAGAGAGGTCCTTCGTGATTTTTTGTGAGTGCAAAAAAAAACTTTTCTAAATCGCGTTTAGATCCATGGTTCATTACTTTACGAGAACAACCCCCTCCCCCCCCCACCCGCGCGCGCTAAATACAAATCTCGAACAAGCCCTTTTCTAATTTTTCAGGATAGCAATCAGGTCCAAAAAGGTAACAAACAGGTCTTCGTCCCTTACGTCCAGGTCCCTTTTTCGTTTTTCCAGAAAAAAAAAATTTCGTCAACAGAAAATATATGTACAGCTCTATCTCTAGACTTTTTCCCCAACTCGATCTCTAATATTTGGATTTTTTCCCCGACTCGATTTCTAATATTTTACGAAACATGTATTATTACTCGGTGAACGCATAGAGTGTTAAACTCGACAAAAGAATGTTCGCATCTCTAATAATTTCTGGAACATTGTCATTTCTCCGTTTTGCCGAAAAAAAATGTTTTCGTCAATATAAATTTATGTACAACTCTATCTCTAGACTTTTTTCTCCACTCGATCTCTAATCTCTAGACTTTTTGTCCCCAACTCGATCTCTAATATTTTCCTAAACATGTATTATTACTTGGTAAACGCATAGAGTGTTAAACTCAACAAAAGAAGGCTGACTGGGTAATAATAGAGTGTTAACCAAATTCGTCAAAAGAAATATGTGTACAACACTATCTATTTTTTTGTATCTCGATTTCTAATATTTTCTGGAATAAGAAACATGTGTATAGTTGTATCTCTATAGTTTTTTTTTTCAACTCGATCTATAGTATTTTTTGAAGCATGTATTATGACCGGTGAACGTATAAAGTGTTAAACTTGGTAAAAGAAGATCATTTCTCCATTTTTTTTCGAGAAAAATATATATTATGTATTAAAGTTGGGAGGTTTGAGGACCTTAGAGAGTGTCCAAGTGCCACTGCAAAAAAATCCTTCGAAGATTTGGAAACTACGTCTTTGTCTATTTTTTCGTCTCGGTCTATTTTTCTAAAAAAAAAATTTATTCAAGAATACCGCTCTGAAAGACCCACAAAAAATTAAGAAAATACATCTCGGCTCATTTTTTCTTAAAAAGAACGCAAATTCGTTTTTCGTTCGCGCGCGCGACGTGTGCCGCGCTTATCTTCCTAGTGTTACAAACAAGTACTCCTGTACCACCCCTTGGAAACAAAAGCTACTCCAGTACTAATACTTGTCTGTGAGCTATAACGGGTGCATGCAATCGAAAATTGAAAAAATTAGTTGGTGCTCGAATGAGAGGATTTTGAAAATATAAGATGGAGCGTGGGCTTGACGTACGTATTTAAAAACAGCATTCGTTTGAAAATATTAGACGGTCCGAAAGCGACTTTTGCAGCTTGATAGTATCTTATGTGGTGTGTGAGCGTGATAGTGATATATACAAGTATTCACATTTTTGAAATTTTTTGTGGATATTTTTGACTCTAAATCCAATCCAATCCGGTTTACAAAAAAAAAAAGAGAATTCGGTCAAAATCATCGAGAATCCAACCGAAATCACCGAGATCTAGCCGAAATTTTGACTGTTAATGTAACCGTTTGAATTTTTTTTATAATTTTTACCTGAGCGAGATTTAGGATTTCGGAGGGTTCAAAATCCGAAATATCGACTGAGATTTTTGAGATCCTGTCAGGATTTGGATCCTTGGATAGATATTGTTTATCGGTGATTTTGTGATAAAAGATAAAGTTATTTTTATAATTATATTTGGAAAAAAGTTAGATTTGAAAAAGAAAGTTTGTCGAAGGCTAGAAAAGCTGTGATTTCGGAAACCTCGCCTCCTGCTCCGCGTCCCCGAATCTCGCAACCGCTCCGCTCACCTCCCCACGTCAAAGCCGCTGCGAGAAAGAGGGACGCAGTGGTGGTGTGGTGGTGGTAGCCTTCCCGTCGTCTTCACTCCCAAGTCCGAACTCCTCCTCTTCTCCTATAGCTACCGCTGCCTGTTGCCTATTGAGCTAGACGTCCTAGTCAAAGACTTGGGGATACCGAGGCTTGGAGACGAGTATAGATTGATAGGACCCGCACCCGGAGGCTTCTGCAGCTAGCAACCAGCGGCGAGCGGCGCGGTCGTGGTGGTGTAGCCGCTGCCTCCTGATCCTCTTGCGGCGGCGATGGGGCAGGGACTCGTTGAGATCCACCCGCGCGAGCTCCAGTTCACCTGTAAGCCTGCTTCCCCGGCCCCGTGCGCGATAATTCTGATCCATGACCCGTCTCGCGTGAATCGAGTCGAGTCGATGCTGCGCGTTTACCTGTTGTGGTGCGCGAGCTCCCTTTCTGCTTCGATTCGATGTTTGCGCAGCCGTGCGTGTTTTTTTTTTTTTGCCGCTGCCAATTTGAATATTGCGTAATTTCAGAACTCATTCGGTTGATTGGAGGTTGCTCTCCCCCCCTCTCCTTTCCTTTGGATTGATCGGAGAGTAGCTCTAATGCGACGTGCTTTCATGTGTACTTGATTTGGGTGGGATTGGGATGCGGAGGATTAGATTTCGAATTGCCTGAACTCACGAATTATACTCATTGTGACGATTGTCGAGTTGGGAAGCGCAGTTTTGCAAGGTTGAGATTTTTCGCTGCTTGCTATTGTTGGTTGCATCGTCTAGTGAAAGCAAGGATTGTATTTGTCTCCCTTCGTTTGATCTCAGAACATTTCTGAGCTACTTTGGCCAAAGTATTCTGCAACGTGTTTCGCAGAGTTTGGGATTTCATTGTGATTTTTTACCTTAGCTTTTTCAAGCAAAAAAGCTGCTACTTTAGCAGGTTGCTCCCATTCTGTTCTTGGTTACAGACTTGTAGATTATGCGGTGTGAGTGGTTGTAAAGTCTGGTGTTGAGAGAGAGATCTGCTTGCATATATTCAGCACAATACAAATAATGATTGATTTGCACACTCCACTGCCCATTGATGGTGATGAGATAAAGGGTAGTTACTTAAGAAGGTGATAAGCCGGTAGTACTGCTATGCAGGATGCAGCACATGGGCTTCAGCCGGACCCGGATCGGACGCAGTTGTGGGTTACAACTGAGAATGGCCTGATGCAGACATGCAGTGATGCACATGCTAGCAAGTAACAAAAGTAAAGGGAGGGGGCCCGTGGCGAAATGTAGCTGGCAATTTTCCTGTCTCCATTTCCACTGTTGGTTTTCATGTGAATCGTGCAGTGTGCTTTCATACCTTGTCAAATATGTGCATGATAAGCTTTTGAAAAATGTGTGCATGATCAAATGGTCTTGTGATTTTTCATTGGACGAACAAAATGTCTCGTGCCGATATCTGTACCTGTCTCCAAAGCTTTAACTCTCAGCCATATAGTGCTGTTTCTTACAGTTTTAAATTCCACATGTATGTTTGATATTGGTGTGAATGGCTAAGTCCGAAATTTTCAGTTTCTCTGCAGTATTACATTTTCAGTATAGGATGCCAAGCGCATTCTTCACCATTTTTTAAAATATAAATCTGACTTGGTTTTACCTCCTTTGTTATTGTCAGTTGAGGTGAAGAAGCAA
This sequence comes from Rhipidocladum racemiflorum, assembly GCA_036346355.1. Taxonomy (NCBI): domain Eukaryota; kingdom Viridiplantae; phylum Streptophyta; class Magnoliopsida; order Poales; family Poaceae; genus Rhipidocladum; species Rhipidocladum racemiflorum. Next base: position 54,332,285 of record CM070569.1, read on the forward strand.
AGTTCATGTTCTGTCCATCTAGTGAACAAGTCCAATGAATATGTTGCTTTCAAGGTTTGTGTCTTTTTACTATTAGTTCAAATTATTGCCTATTTTTGTCTCAAGTCTTTCCTGATGATGCTAAATGTGCATATTCTGTTCTCTGTCATTGTAACCATGAGTTTGTCCATTAGTTACTATTATGATCACCTTAAGCACCTATTGAGCAAAAAGTAAACAGCTACTCTCTCTGTTACATGCTCTTCTAGTTTCTAGCACGGGAACGATGGCATGAGGGGCAACGACCTGATAGCATTATATAATGTCCTATATACTATGCGCACGTCTACAGCCACTGGTTTTCGTATAAAAGGGAAATTTCAATTAGATTTGGATATGTACGTCAAAAGTGATACAACTTATCCTGAATGGCAAAAAAATATTTACTTACTAAGTGAGAAGGTTTTAACGACATCTGTTTAGTAACAGAGGACATGTATTTAGTAACAGAGGGCCTATTTCCTATTGCTATCTCCAGTTATTTCTGATGATGCTAAACCTAGATATTTTCATATTTTGCTGTCTGAACACGGTGTGTTCTGTTCTTGCTTTTATGTTCACCTGGACGGTCACAGTTAATGCCTTTTGAGCATCCGCAAAACTACAGTGTCTGATCTTGCCATTCCAAATCCGCTAGGTTAAAACAACTTCTCCTAAAAGATATTGTGTCCGGCCAAATATTGGGGTTATCCTTCCAAGGGCAACATGTGATTTCACAGGTGTGTACACTACTGCACTATACTCACTGTTATTGATAATAATGATTTTGTGCGTGAAGTTTATTGCAGTAGCGTTCTATTTGACCTTATTGATCTGAACCAACTTATAATTCAAAATACACTAGTTATATGCCCGTGCGTTGCTACGAAAAACAAAATTGATAACGAAAAATAAAGATAAAAAAATTAAAAAAAAATACTATTTCATAAGATCAAACATCTATCTTTAACGCTTCGTTTCTTGCAAAAACTGGCTAATTAAAGCAACGCTTCGTTTCTTACGTAGGGCAATTAAGCAGGGCAATTAAGTAAGGCAATTAAGCAGGGCAATTAATGTGACGTGGGAAGAAACTCTCACTTTATATAGTAGAGATTATGATAGCCAACTTGAGTTTTGTATGAAATAACCATCTAAAGCTTTTCCAAATGTGAACTAGTTTCAACTATTGTTCTGTGGTCAACTGGTCATGCAGGTGGATTCATTCTCAATTAATTGCAATGTCCATTTATGGGGTGTTTGGGTTGAGTATTGGATTGATCTAGATCTCTTTGTTTGATTTGAGGAATGGAATGAGTTAGTCCATCGGCATCTCATTCCTCATAAGCAAGATGTTAATAGAAAAATGAGGAACGGGGTCATCCCACATAGATCATAGACTGAACTTATGATGGAGTGATGGACCAACCCATCCTACGATTAATCCATTCCTAAAACCAAACTTGCCATAAATGAACACAATGTGCTTGCTTTTGGGGGATGAGTAAACAAGGATACAATTTTCCTTGTCTTTTGTTGATGACTTGATTATGTTAGATTTCTTCTTTTGTAAGTTGAATTGTTCTTCCCGTTTAATCAATTTGTTCTGTTTTTTTTGTCACTTAAATCTAGTTATCATGCAAGCACAGCGTACTGCTCCACCAGACATGCAATTAAAAGACAAGTTTTTGGTGCAGACCACGGCTGTTCCTCCTGGTACATCAGATGTGGACCTCATTCCTGCGTTTGTAAGCACATACATTTATAAACTTTATTTGCATAGTGTTCCTTTTATACCACACATCCTCACTGTAATCGTACTTCCCTTTTTTTGCAGTTCTCCAAAGAAACTAATGGATATATTGAGGAAAGTAAATTGAGAGTTGTCCTTGTTAGTGCATCTCATCCTCTTGAGGAGCAACAGATTAATGGTGTCCCCAACGCTGAGGCAGCTGGTGAGGTTCCTGTGTTAAAAGATATGCTGAATGTTGAGAATGAAGTGTCAGCTATGGAGAAAGAAGTTCCTCCCCCCCTGGAACAAGCTTCAGCTATTGTGGCTGAAATACCTTCCCCTGTCAAGGAGACTCCAATCCTGAGAGAAGTTGCTGTGCCACTGCATGAAGCACCTTTTATTTGGACAGAATCTCCTCCTCCAAAAGATACACCTACAATTACCATTGAACAACTTCCTCCTCTGAAAGAAAACACGGCAACTTCAAAGGAATCTCCTCCTCTAGAAGAAACTCATCCGAAAGAAGTTGTTACGTTAAGTGATCGAGGGCTTTTCAGTGTGCAGAATCATCAATTATCTCATGTAAGCTTCCATTCTGTAGTTTATCATATGCCCATTTCCCTGTGTGTAACTTAAGACAGAAACACGTAGTGTTCTTAAACTTGTTCTGGATCCAGTTTCTGGAGCGCCGTGGTGCTAGTCTTAGATTAGCTTCTAGCTGGACAGGCTAGATTTTGATAGAAACCTATCTGTTTCTTGTTAAACTGTCTAAAACACCTGGGTTTCAAATTCAATGGCGATTTTTTTGGCTGGAATCAGGTTGACTTATGACCATAAATCTGCCTAACTTGATATAACTTTGGAGGAATTTTGGCAGTATCCAGCCAAATTATGCCCTTGCGAGGAAAACCTGTAATTGGCGGTTGAAAATGGGTTTCTGCATCCTCGAAAATTAAGCTAGAAATAGCTTTAGTAAGATAAACATTAAAGATACTAGTCAAGTGCCCGTGCATTGCAACGGAAATATATTTTTTAATCAAATAATCAAATTATACCATGTGTTTACAAAAAATAAAATTGTACTGTTGAATTGCCACGGGGAGGGAGAAGTGGGTAATGGCCCAACTAGGGGGAGCAGGTGGGATTGGAAAGAGAGATGTAGTTGGTTTTCTTTTTATTCCACAACCTATATATCGGCACGCTGCTTTTCTTAGAGAGTGGGAGAGGGAGAATGGACGACCACCACCAACTCGTATTTATATATTAGTAAAGAGTAAAGATTAATATTAGATTAGATATACGTACTTGAACTATGATATACTTATAGAGATCTCCACACTACATCATTTTAGCCTTATCTTGTTATCTTGGCTAGAGAAGACAGAAGTAGTTGTGTGAGTATGCATGTTCCATAATACAGACTACAGTTCTGATATTTGTTCCTTGAGAGGTGCTTCTTGTTAAGGATATTAAGGATATATTGCCTTATATAGTTGATTCCCATATATATGTTTTCCATATACATGTTTCCCTTATTTAGTTTTCCTTATTTAGACTTTCCTATTGTACCCTCATGTACTCTATATATTGTGGCCATTGGCCTCATATTAAATACATCAAGTCCTATTCATAACATGGTATCAGAGCAGAGGTCCAAACCCTAGCCGCAATCCTTCTCCGCTGTCGCCGTGCCCGGGAGAAGCAATCTGCTCTCCCGGGCGGGCACTTGCCCGCGGCTTCTTCCAAGCTCTGCTGCGCCGCTCTCCATCCGGTTGCCGCTCCATCCGGCCGCCGCCATCTGGAAGGCCGCTGTTGCTCCTTTCGGCGCACCGCCTCTTCATCTGGCCGACGCCACCCGCCGTTTCATCTGGCCGACGCCACCCGCCGTTTCATCTGGCCACCTGGCTGCGTTGCTGCCGCCACCACTCATCAAGTGGCTGCGTCACCGCCGCTTCATCCGGCTTCATCCGGGCAGGCATAAATCTGCACGGCGACGGCTTCTTCTTTGATTTTGGTGGCATCCTCACCGCTTGGTGGTCACCGTCGCCGTCGACCACATCATGCGCGTCGCCGGATCTGCCTGCGGCTTTGGTCTATCGCACGCGCGCTCCGTCGGACTCGCCTCGTGGGTCGTCGTCGTCAGTCGTGCGCGTGGTCTTCGGCGCCGCTCCGGCCGGTTCCTTGCGCCGTTGCTCCCGTCGTCCTCCCGATCGGATCTATATTGCGGCTATAGTATTTTGATTAAGTCTTCCGTTGCGTCCATCCAAGTCATAGCATCTTGATTCCGTCTTCCGTCGTCGCTCGGCTCTCTTATCGGCTCGACTCATTCTGTCAACACTTTTTACCTTGGCTCGGCACGTTTTGTCGGCCTCGTCGGTCCTTCTTCGTCGAATTGGCCCTACCTTCGACTTCTCTTCGTCGATTTGGCTTCTTCGTCGACTTTTCATCACCGACTGGGTTCTTCGTTGGCTATTCTTCGTCAGCTCGATGTTTTTCAAGAGTTACATGCTACGACGGCTTCTTCAGGACTATGCTTTTGGATTTTCCCTATTTTAGTTCATCCCTTCCAAATGCAATGCTATTGCATACGCCTTGCATTTGTGGGGGGTGTTAAGGATATTAAGGATATATTGCCTTATATAGTTGATTCCCATATATATGTTTTCCATATACATGTTTTCCTTATTTAATTTTCCTTATTTAGACTTTCCTATTGTACCCTCATGTACTCTATATATTGTGGCCATTGGCCTCATATTGAATACATCAAGTCCTATTCATAACACTTTTATGCTCTTTCTCCTAATACAAGTTGCACAAATCTTGAAGCAAACAAAGGTTCTTTCTTTCACAGCCTTGTGGTTAATTCCATTGATTTTTCCCTTGTATCAATACGTACCAGGTAACAGAAGATGTTCAGAATCTGAAGTCGAAGCTCAATAACCTCGAATCAAAATTGGAAGAGGTAAGATCACCACCATAAAATGTTTTGGATTACTCGAACAAGTATCAGGATCAAATCCTTATGAAATAATGGAGCTAATATTGTTTCGTTATCTCGGATTTCTTTCGTAAATTTCAGAGGACACCATCTAAAGTATAATAATATCCTGTTTTATTTTGTAGGCTGAAAAGATGGTAATAAAGCTGAGAGAAGAGAGCAGGACTACCACCCAGGAGCGGGATAAGTTACAGCAAGAAATGGTATGGTTTTAACTCCGTCACACAGAACATGTAGATCCTTTTCTGTTCTGTAAATGCAGGAGAGCTATATATACCATTGGTAGAAGAAAGGATGATCAAACATCGCTGTAAACACGTAGATTCTTCTCTTTCTTGATTGATAAAAGAAAAGAGTGTTCAAGCGTATGATTTTAACTTACAACTTACAGACAAGAAGCACAAAAAAACTGAAGTGCTTTTATAAGACCCTCCAGGCCACAAGCCCTGCATGTGCCATTTTTTTAGGCTCTGCTGATCGACCGTGTTCCTGGAGATAAGCTTATTCGTCCCGCTCAACAAGTTCTATAGAATAACTTAGTCCTACTGCTACTTGGCCAAATTAAGTCATGCACATAAAATTGGTGCGGCCTTCTACCTTGTCAAATAGATCTGGGTTGATCATTAGTCCATCCCTTACTACAGGAAGGTCCTTCTTCCGTGTCTTTTGATAACCCAAGGAGTTTCTTTGGTGACATCCCATATTTATCTTGCGTTTAGAATTTTGTATTTATATTGTGTTTAGAACTCCTTCCACGAGGAAAATTACCTGTTTCTCCTTGCAACATCTCTACTATTCTAAAGCACCAGTTGGTGGCAGTGGTCCTTTCTACATTTTCCCGCTTAATTTTGAATTTTGAAATGGAACAAAATACCAATTAAGCCCTACACAAGAAACGATGCTGCTTTCATTAGCCAGCTTTCACATATATCCAGCCAGTTCTCGCCAGCTTTCACCATTAACAATCTTCGGAAGAACCGGACAATTTCCCAACTTGAATATTTTTTAATGTTCAAAATATCATATAGTCATCATTCTTCAATAGAGTCCTGTAAGCATAAAATCAACTCTACATATGATCCTGAATCAACAACCTTGAAAATAATAACTAAATATTTTTCATTTTTTGTTCATTCATTAATTATGTCTCCACAAATAGGACTTATCGACTGTCCAATTTTGCAATTCGAGTATGATTGCTAAGTGCTAACTGGCACAAAGGGATCCAAATTCTCATATAAGAAATTTGGTGTACGACTACTACATGTCTGTTGCAGAAATTGTTTATTTACATAAATTGCCACCTTGTGGCGCAGGAACTAGGCAACTAAGGCTCTAAATCTCTAGCTTCTCCTTATTATGTATTGAACTATTGCTGTGTACTGTATACCATCCTCTGTCCCAAAATACACCCACGTTTTTACACAAGCAACTAATTCTCTTTTCTAACCAGTTCTATTACCACAAACCTTATAGAGAACGTCCACCAAATGTAAAACAGAAAGCTCATATCGCCTCACAGCCTACGCCACACACAACTATTGCAACGGAATGGATTATACACATGCCTCCTGCCGATTCGATAAATCCAATGCAAACCAGGTATGTAAGGCAGGAAATGAGAAAACACAAAAAATCCTCACCTCCGGACGGTGTGGTCGGCGCCGGCGCTAAACCCAGAGGAGTCGTCGTGAAAGCAATTGAATACGGCCCAGTGGTGCACGAACTCACCCTTGAGCACGTTCGCGTCGGCGTCGTAGAGCCGCACCGTCTGGAATAGAGCTCAAGTACCCAAGCCATGTCAGATCGGCGGATCAAGGGTTTATTACGGTGGGGAAAAGGAGAGGAGAGAAGCGCATCGTCACGACCTTGTCCCGAGGAGACGAGGAGGTCGTCATTGTGGTTGGAGAAGCGGAGGTTGGAGATTCCGTCGGACGGCGGGTTAGCGAGCTCCTTGCCCGCCCGCTAGAAAGAAGAAAGAAATAGGGATCAAGAGAGAGATGGAGAGGAAGAGAGATGGAGGAAGAGAGAGATGGAGGAGTACTTAGACCGCCGTGTCCACAGCCTGCCTTGGCCATAGGCGGAGGAAATCGGCGGGCGGTGGTCGCCACCGATCTGGCCGATCTGGCGGCGGCGATGGCGAGGGAGGAAGGGAAGCGAGGAGAGGCGCCGGAGAGAGAGAGGCGTCGGCGCCAGAGAAAGCGAGGAGAGTGGCATGGCGTGTGAGAGAGAGGAGATGAGGAGAGGCGGCGTGTGAGATGGAGGTGTGTCGGCGAGAGACAGAGAGGAGATGAGGAGATGGCGGAGATTAAGGCTTAGGGTTAGAGGAGGGGGCGAGTCGGGTAGGTGGGCGAAGTGCTTGGTGGGCCAAATAAGGGCATGGGAGGAGAGAAAAAGACAAAAGAATAATAGGTCAATGCTTGTATGAACATTAAGAAAAATGTTAATAAAATAAATGGGAAAAACCTGAAAAATGACTGCAAAACCTTCACCTTGTCACTAGAAAAATAAATGTTAATAAAATAAATCGTTGAGAGATCGGACCCTACATGGAGCACGATGCACGGTCGAGCACTCATCATTCCCTTAGGGTAAATCAACAAACCATCGGAAAAATCGACAAACCATCGAGCACGCAAAGAAATCGACAAAAAATCGGAAAGAAATATGGGGAAAATTAGGGTAAACCCTAAATCAGCACATCTACACCATCCACTCGAAAATACGGTGGCCATCGCACAATCATCTACAAATTCGGCTAGAAATTAGCGGAACTTTCGGGGGAGCATTTGGGGGAAATTTTACCTCCAGTCCGTGCGGTTCTCGCCTCCGTGCACGCTGCGCCGGTGTCTCGAACCGTGGCTCGGGCGCCGGTGTCTCGCCTCCAGTCTGTGCATTTGGGAGAATGCAGCTCTTACACCAGAGCAAAGGCTAGCGAGACGAGAACGTGAGAGAGCACGTCATCAAAGTTTAACACCGGAACAAAGGGAAGAGATTAACCCCGTGCGCACTGCGCCGTCGCGCCTTCACGCGCGCGTGCGCGTGGTCGTCCTAGCTCGCCTCCTTGCGTCTGCGCTGCGTCTTGCGCCCGGCCTGCCATGAGCAGTGCGCCTTCAGCGATCCTTAGGCGCCTCTGCGATCGAGTCTGGCCTCGCGTGCGCCGTGCGCCCTTCCTCTCCTTCCTCTCCCACATCGAGAGAGAGAGAGAGAGAGAGAAAGAGAGAGACGAGGGAGAGGGCGGCGGCAAGGAGGGGCCTGTCGGCCGAATGAGGGGAGGGGACAAGGGTTTGGTTAGGGTTAGGTTTTGGGGGAGTGGTCGGGCCAGGTGGGCCGAGGGTAAGCTGGGCCAGAAAATGGCCTGGGTTGTCAATTGAACAAATAAATAAATAAAATCATGTTGGTGCAAGGTGTATACAAATTAGTGGAAATATTAATAATCGCTTTTCTCTCATGGGCAATTGTATGTTGCGCTATCTAGAGCCACCGCTAGAAGCAATATCAAGATACTTGCCGTCGCTGACAAGGAGAAGGATAAGGGTCGAAAGTCTAAAAATACTAATGGAAACCTCACAAAAAACATTGTCTACAGAGAAGTACTCACATCATAGACAAGGTTTTGATTGAAATCATATTCAAGTCGTGTTACAATGTAATTGTTTATTTTAAGATCTTCCGAGACGTATACCAAGAATATCATCTCTAAGTATGTTGTAATCGGGAGAAACCATAGAAACTTTTGCAATCGGGAGAAATAGAAGGTGCCCTTGTGCATACGGATATTCAGTGGGTATTGTTCAATGCTTGGAATCTCTCTGACAATGAGATTGAGAAGATTTATGATCGTTTTCTGTGTGCTCTTGCGGCTTTGTTATTCACTACTAACATCAAAGATTGTATTCGGAGAGAATCTAACGCACTTGTAATCGAGAAAGATAGATGTTTGATCTTGTGAAATATTTTTTTTTATTTTTTAATCTTTATTTTTCGTTATCAATTTTGTTTTTCGTAGCAACGCACGGGCATGTAACTAGTATATGTTATGTCTCAGTATGTTCTGCAGCATTGATTGATACACACCTGATATCTTATCTATGTATATGAAACTGAGTAGAGGCACACTCCGACAGCATTTGAGGCCTCGCTATAACCGTTCGTAGTAGAATTTTGTTGAAATCTATGGCCACGCTAACAATTTTCCAAGTAGTGCATGCCATAACGTGTATATTTTGCAGTATTCCCGGGACGCTGGAACATAACATAACTTTGTATCCGCTTTGCTTTGAATTTTCAGATGACCTTAGTTATTACACATTTGTCGTAATTTTGTATTTTTGATCCGCACCTGTTGTTTCTAATATTATGCATGGCTTGGCTAGGTATTTCTACGGAAGAAGGGAACCCCAGAGAGTCAAGTAGGTTTCCCCTTGCTGTTTGTGGTTTATGTGGCGCTTCTCGGTACGTCCCTCGGTTACCTATTGCATCTATGAGTTCAAGTACGTTCAAAATCGAGCCTCTGGATGCCTCAGCCTCGGTTTGTGGCAAGAGTTGAAGGGCGGCCACATATATAACTTGGAAGAGGAGCATCTCTTAGTACTATGATCATTAGATTCAGATGGTTTTGCATATGACAAGGGTGCCAATTGCCTGCGTGTATAGGACATATTTTACATTGTACAGAGCCGTCCAAATTGCCCGCTGCCCCTGTAGGCTAACCTTGGATTTCTTCCTCCCGCGGAAGTGTTTTATAGTGTGTCGGGGTTCGGTTCTTCCTGGAATCGGTGCATTTTTCTGTATTATCTCCCTTGCTTTGCGTCGGTCTGTGAACTATCAGGTTGTATTTGATTTGACACTCTTGTGAAAGGCATCAACAAGGTACCAAAGCAGAGGGACAGGGATCAAATGCAATGCAGTCTCTGAGGGGATTACAACTTAAGCAGTCTCTCCACAGGCGTGGACCGTTTGATCGAGCAAGCGAACGGCTTAGATCGTCCAAATCTATTTGCTACAGTGTTTGCTAAGTAACAGCTATCATTTTTCTGCCGTACTTTTGGATCAAAATGAACCGTCTCTTTCTGATCCAACGGCTCACGTGTAACTGCTTAAGTTGCAGTCTCTTGAGACTGCATGAGAACTGTGTCCAAAGCAGAGAGCTGATCGTTGCATTGGGTGGTAAGATACGACAGTACCAGGCCTCCAAGAACCAGGGCCAGGGGCACCCAAAAAGCCGGGTCCAACAGGAGGGTATAGACCGCACCCTCCCGGACCCCTTTCTGATGGGCCTCCATGTTGATCCATTTCGCCGATAAATAGAAACTGCTGAGTGCTATTGCTAACTACAGATTCACGAGAACTCTCAACCAAAGCACGATTTGTACTCTCAACCAAAGCACGATTTGTTAAGAGTATTTAGGTGGGTCATCTTGTTTATATTTTAGAATAAAATTATAAACTTAAGAAATTTTTATTTCAGTCTACAAGTTTCAGGTCTGAGGTGGAGCTGGATCTGGAGCTCTGCCAAACAGTCCAACTCCAAGGATTTCTACAAACTCCCTCTGGAAACATCAAAAGACAAACATTTCTTTTTTTGGGGAGAACTGACTACAAGTTTTCCCTAAAAGACAGCCTGGAGGCCTGCAGGCCAAAGGATATATAGAGGCAAACCTGCTTAACTGGAACTACAAATCTTGTTAAAAATTTCTCTACGCAAATTAAGCACATCTTACAGCAATGATGAGCTGCAATTAGACTACCAAAACACATGTCACAAGCCTCTACTTTGTTTATGGTTTCCCTAAATTTTGCAATGCCACGCATGCATTTTCCCAAGAGCTAGGCATGTTCGTTCATGCATAGCATACATGCATGGACCGACGTAGAGTATATATACACCCTGATCCCCCACGACCTCTCCTTGCCTCAAATCCTAGAGCCAAATATTCCCCATCCTCTCTTTGCATTTTGCATCCCCTACATTCTCTCCTCGCCATCTCCTCCTCCTCGCCGTCACCGCCATGGGTTGCGGTGGCTCCAAAGAAGCTGTGGCCACCGGCAACACCGTCAACGCCAGCGGCAGGTGCAACCGCAATCTCTTCCGGCGGAAGTCCAGCGTCGTCGTCACTGCCGCCCAGCAGCCTACTCATGTGCCGCCGTCCGACGGCAGCTCGGTCGTCGTTGTGAAGGACAATGTCGACGAGGCGATCACCGAGGCGAAGGGCAAAGCGGCATTGGCAGAGAAGGCCATTGAGGAGGTGAAGAAAGAGGAGCCCACCAAGGCCGATGTGGTCGTCGTCAGGGGCAGCGACGACCAAGTGATCGCCGAGACAACGGGCAAGGTGACATCGATCGTGAAGGTCATCGAGGAGAAGAAAGAGGAGGATATCAAGAAGGATGAGGTCGTCAAGGACGATAAAGAAGTACCAATAGCCGACGCGAAGGGCAAAGAGACGTCGGCCGAGAAGGCCAGAGAGGAGAAGAAAGGGGAGGAGGTCAAGAAGGATGAGGTCGTCAAGGACAAGGAAGCGATCTGCAGTGATGCGAAAGACGATGCGGCATTGACGGAGAATGTTGCCATCGAGGAGAAAAAAGACGAGATCGAGAATGGTGAGGTTGCCGAGGTACCGATCGAGGCGGTTGTTGAGGAGAAGAAAGATGAGGGGAACAACGAACAAGTGACAACCGAGTCGATTGATGAGGCGGCATCGTCGACCGAGGACAAGGTCGTCGAGGAGGCCGAAGAGGACGAAAGTGTGACCTTCGCGGCTGCCCCGGCGACGGAGGAGGACGACGAAAGTGTGACCTTCGCGGCTGCCCCGATGACCGAGGAGGAGGACGAAAGTGTGACCTTGGCGGCTGCCCCGGTGACCGAGGAGGAGGACGAAAGTGTGACCTTCGCGGCTGCCCCGGTGACCGAGGAGGAAGACAGTCTCACATTCGCTGTTGCCCCGGTGGCCAAGGAGGAGGCGGTAGAGCAACCTAAGCCTTCCGAGGATGACAATTTGAATGAGGAAGAGCAGCCGGTGCCTACTGTTGTTGACGAGGTGGTGAGCGAAGCCGATGAGGCGGAGGAGAAGGTGGACGAAGCTGGTCAGGAGATCAAGGTGGAGCAGGACGATCAGGAGAGTGTCTCCCAGGAGCCAGAGGTGGAGAAATCTACTGCCGCTTTGGGAGATGAGGATGGTAGGTTCCATTTCCTCGATCGCTAGCTAACCATGCATGATGCCATTATATGTACGATATTAATTTGCCTTCTTTTCGTCAGAATGTTTTTTCTTTGTTCTTCTGAAGTTTCCTACAGGCTATTCTCCTGTCAAGTTAATTTATGGTAGTCACTATATAATTAATCAGTCCTCTTTTGCAATCTTTCCTGATCATTTCGTTTCCGTTAACATCATAATTCTAAACATGTAGGCATGCTTTCGTTCTGTAATTCTGCTCTAGTCAACTTTTTGTAAGAAAAAAAGCAAACTTTATCGGTTGCTGACCAAAGTTCTAACACGAGATCGACTTCCGTTCGTCATATGTGCAGGGGAATCAGAAGGGGAACAAGCCATTGATTCGAAGGAGGCCATAACCGCAGAGGAAAAAGGAGAGGATCAGCTGGTTGTCCCGGAGAAAAAGAACGGTGATGAACAAGCCGCCGCGCCGATCGGATCACCGTCGAATTGAAAATTAATGAGACGCACAATGCCAAATGAAATGTAATGCAGCGTCCATTAGTGTCCAATTTGCTCCGTTCATTTTATTGGCAAGAATTGTACATGCATGCGTATGTGCTCTTATGGCCTATTGGTTACAACATGCTTACAACTGACAGCGTGACTGTTATTCGGTGCAATTCAACATCACATATCTCTATCCAAAAATTGCGTATATAGTTTAGCGCTTAGTTCACATGGGGACTTTTTTGAGAGGTGCTTATATGCTTTCCCCCCTAATACAAGTTGTACAAATCTTAAAGCAAGCGAAGGGGTAAGTAATCCTCATCCACCCTTCATTTATGCTTTAATATTTGTGCAATTTTAAAAAGGAAGAGCATAAATTAAGCACCTCTCGACTTTTTAACATCCTAGGGAGGTATCAAAATATGCATTAATGAGCTAATACCAAGAAGTACCAACAGTTCAACGGGTAAAGATACAGAAAAGTACAAGTGTTTAAGGGTAGTTTAGTGGTATCTCGTGTTACCTCTAATAAAAAAAATTTTCTAATGCCGCCACTGCTCTAGCTAGTACGACAATATGGTGTGGTGCATCACCACGAGTTGCGTGGCCATCTTTGCAAGTCTTTATCGGCATTACGAAGGAGACCTATAGTTGGAGGACTCGAATGGATCTAGAAGGCCCATAATTGCTGTCAGTTGGTTCGATGGTGACCTGTGAATGAAGCAAAATTTAAAACTAGAATAACAAGAATGATAACAAAAAAGACAGTTGAAAGAGAATTAACACAACATGGTCTTCTCACAGTATGTCATTTCAGTACGTAGCTGCGGAGGTTACCAACGTGGTCTTCCGGATCTCCACGGCAAGCTGAAGAATACGAATCGATCAGGCTATTCTGAAAGGAAAACCGGGCATTTGGTTTCAGTTAAATCACATTGCCTTTTATTTTTAAAAGTTGCACGAATATTAAAGTTTTGGGAGGTGCTTCTACGTTTTTCTTTGTAAAAGTTGCACACATATTAAAGCATGAATGAAGGGTAGATGGTGATTACTTACCCCCTTTATTTGCTTTAAAATTTATACAACTTGTATTGAGAATAAAAATATGGAAGCACAGCTCTCAGTTAAATCACGTTGCCTTCCTACCAAGCTGCCTATAACAACTCTATCCTAATGACCTAATCTGGTGGTACTGTGGTAGTGGTCTTGGTGGGTGTGGAATTGATTGGCCGAGTTGTCTCATCTCCAACCAAAAGCACGGAACAAGAAAAAGAAATTGCACCACCGAAGAGACGACAGTGATGCCTCAACAACTAGCCACAGAATGCCTGAAAGCAAAGGAGATTCATAACCAATGTCGAAGGATAAGTTAACTACCCGTCTTTTCTTATCAGCTTAAACTTTTGACTGAACTGGCGGATGCATGCAACTCAATACAAAGCACCATAGAATAGGGAGACTGACATCCATCCACACAGTCTCTTCATATACAGAAGCTCAATTGCCAAGAAACCTTTAACCTGACTCTCTCATCTGCTTGTTTCTCATCCTACCAAGAACTCGTCTCTTCCCTCCCTGTCTTCGTAGCAGCTAGCCACCTATCATGGGCAAGTTGTGTTGCAGTCAGGAAGATGATGAGCCGGCGTTCAACCTGCTGTGGCTGCTCGTCACCATCGTCATCGCCTTGCTGGTGCTGCTCGTCTGCTCAACTCCCCGGCGCAGGCGTTGCGTCGCAGTCTACCCTTGCTGTTAAGATGGTGCGACTTCTTCGAATCTCAAGCTGGAGCAACTTCCCTCGATCCACAGAGGAACTTCTTCCAGACGGAGCACCAAGCCAGGCATTGGTTTCTTATTCTGACTGATGTCGAGTTCTAAAATAATTTCTGCTGAATTTGAATTGTAAAACGCGTTCTGTTGAAAGTCTTGTTATGTAAATGTGCATACTGTTGATCTGTAGCCTGAATTGAAACATTTGGAGAGAGACTATTGAAGGTTCTGATTCAGTTGTAGTGCAAAAATCTCTGCCAGGTATTTCGATCAAACTAGAACATCTAGTACATGAACAGGCTTAATTAATGTCTTGAGAAAATCGTTTCAGTCATGTATCTGCAATGTAAGACCAGAAAAACTGTTTTAGCAAAGAGAATGCAGGAGGATAGCGTGCAATTTTGTGCAGTCTGTTCTAATTCAGAACCGGAATGTATGAGACGAATCATTCAACTTCTGTAAGGTGTAAGGAGAACACCCCCCCTATAACAGAAAGTAGATAGAGCCAAATGCATCAGTGTGGTGATCATCTTACTTACATTTGTCGTTGAGATTTGGGCGAGCTCGAGCTGCTAGTAGTCTGTACGTGCCAGAAGTAGAGCCCCGCCTATGAGTCCAATTTACGAGGTGGAGGCCGGACTTGACGGGGAAGACGGGCTTGGCCGGGCTCCACGGTAGCCCGAACTCCGAAGGCAAGAACATCTGCATAGGGCCTGTTTGGGAGAGCTCTGCTCCTCAATTTTTAGCTCCACTCCAAATTCGTGTAGCCAAACACCTCAGCTCTATAAAACTCTAACTCTAGGAAAAATGCGAATCTAGGGGGCTGCTCCATGGTTTTTGTGGAGCTCCTCAAGGGGTACTCCAAGAAACACCGTTTCATGCCCACTCGTGAAGTTGCTAGGTAATTACCCACCTTTGCCACTGTTCTGTATGAGGTAATTACCCACCTTGCCTGTTACATCAACACCCAAGGGCATAAATGGATATCCACACCAAAACCATTTATTCTGAAGTGGATCTAATTTGTGCAAACACCTCCCTTCCCTATTTCAACTCTATGGTGGAGCTACTCAAAGGTGAAGTTGATGAAGTGGAGCTGATTTTTTTGGAGTGGAGCTCTCCCAAACAGGCCCTTAGCCGGGTCGGAAGGGGCGTTGGAAGCTCTTGAGCTGCTGCGCCTCGGCCGGGTCGGAAGGGGGCGGTGTCCCTGACGAGGACGGTGGTTAGGTGGCCCAGCCGCGCGCTCGCCGCCACGACGTGCTTGCCCGATGAGCCCCGTGCCGCCCACCACCGGGATCTCGCTCTTCTCCAGGGTCGTAGTGCCCACCACCGTCCGGCCCACAAATAGAAAAATCCCACGGGCCGGGCCGAACTCAGGAGGAAGCTCGGATTGGATCGCGAATATCCAGCGCGATCCAAATTTATAAACTTTTTTTTTCTTCACAAACATGAGATCCTTCTAAATAAATTTATAAAAATAGTCTCTTAATATAACATAGGAGGTGCGATATATAACACAAGTTACTTGTCTGGCTGTGACAAGATTCCTACCAAGATACCATTGCCGGTAGGAATATATCATTAGACGTTGACTTCTAACTAAAAAATTGTGATTCCAAGGTAGAATAGCTCGGTAGGTTGCTCGTTTCGAATACCTGTTGTGCAATACTTTTTGCTACAAGAGCGCGACACGTAACACATATCGACCACCGATATTTTTGTGGCGGTCGGGAAATAGCTTTTTTATAATTGAATCGGGTAAGAGCCCAGTTTTTTTTTTTTTTAAAAAAAAACAAGTTTAGCTATGGGTAGAAAAGCGCTGGCTCGCGGCATTGGTGCGCTGCCCGTTACCCGGCCCACACAAGACGTCCAGACCGCCCGCTCGCTCTGCAGTGTAACAGGCCGTGTGTCGTGCGGAGGCAGAAAAAGACGAGGTAGCGAACGCGGTGCGACGGGGAGTGTGGAGTGATGGGCCGGCTATGGAGCACGAGGGCTCGGCCACAAGTAGAAACTTCTAAGGCCCGTTTGGCCCAGACATGCGTTTTCTTTTTAGGCGGCCCTGCAGTGCAGGCTGCTTCTTGAACAATTCATATAAGTTGCACAAATCTTAAAGCAAATGATATGTAATCATCATCTATTTTTCATTTATATTTTAATATTTATGTAACTTTTTTTTAAAAAAAAAACACAGAAACACCTCTCTTTTATTGCAGATGTCTTGTGAACCAGTGTGGTATTTTTACACGCAGCCTTCAGAAAGGTCGTCTATCCAGTCGTAGGAATCTAAACTCCAGCATTGTGTTACGTGTAAGCAGCCTCGAGTAGCCCTCCTTCGCCCACCAGCAGCTCGCCTTCACGCATCTGACCATGCTGACCTGGGCCTCATCGATCAACAGAGCGTGCTTGTCTTCGCTCCAACTATTCTGTCCTGTCGAGCATCACGGCATCACGATCCAGTCAGTCTGACGTGACCAGCGTCGACCACCTAACAAGCTGCATCTGAAACAAAGCGGTGTGTTTTGATCGGCCTCACCAAGATGACGCTAACCTACGATCCTTCTTGATTATCAACCGATGTGGCAACGCAATTGGGTTGGCTCCTCTCCGTTTCCGGCACGTCTGAAAACGCACCTTTTAAAAGTTGCACAACTATTAAAGTATAAATGAAGAATAGATGACGCTAACCTATGATCCTTCTTGATTATCAACCGATGTGGCAACGCAATCGGGTTGGCTCCTCTCCGTTTCCGGCACGTCTGAAAACGCACCTTTTAAAAGTTGCACAACTATTAAAGTATAAATGAAGAATAGATGGTGATTACTTACCCTTTCACTTGCTTTAAGATTTGTACAATTTGTATTAGAAGAAAAAGCACATAAGCACTGCCCTAGAAGAAATCTCTTTTGCTGCCTGCCGTGGCAAGAGGCTTCAAGCAAAGCAATTAACCATGTGTGGCTGCACACAACTCCTGAACTCCACGACATATCGTTATTGCCACATGAAGAAGTTACGTCGGATTCATGCATAACCAACGCAACAAACTGATTGATTGATGATCCTACTATAAAGCTGGCTCTGGTTGCGATGTCCCCGGCAGGAAAGACACGATCCGTTTGGTGAAACAGGCCAATAATTATTAACCAATTCATTCACGCCCTGTTATTTGCCGTACAATGTCGCCTGTACAGTCCTCAAGGTTAAAGTCGCCCATCGTTGGACCCAGAAAAACACTTTCGAAATTCGTTGTGTATACTGCACTAGTCCAGGATCACGCTAGTGCACCGTAAATAAAGTTGATATCGTAACATATCAAGCACAAATTTATTTATTTAATTATCAGAATTTATAACATAAATAGTATGCATGCTAACATAAAATAACCCAGCAAATTTGACGCAGGCAATCAACTAGGGTAGCGGCCTAGACATTGAGATCCTCATTGGCGTAGAACACCTCTTCTGAATCAACAAAGTAAGTATGAATAAGTACAAAAATACTTCGCAAGTTACACAGGAGATGCATTTTTAATGTAACGACAACAAAGGATGGCATAATATGTTTAGTTTGAGCAATAAGCAACATTTCAAATATAATAAATAATTTCGAATGCATAGTTAATTAATAAAACTGAGTTTTAAATAAATTTTCAACACGAAATGAAACCCGGAGCTTAATCCCAATTTTTCTTCCAGATGGAACCCCTTTCCATCTATAAATCATATTATCTCTTAAATCACTTTTGAAAAACCAAAGTCTAATCTGCGAAAGGCCAGCTCAGCATGCCCATGACCGCAGGAGCGGCTAATCGATTAGTTTACACTATGTAGATGTTGCATAACTTTACCCACAAGAGATAACGAACTTAATATATCAGCAATACACGCTTTTTTAGGCGTGCAACTAAGTGATTATCACAAGGTCTTTACAATGAGTCATTCCCAACCAGTCATGCCCGCTAAAGTTTCAACGCTGGTAGGATTAAAATCGTCCAGTCCAAAAGCCCCCTCTTGCGCCGAAAAACCACCCATTTAGCATAACCGATAATATAACTTTGCAAATTAGTCAGTCAGGTCTGTCCCATACCAGACTTGGGGTAGCACAGTTGCGTTTTACATTCAGCAACTCACATACCAGTCCTTAATTGACTAGACGAGACTTTGCACAAACCCAGAACCATGATGAAACCACCTCACAATTAATACTAGAACTCCTGATCAAAACTTTTTTAAAAAAACAATATTGTTGCTGTTGTTACCTGTTACAACACTTCCATGTACCACCATAAAATGGTACATCAGTATTGCAAATGACAATTATAGAGGTCCAGTGATGTTGATTTATTGTGGGAGCCACTGCATATGCATGGTCACCTAACTCAACCAGAGACTATGCTAGAGTTGGGTTAATCAAATCGAAACCCGAAAAAATTGCTGAAAAACCAAAAATCAAAAATCGAAAATATTGAGTGAGAAATTGCTCTAAAATTATCAGAAACCGAAATGTTAAGAATTCAATTTTTTTGAAAAACCGGTTGTGGGATGTCAGAGACAGGGGTCCCACAAGAGGGGCCTACACCCGACTGGGCCTGACAGGCGGAATAGAAAGCCCAAAGCCCAGAAGCACCACGACGGGCCCAGAGGAGACCTTCGACTTGCTCCCCAAGACAACTCCTGATCCTTCAAGGAAGCTTCGTGCCTCGCCCTAACAACCCGCCAGGAACAAAGCATGCGATCGACACCGCGAGAACTGCGGATCTTTGGAACGACAAGGCGGCGGCGTGGGTCGGAGAAAGCATAACCACCTCTCCGGACGTAGGCGTGAAGGCGGATAAGGACAAGGGACATGTCGTCCAGGCCACCATGTTCGAGGGCCGGTGGCGCCCATATATCATGTATTCTTCCCCCAGTATATAAGGGGAGGAGGGAGAAACAAGAAAAAGAGAGGACACACACGATATATCCAAGAACACAGGACTAGGGTATTATCTCCTCCGAGAGAGCCCGAACACATCTAAAACAGATTGCCCCGCATCCTGTGTTACCATCAAGCTCGAGATCCCGCACAAATCCCTAGAATCACAAATCTTATTGCGGCGAAAGCAGATCGTCGGCGGTTGGCGCGCCAGGTAGGGGCTTGTGTCAAGATCTTCGTCAAGCTTGATGGTCGCGACGAGCGAAGTCTCCACGATCTTCTTCTGGGCCAGGTCTTCCGTTTGAGCTGACCTTCATCTCCAACGACCTCGGAAGCCTTTCTCTCTCCAAGGGAACGCGCTACATGCGGTGAGGTTTCCGGCGATCCATCGTCACGACTTCGCGCCGATCGGAAGGTCTCCTGTCTCGTATCCTAAAGTACCGAAGCGGGGATCCGAAGACCGTTCGGTAGCGGAGTCGGGCTCGAGGACGCCGAGGCACGAAGGGTGGGGTTCTCACCGCCAAGCCACTCGGCACCCGAGCGCCTAGGTTTATCTTCTCCGGACTCACCCACCTCGTGGCCGAGTCGAAGAAAGCCTAGAGAGCTGCCGGAATTTCCGTAAGTGCGTATGTCGAAGGCTCGCGGCGGTCGCGGCAGCGCCGACACCTCGATCGCCGCCGATTTGGAAGGAGGCCGAGTGATCGAGCCTGACGCTGGCGCGTACTCTCGAGACAGCGCTTGCTGTCAATGAAGACATTCTCGCAAGCCAAGATGGGGACCAGGTGTTTCGTACCCAGCGAGAATATCGTCGCCTCCAAGACACTCCTGGATACCACGACCCCTATGATGGGGCGGATGATCGATTGCCCGATCATGGCCCAAGTAAAGGCCATGGTGACGGCGGTATCGGCAGATGCCCAAACCGACCAGCCGGCGAAGGAGCTCACGTGGTCCGGCGAGGACCCAGACGGCCAGCCGGCCAGTCGGGAAGCCCGCCAGACACATCATGTTCTACCTCGCGAGAGACGACTTGCGACACAAAGATCGGCGCGACCTCCGTTCGGACCTCGACACCAGCGCGCGCGGCCAGAAAGGGAGGAACAACGCCGTCAAGCCGGCGAATATGGCGCTACGACATCCTTCGCGAGGCCGCGAAATCGCCAAGCGCGATCCCCTCGCGTCGATCACCTCCCGGGGTATCGCGGGTCATCGAAGGGTTCGTGCGTTTACCCCTCACCTCGCCAAGTGGTTTGGCCTGATGGATTTAATCCTAAAGGCATCACTAGGTTCGACGGTGAGAGGGACCGGAGGCTTGGCTACAAGTATACACTCACAGCGATCGAGGGCCGGGGATCAAAAAGTAATGGCAAACTACTTGCAGTTACCCTCTCGCCCCTGGCCCAAGCATGGCTCACCGGACTTCCAGCGAACTCTATAGATTCCTGGGGAGATCTGTGAGCGATTCATCTCAAATTTCCAAGGCACTTACGAGCGCCCAAGCACCCCTTGGGACCTATACCAGCTACACCAAAGGAGGAAGCGAATCCCTCCGGAGTTCGTCAGCGCTTCATGAGCAGGAAAAGCACCGTTCGGGCGTCACAGATGCGATTATGATAGCTGCCTTCGAGAAAGAGTCGGCGACCCGACCTCATCAAGAAGATGTCCGGAAGCCACCCACGTCGGTCAGGAGCTGTTCGCCCTAGCGGACCGTTACGCTTGACCTCAGAGGCTCTGGCGGGCAGCGTGATGAGGAAGGATCGATCTGAACCCCTCGGCGGAAAGAAAAGAAGCGCAAGGGCGAAGAGGCGGTGGCGCTGCACCAACTCATCCTCGCTCTCAAAGAGGATGGATATGATAAGGTTATGAACTCACTCTGCCCTTTCCATCCGAAGGAGGCATGCCGCCAAGGATCGCTTCACCCTAAAGAGGTTCGCCGCGAGCAAGAGGCAGGTGGACAAGGTCCGAGTGGTCACGCCACGGCAAACCGCCTCTCCTGAAGCCGAGGAAGACTATCGGAAGTCAACCTCGAGCTTAACTACATATTCGGGGTTCGGCCGCATATGAGTCCAAGCGGAAGCAAAGCTCACCGCTCGGGACATCTGTGCGAGAGCCGAGACCCCGATATGTCCGGTGGTCCGAGGTCGCAATAACTTACGACCGCACGGATCACCCAGATCGCGCCCCATTCCCGGCGGATACCCGGTCTTGGCGCCGGTTGTCCGCGACATCAAGCTCAAAAGGGTGTTGATTGGCGGTGGGAGTGGGCTCAACGTCCTCTTCGTGAAGACACTCGATGATATGGGGATCCCGCGGTCGACCTCAAGCGGGTCGTCGCCTTTTCATGGAGTGATACCGGGCGTCGGCGATACCACTTGGACAAATCACTCTACCCGTCACGTTCGGCGCAAGGGACAACTCTGGGATGAGCCTTAGCTTGAGGTGGCGGACTTCGCGACGGCGTATCACGCCATCTTGGGGAGACCCGGTAGCCAAGTTCATGGCGGTGCCCACTGGCGTATCGATCTTTGAAAATGCCGGGTCCGAGTGGTATTATCACACTACGCGGCGATGTTAAGCATTCTTTCTCTTGCGACAGGGAGAGCTGCGAAATGGCCAAGTCTCTGGAGGCGCTGGCGGGTCGGGAAAGGATTCGTCAAGAGGCGGATTTCGACAAGCGGAAGGCGATATCCCTACCCATGGCCGCGAGAACTCGGGATCGGCCCAGGAAGGCACCAAAAGGATTCTCCTCGACCCGTCCGATCCGGCGCGAGCCGTCTCGATCGGGACAAGGCTCGAGGATGAATAGGAAGACGCTCGTCACCTTTCTGCGGGCAAACCAAGGCGTCTTTGCACGGAAGCCGTCAGACATGCCCGGTCCCTAGGGAGGTGATCGAGCACGCATCGAATGTAAACCAATCCGCCAGGCCCGTCAAGCAAAGGTTACGACGGTTCGCTCAAGATCGTCGAGAAGCCATCGAGAGGAGATCACAAAGGCGCTAGCCGCGAGCTCATCAAAGAAGTGTATCATCCCGATGGTTGGCGAACCACTGTACTCGCCCGGAAGAAGAATAAAAGGCTGGCGCATGTGTGTTGATTACACCGACCTCAACAAGGCTTGTCCGAAAGATCCCTTTGGTCTCCCTCGTATTGATCGGGTGGTAGACTCCGCTGCCGGATCTCGGCTACTCGACTTTACGGGCGCCTATTCAGGCTATCATCAAATTCGGCCGAGAGGAAGATCATGCGAGAAGACCGTTTATCACTCCATTCAGAGCATATTGCTATATCACCATGCCGTTCGGGCTCAAGAATGCCGGCGTATAGCGTACCCGTAGCGCCCGTGCGGATGTTTTCACCATCATTTCGGGGCAATGTGGAAGCTTATGTGGATGATGTGGTAGTTAAAAGCCTTGAGACACAAGATAGCCTTATCTCCGACCTGGCCGAGGCGTTCGTAAGTCTAAGGGCGTTCAGATGAGGCTAAACCCAGAAATGTGTTTTGGAGTTTCTTCCGAAACTACTCGGGTTCATCGTCTCCCATCGTGGGATCGAGCCGAACCGGAGAAAATTGGAGCCATCATGAAAATGGCCCCGCCTACCCGACCAAAAGGAGGTCCAAAAGCTCACCGGATGCATGGTAGCGCTTGGCGAGTTTATCTCACGGTTGGGAGTCCGGGAATGCCTTTCTTCAAGCTCCTTAAGAAGCAAGATCGCTTTGATTGGGCCAGAGAGGCACAAAGGCCTTCAAGAACTCAAGGTGTTTCTCTCCACTCCCGCTTTTAGTCTCACCGGCGCCAGGTGAACCTCTTCTGCTCTACATAGCGGCAACATCTCATGTAGTAAGTGCCGTGATAGTTGTGGAGCGGGAGGAATCTGAGCACTTCTGGCGTGCAACGCCCGATTTATTTTGTCGGTAATCTTGGCGAATCCAAGACAAGATATCCTCAAATCCGAAGGCTGCATGCGCCATTTTGATCTCGTCACGGAAGGTGAAGCATTATTTCCAAGGACATTCGATTTCGATAGTCACTTCTTTCCCGTGGGAGAGGTCCTCCGTGTCGGAAGCTCTGGAAGAATTTCAAAGTGGGCGGCCGAGCTTGGAGCTTTCGACATCTCGTTCAAGCGCGCCGCCGTCAAGTCCAGGCTTTGGGTGACTTCACGGCCGAGTGGACCGAATCCCGGACTCCTGCACGGAAGAAGAGCCGAATATTGGGTTATGCACTTCGACGGATCTCTCATGCTTGGGGAGCAGGCGGGAATCCTCCTTATCTCGCCTAAGGGCGACGAGGTTGAAAGTATGTCCTTCTGATTCACTTCCGGCCTCAAACAATGCCGCGGAGTCTGAGGCCCTCATCCATGGGCTTCAGACGCCACATCGCTCGAATCCGGCATTTGGCGGTTCGAGGCGACTCCCAATTGGTGGTGAATCAAGTCTGAAGGACTGGTCGTGCGTGGATCGAACATGGCGGCATACCGCCCGGCAAGTCCGAGAGTTGGAAGG
This sequence comes from Rhipidocladum racemiflorum, assembly GCA_036346355.1. NCBI lineage: Eukaryota > Viridiplantae > Streptophyta > Magnoliopsida > Poales > Poaceae > Rhipidocladum > Rhipidocladum racemiflorum. The sequence goes on from CM070569.1 coordinate 54,355,874, forward strand.
CAAGTTTGTGATGCAGGTAGTTCATGTCCTCCGCCGCAATAATGAGGCAGCAGACGAGTGGCTAAGATGGGAGCCACTCGGGCGGATGTCCCAAGTGATATCTTCGTGCAGGATCTTCACGAGCCAACCGTTACAAAAGCGGCAAAAACCAGCGAGGTCACAGGAACCGGGTCCTGCTCATCGATCCAGATCGACTACCCGTACCTTGATTACCTCTGAAGGACAAACTCCGGAAGCCACTACTCTGGCGAGCGCGTCTCCGACAAGCCAAATCCTACGTGGTGGTGGGCGGCGAGCTCTTAGAAAAAGTGCCTCGGGTGTCCTCAGGCGGTGCATTTCGGGACAAGTGGGAAGAGAGCTGCTCCAAGAAATCCATTCGGGGATGTGTGGCCATCACGCGGCATCAAGCGCCTTGGTTGGGAAAGCCTACCAACAGGGTTTCTTCGGCCAGCAGCGATAGCGGATGCCAAGGAGATAGTTCGAACCTGCGAGTCTGCCAATTCTATGCAAGGCAGACACACTTGCCACGACAGAGCTACAGACTATACCCATTTCTTGGCCTTTCGCAGTCTGGGGGCTCGACTTAGTGGGCCCGCTCAAGAAGGCTCAAGGCGGTTTCGCTTACCTCTTCGTGGCCATTGACAAGTTCACCAAGTGGATCGAAGCCAAGCTAGTCGTCACTATCACTGCAGTTAAGGCCAAGGAGTTCTTCCAGGATATTGTGGTCGATTCGGAGTGCCCAACCGATCATCACGGACAACGGCACCCAATTCAGGAGTGAAGAATTCCAAGAATGGTGCGAAGGCGTCGGGATCAAGATGCCTTCGCCTCGGTGGCTCACCCACGAAGCAATGGGCGAGGTTGAAGCGAGCTAGCAGTCTGGTCCTCCAAGGCCTCAAGGCCAGGATCTTCAACCGCCTCAAACCATACGCTGCTCGATGGGTGAAGGAGCTACCGTCGGTACTCTGGGGACTCGAGAACCACTCCCGGCCGAGCGGTGGCCAAACCCCTTTTTCCTGGTCTATGGCGCGAGGCGGTTCTGCCGACCGAGCCGGGATTCGAATCCCAGGGTTCGAATTACAACGGCCGAGTCCGAGGGAAGCCGAATGGTGGAGCTTGATCAACTCGAGGAGGCTCGGAGCGTTGCCGCCCTCGGTCGGCTAAGTACCTCCAGGGACTTAGCGCTACCACTCTACGCGTCGAAGTAGAACCTTTTCGTAAGGAGATCTGGTCCTGAGGAGGAACCTAAAAGCGAGCACAAGCTCTCTCCAATTTGGGAAGGACCGTACATTGTGCGTAAGACAATCCGGCCAGGTGCTTATCGACTCAGGCGAGAAGGCGGCGAGGTTAGCGAATACTTGGAACGCCGAACAACTCCGCCGCTTCTACGCATGAGTTATGTATCCCACTCTTACACATTAAGTAAAATGGTGGTCCGTCTTATTTTACGAAGTTACGTGTAATGCTAGCCCGAGTGGTCATTACGGCGGTGTGGTGCCTAACCCTGGTCGTGCCAATATAGAGTGCACGGAAATAACAAACCGCGATGAGCACAAAGCCTCGGCGGTTTACACCAGCGCGCTGTGAACGGGTACAAAGCACTAACCACTCGGGACTGCAATTCACAGCACCAGAATCTAACCGAGATTCGCCTGATCGCGAATTTCTAACCGTCAAAAGCTCGAGCCCCAGCGCCTCGTTGTTGGCACTGGAGCAACCGACTAGAATAAGTTGATCAGGCGGATTAAACATGATGGCACAATTTGGATAAAATTTCGCATTGCATTCCGTAATGTTAATAATTTACATTCTTGACTTTCTTTTTCTTTTTCTCGCTAAAAAAAAAAAAAAAAAACTACAGTCTTCTTCTTTGGTGCTCTTTGGTGCTCTTAGTCTTCTTCTTCTTTGGTCTTTCTTGGTGCTCCTGCTCTTGGTCTTCTTTGGTCTTGTGTCTTTGGGAGGCCAGGCGAGATCGTTGAGGTTAGGCCGCGACCCACACGACCCAAAGCCGCGAGAACCTCGTCCTCAACCACCCACAAGGGTGGTATAAGGCGGACGAGGGCCACGGCGGCAAGGTCGTCGCGGCGATCGCGACCAACCATCTCGAGGATGATCTCGGCCACCTCGTGGAGCCCCGGCGCAGCCTCCAACAAGGTGGCCACGGCGGCGGCGTCCCTCGCCGCTCCTTCCTCCTCCTCCGCCTCGGTGTGGCAAAGTCGAGGTCTTCCCAAGACTCCGCCTCCTCCCGGTTGTGCAACATCCCGAAGAATCATTTGGCGAAACAATGCCGCGTAGGGACCAACGAACCTCCCCGTATTAGACATGGAAGGAAACTGGAAGAGGAAGAAGAAGGACAAGGCAAGAAGAAACGGGCGATCGCTCATTAGCGGTGATGCCCCATTTATAAGCCACCCCAGCCCCGGAAATCGAAGCGTCTCAAAGGCAATCAAACACGCCACCACACAATCAATGAAGCGCGAAAAACAAAGCGGCAGTACAAATACCGAAGAAGATCAGCGCATTGAACAAAATCAAGGAGAATTTCACCAGACACGTGTCGTAAGCAGTTCAAGCTCGTTCGGCTTTCTCGCTTAATTATACCAAATTAAGCGCAAAAGCCCGGTGGAGAGCTAGCAAGCGATGCAAGCACGGGGACTAAACCACTCGGCCAGGTGGCCTGGCGTAAGTCCCGACGCTCGAGAGGCTGCACGACCTCTCGGAAAAGCGTGTCTGGGGCAAGAAAGCCACGGGCCAAGGCCCTGGCGTTTGGGAGCCATACCAGTCGGCTGAAACTCACCCGAAAAGGCGCAACAGGATCCAAAAGGCTGCGGGCATATATTCTAACAACTCAGCCAGAGAAGAAAGTGGAAGAGGTCTGAAGACCACTCAGCGGAAGACAATACAGGCAAATCATATTGAAGTAAGAAGACACAATATTTCAAACAAGGAGGGCGAGCACTCGGCATCAAGGCCCACATCGAAGTCAGAATTCTAGATTCTCCAACAAGGCCTGCGATGCACCGGACACCTCTTCGAGGAGTGCGTTGGCCTTGTCTTCATCACAGGCAAAACCTTCTTTCCACGGCTTGAGGTCAACTCTCGGATAATGAGACTTGACCACCGCCAATGCCTGGTTCGCACTCATTGCTGCGGACTCTTTGGCGTAAGCTCGATCCTGTCGGCTCCTCGAGAGAAGTGGAACGACATCGTCCCCCTGGCGGCGTGACTCCTTCAATACGCAGAAGGTGCAGGATCGGCTCGCAGCGACGCGCGATTCGATCCGGCCACTGTTCGGCGGCCATCTTCTCCTTGCACTCTGCAACAAAGTCAAACGGCCATCAAGAGCACACCCGACGCCAAGTATGTTCAACCCAAGTCAAATAAATTTACCCTTCGGCTCATTGCATCCTTTCCAAGCCGACTCGAGCTTGAGGCCGAGTTCTCTGAAGCCTCGATCGGGCCCTCGGCTCGACAGCGGTCGAGTCGCTCACGCTCAAACACGAGAGTGTCATCATCCTCTCCAACCATCCAAAAGACATCCAAACCGAATCCAGGGAGAATCTCACCTTCGAGCATATGCTCAAGCTTCGTCTTCTCCTCCGGATCCTCATACACTCGCCACGAAGCCCGTGGACTTCTTTCCATCTGTCATGGCCATCTCGTGAAGCTTGTCCTGCATCGCTTCTGCTCCTTGAGCTTCGGGAGCACCTTCCGGAAAAACCGCGACCTTTGCTCCGAGCGCTCCCCATGTCATAGGTAACAGGCGAGAATCTCGAGGAGAAGTCGAGCAACATATTGAAGACAAGAAGCTCACCGACGAAGCGTGCTACACTGACGGTGAGCTCATAAAGCTCCGTCAGAGCCGCTCTCTCCATCTCGTCGTCCTCTTCCATCCCTTTCGGTCGGAACCCCTTCCCACCATACGGTCCGATTCGGGGCCGGCAGAGGACCGAGCGGCGGTGGCTCTCGAGGCACTTCCTCCACTCCGGAGGCGGTGCGGGTCGATCTCGTCGGCGGACGGACCACCGGATGATTCGGCCGTTGGGCCCGGCGCCGGTGGCGGCCGGCGATCGGCGACGGCAGTGACCTAGCCAGCGGCGGGGGCTCCCCTTGGGGAAGCCTCCGCTGGGACTCCTTCGAGACCCCTCACGAGGGCGTCCATAGCGAGAGTCTGAATCGGCCAAAAGGAAGACACCTCGGCCTGACGGTAACAAAGACAAGGATCGCCCAAAAAATACCTTTTGGATTTCTTGAATTTCATCCCGAGTCTCATCCGAGACCCGGCACCACTCGGAGGGAAGTTAGCGCTGCGATCGGGGCTACCACAGGGACGAAGTGAGGCCCCGCTGCGATCCGGTGCACCGAGGTCGAAGGCGGTGACGAAAGACCGGCGACCTCCTCCGCCGACTCCGGCAGCTCGTCGGACCGATGTGTCGACCCACTCGCCGCTGGCGTGTTTAAGCCGAGAGAGGCCGACAAGCTGAGCGTCGAGAAAGGAAGGACGCGCGTTCTGAAAAGAACGATCGCACCCTGTTTGAATCACACATCGATCAAAGAAATCATGGAACGACCTTTCGAGAGAATAGTGCACTCACAGGAGGAGGCCTTGCCGTCGAAAATTTATGAGGCAGCCCTGTTGGTGATTATTGTGCCAGGCACGAAGAGATCAACTACGAAGTGCCGGCGCCTCCATCGACAGGGCCACGTCCGACTCGCGTGGGGTCCAGAGGCCCGTTGTATTGGAACCCCAAATGGACTCTCTCCTTCAAGGGCTGCACTCGGCGCTTCACAAAAGCGATCGCGATCCCGGGACCCGTCGACCCTCGGTTCTTGGATCGTCAATCAATGCCGAGGCTCGAGGATTTGCGCCAAACCTCCTCCGTCTGGGGCGTCGCTCGGCATCGGGAAGCTTTAGGAGCACGTAGGCAAAGGGGCGAGGAAAGGATCAACATTGGCACAATAGAACCACTCCCGCCTCCAACCTTTGAGGAGGTCTTGAGAGGAACGACAAAATATCGCTTCTTCGAGCCCTCCACTGGAGCCGGCGCCCCAACGACGTTGGGAGCGGCGGTTCGGATGAGGCTTCAGCAAGAAGAAGGAGCGGAACAAATCCAAATGAGGGCGTATCCCAAGATACGCCTCGCAGAGCCGGACGAAGATGGCAATATGAAGAATCGAGTTGGGGTTCAAATTGATCAACTCGATTTAGTAGAAGTGGAGGAGCCCTCGGAAGAAGGCGCTCCCAGAATGCTAAATCCCCGCCGAAGAAGGACTCAAACACCACAATCTCATTCTCTAGAGGTGTGGGGTAAGGGTCACCGCGGCGGGCGGCGAAGATCAACTCTAGCGGAGGGAGGGGCCGCGGCGACCATCCTCTCCAAGCGGGACGTCGTCGTGATGGAAGTCTCCCACCACCGCCCGCAGGTCGGCGCTACCCTCCGATGACGAAGAAGAAGACATTGCGAAGAAGAAGACCTGGTGGGAAGAACCGCCGCAAGCCAAGGGCGCGAAACCGTAAAACCCTAAATCGCTAAAGGAGGTTTGAAGGTTTCGCGGTAGTGGTGAGGAAGGTGCAAGGAGGCCGTTGCTTCAACAAGGGTCCTTCCGACTTATAAGAAATGGGCCCCAATTTCCGCCTCGCGGTGGGAAGAAAGCGAGGCCCTCCTGTTCAGTGCAGGCGGATCAGGGCACGCCCCATGACGGCCAATAGGCTGCGTCGCGCAAAACGCGGCAGTGTCAAATCTGGTCCAAAGTTTGGGATAAAGTCGCCCCACGACGGGCCTCGAGCGCCGCCGCCACTAAGCTTGGGGTGGGCACTTTCCGAACATCCTCCGACGGCACACCCCATAATTTGGGGTCAATTGCTGGTCATTTGTCTCACAATGCGATTGGGTGTCGCGGGAGGATCTACAACCAACACGGTCTTGAGAATCGCCCCATGAGGGTCTAAAGCGGTCTTGGCAAAGCGAACACGAGCATTACTCTGTATGACCAAGGTATGCCCCATGAGGGTCGGTAGAAGCGACAAGCCGGTTGCAGCGCCATAAGCGTAGCGCGAGTACCGCCGACCAGAGCCAAAAGACCAAGGTATGCCCCATGAGGGTCGGTAGCGACAAAGCGGTTGCGCGCATAAACGGCGCGGTACCACTCGACCGAGCCAAAAAGACCAAGGTATGCCCCATGAGGGTCACCGAGCGACAAGCGGTTGCGCGCCGTAAAGCGCGGTACCACTCGACCCACGAGCCAAAAGACCAAGGTATGCCCCATGAGGGTCGGTAGAGCGACAAGCGGTTGCCAAGACCGCAATCCGGCGCGGGTACCACTCGACCCACGAGCCAAAAGACCAAGGTATGCCCCATGAGGGTCGGTAAGCGACAAGTCGGTTGCCGTGCACCGTAAACGGGCGCGGGTACCACTCGACCCACGAGCTAACCAACCACGGTGGCTTCATACTACAAGTTCTTTATGATCTCTCTCCGCATAATCCTCATGACAGGTAAGGGACGGAAAGTCGATCCTAAAGCACTTGGGGGCTGTGTGGGATGTCGAGACAGGAGTCCCACAAGAGGGGCCTACACCCGGCTGGGCTGACAGCGGAATAAAGCCCAAAGCCCGAAGCACCACAGCGACGGCCCAGAGAGACCTTCGACTTGCTCCCCAAGACAACTCCCGATCCTTCAAGGAAGCTTAGCGCCTCGCCCTAACAACCCGCCAGAACAAAGCATGCGATCGACACCGCGAGAACCTGCGGATCTTTGGAACGACAAGCGGCAGGCGTGGGTCGGAGAAAGCATAACCACCTCTCCGGGACGTAGAGCGTGAAGGCGGATAAGGACAAGGGACATGTCGTCCAGGCCACCATGTTCAGGGCCCGGTGGCGCCCATATATCATGTATTCTTCCCCCAGTATATAAGGGGAGGAGAGAGAAACAAGAAAAAGAGAGGACACACACGATATATCCAAGAACACAGGACTAGGGTATTATCTCCTCCGAGAGAGCCCGAACCTGTCTAAAACAGATTGCCCCCGCATCCTGTGTTACCATCAAGCTCAGATCCCGCACAAATCCCCTAGAATCACAAATCTTATTGCCGGCGAAACAGATCGTCGACACCGGTTGATTTTGCGTCACACAAATTTTTCCGTGTTTGTGTTTTTTTTTAATTTAATCAATTTACTGACTGGTTTTATATATCAAATTGATTCGGTAGAATCAAAATCCGCAAAAATATTTTTCACGATTTTGTGGACCTGGGCTAAAGTGCTGTGTGCGAAAATGCTACCGGACAGCGTTCCTCTTCCTTTCTAATATAAACCCGAAACCGCAGTCTTAATCAGAATCGAGATAAGCCTTAGGGGCAAACACGTCTTTTCATAGATAACCCCCCGGTCTATATATAACCTCGGCTTAATCACAGTTTCGTGCTCTGGCTTAGCCTCTTCGCTCCCTTAATTTAATCCTAATTTATCTTCTGCTCGTCGCCTTAATTTATTTTTGTACTCCTACCTTTCTTGACTCGTTGCTCTGTGCCGGCAGAACACGAACCGTTAATTTATTTATTATAACTAGTACGATAATAAAATCTCGCGCAAGTTTGGATTCCAATCGCCACACTCCTCCGGTTCCCCAACTTGTTGGTTCCTCGATAGCGCGCGCGGCGAAATTTCGGCGTGGATTCGGCTGATTTGGGTCTCTGGTAAGGTGATTCCGCGATTTCTAATCCAAATTTGGCTGATTAGCTGATTTTGCGCTCGAATTCGTTGTGATTTTGGATGTGCGTGTTTTTCCCCCCTCTTGTGTTGTGTTGTCAGGGCATGGAGCGCCGAGGGTTGCTAAAGGCGGCTCTTTTGGTGTGCTTGCTTGTGCTTTGCTCCGGGAGAGGTAAATGATGTGACCAATTTTTTGTTTCCAGAGATAATGGGATGAACTGGAAAATTTTGATCATATTAAGCAAACGAAATATATACTTTAGCACAACAAATTTCCATACACCGATACATTTCTCCCTCTCTCTGTTGCTATGCCCTAGGGTCGAAGTTTGATTGAAATATTTCTTGCTCATGTTTTTAGTTTATCCCGTTGCCAGCAGACAGAATTACCTTGTCCTTGCAATTCAGGTTTGAAATGCACCGGGTTGGAACTGTGTCTAGTTGGTTGATCAGATTCATCTTGACTTTAATAAGTAACATTAAGGCCCGTTTGGTAACTAACCGGGCCGTTTCTACTAGATTCTGGAAGAAACTCAACCAAACGGGCTAAAGCTCGGAACAATTCTCCTCGGATCGTTTCTTCTTTTTTCACTCTGTGGCTGAATTGGTCTCAACTCCGTTTCACCCGATTCACATAATCCTACCTGAAACGTTTCTACCAAGAATCTGAAACCATTTCCGTTTCTAGTAGAATCTGGAACCGTACCAAACAGGGCCTAAATTTCAAATTCCTCCTGACAAAAAAAAGGCCGTTCCAAAGAATTACAGGAGTTCTTGCATGTGGATTTGATCCAAAGCTATCACATATGTCCTCTTTAACTTTGATTTCAGATGTTTTGCTGTTGCAATAATATGTTTGTTCATCTTGTCATGTTACATATTTTTTTTCCCTTTTCTTTCTTTTTTGCTTCACTAGGTTGTGTCTTTTCTCCATGTATTCGGCATGTTCCATGTTGCTCTTGATGTTGATGCTTTACTTTTTTTTTATATATATAGAACGTACGATTAAACATCACCCCTCCAGTACCATATATAACTCAACTCTTGCCAAGACACTTGTGGAATATGCTTCTGCTGTAAGTTCTTCATCTTTTCTTTCATCCTAGTAATTCCTGAACATTAGATCATCCTTCAGTATGGATTAATTGTTGTCAAATCCTTTCTAGTATTTTGGCAAATTCCTACAAAACAAATGCAATGTTAGTCAAGTTTCTGCCGCTCCTTTCCAGTATTTTGGAGTTAAAACTTGGTGATGTCTTGCAGATATATACTGCTGATTTGACACAATTGTTTACTTGGACATGTGCTAGATGTGGTGACCTGATAGAGGTAAACCTTCATACCACTGATGTGCTTTCTGTTTATTGCGAGTTGTAACATGATTTATGGTAAATGAATGGATGATCAAGTAAACTTGATGGATGAACCAGGGATTTGAGATGATAGAGCTCATCGTAGACGTGGAGAATTGCTTAGAGGTTCTTCCCTACTTGTGTTCATGGCACCTATATCTCCATGTCTTTATTATCTTTTAAGTTGATCATATCTTGGTGAATATACAGGCATATGTTGGTTTTGCTAGTGATATCAATGCTGTCGTTGTTGTGTTTAGAGGAACTCAAGAGAACAGGTAATTAGCATATATCTCATTTTTCTTGCTTGTTAAAAAATGCTATTCAAGTTCCAATCCAGAATGTTCTATCACTTATAAGAGGTAGAGCTATTATGTATTTCGATTTCATTTGTGTGTACTTACCATTTACCTTTAGTTTACATATTTTTCTCTGTGTGCAATGTAATACCCATAAAAATGCAAACCTTCAAGGGTGTCAATATATTTTATAACCCCTCAACTGTACTGATCCTCCAATTTCTCAGCATCCAGAATTGGATAGAGGACTTGTTATGGAAACAACTTGATCTTGACTACCCTGGCATGCCTGAAGCAATGGTGAGCATTGCTAAAGCACTGTAATTAAAATGCACTTCTGGCAAACCCAATTCATACTAGCGCTCCTCCTGGTTAATAGGTACACCGAGGGTTTTACTCTGCTTATCATAACACAACAGTACGCGATGGAGTTGTCAATGGTATTGAGAGGACTAGGAAATTTTATGGAGATGTTCCAATCATGATCACAGGGCATTCAATGGGTGGGGCTATGGCTTCATTTTGTGCACTTGATCTTGTTGTGAGTTCTGAACCTTGTCTGAATCTGAAATGCATTCAATTTGAGCTTCTGTATTACTTTCTGTTGTTTAGAAATTAATTTTCCATATATCTATCTGCTAAGTTTCTTGCAAAGACAGCCCACTGTTTTCTTTTGTTAAGAGTTTGAATCCACCTTCTGCCATCAGTTCTGATGAAATATATGTAAGTATTTAACACATAATCTATATTCTGGTTAAATGGCAGAACAATTTAGTTGCTACTAATGTACAATAATTTGTAGATCACCAAGTTTGCTTTAACTTATTTTGGGGATGATCTTTCTTCCATCTCTCCTTCACCAACCTAGCGCTGTTTTTAGTTTATATGTGAGCAGTTAGTAATTTGCCACATCTTTCTACAGGCGAACTATGGATTAGATGGTGTGGAACTAATGACATTTGGGCAACCTCGTATTGGCAATGCTGCTTTCGCTTCTTATTTCAAGAAATACTTGCCTCATGCAATTCGAGTTACTCATGCGCATGATATCGTCCCTCACCTGCCACCATACTTCGCGTTCTTCCCGCAAAAGACCTACCATCACTTCCCAAGAGAGGTCTGCTCCGCTCTGTCATACGCTAACCATTTCTACTTGTGTTGACATTAGTCTTGTGTACTTTTCTGTCTTTATTTTGTAATGACATCTAGTAACAATGAGCAATGCATTTACCCATTTTTCATCAGTTTCCAATGCGTAGTGCCATATTGTTCCTTCTTCAGGTATGGGTCCATAATGTCGGACTAGGAAGCCTAATATACTCGGTAGAGCAGATCTGTGATGATTCTGGTGAAGACCCAGCATGCAGCAGGTCCCTCCCTCCACCCTCTCATACGCACAAACACAAGCAGATGCATTGAACCACACCACATGATATCCTCCTCTCTTGATTAAGTTCATATCCCTCGTAGGTCTCAACACCATTTCTTTTCAGGTCTGTGAGTGGAAACAGCGTGCAAGACCATATATACTATCTTGGCGTCAGTATGCACGCGGAAGCATGGAGCACTTGCAGAATCGTCATGGACTACAGCACGTTGCGGTATGAGATGGACCTCAATGGCAACATCGTCTTGTCGAAGCAACCTGGTTTGTCAAATGAGCACAAACACAGTGCCCAGTGAAGCCGATGTAAGATATATAGCGTATTACGGTATTAGCACTACACACAACCTTTCTCCCTGTGATGCTCACTGTTTAGTTGTTCGTGCATCCAAGGAAGGGGATGGAAAGAACACGCCGTATTGGGAGATGCTTGATGTAAATGTGGTTTGGTAATTTGAAGCATTGTTTAGTTCAAAAATATGTTTCAACATTTGGTAAATGGACACTGAAGGGCAAGAATTCATCTACAACGTTGTGAGCGATGACAGAATCAGGAGCTGTTGCACAACATTAACTGGCTAATTTATCACTCTATTCGCCAACCCGTGCAGTTGCACAGACTAGAGATATCAAAATATTTTTATTATTTGTGTCAAAATTGTATCAAAATACGGCATCGCTCGTTTCAGCTTCTGAACAGCTTCTGCTTTAGAAAAAAGCGGATTATTTGCCGAACGGGAAGATTCTGGATAGCTTCTCTGAGAATCAGAAGCTGATTTCTGTATAGATTCAGAATCTAGTTGAAACCTGATTCTTACCGGCTCGGTCCGAAACCTAAAAGTTGTAGCCGGCTCGACCCGATTCTCCCATAATCAAAAGCAGCTTCTTCCATAATCCAGAATCTATAATCCAGAAGCTGTCCCGAAGGGGGTCTACGTTGCTTACCTGATATAATTTGTGTTGGTCCCACCGGATGGATAGCCAGGTGTTTTTGTTTTTTGATTAACGTGGGAATTTCTCGCAGCATGCAATTAGCATAGTATAATTTTACTCTAATTATTAAAGTTACCTTCCAGTTACTATCAAATATAAAATTTGATCAATTCTAATAATAATTTAATTCGATTTGTGATTTAAAAAGCCAAATTTATAATTTTAATTTAGTTCTTATTGCAAAGTTTAATATTTTTGGAATTCATCTATGAAATTGCCTTAACATGGAGTCTTCTTTTCTGGAAATTTAAGTTTGGATTCATATATAAATCCAATATACGAAAGATGGAATATAATCACAAAACATAGTCCCACACATAATACAGTCACAAAACTAAGTCACACATAACATAGTCCCACACGTAACTAAGTTTCACAAAAGAGCGAAAGGCACATATGAAAGATGGAATATGATAAATGAGCCAATAATCATGAAATGATCAATCCTCTAAAGGATAGAGCTTTCGTGGCACAACTTCATCTTCGTCATCCTCGAACTCAACAGCCACCTCTTACTCCTCATTGCCCTCTTCTTCTTCGGATTGAAAATCATCATCATGAAGCTCTCTCACTCTCGCACTCCTACCCATAGATTCATCAAGTACTCCCTATGGTATACCGGGCACAACCTCTTCTTCACCCCCATCGTCCCTAAAAATAATGTATGATTATCCCCTCCCTTATACAGAAATCCTTGATCTTCGGAAGCATCACAACATAGGAGGACACCAGTGTTCTTCTTTGCCATGATCCTTTCTTTCTTGGTCAACATTCTAGCATTGAATTGTATGTAGACTAGACTGTTGAGGCGGGCAGTGGTTAGCTTATTTCCTCTTTTGGTATGTATCTACGAATTGCAAAGTAGATTTAGACATTATATATTAGATTGTGAATTGAGACTTTAGAGTATTGAATATTGGGACTCAGGAGTAGAGACTAACTGATTCAAAAGTGCTCCAATTTCTTTCATAACCAGAAGAGCTTGAGGTCAATGAGAGGAGTCTTAAAGCCATCTTTTGTAAATCCGGTGTTTGGCCTCCGTAGAGCCTCCACCAAGATGCTATCAATAAGAAAAGCAAGAACAATTTAGTATATGCATATCTATATGAGTTGATTAACAAGTTAGAATGCATTGCAAAATAAAGGCATGAATTAAGCACGTTTACCTGGATTATAGTCGAAGTTTTGATAACTCCTTGCAAGCTCTTTCCAAAGGGACATTCTCTATTTTGAAATTTGATCAACTCCTGATTTACAACTCGATCTTGCTTGTCATCATCATCATGATAAAAAGTCTTAATACAAGACATGAATGATTCCATAATGTTTGGATCCATGAAGATTGCATCATCAACATAACTATAGTATGGATTCAACATGTATGCACTCAAGTGCAATGGAGAATCAAGGCTATCTTTCATCTTCTTCTCAACAATGGCCAAAGCATCTTTGTCGTTCTTCTCCACATTTCCAAAGTCATCTGTGAGCTTCTTTGCCTTAATTATTTCTCTATATAGAAAATCCATAGACGGCTTGCCATCCCCATCAACCAAACGAAGAACTTGCACCAAAGGCTCAAAACCCCTCAAGAATAGAGCCACACCATTCTAAAAGGCCCTATTTATAGCTGTTGCCGTTGCATCCTTGCTCTTTTTGGTTTTCATATGACTCAAACTTTTCCACTCTCCATCAACCACCATCTTTTTTAGTTCTTCCTTCTTCTCCTTTAATCTTTGCAAAGTGAGAAAAGCGGAAGCAAATCAGTCACCCCCGGCCTTATGATATCTCTCTTCTTTGTAAATTGCCTCATCAATGCCAAGGTCTTGTGGTGCGAATAGACGAAGATAGTGAATGCCTTTGCTTGGTCAAGTGTCTTCTTGAACTTTGGCAAGTTACCAATTCCTTAGAGCATAAAGTTGATAGTGTGAGTTGCACAAGAGCTCCAAAAGATATTTGGCCTCTTGGCATGCAACAATATCTTTGCTCCCATGTTGTTAGAAGCATTACCTGTCACTACTTGCACCACATGTTCCGGACTTACTTCCTCAATTGCTTCATCCACTATGCTGAATATGACTTCGCTTGTGTGTGACACATCCGACATCTCCTTTGATTTTAAAAAATTTGTTTCCATGCTACAATGTGTGCACAAATTCATTGCGCTCCTCTTCATATCCGTCCAAGCATCGGTCATAATGGAGCAATCATTCTTTATCTTTTCCTCCTCACGTTCCTTTAACTAACTCTTGCTTCTTAAGAATTCATCAGTCAACAAATTCTCCCAAAGGTCATATTGGGTAGGAAGTTGAAATCTGGGGCCAAATTGACCAATGGCTTCACACATTTGCATGAACTCATCGTTGTCAATAGCGTTGAATGATACATCTATCAAAATAATACAAACGAGAGGTTAGTGAGGTAGCAAGCAATGGAAGGTAAAAGATAGAAAGATTTACCATCTGTATACACCCATCTAGCAACATATTGCCTCACTTGATGTGTTTTCTCTTTCCAAAGCGCCTCAGTAATATTTTGTTGTCGCTTGGCTTCAGTCGGGCTTGCTTTAGGATCAATAGGACGTGCAAACTTGTCCATAGGGCCTAATTTGTTAGGTCCCGAGCTTCTGTCATCCTCCTCTCCTCCAACTGACGAAGCATTCACATCTTCTTCTTCATCACGGTCTTGCTTTTGCTTCTTCTTTCGTTTTGCTTTTTTCAAGAGATTTCTTACACTTGTCTTGAGCTTCCTCTGAGACTACTTTGTATTTAGCAACACTATTGTCAACTTTGCCAACGTGTTGCTTAAGACGATAAATCCCCCTGAGCTCACATGGCCACAAAAAATGCACTTCACTCTATCCAAATTGGACGGATCGACTAGAATCCCATAAGTCCATCCTACGTCATCCGATTTCCTTTTAAGAGCTGTTGTGGTCTTATTGGTTGTTGCCGTTGATCCCGTTGACGACATTCTATAAATGTAATTAATTGATTTGCGTATCATACCCAATGTTCAAAAATGCACTTTATTGGTTTATATTTAAGCAAATGCACTTCACTCAGTTCACTGGTTTACTGATTTAAGTAATAAGCAAATAAACTTTAGTACTTCTTCACTCAGTTCACTTCAGAGTTTAGAGTTCAGACTACTACTCGGTTCATTGGTTTACCTGAAGCGCTAAAGGAAGAGCTGGCTCGGGAGAAGAGCTAGCGCGGGAGGAGCTCGCACGGCGCGGAATGGGAGGAGGGCTGGCGCGGGAGGAGCTTGCACGACCCAAGAGGAGAGCTAGCGCGCGAGCGCTGGTGGCGCGGGAGGCGGGCCACCGGATCCTCGGGTGCTGGCAGCGTGGGAGGAAGAACTGGCGCGCAGGCGCTGGCGGCGCGGGAGGCGAGCCGTCGGATCCTTGGGTACTGGCAAGTGCAGGAGGCGCGGGAGTCGAGGACGAGGTCGGGAGCCTTAGGGTCGCGGTGAGGACGAGCTCGGGCCGCGGGAAGACAGAGATCCAGCGATGGCGATCGAGGATTCGGAGGTGGGGAATACCAAATCTGGCGGCGCAAATGAGGATCGACGGCGAGGGCGTGAGGTCAGGGGCGTAGCGCACTCCAGTGACATTGCCTTAGCCCTCTCTCTCCCCCCTTTTTCCCCCTTCCTCCAACCCAACACCACCTAGCCCGCCTGCGCGTCTGCCTTTTCGCCGTTCAACTCCGCCTAGGATCACCTGCGTGTCTGTCTAACGCCGCCGAGCTTCGCCTAGGTGGCTCCTCTGCCTAGAGCACAATTTCGTGCCAAGACAAGGCGGAGGGCCACCGCCAAGCGCCTAGGCGCATTTTTATTTTTTTGTTATTCCTAACATTAGATACTTTGGCATTTTACTTTGGAACTTGTATAAAATTTTGCTAATTTTATTTTGGTTGTTATTGTAAACTTTCCGTTCTACTTGACATAAATATTTTATTTAATCCAAATTTTGATTCCAAACATATATTCATACAAATCAAATTCATATTCTTATTTTAATTTTTATTATGAATTTGCATATTAGTGGGATTCTAAATCTGTAAAAAAATATTTTTTGTTTTTCATTTATTTTTTACTGGTAAATTTAATAAATTTTTGTCATTTTACTTGTGAATTTGTGTACATATCAAATCTCTTATTATCCTTTTATTTTTAGGATGAACTTTCATATGTTTGGATTGTGATTGACGTTGTGTTTTGTCAGTTTTAGGTTGGAATTTATATACAAATATAAATACTATTTTTTATTTATTAGTTTAGTTATTTATGGATTTACTTTGGGATTCATATGGAATCAAATTTGAATTTTCATTATTTTGGTTTGTACTTGGCATGGACATTTTCTTCTAATGTCGTACTCTTAGCATGGATCTTTTCCTTTTCCCAATTAAATGTGGAGAATTTCTCACAACTTATTATTAATATAGGTGTGTAACTAATTATAATTTTAATATGTTTCGAATTTAGGTTTGGAATTCACATACAACTCAAACCTCTAATCATCCCTTAATTTTATTTTGATTTTTTTTTTATTTTCGATCACACATGGCATGGATTTGTTTTTCAATTTTAGGCTATAATTCGTATAACAACTCGGTTGCTATTATTTATTTAATTATAATTCCAAATTTTATTTTTTATGGATTTTACTTTGAATTTTGTAGATTTGGTATTTTTCTAAAGTTTTATTCCGAGTTTTATTTAATTTGGATTGTATTTAGCATGGACTCACTTAGTTATTATTCCGAATTTTAATTATTTATGGATATGAAGTCGTATGGAAATCAAATTGCTATTTTTTTTTATTTTTATTTGAAATTTCAGTTATTTTGGATTGTACTAGACATGGACTCTTTCTTTTTAATTCTCTCATTTATATTTAATTATTATTCCAAATTTTAATTATTTATGAATGTCACTTTAGAAATCCTATAAAAATCAAAATTCTATTTTTTTTTATTTTTATCCTGAATTTTGTTAATTTTGAATTATGCATTACATAAACTCTTTCTTTTAATCTAGGTTGATATAACTTGGGTTCACCATATAGATGACTAGATCTTTCTAGTTAACATAAGAGCTTTTTCGAAGTGGCTAATTAGTATATGTATATATAGATAGATTGTATTTAGTATGGACTTTTTCTTTTAAATTGCTAAATTTTATTTAGTTATTATTATGAATTTTAATTATTTATGGATATCATTTTGGAAGTCATGTGGAAGTCAAATTGATATCTTTCTTTATTTTTGATTTGAATTTCAGCTAATTTGGATTATACTTGACATGAACCTTTTCTTTTAATTTGCTAATTTACATTAATATTATTCTGAACTTTAATTATTTATGGATGTCACTTTGGAAATGGTATGAAAATCAAATTTCTATTTTTTTTATTTCAATTTTCAGTTAATTTAGGATTGTACTTGACATGAACTCTCTTTTTTAATCTAGACCATTATAACTTAGGTCCATCATGTAGATGGCTAAATTTTTCTGGTTAACCTAAGAGCTTTCTCAAAGTAGCTAATTAGTATAGGTAGATAGCGATAGATAAATAGATAGCTGTAAAGAGCAGACATATTTTAAAAAAAACTATGAGCGTAATATCAGACTGGTAGAATACAGTTGTCATGGTTTCGTGCTAATTCGCAGGATGGACGCACGACATGCTCTCCAAAACCAGGGGTAAAACAGCATATGGGCTCTGAAATAACTTGATACAGATACACCTCTTGCTCCTTGCTGAACCACGTTCATGCTAAGATACAGGGAGAAGTACGGCAAAGCTAATACAAATAAATAACTGCTCTGGCAGCTAAACACGAAAAAGATAGTAGCCATACGAAACACAGGTAATCCGTCCTATCTCCAAACCTGAAATCTCATCAGAAGAAACCTCACGAGCTCCAGATAGCCAAACCTGAAACAGTTATACATTCAGAACAACGGGTGCAGCTGACCATACTCATCGTGTAACCGCAAAAAGGAAAGCACTCGTCAGATGTGACCCTGCTGCGCCACTCTCTCTGCTTTTCTGCACTTCCAGCTGAATCATTTTTGGGCTCCGGAGCTCTAAAGAAACATAACACAATCACATTCACAAGGAATGGACGCCAGGATAAAGGCATGCCAATGGCAATGACATGCAGATAAGCCATGAAGCGAAGCTGATGGCCAGAGAAGACGAGGAAAAGCCTTATTCACAGACCACAGTGCCGAGGTGGAACCAATGGCGCCATGTTCCTAGATCGGACCCGTTTGGTGCTGACGAGCAAACTCATCCCATCGCTAGAGCGAGCGATGCCTGGAAAGAAAACTGTCCACTTTACTCATTTGTACTATTGAAGCTACCATGACCATTTGATCACTTCCGTTCTCTTGAATTCTCCCCCCACATTTTGGCCTCTGCAACAGCACGCTGCCTGTCAGCGGTCCTCGATGTTTCTTTTTTTCTTCCTGTTTGAGCCGGACTACCCACCTGTGACCCTGTTATGTCCAGGTCATCCAATCCTGATCTCCGACCGGAATCGCCGGTAGAATTAGTCCTGCTGATCTCTGCTCCATACTTTGATGACCTGGCAACTTCCCGCCTCCATAAGTCTGGAGAATGATGATTTGGCGAGTGCACACTGCATTGATCATCGTTCCACGCACCAAGATTTCTGGCCCTTGGGGTCGATGAATTGCTCCGACTATGTTGAACTGGGGCATTTGGATGATACGTCTGAGAAGCTAGATACGAGAGGGCAGTGACAACATCTCCTATAAGAGGGCGAGTGGCAGATTGCTCTTGCAAACACATGGCAGCAACAGCTAAAGCCTGATACAGGCCCCTCATAGGGAAGCAACCTTGAAGCATTGGATCAGCCATCTTGGGAAATTTCCTGCGGTCCTTGAACAGTGGACGAGCCTGCAGATTACATGAGCTGTATTGATTATCCAAAATTAAAATCTCCACAAAGTTCTGTTTCTTTTTGTAATGAATAGCACTTGTATTGAACATAAGGCCAATGAACCAGTATATATACATGTACACGAGGGTATAGAAAGAAATCCTATATAAAGCAATATCTATATATACTGTCTAACACTCCCGTCAAACTCATGGTGGATCAACAACACTGAGTTTGGAGAGATAAAAGCTATGCTGAGTAACCTCTGCTGTCAAAAGAGCTATAGCTCACAACTCAGCCCCAGCACTTGAACGAGAAACTGCTGTCTACTTCTTAGTCTTCCAAGTAATGAGAGAACCACCAAGAAAAACACAATAAACAGAAAGAGACCGACGATCAGAGTGATCACTAGCTTATGTAGCATCGGAGTATGCCTGGAGCTAGAGCGAGGGAAAAAAAAGACAACAAGAGATAGTTCCATGAAGATATCGTAGAACACAAAGAAGATGACTATAATGGAGCTGAGTGGGAATAGAAAATAACTGACTCAAGATATGAACTAGATATGAAATACCAGACGAATGACACCAAGGTAAACAAGGCTCCTAACAAGATGAAGATAGCATGTAGGATCCTCAAGAGGTTCACCATCAGTAAGTCAAATGTGAACATTGAGCTCCATGGGAGTCTCAGCTATGCGCTGATCAGTAAGAGAAGCACGGTCAAGAATATCTTGAATATACTTCTCTTGTGATATAAAAAAGACCTCAGATGTAGAAGAAGCCTTAATCCCAAGGAAGTAGTGAAGAGGACCCAGATCAGACATGAGAAACTGCTCATTGAGACGTGCCTTCACAAAGGCAATATACTAAGAATCATCTCCAATAATGATTATGTCATCAACATATAGAAGAAGAGTCTGTCCACGAGGCGAAGTGTGAACAAAGAGCGCAGGATCATGAACACTAGCAGAAAGGCCAGTTGCAGTGACCACAGAAGAAAAATGCTCAAACCAGGCACGGGGGCTTGCTTGAGCCCATAAAGAGAGCGGCGAAGCCGACAAGCCACACCCTCAGGAACATAATACCCCGGTGGTGGCTGCATATAGACCTCACGTAGCTCATCATTAAAAAAGGCATTCTCAACATCAAGCTGAGAGATGGACCACTCACGAACAGAGGCCCTAGCAAGATATCAAGAATGCCTTTCTTAATGGTGAGTTGCGTGAGGTCTATATGCAGCCACCACCGGGGTATTATGTTTCTGAAGGCATGGTTTGTCGGCTTCGCTATTCTCATTATGGGCTCAAGCAAGCCCCCGTGCCTGGTTTGAGAGTTTTTCGCGGACGACGACTGCAATATAGAGGATAAGAGGGAACTATATTAGGAGAAACCTTGGGAGGAGGCTCTGATGGTGAAGAAGACACCAAAGGAGAGGCTGACGATGAAGGGGACGCCAACCGTGCAAAGGGAAAAGTGGCAACTGGAGTATCTGGAAAAGTTAGGAAAGAAAGTGGCTCGACAAGAGATGCTGGAATGAAAGAAGGACGAGGGTTGAAGGGGCAAGACTCATCAAAAGTAACATCCCGAGAGATCCGCATCCGTCGACCAAAAGGATCCCAACAACGATATTCCTTATACTCAGCACTATATCCCATAAAAACGCATTTAACAGATTAGTGGCCAGCTTGGTGCGTTCACGAGGTGCAAGAAGAACATACCACACACACCCAAAGAGGCAAAAACTAGAATAATCGGGAGGCATGCCACAAAAAACGCTATACTGGAATCCCACCTTGAAGAGCAGAAGAAGCATGAATATTAATCAAATAAGTGGCAGTGGAAACAGCTTTAGCCCAGAAGTGAGGCGGAACAGCGGAAGCAAGTAAAAGAGGACGAGCTGTCTCAAGAAGATGACGATGCTTGCGCTTAGCCACACCAGTCTGAGTATGAGCACCAGATCAGGAAAACTGAGAGAGAGCCTTGCGTAGCAAGAAAAGCACGAAGGGCTCCTAACAGATACTCTCCCGCCGAGTTAGCACGAAGAACACGAATGGGAGAATCAAACTGAGTACGGATCATGGTGGCAAAATTCTTATATATAGGTAAAACCACACTACAAGAAGACATAAAATATATCCAGGTGTGGCGAGAGAAATCATCTATAAAAAATATAATATTTATAACCCCCTTTTGAAACAAAAGAAGCCGGACCCCAAACATCATAATGAACAAGATCAAAGGGACGTTTTGACACACTCACTGGAAGGATAGGAGAGTTGTAGCTGCTTGCCAAGCTTACAACCCGCACAATCTAAAGAGATATCACCAGACACAGGTCCTAAAAGGCCACGACGAACTAAACACAGTCGTGACCCACAAAGATATCCCAAACGATGATGCCACTGAGCAAACGTCCTGTAGATGCAACGGAGGAGGAAGTAGTGGAGGAGACGGAGACCGGCAGGGGCAGCGAAAGAAAGATGAAGCCAGTCAAGCTCCTAGAGACGCGGAGAGTCAAGACGATAAGGGCCAGTACCAAACAGAGACCCCCGTGCAGCGATCCTGAACACAACAAGAATCAGAATCAAGGATAACACGACAGCCATGATCAATGAGCTGACCAGTGGATATGAGCTGCATAGTTTGGGAACATGAGAAACAGCAGGAACATGAAAAGAGGAAGACAGAAGAGTACCTCGTCCTGCAACAGAAAGAAAGGTCCCATCTGCAATTTGAACAGTGATAGGAGCAGCAAGAGGACTAATGGAATGGAGACTCGTGGGATCAGATGTAATATGCCAAGAAGCACCAAATTCAAGAATCCATGGTAAGATACCTGGTGAGCATGTAGAAGATTTCTCACTAGAAGACTCAGTAGCCGAACCTGTGGGTGCAGAGGCAACCATGCAACGTAGCAGCATGAGAATCTCCTGAGTGGAGTCAGGGCCAGCAGAAGTCCGCTAGGAGAGACGCCCGTCGCCCGAGCCTCTAGTGCCCTTAGGAGGACATCCACCTCGACGAGCAAGATCTTTCTTCTTCCTTTAAGAGAACTGTTCTACGTGTCCATTCTTGTCGCAGTAGGTGCAGTGAAGCCCTCCACCCTCAGCGGTCGCCACTAGAGTAGGTACCACTAATGGAGGAGTAGTACGAGGCACCACCAAGATTGAAGGAGACACTAGTAGACCCGCACTACGAAGACGAGTCTCCTCGGTACGAATAGCTGCAAAAGCATCCAACAAGGTCACACGGGGATGGCGAGCAAGCAGCTGAGCATGAATTTGCTCAAACTTAGCCCGAAGACGTGTCAGGAATTTGTAGATACGGCGAAGCTCCAAATGAGTGCTGACGCTGACAGCACTGGCAAGTGCCGCAAACCTCCGGTCCAAGAGAATAAAGATGATGCTACACCGAGGACAGCTATGCATAGAACTCATCCACGGTAGAACACCCTGCTGTAGCGACTGCTTTTGTCGCACAACAGCAAGGTACAAAGAATCGTCAGCAGGCTCATAGCGGTCGCAAAGATGCGCCCAAATCAACTGTGCCGAAGACAAAGCGACAATATAACTAGTGAGATGCACATGGAATAGCAAAGGCACGAGCATCCTCATCTATCCACATCTTATGGGCAGCAAAATGAGTTTGAAAAGACTCCACAGCATCATCATGAACATCATATGCCTTCTGTCGAGCAGCATCATCAGCTTCCTTCGGAATAACAGGCATGATAGCGAGAGCAGGACAAGGCGGACAAGATAGCTCACCGGTAAGAAACTCCCAAAGACGCTGATCACGCATATGAAGACTCGTGTGTAGAACCCAGTCTCGATAATTGAGACCGTCGAAAATGATCGGACAGCGCGGGACAGCAACAATGCCCGAGGAAGAACGAGCAGCCGTCGACATTTTTTTTACCTGGACATAAATCCGGTTTTGAAGTTCGGTCGGTCACAAGCCCAACCTGAGCCAATCCGAGCAGAGGGATCGGAGAAAGCCAGTGATTGGCGACGACGAATCAGAGGCAGGCAGCCGGCGACTGGCGACAGTGGCTTTCTTCATCCTTGATCCGACCCAAGCCGATCGAAGGAGGCAGTGGATCAGAGGCGGTAACAGGATTCCTCCCTCCAGGCGGCTGAATTAGAGGCAGGCAGCTAGGCTACGGCGTCGGCCGAGCTCGCAGGGCCTAGGGCAGACGGTCAGCCGAAGACGGCATCCTCAAGCAAGCAGGCAATCAGGAAGCTTGGCATCCATGCGAAGAAGTTCGGCATTGAGCGGGCTACGGGCAAGAGTGACCGGCGTCGAGTGGCTTCACGAAGGCCGACGGAGGCGAAGGCGGCCGAGCTCGAGATGGCGATGGATGACCACGGATTGGGCGAGCTAGTGCGCGAACGGTCGGTCGGGAGAAGAAGCTATGCGAGCTCCGACCAGAGGCAAAGTTCTTCCTCCCATGCGAGCGTTCAAGGGGCGGCGGCGGCCTCTCCTTCATGGAACAGAGGCGACCAGTCGGGCAATCAAAGGCGACGAGAAGAGTCGCCGAAAAAGGTGCAAGTGCAAACGCCGGTGAGCCCTAACCCTAGAACCTATGGCTCTGATACCATGTTATTAATAGCACTTGTATTGAACATAAGGCCAATGGGCCAGTATATATACATGCCTGTGAGGGTATAGAAGGAAATCCTATATAAGGCAATATCTATACAAGGCAACTAGCAATCTCTTATATAAGGCAACTAGGACACAACACTTTTAACATTGTAGTAGAAACTGGTTCCAGATAGCAATTTTAGGAGAGTAATAGGAAACAAAATTTTCATTAGTAGGCAGAATGGCACAGGCGAGCTAAAACATCCTGACATATTCACATTTGCTAGAAATGTTTGCAGTAATCAGTAAAATTACCAAGGAGGTGACAAAGAATGTTCTTTAGAAGAACCTTTCATGGCGAAGAGGAAAGATGAGGCACATTTGATTAGCATTAAGATCACCCTTCATTATCAAATTGTCCATGAGCTAGCATAAACTCAACTATTGTTTGCTGTACTATTATGAAGGAACAAGCTTCAGGCTTAGCTTGATTAGGACAATGGTATTTCACTAAGAATACTGAAATAAAACAAAGAGCTACATGCAATTTTTTCTTCAGAAAAGATGTACACTTGGAGAAAATTAAGTATGTCAAATGAAATTAGTATAGTACAAAAGCGTACCCATGCCACTAGGTTTTGCTCCCCCTGGGGCTTGGTGTTGTCAATTGCTTTGCGCCCTGTAATTAGTTCAAGGAACACAACACCAAAGCTATAGACATCGGATTTCACTGTGAGCTGCCCAGTCATTGCATATTCTGGGGCACAGTAGCCATAAGTCCCCATCACACGTGTTGAAACATGAGTTTTATCACCAACAGGACCAAGTTTTGCAAGGCCAAAGTCAGATAGCTTCGGGTGAAATCCTTCACCAAGAAGAATGTTTGACGACTTGAAATCCCGGTAAATAACAGGAGGACTTGCCTTGTCATGAAGGTATTCTAAGCCCTTAGCTGCACCCGCAGCTATCTTCATCCGTGTGTTCCAGTCAAGAGGTTCCTTATCATGTGGCAAATCTATCAGGAAAAAAACAGAGAATATGTTTATATTCATTTGCAGCTGCCGTTGAACTTTAAATAAAACAGGATGCATTTAACAGTCATACTAAGTACACTACTATATAATGCTAGACTTTCTGTAGTTGCTACAAGCACTGATGAAATTTTGAAAGATTAGATGGCAAAGAGAGGATAAACAAACCAAGCAAATGATCTTCTAGTGATCCCAATGGCATAAACTCATAAACAAGAAGGCGTTGATCACCATCAGCACAGTAGCCAATTAGACTGACCAGATTAGGGTGATGCAAAAGACTGAGCATGAGGACCTCAACCAGAAACTCTCTATTTCCTTGGAGACCATTACGATCAAGTTGCTTGACAGCAACAGCCTGGGAAGTAGGATTATTTCGTTAGCGTCCAGGACAGATGCAAGTGTATATTAAAGAAAAGCCACAGCAACTGTACCAACATTTTACTGGATACTTCAATTAAATCACTCAAAAACAAAAAAAATGGGAATATCTAGTAAAATCTCAATGCGTCAAGATAGTTCAGAAAGACTAACCTGCCCACTCTCCAGATGTCCTTTGTATACACGGCCAAAACCTCCCTCACCCAATAGGCAATCTTGTCTGAAGTTCTTAGTGGCAGCAGCAAGCTCACGAAAAGTGAAAGTCTGTGCTGCAATATTTTGGCTGTTCCCCTCCCTTTGGATGGCTATATCCTTCTTAGAGTCTGATCCACCCTGTGATCTCGATTTATCTAAGCAGAAAATGATCTAGAGTTAGCAATCATACAAATCAAACATTAAAAAGTGTGCTACTCCCAGAGCACTAACATTCTTCAAGTAAAAACATAAAAAAAGGTCAGGCATACAACATTAAGGATACTTCTACTCTAGATTTAGAAGGTTTTTTACTTTGTAAGGAAAAATTTACTTAGTTATCATCCTGTCCCTAGGTACCAGTAAACAGCTAGGGTCAGGCAGCAGTCTCAGTGGAATTCACTTTGGAAGTAATACTCATCTTGTTTTAAATGGCTGGTTGAGTAAACTTCATCAATCATTCATGGAGTAATACTCGAAGCATTATCACAATGATGTGAAGACTCAGTAAGTATTTACTATAATTTCTCCATCAATCAGTTTCATGAAAAGCAAAGCAAAAAAAAAACCTACATGGTTACATCAATCTTATCTGCACTGCAGTACTGTACTAGGCCATTATAACCCATCCTACATTTTATAATGTCAAACCCCCCTAGTCCTTAGAGACCATTTGTATCTCACCAAGATAAGCCAGCTGCCTAACTGGAAAAATGCATTGGCCCAAACATATCCCTGATATGTAAAAAAGGATTGAAATGACAGCTACATTGTAGTTTTGGAGAAATTGTGTGTATCCTATTGGGTCCCACACCCTTTATTTATAGCAAGAATTCCAACCATAATGCAATTGAACTCTATGTCTAACCTCCTAATTTATCTCTAATTTAACCAGACTTTATCCCGGATTATGTTCCAACACTCCCCCCCTCAAGATGGGCTCAAAATATCAATCATATCCATCTTGTTACATATTGTAGTACCCTTGCTAGGGCCTAACCATAGTTGTCAAGGCGACAAGGCGAGGCAAGGTGCCAGCCGAGCACCTGAACGCCTAGGCGAGGATTAGACGACCAAAAATAGTCTAGCAATATCAGTATATCAGCAATAGATATATAACATATATACCTTGTATGGATGCAAATAAATAGCATAACAAGATGACAATTAAGCATGGAAGCAAATCCACTGTGGGCAACTTATTAACCGCATGCAAACAAAAATTTGGTTCGGTGACCGGAAATCTGGCTCCACCCCTTTTTCTCTTTTCTTCCTTTCTTTCCTTCCCCTTTTTCCTTTTCATTTCCCTTCTTTCTTTCTTTCTTTTCCTTCCCTTTTTCTTCTTTCATTTTTTCCTTTCCTTCCTTCCCTTTATTTTCCTTTTTCTTCCTGGCCAAGCCTTGCCTGACTCCTCTCCCCGCCACCTCCTCGCCTCCCCCCGCTGCCGCCCCTCCTTTTCGCCTCCCCTCGCCTCCCCCCCCCCCCACCGCCCATTCTCCCCCCGCCACCTCCACGTCTCCCCCCGACGCCTCCCCTCCTCCCCCCGTCGCCCAATCGCCCTACCCAAGCGCGCCTGGCCAGGCAAGGCGCTGAACCATGGCCGACGGCAGCCGGCGACTGGATGCCTAGGCGGCGCCTTGACAACCATGGATCTAACCCTTTAGTGAAGCAATCAACCAACTGTTTACTAGACTTGACGTACTCCAGCTTCAGTATTATGTCATCCAACTTCTCCTTGATAAAGAACCTATCGATTTCGATATGCTTGGTACGATCATGTTGTATTGGATTATTAGCAATGTTGATCGCAGATTTATTGTCACAATACAATACCAAGGGATCATTCCTCAACACTTGAAATTTAGACAATAGACCCTACATCCAAATCATCTCACTAAAGCTTAACATCATTGCTCTATATTCTGCCTCTGCGGTAGATCAAGCAACAACTTCCTGCTTCTTACTCCTCCATGACACAAAGTTACCGCCCACAAAGATGTAGTATCCAGATGTTGATCTCCTATCACCTATATTGTTTGCCCAATCAGTATCACAATATCCTTCCACATTTAAGTGTTGATTCTTTTTAAACCAAGGCCCTTTCATAGGGCTGCTCTTCAAATATCGTAGGATCCAAAAGACAGCTTCCATGTGTCTCGTTCTAGGATCATGCATATACCAACTTACTACACTCACTGCATATGAAATATTAGGTCCTGTATGACACAAATAGATGAGACATCCAGCCAGTCTTTGATAAGCCTTCTTATCAACTGAATCACCAGACTCAGCACGGACTTTTGTGATTCCTGTCAATAGGTGAAGCAATAGAGCGACATCCAAACACACCTGTCTCTGCTAACATATCAAGAGCGTACTTCCTTTGAGAACTAACCCTTTTGGAGACCGAGCAATTTCAATTCCAAGGAAATATCGAAGAGGTCCAAGATTCTTCGCCTCAAATGTTTTTCCTAGTCTCTCCTTTAGGCACTTGATTTCTTCACTATCATCTTTAGTTATCACAATATTATCAACATAGGCTGCTAGTATGGTGATATGTGATCATCTATGCTTGTAAAACATCGTATGATCCCCATTGCACTGGGAATAGCCCATACCATAAACTGCACATCTAAATCTCTCAAGCCTTGCTCGCAGACACTGCTTCAGACCATATAGTAACTTTTTAAGCTTACACGCATTTTTGATGGTCTGCTTATTCTCAAAACCAGGAGGTATCTCCATATATACCTCCTCTTGCAAATCACAATGGAGAAATGCGTTCTTCCCATCCAACTGATTAAGAGGCCACCACAAAATAACAACACAAGAAATGAACGTCCTCATTGTACTCATTTTCGCAACCGGTGCAAAAGTCTCATCATAGTCTATCCCATATGTCTGACTATAACCTTTTACAACCAACTTCACATTGTACCTATCCATCTTGCCTTCAGGAGTTTGTTTCACCGTAAAGACCCATTTGCATCCCACTGCTTTCTTGCCTGCTGGAAGTGGAACAAGATTCCACATCTTGTGCTTCTGAAGTGCACCGAACTCCTATTTCATGGAATCCTTCCGTTTAGGATCCCTACTTAGCAACCCACCAATCCTTTAGAACAGACACTGTCTGGAGAGATGCAATGAATACTTTGTATGTAGGAGAGATATGGGAATATGAGATGAAATTTGCAATGTTATGCTCGAAGCCATGTACCGCGGCGGAAGCTTTCCAGCATTAGTTCTAATTTCCCTACGTTGTGCAAGAGGTAACTCTAAATGAGATGAATTAGAAGGAGCATTACCACTTGCCCCAAAGAGAGGCAAGGAACTTGATGAATCTCTAACTTCCTATTGAATCCCACACCCTTTATTTTATAGTAAGAATTACAACCGTAATGCAATTGAACTCTATCTCTAACTTCCTGATTTATCTCTAATTTAACCGGACTCTATCCCGGATTCCATCCCAACATACATTATGTGTCTGTATCCTCCCATATCTTATCGAATTCAAGATCCAGTAACAAGGTATCCAACTCTCTCTAGTTTGTACCCATCTACTGGGATCATCCTAGCCAGATCATTACTTGTTATGTGAGTTCCATCATTCCCAAAAGAGATATGCTATCAATCCCCATGCAGCTTTCAGACAGTGTCCACTGATCACTATCGCATACAGGTGATGTAAAATAACACTAGTTAGTTACACAAGGAGCGCCCAAAATCACCACGACGACACAGATTTTCCTAACTACAGCTAATTACCATACCCAGAAGTTATAGTGACACTAGCGTGCATTCCCATCTTTTCCTCACTAAATGCAGTACAAGTCATGCCTCCACCGACCCACGGCAACCAATCTTACTGGAAAGGTGGCAGCTTTGCACATTCATCTAATTTTGACCCATCAAAACCATGATTCACACACAGTTAATCACGTGAGAAGAAATAAAAACGAGACCACTCCACCGCAGGCACCCCCAAAACATGTCAAAGCCACAGTAAAGCGAGAAGCAATTTCCAAGATCCAGTTGTCCTCCCCACGCACCTGATCCGACCCTGGACACCCCGCGATCCGCCGAGCCGCCCTTGCGCGCATCCTTGGCGGCGGCGGCGGGCTTCTTGGCCTCATCCTCCTGGGCCGATCCAAAGCACAGGAAGCAGCTCATCCACGCGCCGCCGTCAGAACCAAGAAACGGGATGCGGAGGCACCGCCGCGGCAGACGAAATGGGGATTCCTCCCCGATCTGGGGGCAGAGACCTCGCCAAAATCGGATTTTTAAGCGGACGGGAGGGGGTCTCGGGTCGAATTGGGGAGGGCTCGTCGGGGGGTTAAGGGTGGCGGTGGGAGTGGGATGGAAGCTGCTACAAGGAGGAGAAGAGCATGAGGCTGGGGGGCAAAGAGAAAGGGGAGTAAGGACTAGCAGGAGTAAGACCATCTCCAACCATATTCCCTTCATTTCATTCCCTTCCCTGTTCCCTTCCCCATTCCCATTCCCTTTATTTCCACTCATCTCCAACAGATTCCCTTTAAAGGAAATTATAGGGAAAGGAGAGAATCCTTTCCTATGGGAATGGGAGAATCCTGAATGAAACGTTGAACTCCGCTGGAATGGGAATCCCTTCGCGAAGGGAATGAGGGAGGGGAGGGGAATGGGTTGGAGATGGTCTCTCGGCGGAGTGAAGAGGAGAGAGAAGAGGATCTTTGATTCTTTGGGGCACCTCCACTTTGCTCTCCTGCCTGCCTCCTCCGCTTTTAAAAAATGGCAAGCGAGAGAGATCTCCTCTTAACTTCGGCACATAGTTGCATCACCATTTTTATTCACTTGGAAGCCCGGGTGAACGATGACGCTGCAGTAAAAAAGTAAATTTCCAGTTTCAACGTGCGATGTTGACCCTGGCACTCTGCACTCTGCAGTCTGCAGTAGCAATGCGCCTTATGGAGTACAGCGGTATTTTCTTAGAAGCAAACAAACTCATGTGGACTTGTGGAGTAGTAGCATTTGAGAAGGACAAGAGGGTAAAAATGGGAGTTAAACATATGGGATCTTTCTTCAAACTTACAACTGTCGTAAAAAAATTTCCCCTCGTGCGTCTTTTTATATATGGTAGCGACAGCTGTATTTTTTGCGATTACAAAACATGGAAGCCACTAGTCACTTCGCTTTGTATGCTCCAATTTGTACTGTAATTCTCAGTAAGAAATTACTCCCTCCTTCTGGTCATAAATAATTGTTATTTCAGCTATAAGTGTAGTTAGATTTTTAAAACTTTAACTATCGATATCTTTTTAAATATGTAAACTGGATACATAAAAATTAGATTTGTCTCGAGAAGTATTTTTTATAATATGATAATTTTATTGAGTTTTATAAACATACAGCAAAAAATACTAGTGGTCAAGAAAATATTAAAATATCTTTTTTGAGACCGTCTCGATTAAATACTACACAAAGGGACGTAATAAAAAGTTAATCGGAGATTCTACGCACTTCGGAGCGTGAAAACGTGATGTCTCATTTAACACGATGATGTGCGACTAGAGGTGGGTGCTGTCCCGGTCCGGCCCGGGTCCATCATGCTTCGGACCAGAACCGTGCCATGCTACGATGGTCCATCATGCCCACCGTGCCGATCCGACTCACCTTTGGCGAGCCCAGGCCTGACCCATTTGCGCTTTATGCCGTGCCAGCCCAGGCTCGACCTATTTTCACTATTATGACGAGCAAAGAAATAAAACACATCACTACTACTAAACTACCTATTTTAGTTACATAAGAGACTAATCACATTAACAAAATGTCAAACATAAATGCAAATGTTTGAAGATGCTCTGAATTAACAATATCTGCTAACTTTTAGGTCTTAATCCGTGATTTAAATGCCGTTAAGTGCCGTCTTGTACGGACCACCCAAACGATCGTGGTTTCGGGTCGTACACCCATCGCGTCTTGCTTCGTGCCCCGACGACTACATACTGTGGTCGCAAGACGAACCATACCGCACTGCGCTTTATACCGAGCCATCCCGTTGTGCTTCGGACCGACCCAAAAAAGCCCGGTCTAAATACCCACCTCTATGTGCGACTAGGCGGGCTGCCTGAGACCCACGACACGAGACGCGCTGCAGCCAGCTGTGCCAAGCTCAAGTTCTAGATGTTACCAACTAGGAACACGGTCAAAACAAGACGCCAATGCATATCCGTGGTTACTTAAAATCCTGGTACGAGGCGCCAAGGTGCGATGCGACCCCTTGTTTCTTGACAGTAGACATGGACGTGCGACGCGGTCAGCCTGCGGCAGCTAGCATGCACGCGGCACGCGATTGCTCGCTCCCGTCCAGCCGTCCGACGCTCGCGACGTGCGTGGACGACGCGGCCCGGAGTCGGCAGCAGCAGCAGCAGCCGCGCGCGGGCTGGGCTGGGCTGGGCTGGCACCAACGTACGTACGTGCGCTCTGCCGGGTCGCGTCGGCGTCGGCGTCGGCGTTGGCGGCACCACCCGAGCACGCCCACCGCTGGGCATCCGCTGGCGATTGGGTCGGGTGCCGACTGGCCGAGTAGGTTCGTCCGTACGCGAGGGCTCGCGCACGAGCCTCTTTCTCTCGCTTGCTTGCCCCGCCACACGCTTCGCACGGCGGGCCGTTTTGTGAATCGCGCGCCTCACCTGGCCCAACCCGTCCGCCTGCACGGCCTCTTTGTACCAACTGGGCTCGTTCCAACCGCGGAAAAGAAAAGGCTTTCGTATGCAGTGTAATCTTGGAGCAATAGCCCAACACAATGGTAAGTATTTTACAAGGGTCGTTAGGTTTGGCAGGGTTGCTATATGATCGGGCTGTTGGTCCCAATTATTAAGATATATTTGGATTTTTTTGTCCTGTTTGTTGAGATATATATATGCACTTTTGGTTTTGGTGGATGAATTACAAAACTATCCCTAAAGGGCTATCTATATATGGGCATAAATATAGCATCCCTTTGTACAAGGGAAGCAATCTGTTGATGTTCAAAACTTGGAGGTCTCTAGATTGAGCTTTCAAATATAATTTAGGTTGCATTTATCTAGAAAACAAGATTGAAAGGAGCAAAAAGATAAATGAGGATTTTATTATATCATGTGTGTTTTTACTGAGTACAAACTATTCTTAATCTTCGACTCTCTATCTATTCAACCACCCTCTTGAATCCTTGCGGGAATATCATATTTATAGCGTGAAAGGGATGACAGTTGTCATCTTCAAAAAGGTGTCTTTCTGTCAAAAGATATTTTTGGTCAAAAGACGTCTTCTCACCTAAGAGATGTCTTTTCGTCAGAGAGGCATTTCTTTGTATGGAGTAACTTCCAAACGATCGTCTGTACCTGTCAGAGAAAACGTCTTCCACACATTATCTTTGCGCAGAGATTCCTTTTTAACCTGAATCTGGTCAGGGTGAGGGTTATCCTTTACCCGATCTTATCTAGGTTGATGTGATAAACGGAATTATGTCCGACTTACAAAGGTTCATAGGTTGGACTGTTTTCGACCTGGTAGAGGCTCATATTAGAGACACAAATAAGTTTTTGTCCGACCTATATTGCATGTCGAGGAGTTATTTACGTGGTCAATGGTAACTTTGACCGAATAATCGTGAGATATTAATGTGTCCATTTTATGGGTCGAATGCGACTGGCTTCTAAAAATCCGTAACCATTTATGGGCCTCTGACAAATTAATCGTCGTCACAATCTACAACCAATAAAAAAGAAAATTGTTGATATTCCTATATCTTGTATTTATCTGTTGCGATTGTTCTTCATTTATTCTTGATTAGCATTAGGATTGATCTATGGTAATCATCATCATTTTACAACATATTATCAACACGAAGCTCTCCAAGGACAACAAGATTTTTCTACCTGCATCAATCAATACTACATTAAATTTCGACCAGTATCATGCAAGTAATCTTATGTAAAACTTATGTAAGTTCGAAGCACGTAAGTCAATCACATCTAAGTAAATTTTAATCATGCAAATTAATTTTCCTACTTATTTAGAATAATCTAATCGGACAATTAGGGTTCTAGGTATTGTTCATCAAATCGATTGAAAAAATAAGAGGAGGCGCTCAAAATCAACGGAAGTAGGCTACCGCCATGCACCCCACCGCACCACGCATGAGTCGTGCGCCAACCATGCCCGCACCGCTGTGGCACCATCTCAAACTGGGTTTATGCTTTCAATTATCATTTAGTCCTACAATTCAAATTTAGCTTTATGCAATTCAACCGTAGAAACCCAGTTGTATACAGCTTGTAAGTAACCAGGATTTGTAAAAGTTTTGCGAGTACAATTTTTTGTACTCAATGTGCTCTAACGTAGTTTTTAGGTCAAGAACCAGAATATCCTGTCGACGGCAATGCTAATGATGAACCCGTATTGTATGGCGACGACTGTTTCTAAGGTCACCTTGTCAGTTGCCTGTGTAGTTATGGGTCTAGCCGGCACACTGCAAGATGAAGTTTTGCTACTATTATGCTTTTAGCGCTTTTGTCTAATGTTATGTAAATTAAAAACTTCTGCTGCAATAAAACTTGTGATCTTTTGTATGGTTGTGATCCCAAATTGTGTTGGCGCATGCTAGCAACTGATCATGGGACTAGCACAGAGTGCGCTATAGAACATTTCTTTTATGTTGCCCCGCAGTATAAAAGGGAGGGTCTCGCAGCTGAGCTCTGTAGCGCGGCTGTCCCGGGGGGCAGAAGGGACCACCTCAGCAACCTCCTCGGCGACCTACTCGTCAGCATCCTCCTCCAGCTGGACCTCTTAGACTCTATTGTTGCCGACTCGCGCGCTAGCGTCCTCTCTAGCTGCTGGCGTGGAATTTGGGCCCAACTCCCGGAGCTCACCATCAAATGCGGCTCGCCCAACGCCACCCCGGTCCTTACTGCCCTCGCCGCCAACGCGGCCCCATACATCCACAGCCTCACCGTCTACTCCTCCGTCAATGCTGCGCCAGATGCCACCTCCTCCTGGCTCCGCCTCGCCATGCCTCGCCTCTCCGGTGAGCTCTACTTCCGCAACAGGAGTGAGGTTTCTGAGAGGGAACTGGACAATGAGCTGTACTGGGAGGTGA
Source organism: Rhipidocladum racemiflorum (assembly GCA_036346355.1). NCBI lineage: Eukaryota > Viridiplantae > Streptophyta > Magnoliopsida > Poales > Poaceae > Rhipidocladum > Rhipidocladum racemiflorum. The sequence continues at coordinate 54,389,835 of CM070569.1, forward strand.
TGGTGGAGAGAGGCGCGTTTGAGTTGCCCTACTTAGGGGTGGGCATCCGAGATCTCACTGCTTGGAATTTTCGGTCGAATAACCGAACTGAATTAATTTGGTTTTGGTTTTCGAATTTTTTCGGTTCGCTTTGGTTTTCAATTCTCAAAAACCAAAATATTTTAAAGCCGAAAAAACAAACTAAAAAACTGAATTAACCGAATGCCCACCCCTACTATCGGAGGTCTGATAGTACCGGCCCAATGGGGTACCCACGGACGGTACTGCCTCTCGAGCGGTACTACTGGGCCTAGTAGGGTGGTAGTACCTGGTTTCCTATGCAACGGCTAGTTTTCTAGCCGTTGGTATGGAGGCCGATACTACTGGCCCTAGTAGGACGGTAGTACTGAAAATCCTGATTTCCCCCCAATTTACTTGCAACGGCTATTTTTTTTTGGGGGGGGGTGGGATGGGACTATAAAAGGATGCTAAGAGCTAGCATTTTTTCTGGTTGTCTTGAGTATTTGGGTGAGGTTGTGCATATGTTGAAGACTCACATTTGCTTCTTGAGCTAAAAAAATGAGCTTAATTGCATGTGTTGCAATTAGGAAGAGGGTTGAGTCCTTTTGTGCATGTGTTGCACTTGAGGAGGTCCTAAGTGCGTGTGTTGCACTTAGGTGGTCACCGGAAGCGCATGTGTTGCGCTAGGTGAAGCTCCAACAAGGGTCTCGGCTTGTTCCTTTTGGAGGTTGCTGCCTACTAGACGGCGTTAGGAGACGTCGTGCACGGGTGCTACTCAAGGGTGTTGTGAGTAGTCCTAGTGAAGTTTGTGAAGGCCGGAGCACGCCTGCCCGGAGGGGTGAATGTGCTACCACTAGTGGATTAGAGGCAGGTGCTCAAGTGTGGAGCCGGTCCAAAGAGTTGGGCTTACCTTAACGTGGATTAGGGGAGACCGGCAAGTCTTCGAGACCACGAAAAAAAGTAACTTATCCACTTTATTGTATTATTATTTTCAATTGTTTGATTGTGTTTATAATTGTTTGTTCATGCTTGCTTGATTAGTATATCATTTCTTGTTTAGAGATATAGTTAGTTAGTGCACTAGTAAGCCTAGTTGTTTTAGACCTTAATTGTCAAAACCATACTTTTCGCTTTCGCATATTGTTTAGGTTTTGGCATATGGTTGATTAGAGCGTATCTCGTTAGAGAAGATTTTTAAAACGCCTATTCACCCCCCTCTAGTCGTACGTACCTCGACCCAACAATATTGCCCATAAACTTTTCTATCCTCATGAACTTCAGAAGAATGGTAAGATAAAGATCCTACAAACGAAGTCATGTAAAAATCAAGCAGATTTATTCACTAAATCTTTGTGAACATCCTAGTTTTCAAAAATATGTTTGTGTCATTGGAATGAGACAACTTAGATATATGCAGAGTTTAGGGGAATAAATCACTCAATCATGATTCTTAGTACGACCCTGAAAATACTACTTTAATCCAGAAAATTATAAGTTGCACTCTTTTTCTCTTACCCATAGTGATTTTTCGTTAAGTTTTTTCACGTGAAGGTTTTTAATGAGGCAATAAGTATAACACAATATACAGATGCAATGTACTTTTTTCTCCGTCCTTTTTCCCTATTGGGTTTTTTAGAGGAGTTTTTAATAAGGCATATGTATTACGCGGTATTCGTCTAAGAGAGTGTATTGAGATAGATATACCATGACTCCTAGTCCTGCTAGTTTAGGCATGTTTCCATTTTATATGTGGATGAATTCAAATCTATCTCTAAGGGGTTTTTTTTATTGTAAATATGATATCAAATTATGCAAGAAAATCAATCTAATAAAGATGAAAAAGTCTTGTCTTTCTATATCTTATATCTTTTTTGTGATTATTCTGGTTATCGATCCATCGATGCATTATATTTGATCTATCGAATTCGTCAGCCAGAGCGTACATACACACGTGAAACACGCCCTTGTTGGCATCGTCTAGGAAAGTGAAAACGACCGATGATTATTCGTTATATTCCACTAATAAGGAGTCATGTGAACTCAGTAAGCATCCGTGGATTATTCCAAGATAACTTGAGACCTGTCGAGCCCGGTCGACGCGCCACAACGTGAATTAAAAGAGTAACGCGAATAAGTTCTTCCCCGGCCACTGCAAACGCAAATTATATGAAGCGATAGTGCAATTAGTGCCATGACTTGCTGCAACAGGGACGAGAGTACGAGACGAGACGACTATATAGATGTGTATGTACATGGCATATATATACGAATATACGATAGATCGAGCGTCGCACAGTGTACCGTGCCCTTCCTGTGTGGACATCCATTACTGTCGTCTGAGACCTGACCAAGGACTTGACTAAAGTAGCTGCACAACGCAAAGCTAGATATAATACTGTACATTAATTGCAGGGTTTCAAGATCAGGTCCTAGATACGAATATATTCTCCCAACTCCCAAGTCCCATATACACTAGTACATAATATTCGAGTGAACATAGAGGCCCTATACTTCGTATATTAAGATCGGGACAAAACGCCGGCATGCAGGAGGGCCTGCACATGTGGCGTCTGGTGATTTCGCAAAAAAACTAATTTGTTTCTTCAAATTACGGATAGATTTTTTTAAATTTTTAGAAAGGTCATTTGTGATTTGTTGTGAGGGAAAGATTAATTTTTCCGGATCACGTTTAGGTCCCTCGCTCGCTACTTAACGGAAAGACCCTCCCGTTAAATATAAATCGCGAGTAAGCCATTTTCTACTTTTTCGAGTTAGCGGTGAGGTCCAAAACAATAACAAACAGGTCCCCGGTAATTCCATCCAGGTCCTTTCTCCGTTTTCGTCGAAAAAAATATTTTCGTCAACAGAAAGATGCGTACTTTTTTTCTGGCTAGGTCTCTAAGGTTTCTCGAGCCTCCAAATTTTTTAAAAATATACGTCTAAGTCTATTTATTTTCTCCGGAAAAAAAACGCAAAATTAATTTTCGTTCACGCGCACGGCGTGCGCCGCGTTTACATGCCTAGTAAAATGTATACCTCCACGGAATCCTTCGTTTCAATTAAGTAGATGTGAACCACATTTTGTTCGGCCAGTCCAACAAATAGACGCATTATTTCTATCGTGTTTCTTTAATGAAGTTGCCGGGCACTGCGCTCTGCATCTGATTCACAACCAACCAAGCCTGGAAATGGAATTATGTAATGTCAATGGCCCCGGTCAATTTACCCGTACATCACTTCACTATTGCGTCCGAGGGTAGGTTAGTGTCACCGACGCCAGATATGCCTTTGACACTGTTGACTGAATTAACAACTATGACATGACACAAATACAGGCCGGCCCCCCGGTACCTACCGCAGGGTTTGACTTAATTTAGTTAAGCACGCACCATTACAGCGATTGGCAATGCCTACTATTGGCAAACAAAATATTTGAAAATGTTGGTCTCAACATTAAATTTGAGCTTACTGGAAAGTTTATTCCCGGAGCACACTGTCTGCTCTAATGGTTTCACTTTTTGCACGAACATAATTAATTAATTAATTACATGAAGCTAGCCGGCCCAGGATATGATGTGCCAAGACATCGAGGTTGTATAGGTATCATCCAGATATTTTTGTCCTAAAAAACATCCAAATTTTAAATCGTACGATCAAAACATACATCCGTCCGATCAAAATATAGCAACCCACCTCGAATTTAGGGGGCGTGCATCGATCTCAAAGCAAATCCAATGGCCAAATTCATGATGGTTTCTAAAGAAAACATTCACATAAAAATTAGAGAGGTGCTTCTATGCTTTTCCTTCTAGTATAAGTGGCACAAATCTTAAAGCAAGCGAAGGGGTAAGTAATCACCATCTACCATTCATTCATGCTTTAATAGTTGTGCAACTTTTAAAAAGAATAGCATAGAAGCTCCTCTCTAAAAATTATCAAAACCCCTTTTTTAAAAATCTTCTTATTCTTCCTTGAACCCCGATCCGCTCAAATGCTCAATTAGTCCATGTCTTGCATTGTACGACTTACGCACTTATATTGAGCTTACTGATGAACATCATTAGCCGACATATTTGTACCTTTTTGTTTTTTTTGAGCGTTGCAACGGGCCCAAAAGCGCATGCAACTTGAGCAGCGTTATATTGCAGATTCTCTAAGACCATGGAGAGGTCACTTCGTAGATAGGTGTTTTTATATTTTTTTTAAGTTACATGAATATTAAAATATAAATAAATAATAGACAGTGATTTTACCTGTTCGCTTGCTTTAAAATTTGTGCAACTTGTATTAGGAGGGAAAGTATAGAAGCACAACTCCACTTCGTAGCTTGTGATGCATTATTTACAACTATATATTGTGGTGGAATTTGATTTGTGAATGGTTGCGAGTTTAGCTAAGTGTTTCTTTTAGGTCCTGAGCGTCATTCGGGTGGATATGACTAATTGTGAGGCACAATTTTTCAAGTGTCTATCTGATCCTAGGAGGACCATCCTGGTGGATATGGATTAATTTTTAAGGATTAACTTTCAAGTGTGTTTCTCTCGGGTCCTAGAAGGGCCATCCGGGTGGAGAAGGAATAATTTGAGTGGATCAATACCTTGAATAAGAAGGACTAATTTTCAAGCATGCATGCAGGAGAACCATCCTCTCCTTGATAGGGTGGAAGGTCTATCATCACTATATACATTTGACTATCGGAAAGGGTTTTGAGAGTGTGCGAGTTGTCGTTTGTGTTAATGGCAGAGTCGATGCATATAGGTTGCATTATGCATGTTGTGATTAACGTGCACCACCACGTTTGAAGCAAGGCCTTGAATTTTGCTCGGTTTTGGAACGAGAAGGGTGAAAATTAGGGTTTCTTATTTCATGGGATTTTTGGTTTGGTTCTTGCTAGGATTTGGAGTCATCCTTAGTTATGTTGACTTGAATCCTCTCACGAGCTATTCTTAATCTTGGTTTTTGGTTCTAGCTCGGTTTTGATTCTCCTTCGAGCAGTGCTTCTATGCTCTTCCTTCTAGTACAAATTACACAAATCTTGAAGCAAGTGAAGGGGTAAGTAATCACCATCTACCCTTCATTCATGCTTTAATAGTTGTGCAACTTTTAAAAGGAAGAGCATAGAAGCACCTCCATTCTCCTTATCATTGGAAACGAAAAAGCCCTAACTTTACAAAGTTGTTGCTAGATCCATTCATGTCTTGGATTAATTCCTTATGATTTGATCTTGCCTTAGTCTAAGTTGCATGCATTTTAGAACCTTGATCTGAGAGTTATGAAAGCTCTTGTTTTCATCTTGATGGACCATCTTTCTGTCTAGGTGGACCAATTTCTAGCTTTCTGAATTATCCTCCTGCAAGAGATGGACCTTCCACATTAGGGTTGTGAGTGCAGTCTTCCTGCACCATTCTTCTGCAAGGGGTCAATCATCCACCGTAGGGTTGTTAGTATCTGAGATCAGTTTTGTTCTGTTTTTCGTAGTGTTTTGCTGCATGTGTTTATATTTTAAATTCCATAACTTATCGTAACTATTGGATTAAAAGAACCTTAAAACAACTTATCTTGTTGTTCGCCTCCTCTGTTAGCCAACCACCGACCCTCCTATACAGTCTTAGAAAATTAAACAACCAGGAAAAGCAAAGTATCAAAGCAACAACAAGATAAACATAACTATGCATATGTAAGCTAGCTAGATCTAGTTTTTGATATTTCGCAGAACCCTCATCGCTTACAAAGCATTCTTTTCATGATAATAAGAGAGCTACCCTACGTACACAAGTGAAGACGATCATGGCTGTTAATTTGGTGACCTTCCGAAAATTAAGTAGCTGCATGCATTATAATCATCACTAGCTAGCATCAAGGTTTGTGATCACATACGTACACAGTACGTACGAACGCTGCGCATCGATCAGGCATCGATGTCTCAGAGCCACAGGGCGCCGGCTTCACGTAGGAGCGGCACGAGCTTGCCGCCGAGGTGCAGCGACATGACTTGGTCGGTGGGGCCGACGAGCTTGCCGCCGATGAAGACGGCCGGCACGGGCGGGCTCCGGCCGACCATGCGGGCGAGCGCCCTCTCGATGTCCTTCCCCTTGGGGTCCTTGTCGAGCTCGTACACCGTCCAGTTCACGCCGAGCTCGGAGAAGAGAGTCTTCACTGCGTGGCACATGCAGCAGTTGCTCGTGCCGAAGATCACCACCGCCCGCTGCGACGCCAGCTTCGCCACCCTGTCCGCCATTGTCTTGATTCAATCTCTCACTTCACTTCAGTACTTCACTTGCTCAATTGATGGAGTAGCTAGGCTTTTGTGTTATTGGAATCTGTGTGGTGTGTTATGTAACTTATGTTTGATGGAGATGACCAAACGATCGAGCTCGGCCTATATATATATATATATATCAATAGATGACAGGTGACTGGGCAACGAGGAAGAGGTGGGCAGGTGGCCAGTGCAATGCAATTAATTAAGCTCGAGGTGTAAGGCTATCGGGGTCACTATAATAGGAAGGCATTACTTTTTCTAGTTTCTTACAATTTTTATTACGTAGATCTGGCCTCTTTCTGTATAAATTTACAAAAAAGGATTTGATAAACTTCATCTGAATGTTTTTATTGCTAAAATCATCGGATCATTGTTGAGATTCGAGAGTATCGATTACATCCGACCCAATGATTTGATCTAACGATCCGGTGATGTCCAGGTGAAGTATCCAACGATTCAAAATTTAGATGTTAATTAAAACAAAAACATCCAGATAATACCTATACACTCCCTTACAGAAATAGTATCTTTTTAACCACAGAAGGCATCACCTGCCACTTTGGTGAGCCACGACGAGATTTCTACGTGAGGTAGCATTGCTCGTAGCAAATGTGTCATTAAGTACTCACTTTAATTAATTAATGATTTTCTTAATTAAATTGTTTAACTAATATTATCGCGGTAGCACTGCTTGACGGGTTACTCTTTCCAAGTTCCTGTTGCGTGATATGAGAGCATGACAGGTGACATGTGGCACCGCCGGCACTTTCACGGTTAGAGGGTGCTATTTTTGCAATTGCATTAAAAAAGAAGCTAGACTTACAAAAAAAAAATTGCGAGAGGGCAAAAAAAGGGCAGGCTTTCACTAATTGGGGATTGTTTCTCTGTGAAGATATTCCACATTAATTTCTACTACTTTTGTGATCTTTGCTTTTGGGAGGGGCAACATTGTACGGCTATTTTTTTAACAAAGTTTTACTACGATCACTTAATTAATGGCTTGTCTTAATTAAATCACTTAATTAATACTACCGAGGTAGCACTGCTTGCATGCTGCTCTTGCTATGTACTCCCTCCGTTTCTTTTTATAAGGCGTATTTGGTTTCGTTATGACTAAGACTTTGACCAACGATTACTTCATTAATATATCATTTATGCAATACAAAATTATAATTATATATAAGTACTTTTGAATACAAATCTGCTAATATCAATTTTGTGTCATAAAAATATGTGCTAATAGAGTAATTGTTGGTCAAAGCCTTATCCTAACGAAACCAAATACGCCTTATAAAAAGAAACGGAGGGAGTAGTACCTTCTGCCATGGTGTGGGAGCAAGGAAGGTGACATGTGTCGCTTGTCGTCGTCTCCATGATCGGGAGATGACTATTTTTATACTTGCACTCAAAAGAGGACCATATTTACCAAAAAAAAGTTTGGAAGGCTAGAAAAGCGATGGCTTCCACTAATTGGGGAATATTTCTCTGTTAAGAGATTCCACATTAATTTATACTATTTTTGTGATATTTGCTTTTGGGAGGGGCCAACATTCTACGGCTATTTTTTCGAAAACAAACTTTTACTATTATCACTTAATTAATCAATTAATTAATGACTTTTCTTAATTAAATCGCTTAATTAATACCACAAGGTAGATCTGCTCGGCATGTTGCTCCTTTCGAGCTCCTGCTATGCGGTATCTCCTGCTACGGTATGAGAGCTTGGTAGGTGATATGTGTTATCTGTCGGCGCTTTAGCGATTGAGGAAGAAACTATTTTTGTAATTGCGTTCGAAATAAGATTAGATTTAAAAAACGTTTGTGAGGGTACTAGAAAAGTGCTGGCTTTCATTAATTGGGGAATGGTTCTCTGTTAATAGATTCCACATTAATATCTACTACTTTTGTTTGCTTTTGGGAGGGGCCAACATTCTACAGCTATTTTTTTTGGAACAAAGTTTTAGTACGATATGCTTATTTAATGATGTTTCAAATAAGTAAAAATGACCGTGATTTTTTATAGCAGCAACTACTAATCTTTTGTGGTAATTAAGATGGTAATATTTTTTTTGAGGAATAAGATGGTATAAATATAAATCAAATATTTACAATAAACCACCGGATTACGCAATTGGTTGAAATTAAACGATGGTCTTAGAGCATCTCCAATAGTTCCCAAAAATTATTTCTAACATTATTTTTTAGGAATAAATGAAAAAATTACCGCTCCAACAGCTACCCTATCGGAATCCCAATATCTCTGCACGTCCAAAAACTCCGGCCGAAGTGGCCAGATATTGGACGCTCGTGTGCTTTCCCAATCACTATTTGGGGGGATGGGAACTGTTGGAGAATAGCTTTTTTTTTAAGACCCAAAAACTTTAGAAAGCTTCCAATCCAAGGTTATTGAGAGTCAAATTATAGGAAACTGTTGGAGATGCTCTTAGCCAGCCAAAATACGATTGAGTACCCCCACACTAATAGTACTACAGGATGCATCCGAAGACACACGGGCCCATTGCCTGCCATTTGATTAAGATTTGAGAATGAACTTTACCATATCTAGAAAAGCTAATGGTGGGTGTTGAAATTACTTCTGATTGATTCTTTCTGTGTGCGTGTCAGAGTCTGAGAGAGAGCTGCTTCTGATTAGCTCATTGTAAGCTTCTTGAAGGACCGAAAAAGCGATTAGAAGAGGGTGAATAGGAGCCTAATAAAATTCTCCCTCTATAAATTCAAACCACCAAGAAAACAGATCAAATAAATAGTAAAATCCGAGTTGACGTCAGATGAACAGTACCACCGACCAGGAGGTCGGATGAACAGTACTCTGACCAAGTTGAGGTCGGATGAACCGTGCTGAGTGAACAGTACCACGGCCTGAAAGTCGGATGAACAGTGTTTGATGAACATTGCCCTCGGTCTGGAGGCCGTTTGAACAGTGCTGCCAACCTGGAGGTCGGATGAACAATGTCCGATGAACAGCACCAACGACCTGGAGGATGAACAGTATTTTGGTGAATAGTAAAATCAACACAATCTCATAAACAAAAATCGATATAACTTTTGATCAGCTGATCCAAGATCCGTAAAACTTTGTGTGCACCTTCGTATGAATGTCAGAAATCTATTCAACCTATTGATTCTAAGAATCGATGTCAAAGTTCTGACCTTTCTTGATTTGAAGGAAGATTGCACCAAGAAAAGGCAAAAATCGAATATGTGATCTAGACTTGCTCGTGGAGCTTTAATTATCAACATGATCTTGGATATCCTCCATTTGTCACAGCAAGTTAGAACACAAAAAGTATAGCACTCAAACGCGATCTACAAAGAATTCATTCTTGAAAAGCAAAAGATTGGTTTCTCGCAAAGAAGAACTTGAGTTTGCCTAGAGGATTGGGACTTGATCTCAAGAAGATTCATCCAATCAATCTCTCATCTTCGGCAAGAAGATCCACAAGCAATTAGAAGGAGATGAGGTAAATCCAAATTGCGGAATTTAATTGCGAGAATGTAAATACTGAATTTAAATTGCGTAAAGTAGAGACATAATGTAAATGTGGAATTTAAATTCAGAATTGAGAGAGAATGGATCTTTGTATTTTCTTTGAAAGATTTTACAAAGCCTCACTTCATGTGGGAAGAGCTCAAAGGAGCAATCAAAATCTTCAAAGAGGGATGCTACCTCTACCCCTCTATTTATAGTGTTCATGGGTCATCCTCCACCATTGGATATGACTTGCTTCAATCCTAAACTAACATCCAAGAGCTAGGATTTGACCCCCACACACTTCATATTTTGGGCTAACCCAAAACCCATTAACAATTGGGTTTTATCTACTAGCTAACTTGACTGTTGCTCTATCTTCTAAAACCCAAAATCCAATGGATTTCTTGACCTGGTAGCTTCAAGCCAGCATACGCATGGTTTCCTTGACTTTTTGACTTGCACCCGCTTCATCTCCGGTCATCCTCTGGCGATCACTGACCTTCCGGACCTCCGGTGTTTCTCGCCTAGTCCTGGCCATCCTTCGCCTTACCATGACCTCAGATCAAAACCCTGCAAACAACAAAGACAAGGAAACACCTCACATTATATTGTTCAACAATAATACATATTGATCATTCAAGAACAAACAAATTTTCTTTAGATCAATTCATGTCTCGCTCATAAGATCGGTACTACCGACTGAACTGATACAATTCAAATTGTTTTGATTTGAAACTCAAATTTAAATCTAAACTCAAACCTGAGGAACCCAAGCTTAAATATTATCAAATACTCATCACAAATATAGATGTATCTCCACGTGGTCTTTCGCTTCTTTTTTCCATTCGGCATGGCAAAGAATACCCCTTGGAGTGGACATCATTAAGCGCATTTTTGGATGCCATAGGCCTAAAACGCTTTTGCTTGATGGCCTACTCTTCGGATTTCCACGTCGAGGTCGGAATAACCGGGCAGGATTAACTAGGCAATGAATTTCCAACGCCAGATAGACGATCAAAGAATAAAGGGATCCCTTGGAGCCCTACGGATGTCGGGAGAATTAATTAAGCCTACTGCTAAAGTAAATAAGCAGGTAGTAACCGCCCTATCTGCCTTTCCCCCCCTCCCTTTGGATTCGATTTGTGATGATCGTGTTGAATTGACCTTTCATATATGGAGGTAAACGATTGATATTATTCTCTCCTTTTAGTAGCATGAGACACCTAGGCAGAATATATCTAATATAACCACTCAAGAAAAAATTTATTCAACCACATGTTACTTGAGGGCAACTCTTTTCATAATTCCTTATTTTTTATCCTTTTTGGTTCACTAGAAATATTTCAAATTTTTAATGATGTTTTTACATTCACCAGCACGAACCGAACGACAAAAGTAGATGTATAGTGAAGAGTATTTTTCCACGAAAAAGAGAGTATTCTTTACAGTGAGAAATGCACAGTAAGTGAGTGTGAGAGAGAGAGAGTTGTTGCCGAGAAACCCAGCTATTTTATGGATTTTTTAAAATAATATTTTTTTATACGTGTATTACAAAAATATACCTCTGATTTTTCCCCAAAAATAACCGTCTGTCGCACCACGTGACAGTGGCAGAGAGGCCAATCGTGCCAGCATGGCGTGACTGATCCCAGTCGCGCCAAGTGACAACGACTGATGCCACCAATCGTGCCACCATGGCGCGGCTGATTCCCACGCCACGTGGTGCTGCCTGGTTGGCCGAAGGGAGCGGCTGTTGTGGCAGTTGTGTTGAAAAGGAGCGACGACCGAAGAGAAGAAGTGCGGCGTGTCCGAAGAATGGGAGGAGAGCAAGAAGAAGAAAAAAAAGGAGAAGCCGTGGGAGAAGGAAGAGAAGGAGGAGGAGAGGAAGGAGAAGAAGAAGAGGGGGGAGAGGAAGAAAAGGAAGAGGGAGGAGAGGAAAAAATTTATTGTGCTTGTTCATATGTTCGTCGTTCGTTGGTTAGCAATTTATATAATTATTTTTTTGTCAGTATAATTGATATGTAGTTAGGAAAAATATAGGTAGTCTCAGAAAACTATTAGGGTAGCCCCAAAAATGTAGTACTTAATTAATTTTATTTTACGTATAATTTATGAAAGCAGGTATAGATAATTTTATATATGCGCAAATAATATTGGTACAAAATATATTATTGGCCTCATAAATATATTATGTACCAATATTAATTTATCGGAGACAAAAAAAAGTTTTGTTGGTTGGACAAAATAAACATAGTAGCAAGTAATTATTTAGGGGACTAAAAAATGGGTTGACACTGAAAAGGAATATGCTATATGTAGGAAAAGTACAAAAGGACAGAAAAAATTGTAGCACACACTGGAAAATTGTTAGAGTCTCAACTAAATTGTAGTACGCTATTTCAAATTTATTATGCAAATATTGTTGGTAGATTTAAACATGTAGTGTCAGTGTAATTTGTACTGTGCAATAGGAATTAATGCTAGACTATATATGAAATGATGTTGGTTGTTGAAATGGCACAAAGATGCTAGTAAATGTATGCAGTGTGGTGGAAAAGTGGTAGCACACAGTTTAAATTATTTTCTTGCACGCATATTGTATTAATGTAGGTATGGATCATTTATGTAACTACGCAAATAATATCGGTATGTTAGATCTTATTTTCCCCAACAAAATAGTTAGTTGTTGGTTGTAAGGAATAAACAAGGTGGCAAGTGCGGTTAGGAAAAATTATATGTAGGCATAATTTCTCAAATGTAAATAACTCTATTGCAGTGGCCATTATTTCGTATGTCAAATATTACATGCGCATGTTATAAAATATATTTAATATCCAGTAGGTATGTCTGCTATGGATGCATTCAAAGTATTTTACGGTATAGGAGAAGTTCAGGAGGGGCTATATGGGGTTGATTTGAGTAGTTTTCAGCAGTGTGTTTTGTACGATCAGAATCTAGATGACATGAGTTTTGAAGATCTATGCGGGTGGCTTGGTCACAATCTTTTATTGAATCCTGTGGTGCATGACCTGAACATTAAATGCTTGTGGTCGAGAAGTACACAGGACTCGGTATGGGTGCTTAGATTATTGGAGCGGTCTCAGTCTTAGAGGAAATATCTCAATTCATCAAGACGATGTTGTTGGGGTTTCATCCTCTTTGTGCAAGTGACAGTTAAAATAGACTTGCCAAGTGATGAAACCCCTATCACGGTGCAAGCAAAAAGTGTGGCGGAAGTTCATGAGAATATTAAGTCATGTGCTACACCGACGGGACAAGCAGATGAAGGGGAGGAGTTGGAAGGGTTAGTTGATGTGCTAGAGCAAGACGATGAGCGAGCGGCGGAGGAAGAAGAGTCATTGGCGATAGAGATGGCAACGGGGACCCGAAACCCAATGGGTATTTACTCTATTAGGGGCCAGGTATGAACCATTTTTCATATGCGTGGGTATAGTAATAGGCAAAAGTTACCACCCAGTGGGTAGAGAGGGTATGGGTCTGTTCTACTATTACCCGTACCCGTTCACCCATGGGTCTAGTCCACTAACGATCTGGCCCAACTGCCCAAGGCCTAACTGTGCAACCCAGCTGATCAGCACATCAAAATGTCTAAATCTTAACTGCCTTATAAGATATGTTGTCCAAGGTCCTACTGTGCATTTTAGTATAATATTTAATTTTTAATACAGATATCCATTGCATTTTCATTGAATTCCCTTATAAGATATACTTCTACAACCTTTAGGGGCATCTGTCCATAATGTGGGTGCAGGAGACCCGTTGGATCCCCGTTACCCGCATGGGTACGCGTATGGGTAAAATTTGTACCTGCATGCAGGTATGGGTATTGTAGTGGGTGAATTTTACTAACAAAGGTACAGGTATGGGATGGTGATACCCGCTGGGTATAGACCCGTTTCCATCTCTAACTGGCGATGGAGGAACATGATGAATCTTCCTTGGACGATGATGGAAATACGTCCGTAGAGGTACTCACAGCTTGGAATAGGGGCGAAGCGGAAGACATAGTAGCCGACGATGCCCATGACTCGACATGTGAGTACCAACCAACTGAGGTTTGCGTACTCGCAATGTACGTGGAGAAGTCCACTTTGCAGGATTCTGTAAGGGTCTGGGCGATGAGCTTGCAGCGGCCGGTGAGAGTTTTGAAATCCAATAAAGATTGTTACACGGTGAAGTATCAAAATGTTGGATGTGGTTGGCATGTTCATGCCCACAAGCCTAAGTATGAGTTGAATTGGGTTGTCTCGAAGGTGGTGTAGCACAGTTGTGTTCGAGAAAGAGAATTAACGAATCCTAAGGCAAATATACCTTCATTTCAGAAATGAGATAGGAAACAACTGTTTTCTCTATTACCTGCGCCCTCTAAGGTGAGGGCTCTACTTACTCTATTCCACCTCTCGGGTGGTATAGGAATTGTCAAACTTTTATTGCCGAAAATTGAGGAAGTGCAGTGGTAGGTCCTCCCCCTGCTAGGGGGAGTCTCGAGGGGGTTGACCAGATCTTTTCCGGACTAGTGGGTGGGGTGGGGTGATGGTTGAAGGAAATGTAGCTAGCTTTTTCTCTCTTAGCTTTTCTACTAAATAGAGTCAGCTTAGCAAGTAAGATAATTTAAAGAAAGAAATTTCGTAGATTCCGAAACAAACCCCGGAAGGGGGGGTGCGGGAGGTGGAGGAATGCGAGTCCAAGCCTCTCAGGGTGGGGGGGACCATCCCCTCCGTTACGAAAAATAATTTAGCGATATTTTGGGTCGCTAACCCTAGATTCTGCCCTCCTGATGTGCCCCTTCCGCTCCCGTTATACAATGGCTTCGTAGCCCAAATCCGATAATAGAAGTTAACGAATCCCTATACTTGTGTTTTACCTTCTAGTAAACCAAAACTACAATTTTTTACATATTGGCTTCCATTTCCTTTTTTTTAACAAAAGTAGATTTAGTTAAGATAGGAAATAAACTTTTTTGTATCTTTATCCATTGATCCTTTACTCATATTTTTAAAATTGGAATACTTAATCCAATACAAAATTATGCATCGCGACTCTGTACTCATAATCCAATTTGTATTTTGGATGCAGTTTCCATTAGTCTTTGGATACAAATCCGCGACGCGACGAGAGATCAGTCGCGCCACGGTGGCGCGATTGGTGGCATCAATCGCTGCCACGTGGCATGACTGGGATCAGTCGCGCCACACTGGCGCGATTGGCCTCTCTGTCGCTGCCACGTGGCGTGACAGATGGTTATTTTTGCAAAAAAAAATCCGAGGTATATTTTTGTAATACACGTGCAAAAAGTGATTGATTTTTAAAAAAATCCCTATTTTATGGGACATTTTATTGGCTTAGACTAGGCAGCTGAGGCACGATCCACCAAGATAGTTTTGGGCCTTATACAAGTGGGCTAGAGTACTTGGCCATGCCATGTCCGCTTATGTGTAGTCACTCGTCTTCTACTACCACCTTCTTTCCTCTTCACTCTAAATTTTCCAAAATTAGATATATGGCACTCTAAAATATGCCACTTCGAAATATGCCATCTAGAATTCTACAATTTAATATATATACCACTCTAAATATGCTCGCTTCGGCATATGCCACTCTAGGACACTTTTGCCTTTATGTTGTTCTTCTTCCTCCCTTCCCCACCATCGACCTCTTTCTTCCCCCACTACCGCTAGCCCTCTCCCCCTTTGCCATCGGCATTCGCCGCATCTACACCCCTCATCCTCCGCGAGCGTCTGCCACCACAGCTACTCTGTCTAAGCTGTCACCGACGCTTTGCTTCCACTGCTCAGCTTCCTCATCCCCACCACCTATTCGCACTTTTGTGGTGCTTGATCTCACCGCAGGCTTCGTGGCCTCCACCTCATCGATCGATATCAATGAAGGAGGATAAGGGCAACAGAGGCGATGGGCCACAACGTATGCCAGCGACAGAGGAAGAGGGGTGTAGATGCAACATACGTCAACAAAAGAACATAGATGTGACGTACGCTGATAATGTCAGTTGTTAGCAGAGCGGTATGGACATAGTAAACATCGACGACAGCACATGAGCAGATTGATGGCAGGGGGAGGAGGAGGCTTGTGTGGGAAACATCCAAAAAAGAGGAACCTAAGGGCAAAAGTATTTTAGAGTGGCATATATTAGAGCAAGGTATATTTAGTTTCAAAATTTTGGATGGCAAATTTCAAAAATGCCGTGGAGTGACATCTAATTTTGCCAAATTTCCCCGAAAGCCGTGAGAGAGACAAAGGGGGGGAGGGGTGATAGAGAGAGAATGGCGTTGAGATCCTTGGTCCCATCCAAAGCCCTAACGCTCGCCCTGTCCCGCGTAGGGGTGATAATGGGCTGAAGCCCAGCATAAATCTGATCCAAATTCAAATTTTTGTTTCTTTGATCCAGTCCAATCTAAGCTAAAACAATAAACCTATGTCCAATTCAGGCCCAAATAAAGGCTTGGACTTTGATCTAAGCCATTTACATGTATAGCATTCATGTACATGTGATTAGAATCAACACATAATATGTACAATACTACGATTTAGTAGAAAAATGTAAGATCCAAGTCTGGTCCAATTTGGTTTATATCTGGTCCAAATAGTTATGGATCCAAAATGAGTTCAATCCATTTGCAATTTTAAACCGATCTAATCCAAAAACCTAGACCGATCTAAACCCATTATCACCCGAAGTCCCGCACCGCACCGCACCGGCTCGCGGGCGCCCGCTGGCTCTGCACGCTCTCCTCCCTCCCCCTGCGATTCGGCCGCCGCCACGGCAACCGGCGGTGGGCTGACCGTTCGGCCTCTCCAAGGTTCACCTCTCCCTCCCTACCTCGAGATGCATATCTTTTGTCAATCGAAGTGGTTGTTTGGATCAAATTATTATGCGGCATGTTTGGGGCGATGGGTTGTAAGCGAGTGCACGATCTCATCGTCTTTGTCCGAGTGCATGATTCCGTTCTGTTTTCAAGTGGTTGTGCATGACGTGCGTACCGTAGTTTTGAGGGAGTTTTGAGATTGCTGCTTTTATAGACCTGATGAATGGAAAGAGGATTGTATTTGGTAATGATTCTTGTCATGACAACATTGCAGACATGGCACGGAGCGAGAAGGCAGCTTGGCACACCTGTGCCTAAATATCGACGAATTTTCGATTGCATTGGTCTGGCTGGATAAACGAAACCAACCATAAATCGGTCTAATTCAAATTCAACATTAAAAAATCAGTAAAACTGAAAAAATTATCCAAAAATTAGTATTCATAGCTTTTTAACATCTGCCATGACATTTGGAAAAGAATTAAAATTTGAAAAATTTTCTTGAACTTTTTTTTTTCAATTTTCACTAGTGGGCTGATTTTCGATATGAACCAGTCGAAAATCTATAAAACCGGTCAAAAATCAAATTATTTCATTGTTGTTTAACTGCCGAGATCAAAAATTTGACTTTGAATTTCGTTCAATTTGTATCATCAGTTCGGTAATGTAAACCTTGAGTGCAGCCCTCCAGTAACCTCTCTAGCAGGGTTAACAAAACCGAATGAAATTCTCGAATTTCGTTCGGTTTTCAAGATTTTGAGCCTCACCGAAATATAAAACCGACCGGTAAACTGGTCCAGTTCAAAAAAAAATTCAATTTTTTTTTAAAAAAATTATGCTATGTAAACCGAGCAGTTTTTCGAGAAAACCGACGAAAACCGATCGCCCAAAAGGTTCAATTCACCGAGCGGTTTTTCGAGAAAACCAAGTGGTTTTCGAGAAAACCGATCGGTTTTCGATTTTTTTTAATCTGTTTTGAAATTTTTTGTTCAAACACTCGTTTTCAAACCCTTCGGGTTTTGCCGGTTTTTGAGCGGTTTTCGCAAAAAACGGCTACCGACGGAGTCTCGATTTTCAATTCAAAAACGGTTTTGTAAACACTGATCTCCAGATGCGCTCCGAGAGCAGCGCAACAAGGCAGTGCCCGCCGCCGCCGCTAGTTCGTCTGCCTGGGGCCTCTTTCTCCTGCTACATGTAAATAGCAAGTCCGCGTTCCTCTGGAAAAATGACGATGAAATGTCCGTGCCGATGACATGCCTGCAGACTTGTCTTAGCTTATGTGTTAGCTAAGTTTACGAAGATCTTGGAACACTTTCAGTTGGCAGTTGTGCATAGATGTTCTCAGTAAAAGCACAAAGCCGGATGGCTTTCGTTCATCTTCTCTTGCTGAGTTTTAATTCGTTGGCTATTCATTGGCTTACAGTTTTAAATCTCCATCACAAGCTGATTTGTGTGTCATCGCATCGCAGACAAGTTAGAAGTGACAAGGTTGATACTAGGGCACCGACCATAGACAGGAAAATTATTTCCATTACATCACTCCTAGAAAATTTACAGAGCGTGTATGTAAATATACCGAAAACTTAGATCATTGGTACGAGTCTGATGCTTTATTAGACTAAAAAGTAATATTAACATGGACAGCGCCTTCATCTCTACCTACTGAAACTGAAAGCACTTGGATGCATCATTTCTGCAATTCATCCTAGGGATCGCAGCTTGAACTCCGGACAAAAACGCATAGGGGTTCACAGGTAGCACTGAAAAAAGGAAGAAGATTATCAATCAAACAACTAATTTAGTTTAATAAACAATATTATCAATTGTATTGTATCTCAATGAAGTGAGCTCCATAAGAAATTATACCTATATTACAATCCGGAGGTTTGAGAGCACCGAAGAGCGTCCACGTCGCCTCCGTTTTCGGGCCGTTCGATCGCGCCGTCGAACGGTCGAGATCGTGCCACCTCGCCCCGCGCCGAACGAGAGCATAAAACGCGAACGCGCGTTGTTTCCTCGCTCGAGCGGGCGGTCTGGCGCAACGGTAACGGCGTTCCTTGCGACGCGGGCGGCATGCGTTCGAGCCCCGCGCGCACGGCGCTTTTTTCCAGCGCGACGAGTGGCGGGGCTGCGCGCCCGCCCTCGAGCCCACGTATCAGCGCTTTTTTCCCAGGAGGTCCCTGGGAGTTTTGAAAATTGCATGAGGGTCCTGTTTTTTTGCAAAAAGGTCCTCTTACCGGAAATGCGGCTCGAAAAAACGCAAAAAAAAACTAAAAAAATCCGAAAAAATGCGTTTTGGTCCATTTTTTCCCATTCCGATCCGTTTTTACAGGAAAAACTTTTTCCCCTAAAAAATATTGCTCCAAATAGCTCGGAAAAGTGCAAAAAAACATTAAAAAACAAAAAATGCGTTCTTTCCCCCCTCGAAAAAACGCAAAAAAACCTCGAAAAAAAAATGAAAATTACATTTTGGTCCATTTGGGTCCAACTTTTTGCAGGATGGCTCTTTCTTAGCAAAAAAAAAAAAAACCTCCGGAAAATCGCAAAAAAACCTCAAAAATCCAGGAAAAAAACGTCTTCGTACATTTTCCCCAATGCGATCCATTTTTACCGGAAAAACTTTTTTTATTCAAAAATATTGCTTCGTACATTTTACATGGATGCAAAAAATGTTGATAAATCAACCCCTTCATTTGTCTATTTTTGCATTTGCGTTTTTTGCATGGAGATCCTTATCGCCTCAGTATGGGGCGATCGCCCCATATCCGGGCGTCGAGGACCTATTTTTATAATATTTTTTATCCGTCGATTATTTTTGAATTTTTTTAAAAATAAATATTAAATAAAAATAAATTCAATGGAGATCATCGTCCAGGGAGAGAAGGAACTGGCCCAAATTTGGCTGCTAAAGAGGCCTATCTCAGGCCTAACAGCCGATCACAGCCCACTTAGTTAGCTCGCTGAGGCCTATCACGGCAAAATCACCAACAAAGCCCACAAAAGTACGGACCAAATTTACACGAAATTCCCAGTAAGGCACTGTTTATTTTTGTTTAGGTTTAGATTCTTTGGCTTATAGTTTAATGACAATCTTTTAACTTAAGCAGATTAAAAATAATTCACTTTTATACGTGGCCGAGGTGAATAATTTTACCTAACTATAGTGGTATTGGTTTAAAATCAACCCTCAATAAGGAGGAAAAAAGCACCTCTTCAGTGGTTTTTAGTTTTTACTTACGTAGAGGCTTATGATTTTTAAAAAATCTCGTTAAAAGGCTACCATTTTATTTAAACCTTGATTTTTAACTATTAAATCGGAGAAAAAAAACTAAACAAACAGGGCTAAACTGTACCTGACGACGGAGAAATGGACATCCAACCCGGCCCAGTTGACGTATCAACCCTCGGTCTCTGGCTGCTGAAGTGGCCACATCAGGCCCAAACGAGCAAAACCCGGGCATAATCTGTATGAAATGAGCCCTTTTGACTACTTTATCCCAGATAATAGTTCAAAATTTTGAGAGAACATGAATAATGAACCACCATCAGTCTTAATCATCACGAGATATCTTAAATGAGCTCACAGTCTCTTACAGCCGATCACAATTCACAAGCAAAAGTCTGAAGATTCTGAACCCCCAGTCGTGCCAACCTTGACTCGAGTTGTTTCTTGCGTCAGAAAGTCACAAATCATGGAGCAACAACGATGACAAAGAGGCAAGTAGGGAAAGCAAAGGTTCAAAAAACCTAGAGGCTAAAGCGCACTGCCACCACCTAGCTACTAGTATAGTAGTATATAGAAGAACGTCCACTGCATACCAGGGTTTAAAATTTCGTTTTGGGATGAAATCTCGTCATCCACCGAAATCCGAAATTTCGCCGAGATCTCATTATTTCGGATGAAATTCGAACGAAATACAAAAAAAAATTTGAATCTGTTTTTTTTGTACCGAAATTACCGAGATTTCGGTATAAAAACCAAAATTTTGTCCAGCACAGCCGATATCTCGGTCCAATTAAAATGACATAGAAAGTGTGCAAAATTCATTAAAAAAATTTGTGTATGCTTTTGACATATCATTAATATTTTCATGAAATTTGTAGATGATGATCAAGCTTGAGGAATTTGTAAAAATTCATGGAGTGCAAAGTACTGTAAAATAGTATCCCAGGGCTAAAAAAAATGGAAATTTTTTTTAAAAAAATCATGAAAGAATTTATGTGACATTCCTATCTGTTTGAATGAAATTTATTAAGTTTTTGCACACAAAATAACGTACATAACCAAATTTCGACATCATTTCGCCTGATTTTTGGATTTGAACACTTCAACTAAACAACATAATAAAAACACTACATAATATGATCACAAATGATAAACATTTAAATTACATTCATGAACATCATGCGTTTAATCCATCATAATTTGTTTCATAAATACATACACGAGACAAATACCTATTAAAGGCTTGAAGCATATATGACGCCGCAACCCACCGGAGACCTGTGAGAGGCATAATTAAATAAGGAGTATGAATATTTATTGCACAAAGAAGTGTGGAAAGAGTGAAATGATCTTGTGAATAACTATGCATTGACGTACCTACGAGTAGTAGTATGTGTATGGTGCAACCTCTACCTCTGCATTATCAACAATGATCTCGTCGTACTTCCTCTCGTACCCTTGCTTGTAATCCTCCCATATCATGTTCCGCGGTAGCCATACGGACTTCTAGTGTTCGTAATGAGCGATCCAGGCCGCAGGTTGCTCTGACTAGTGAAGGTACCTGGTCGGCATATGTCGTGTGTATGGATCCGTGTAGAGATCAATGTAGTCAAACAATGATAACATGGTTGACCCGTCGTGACTCTGACAATGACCCTACGCACCCTGATCACCTTCATAGGTCATCGAACCGTATCCTAACATGGGGTACCCAGACTGCTCTATGGGGAAGCCCCAATGGCTGCTATACTGGCTGCTAGACCACAAGGCCATGTCATCCTGAGGCATTTGGTCTGACCAACCCCTCGTGTATGTGCTCCCTCATTTGCACGTGCGGATTCTTGTGGTTGTAGAAGAAGCGGCAAATCCTCTTCGCCGCTCCTACGATCCCTTTGATCTCTGGGAGCTCAGACACCTCTTTGAGCATGAGGTTCACCATGTATGCCATGCACGGTTGCTAGATAATATGTGGGTACTACACTCGTAACATCTGGTATGCTTTCTTGAATTTCGATGCATTGTCAGTAACCACCTACACCACATGCTCGGCCCCTATTTCCTGCGATACCACGGTCATAATCTCCTTTAGCAAGTACTTATAGTCCTAGATCTTGCATGTGCAATGCAAACGCAGCAAGTTAGTATGTATACTATGTACAGTTTATTTAGTATGAAGTATGAACACATCAAATGGTAGACCTGTCGCGTTCACGGACTTGTGGAAGAACATAAAGCCGTTGCAGAACACCATGAAGTTGATGATGCTCTGTAGTGTCGGACCAGTCCAAGCATCACACATGACCGTGACACCAAATGTGGCCTAGTCAGACTTGAACTTCCGAAGGTACTGACCAATCTCCTTCTCGTTTTCATCGAGATACTTCCCATCGATCTCGTGGCCCCATGGTGCACTAATCCTTAGGCCGAGTTCCTGCGTCAGATTAACTGCACCTGTGAAGTATGGACACTCAGCCTTCCTTCCTGGGATTGCATTTGCATAAAACCACTTCGACCATGCCCTCCCAAGCTTCTGCCTCACCCCCTGTCTGAATGAAATGTCAATACGGGGTTGTTGCGATATACCAATCCGAGCTAGGTCAGCATCGATGGGAAAATAACTTTCTCACATTGATTTGGACCTGCCAAACAATACGCTGATTGTGGATTGGACCTTTGGCCTCGATACACCACTCCCAAACCCCGATCCTAGGTCAAACCTTAGTTCCTGAGGTAAGCCTCTTTTTTTGAGGCCCTTATGGACATCGTGAGCTGTTCCTGCTCGGTACTATAGTCGATGGCCCATTCGTTGCAAGCCTCCTCCTGACGAAGGTGCAGCGCCTCCTTCTCCTTTTTCTTCTCGCGACATCCACAGAGGTCCATCAATATAGCTTGCTTAACCGTTTTAGGCACACCAGAGCAAGCCTTGACCTCATGCGGAGTGGGCAGTGAGATGTTCCTTCAAATGGGTCGCGCCTCTACCCTTCATAACATGGGTACAGCAGTTGCATTTAGACCCCTGCCCAATGCGCTCTCCATGCTCCCAGACGGTACCGACATGATCTGCCATCACCAGACTCTGTAGTTGCACAAAATGAACAAGTACTTATACAATAAACACACAACAAGATCGAGCAGCAATCCTGCAACATCTATATATCCACTCAAGAACGCAACTAGCAATTAGTTGTTGCCAAAATTAAATTGCAATTTGCATATCTTCAAGCTTTTTTTTTGGTGAATTGATTAGATCAATGAAGTTACAATGGCATCGAAGTAACTCGCATTGAACATGCATTCACATCCTATTGACTGCCCAAAAAGGTAAAAATGAAACTTAACCATCAGAGAATATGGGTCATGGATAATCAATAATGTTAAAAAAAATATTGTTGTTCCTGTTAGTCTTTGATTATGAACAATAAAAGCAATGAGCTAAGTCATGACCACACTATAAAATGTTACAGAGATAAATACAAATTATAAAACAATGAGCTTCATCGTAACCGCGAACAGATGAGAGCTGCCAATCACCTTGCTTTGTATAACTAGTTTGACTACTTTTTAGGACAAAGTACTTATTCAAAATTAGTCTAATGACAATCAAACTAAATATAACATAAGCTAATGGAGTGGCAAGTGGGTTTGAAAAGGTCACTATATTAATTCAAATGTGATCTCGATTGAGTTCCATGCACTTGTGCTATCCTATCCAGAACAAATCACTTGTGTTATCAATGGAAAGCACCTGAGATTAGTCATACACTTACCGAGATTTCTCCAAAAAAAACCTCGAGATTTCACCATATGTGGACGAGATCTCATCGTATTAGACCGAGATTTGCCTATTTTGTCACCGGGCATGGCCGGATTTGGCCGGACCTTGTCTGGAGCTAGCCGGGATGAGGACCTCCAGTGAGATCCGAGAGGATTATGAAGTGAACTCTTCAACCCATGAGCAAATGAAGATGCCTTTATTCCCTAGTTAGTACACGATGTGTGAAGCTACAAAAGTTGCTAAACATGATCATTGAAAAGAAAATTAGTTGGGTTGAGTTGGTCTATTGTGGTGAGATAAGGTTGGTCAGTTGCACATGACCTGGGTTCGAATCTCACTTGTACCACATTTTTTTCCTCTATTTTTTTCATTTTTTTTGCATGTATTCCTCATTCAAGTAATTGCAATGTTGTAGAAAAAAATCCGGCCAAATCCGGTTCAGTATCATTGCCATTCGATCAAAAAACCACCAAATCTCGGCAAAAAATCAAAATCTTGGCTAGTTTAACCGATATCTCATCATGATTATATAGGGTATTGTAGCATTTTTGAAAAATTTGAATTTAAACGGGATTTACAATCTCATCCACAGCTGAGAATCGAGATTTCGCCGAGATCTCATGAAATTTTGGCAAAATTTTGTACCTTGCTGCATACGCGCTCTCTTTCTTTCCCTAATGTTTTTAGAGTCTAAAAATTGAAGATGAGTACTATCTTTGAATCTGGTCAGGTATTCGCATGGGAGTTGCTTACGTGCGTCACAATTTGTAAGTTATATAGATATTAAAATATAAATAAAAAATAGATGATGATTACTTGCTCTCTTCATTTGCTTCAAGATTTATGCAACTTTGTATTAAGAGGGTGGTGCTCTTATGGTCTTGCTTTTATAATGGATAAACACCGCTAGCAAAGGAGACTACGGTGGCATAGAGAAAAAAGAGGGGATGAAGGAATTTCTTTGTTCCTTGATTAGAATGGTGCGGCTTCTCTCTTTATATAGATGAAATTAGCCCCTAACAAGATGACAACTATATTATCTAATGCAACCAATTACTAAAGATAATATAATATTTATATTATCCAAATATGAAGATATAAAGATATGCATCTAACTATTCCTAATAGAAGATATGATGATGGTAGCCTTTCTTGCGTGCAACTCTCCACCCACTAATGGGTTGTGGCTACCTATGGGCCCATGCCCATGACACTGCACCACCCTTTGCAATACAGCTCGTCCTCGAGCTGTTAGGTATGTAGGATCAAGGATAGCTGACCACCCTTTGCAATACAGCTCGTCCTCGAGCTGTTAGGTGTGTAGGATAAAGGATAACTGACTAGAGGGGGGTGAATATGAGGTTTTAAAATTTTTTGGCTCTAATTAAAACAATTAAAGGCCTGAATCATCTAGGTTTGACTAAGTGAACCAACAAACAAAGTCTAAGCAAGTTTCACAAACCTAGAGGAACGATCAATTACAAAATACACTAGGAATGTAAATTCACACAATTGAATATAGGAAAGCAAACCACAAAGAGATGGACACAAGAACTTTTTTCCATGGTCTCAGAGACTTGCCGGCCTCCCCTAATCCACGTTGAGGAAGCTTCACCAAATCAAGCTGGCTCCTTGCACAAATGAGCCTTCCTCAATCACTAGTGGTAGATCTTCCCTGCTCTGTGTAGGTGAGCTCCAACCTTCACACGAACACCAGGTCTTTTCACAACTTCTTGAAAAGATCACCGGTCCTTTCGCCTCCAAGCCGTCTAGAAGGTGGCAACCTCAAAAGGAATAGACATTTGGCTCTTGCTTAAGGATGAATCAAGTGTCTAATGGTTCAAACTCAAATACACACTTGAATGCTCTCAACAACCAAAACTCATGATAATTCAAAGCTCAAAGGTGTAGAGAGAAAAGCAAACTCACAAATGTGCAATGAATGATCAAAAGGGCTTCCTTGCTACTGGCGAGGGTGTATTTATAGCCCTTAATCATAACTAGCCATTTTACATCGAATTCAGCAGAAGTCAGGAAAATCGGCAGTATCGTCCTATGAGGCTAGTAGTGCTGGTCTCATGCCCAATGGTCGGATATGCATTAAATGCATTAGGTAGAGAGCCATTGCAATTTTGGCCTGGCACTACCGCCGAGCAAAAATTGGTAGTGCCGATTTTTGAACCTAAGTCACCCAAAAAAAACTTGTTGCTGGAAAAACAATACCGGTACCACAACAGTTGTACTACCGAGACAATCATTAACGCTAGTGCCAATTCCAGACTGTCTAACAAAAGGACCTCTCTGTAAAAAAGGAACCGGCACTCAAAGATTGTCGGCAGTACCAAAAAATGAACACGGTGGTGCCGATCACAGGTAAAACATATTTGAGTACCTTTCTGGAAAAAGACTACCGCTTCACCGCAATGGTACAACCAATTCAGTGGCAATACCAACAAATCCACTACGATACTGTCGATTTTAGTAAGACTTCAGAAATTTGAAGGATTTTTAATGCAATAAAAAAATCAAATATGCAAAAGACTTAGAGCCATGAAACTTAAGCACTCTCAAGCTAGTAGACAAAGGTCCCTCCTAATAGTACGGCACCTATTCTAGCAATCCGATCTTTTTCTCCAAACGCAAAGATTAACATAAGCTAGGAAAAAGATCCTTAATATTTTATACCTTAGCCTTGAGCTTGAACCTTTGATTCATTTTGCTTAATAATTTCATCTTTATACGTACAGAGTCATGGACCAACCTATTTTCATTCATTTAAAGAAAATGTTAGTCCCTCAAGAACGATTGTCATTAATTACCTAAACCAATTAAAAAAATAGGGGCCTAGATGCTTCTAGGTGACGCCCAAGTATGAAGCCCGTCGTGACCCCATGTTGAAGACAAGTTGCATCGTCAAAGCTGCATTGGGTGTGGGATCTGCGGATTTGGTAAGGAGGAGGTGGCGCTGGCCAATGTTGAGGAAGAAGCCAGTGGCATGGGAAATCGACACAGAGTAGCAGTGTCACTCTTCCAATCACAAAAAACTATCATGGTTGGTGGAACATAAGAACTTCCATGCCCTCCTCATGGCACTCGTCGTATTCCACACCTCCGAAAACATGCATGTCAGTCAACGATGAGTAGACGGTTGTGAAACCGCAATAGTCTTCTCCTTCGGCAAAGGAGGTTTTGTTAGTGGTGGTGGTTATAGTGGAGCCGGCGATGTTGCCGTCGATGATGGTGCTGGCACAGGTTGCAATGTTGGTGGCTCCACACGAGCACCCTAGTTGTTGAACGTCGCCATGCAGACAGCCACCACTCCGACTTGCTCACCGAACATCACTTTCTCCAAGTGTGCAAGACGCGCATCATGGTTGTTGAGGCGGTTGTTGATGATGACAAGTTGCGCCATGATCTGATCTAAGTTGGCGCTGAAAGTCTTGGGATCGAAACCCTCATCGCTTATCATGGTGGAAAGGGCAACAGTTGGCTTTGATACCAAGTTGTTGGTCTTGCTTTCATAATGGATAAACACCGCCAGCCAATAGGGGTGGGCATTCGGTTTTTTTGGTCTAATCGGTTCGGTTTATTCGGTCTAAAAATGCCCACCCCTGGCAGCCATGGAGGCATCGGTGCCGCAGAGAAGAAGAGAGGGGAGGAATGAATTTATTTCTTCCTTGATTAGAATGGTGCGGCTCCTCTCTTTACACATACACATATATACATGTACACACACACACACATATATATATATATGTGTGTGTGTGTGTGTGTGTGTGTGAGGCTAGCCTCTAATAATATGAAAATTATCTTATCTAACGCAACAAATCAGTAAAGATAAGATAAGATATATACTATCCAAGTATAAAGACATATATCTAATCATTTTAAATATGAAGATATGCATCTAATTCATTTTAAATATGAAGATATGCATCTAATTGTTAGACATTATCATGTTATGTCTTGTATAGATATTGCTTAATATAGGCTTTCCCTTTATACCCTCTTGTACAAGTATATATACTGGCCCATTGGCCTCATGATGAATACAAGTGCTATTCATAACATGGTATCAGAGCCAATCTAGGGTTTCTTTTCTTCCTAGCGTTGCACTTGCGCCGCCGCCCCTCGCTTCGTACGCACAGCCACGCTTCGTCATCTGCGGTCGGCTCTACTTTGCGCCGGCGACGTCGCCTTCCGCTCTCCACAGGTCGTCGCTCTCCTTGGCCGCATCCAGTCATCGGGCGGGCTGACGAAGCACACTTCTTCTCGTGGTCGGACTCTTCTCCTTCTATATGTTGATGACATGATCATTACTGGAGATGATTCTCAGTATATTGCCTTTGTAAAGGCTCGTCTCAGTGAGCAGTTTCTCATGTCCGATCTAGGTCCTCTTCGATACTTTCTTGGGATTGAGGTTTCTTCTACATCTGAGGGTTTCTTTCTCTCCCAAGAGAAGTATATCCAGGATCTTCTTGATCGTGCTTCTCTCACTGATGAACGTACAACTGAGACTCCCATGGAGCTCAATGTTCACCTTCAACCTACTGATGGTGAACCTCTTGAGGATCCTACTCGCTATCGTCATCTTGTTGGGAGTCTTGTTTATCTTGGTGTCACTCGTCCTGATATTTCTTATCCAGTCCATATCTTGAGTCAGTTTGTTTTTGCTCCCACTTAGCTCCACTATAGTCATCTTCGTGTTCTACGATCGCCGTCTTTTCTTTCCACGCTCCAGTTCTTTACAGCTCCAGGCATATTCTGATGCTACATGGGCTAGTGATCATTCTGATCGTCGGTCTCTTTCTGCTTACTGTGTTTTTCTTGGTGGTTCTCTCATTGCTTGGAAGATTAAGAAGCAGACAACAGTTTCTTGTTCGAGTGCTGAGGCTGAGTTGTGGGCTATGGTTCTTTTGACAGCAGAGGTTACTTGGCTACGGTGGTTACTTGAGAATTTTGGTGTAACTGTTTCTACACCGACTCCTCTTTTATCTGACAGTACGGGTGCTATCAGCATTGTTCGAGATCCAACGAAGCATGAACTCACCAAGCATATTGGTGTTGATGCTTCTTATATGCGGTCACAGGTACATGATCAGGTTGTGTCTCTTCAGTATATGCCTTCAGAGCTCAAGTTAGCAGATTTCTTCACGAAGACACAAATTAGAGCTTATCATAACTTTTATCTTTCCAAACTCAGTGTTGTAGATCCATCATGAGTTTGAGGAGGGTGTTAGACAGTATCCTCTTATGTCTTGTATAGATATTGCCTAATATAGGCTTTCCCTTTATACCCTCTTGTACATGTAAATATACTGGCCCATTGGTCTCATGATGAATACAAGTGCTATTCATAACACTAACTATTCCTAATATAAAGATATATTACTAGTAGGCTTCCTTACGTGCAGCACCCTCTAATGGATCGTGGCTAGCCATGAGCCTATGCCTAGGACAGATGCACAGAAGCACTACCCTATTGGCGTGCATATTGCGGAAAGCAGGCGACAATAGAATGTTTTTAAAATAAACATTTTTTAATCGAAAAATTCAAGAATATACCCGAAAAATTACAAAAGAGGCCTATAGTCGCGCCACATGACAGCGAATAGGTATTGTCGCGCCACATGGCAATGAGCTGGAGGTCAGTCGTGTCACCGTGGCGCGACAGAGCCCAGTCGCGCCACGTGGCAGCGACTGGCAGGCATGACGTGGCATTTTTCATTGAATTTAATTCAAACAATTCATATCGGATGCTAGGAACCTCGAAAAATTATGAAATTTTTTTCTAAATTTTTACTACGCTATAAGCATTCATAATATATTAAAAAAAGTAGCATGTTTCATTCAAATTTAAAATGTTAAAATAAAGTTTACTAAAAGACCCTTTTAGGTATTATGAAGAAACTATATAAACCATGGGTTCAAAAATCATGGAAAAAATTTCTAAATTTATATTAAGCCATAAGGATTAATAATATCGCACAAAAAATACTATGTTGCATGCAAATTTAAATAGTTAAAATCAAGTTTAGTTAAATACCCTTTTATGTATTATGAAGAAACTATATAAACCCTGGCTTCAAAAATCATGAAATAAATTTCACCTGTTCTTTGTGTGTTAGATGTCTTAGTTTTGAAAAAAATATATAGGAATGAACCCAATTGAAAAAACCAAATGGCTATAAGAAGCCTCGCTTTCATGGAACGCCGAAGCTTTTTTGGCAGCCCTTAAGATATCTTGTTCGAATGTATTTATTTGGAAGAATGAGTTAGATTTGCTCTTTAATATATGGACTACGATGTTCTGAAAAAATAATGTATTTACACCTTACTCTGGAGCTACATTCTAGTAGCACAACAACCCTAACTATTTTAGTCGACGGAAAATGATAACGCTTAAGCCTTTTCGGTAGCCCGTAAAATATCATGCTAAATGTATCTTTTTGAAAGAATGTGGCAGATTTGATGTTTGATGTATGGACTACCATATTCCGAAAAAATATTTTATTTATACCTTTCTTTGCATGTAAAATGTATTAGCGCAATAACCCTAAGTATTATAGTCGGAAATAACCCTAAAGAGGTTGGGAGAGGGAGATATGAGAGAGGTCGAGTCACAAATAAGATGTTAGTGATGAAAATAAGGTAGATAACATTCTTTATTACGGCTTAAAACTAAAAGCGGTTACACTTAACAACAATGGCCCTTCTGCTACACTACTGAGTGCACTGGGGATATTTCCCCTTGCGCAACCCATCGGTGCTTGCCGCCCTGGCTCTAGCCGCCCTCTCGCGCTTCCTCTCCTGCTCGGTCTCACGCTCGGCCGCCAGGCGCTGCCGTTCGGCCTCCCTCTTTGCACGCATTTCTTCGTGATGCTTCATGCGCTTCTCATCCTCGTCCTGCTCACGCCACTGCTGCTCTACCATAGCTCTATGATGCGAGTACTCCCAATTCCGCATCCTCTCCATCTCAGGAGTCTGCTCCGTGTCGTAGAATTTGATGAACTCGCACAATGGAGGCTGCAATTGGTGACAGCAGATGGTATTATAGTATTAAGGTTTGCGTGGTAGGATGTAACATCAAATACGAGTACGAACATACCGGCCTTTTCCCCCGCATCCGCATCTCCAGCGTTGGCTTAGAGTCGTAGTTGTGGCAGCTCCAGTACCTCTGCAACCGGCAAGTATCCCCGCATAGGCACATGGGGACCTGCGTGCCTTCGGGGATGTCTTTGAGAAGGCTGTGCCTTGGGGGCGAGGGGAACTCCATTGGCACTGGTTGGTTGGCTGGCGAACTTGTGGTTCATGTTTCGTCTTCCCTCGTATTGGCCCGAAGCTTGCTTACTTGCTGTGATTATTGGGAGGCGACCACTGAGGCTTAAGTAGCCAGCCATAGGAGTGAGTATGGTAGGGTTGCCATACGCGTGCAAGTGTTGTACTCGGCTAGGTTGGGCCAAGTGGAGTTGTGTTGAATACATACTCCTTTTAGGATTAGGAGTAGGACTCCTTCTAGGATTAGATGTAGGAATTATATTCAGGACTCTATGTGTTTGCTCTGTATAAATAGGGGGAGGCGCCTCCTGTTTATGCATCAAGTTTTGAGCAAGCTTTAGGGTTGTACTATTTTGTTTGGAGTACTTTAGACAAAAGAAAGGAGAAATAAAGATCAAGTTCTTCAAATCTTTCGGCGAGCTACAATTCTAGTAAGATCTATTCTTGTCATCTTCTGTCACAGCAAGCTTACGAGGTTCATAACTTTTGATCTGTAAGTCCGATCGAGCTGATTCTTTTTTGGGTTCGATTCATATTGGAATCTAGTTTTTTGTGTCCAAATTTCAGATCTATCCGACAATTGGATCTCTGGGAATTCGCGTTTTACCGAACCTCTATCATTCTGTTTTTGTCGAATACGAGGCAATTATTTGGCTCTGTTTTGGGGTGAACTTTTAGTAGATCAAGAATTTGGTTTTAGCTTCTGCACAATCATTCACCCCCCTCTGATTGCTATATTCGTATACTTCGATCCTACAATTAGTTACCACGAATTGCATTGCATATTTAAGTGAGCAAGTACGTAAGTACCTGGCGTGCCGTACGAGGGCACTTGCCACTGGGAGCTCCCTGGCTGGTCCTGTGGTTGTGCTGGAGGGTTCGGCAAGGTGGGAGGTCCGAACGGGAAGGTGAGAGGTCCGAGCGGCCGGACAGCGGAGTCGTTCGACGGTGGTGTCGGAGGTGGTGATCGTGTACTGCTCCCGCCCCCCTACTGTCATCGGCTCGCCGACCGCGAGGGCGCACCACCGGCGTCGATCCTCTGCTAGCAAGAGCAGGCCCACGCTATCCTCCTCGTCTTCATGGACAATCGCTCGAGGAACCCCGTCAACTCCTCCTGGGAGACCTTCGACCCCCCGCCCAAGCGCCCTACCATGGACTGCGTGTCCTCGTCAATCTCTGTCGCCATGTCGCCCTGAACGTGTTAACAAGCGGTGAGATATATGTATACTTGCATTCCAATAAAAATCTAGATATAGTGTGTAGTGAACGTACTACGAAGTGGATCGCCTATGCAACCCATGTGCCATATGTGTCGTGGGCTGTAGCTGGAAGGATATCATGCTGGTCGTGAGCGGGCAAAAGGCGTACCCGTGTAAGTCCAAGGTACCATTGCAGGTACCCCTGGTATCCCTGTATGTTGTACGCGACATCCGCTGCAGCCACGTCCTCTAGTGCATGAGTCCACTGCTCCACCCAAGGGGCCATCTTCGCGGCCCAGTCAGTTCGGCGACCTTGCATACCCTTCCTCGAATGCCTGCATAAGTTATGAACCTGTTAGCATTTTTAGTCGGTGCCATTTAAAATATTAAGACATGAATAATTACTTACGTGTGGGTTTCTACCGGGACCGTGACGCTGCGCGGGACAAGCACCTCCTGTCGTAGTCCGAGCTGCCTCATTACCCGGTAAGCTGGGTAATCCTCAACGTAGATGTTGAACACCAGCTTCCGCCGTGTCAGCATGTACGGAATATCTCAGGTGCAGAGGACAGACAAACCGTGGGGTGCGCACTCCTGTACCTCCTAAGGGGCGTAAGGCTCCCACCGGACCCGCTCTGGCTGCAGGAGGTCGAACACCTCCGTGAAGTGTGCGTACACACTCCGTACCTGCAGACCAGCCCATTGCGGCTGCAGATGTTACCGGCAAAAAGTTAGTACAATAGAGGCAGGAATGCAATATTGGTAGGGGGGAATTATGTACCCGTCTGCAGCACCAAAGGGACCCCATCGTAGGGGCGTCCACCTCGGTGTCGCCGTAGAACTCCGGCCCGTACACTCCCCCTCCAATCCATGGTCGTCCAACGTGGAAGCGCTCGAACGACCACAGCATGACCAGGAGTGGGCACCCGGAGAGTATCGAACCGTCGCGCTGTCGGAGGCACGCGTCGCACAGTCCCCGGTAGGTGGCACAAAGTACTGCAGACCCCTAGCTGTACTGGGGGACCTCATCGGGTGCAGCGTCAGCAATGGCCCGGGCGATCGGAACGAGCCTGGCGTCGACGCTGTCTCCATGGGTGGTGGTGAACATCACCCATCCGAACAGCCACAAAAGGTAAGCCTCCAGGTGCCTACTCACCTGGTACGCGTCGGCATCCCCAGCCAACCGACTAACCTGCAGGAAGAAAAGTTAGTTGGTTATAGGAGTAAATTAATTCATACCAATTATGAACCACGACAACACGTACCTTGAACTGGCATAGCCACGACAGAGTAGGACCGTGCTTCTGTCGTGGGTGTAGCGGGGCGTACTGCGCCTGGCCTACGGGACCAGGGGAGCACTGCCACGAACCTAGCAACTAGGTCATCGCGCCAGTCGTCATCCACCTCCTGTGGGACAACCGCCTCGCCAGCGATCGGGAGGCTGGTGAGGAACAAAACATCCTACAGAGTCGGTGTCATCTCTCCGTAGGGCAAGTGGAACGTATGCGTCTCCGGGCGCCAGCGGTCCACGAGGGAAGTAAGGAGGGATCCGTTGAACGGAAAGCGTCGGGATCTCTCAACAAAGATGGCCGCACCATCCGGACCATCGACGAGGTCCTCCTGTGTCGCCTCAACCATCCGCGCTAGGGGGAGCAATCCCGCCGCCTCCAACCTGCAACAAACCATTAGAAGTAAGGCCACAACGTGTCACGGCCAACTAAGTGGTACGAAAAATATGTATTCTTACATACCTGGGAAACCAGCGTCTGTCGAGGCCCTAGGCGCGTGCTGGAGTCCGTGTGGACAAGACACCTGGATCGACGGTATTAGCGTGTAACCGTCCACAGTGACGTGCGTCCAAGTGGCAATCTAGAAGGCTGTACGGCCAATCGCCAACGTCGCCCACAGCAGCCATTCCTGCACACAACAAATAATTTAATAATTCCAATTGGTCAGGTAGTAAGGAAATTCCAATCATACAAACAGAGATACCAAACATACGCTAACAGATACTAAAAAAAGGTAGTAAGGAAATTCCAGCAATTACAGGATGTAGCTGACAATTCGCACAATACTACAAACCATAGTAACGCAACATACACGCGTAAGGAAGTTGTACGATTATTACATTCCATACAAAGAGAATGCACTTCACAACATAGCAACATGCCTTACAGTCATGAAAGTCAAGCCCCTCCACCTGAAACTTTCTTCCGAGGACATTTGTTCTTCTTGTGGCCGAACTCTCCACAGAGGGCACACCTCCGGATAGGGCCTCCCACCTCGGACTCGTCCATATCATTGCGGATGCGACGCGTTTGTCGATGACCTTTCCCGCCCTTCACTCTGCTGATGTCAGGGACCCATGTACGTGTGGCATGATCAATTTCAGTGAAGTTTTCGGCCACACGAAACCCATGCAGTTCACCGGACCACGTTTGAACGATAGTCTCCGCCATGTAGTACGGAGAAACGAATTGTATGCTGCTCATCTGAATCTGGCCACAGGCCGTCAAGACATGCGAACATGGTTTATGAAGAAGGTACGGCTTTAGGCAAGTGCAGGTGTGGTCCGTACCGCCCCCCAAGCTCACTTCATGAGTGATTCTTCCACTAGCCATTCTGAGCCCCTCGTTATTCCTTAGTATGACCTCAAATCATAACTCTGTGGTACCCATGACGATGACCGAGTGTAGGAGGGCCTTCTCAACCTTGTTCGCCATCCAAGTTGTTATGACGCTGCAGTAAGGACTCTGAATGGTACTTGCATGCAACACTGCTGCGGCGTGCCATTCCGGGAAATACCTCACCGTACCGTGCAGTACACCTTCGACGATAGCAACGAGGGGCATGCCACGAAGACCCCTTATCACCTAGTTGTACACCTCGGCCAGGTTGGTTGTCATCAGCCCGTACCTTGCTGAGTGTGCAGTATGTGTTGCAAGGCCCCTAGGCATTGTAAGCAACCATACCAAGTTACTATTGATTAAAATAATAAAGTCGGACCTTAAAGTTACACCTTTCGCCCCGCATAAGTTCCATATTACTTGTCTATTCTTGTTTCCCTCTCATCTCTAAAACCTAGAGCAAACCACAGATGGTGAACACCCGTGGAAACCTTGGAGGCAATGGAAGTGGTTCTCGCCCAGCAGAAAACCCCAATGATGGAGCACCAGCACCGCCACTAGACATGCAGAATTTTGGAGCATTTCTTGCTGCTCAGACTCAGTTGATGCATGCTATGATGCAACAGATGCAACACGTCATCGCCAGGCCATCGCTAATCAAGTTAATCAGTGACAACGCCGTAATACTGCATCGTCGTAATTCATGAGGACTCATCCACCCACTTTTTCGGGAATGCCAATCCGTTGGAGGCCGACGATCGTTAAGGTCAATTGAGAGGAAGCTACACATTGCTCAATGCATAGGAAATGAGAAGGTACTCTACGCTTCTCATCGCTTGGAAGGAACATTACCGAATGGTGGGAGAACTTCATGCCACGCAAGTGAACCCTCGTGACATCACTTGGGAGGAGTTCACACCGCATTCCACAAGATCACGTGCCTGAAGGAATCATGGATCTCAAGAAGGAGGAGTTCAGAGCATCAAGCAAGGTAATCACCTGTGGGTCGAATACCGAACAAGTTCACACAGCCTTGCACGCTACGCACTGAGGATGTAGCGACAGATAAAGCCGCATAGCCTCGCTTCATGAAGGGACTTAACTCAGATTACAGTGGGACTGATCACCCACACCTTTCCAGATTTCCAGGAGCTTGTGAATAAGGCGCTTATTCTTGAGGACAAGCGCAAGGAACTGGATGAGAACAGGAAGCGCAGGATGCAACAAACAGGATCACGCCATGGAACGCATAGCAGCGCTGAGAGTTGCACCAAACCAATTTTTCAGATTCCAAACATGTAATGCAACAAGGACACCATCACCGGCACCAAGACCCGTCAATCGTAACTATCGCACTCAGCCCCAGCTAGAAACGCCGCCTGTGCAAACAAGAAGGAACAAGTGAGACGCCGCTACAATCGCAACGAGCCGTACACTTTGCCAACAGCTTGTCCAAAGAAGACAGCGAGAGTAACCCCACCCGCTAAATCGATCCACACCACCAGGACGCCAAAGACTAAAACCACATCCTGCATCGTGGTGAGAGGCCGAGTCAACCATGTCACCGCGGATGCAATTGTAGAATGCTACGGACGTCGTCTTTGGGTAAGT
Organism: Rhipidocladum racemiflorum; assembly: GCA_036346355.1. Lineage (NCBI taxonomy): Eukaryota > Viridiplantae > Streptophyta > Magnoliopsida > Poales > Poaceae > Rhipidocladum > Rhipidocladum racemiflorum. Next base: position 54,426,151 of record CM070569.1, read on the forward strand.
TGCTAGTCAACTCGCACCTGCAATGCTTTGTTTGATTCTGGAGCTTCGCATTCGTTTGTTTCGCAAGGCTTTGCTGCTAAAAATGATTTGGAGATTGCAAGGCTTAAATGCATGCTTTTTGTTCAAACCCCTGGTTCCGAACTCCGAACAAAAGTAGGATGTTCCGGGGTGAGAATACTAATAGATGGGATAGAGTTCCTAGCGAACCTTATTATTTTGGAGACCCAAACCTTAGATGTTATTTTAGGAATGGATTGGTTATCCAAGCACAGAGCCGTGTTGGATTGTGGACGAAGGACTATCTCAGTTGAGAGCCCGTGTGGAAAGAAAGTGGAATTTCAAGCCACTGCAGTTAGAGATGGACAGATGATGGTTAACAGTACCAAGACAATCAGCATAGAGGATGTCTCAGTAGTAAATGAGTACCCAGATGTTTTTCCTGAAGATCTACCTGGTATACCGCCAGACAGGGACATAGAGTTTGTGATAGAGCTTGTACTGCACAGCGCCCGATAGCAAAGAGACCTTATCGGATGTCCACCGAAGAATTGGTAGAGATGAAGAAACAGCTTGAAGAGCTAATGGAGAAAGGATTTATCAGACCGAGTTCGCCGTGGGGAGCGCCAGTTGTTGTTTGTCAAGAAGAAGGACGGAAGTTTCAGGATGTGCATTGACTACCGTGCACTCAATGAAGTCACCGTGAAGAATAAGTACCCGCTACCCAGGATCGATGATTTGTTTGACCAGCTGAGAGGAGCTGGAGTTTTCTCCAAGATTGATCTAAGATCGGGATACCATCGATTGAAGATCCGATCGAGGATATTCGAAACCGCATTCTCGCCAAGATATGGACATTACGAGTTTACGCTATGTCCTTTGGTCTCGACGAATGCGCCAAGATATTTCATGAATATGATGAATAAGGTGTTCATGGAATATTTGGACAAGTTTGTTGTCGTGTTCATAGATGATATCCTAATCTACTCCAAGACAGAGGATGAACATGCAGAGCACTTAAGGCGAAGTTTTGGAAAAGCCGAGGAACAAAGAACTCTTCGCCAAGTTCAGCAAGTGTGCTTTTTGGAAGGACAAGGTGGAGTTCCTCGGACATGTAATGACCGCAGAAGGAGTCGCCGTTGATCCAAGCAAGGTAGAAGCTGTGTTACATTGGGAGCGTACCAAGATCGTGACCCAGATCCGGAGTTTCCTTGGAATGGCAGGATACTACCGCCGTTTCATTGAAGGCTTTTCAACAATTGCGAGACCTCTTACGCAATTGCTGAAAAAGGAGAAGAAGTTTGCATGGACGTCAGAATGTGAGAAAGGTTTTCAGAGTCAAGAAGCGATTGACATCAGCGCCGGTGTTAGTTCTACCGGATGTTAATCAAAGCTTTGATATCTATTGTGATGCATCGCGTCAAGGACTTGGATGTGTGCTGATGCAGAACAGAAAGGTTGTTGCTTATGCATCAAGGCAGTTGAGGCCGCATGAGGAGAATTATCCGACGCATGACCTAGAGCTAGCTGCCGTAGTGCATGCCTTGAAGATATGGCGTCACTATCTAATTGGAAACAGATGTGAAGTATACACGGACCATAAGAGTCTTAAGTACATCTTCACCCAATCAGACCTGAACATGAGGCAGAGGAGATGGTTAGAGTTGATCAAGGACTACAATGTTGGAATCCATTACCATCCCGGGAAGACCAACGTAGTAGCTGATGCTCTGAGTCGGAAAAGCCATACCGTGAGTATGTTGCTGGCCACAAGTCAGGATGAGTTATGTGAGGATTTCCAGAGAATGAAGATTGAGGTGGTACCTAGCGGATTCTTGGCCGCATTAGAAGTAAAGCCTACCCTAGAGGATCAGATCCGAGAAGGACAGAAGGATGATGACAAGATCCGCAGGATTAAGTCCATCAAGGAAGAAGGCAAGGCAGATGATTTCAAGTTGGATGAGCAAGGCACGTTATGGATGAAGGATCGCATTTGTGTACCGAACAAAAAGGAGCTGAAGCAGTTGATTCTAGAAGAAGCCCATGACTCCAAGTACTCAATTCATCCTGGAAGCGCCAAGATGTATCAGGATTTGAAGGAAAGATTCTGGTGGTCGAGCATGAAGCGTGAAGTTGCCGAGCATGTTGCATTGTGCGACGTATGCCAGAGAGTCAAGGCAATGCATCAGAGACCAGCAGGACTGTTGCAGCCGCTGAAAATACCTGAGTGGAAGTGGGAGGAAATCGGAATGGATTTCATCACCGGTTTACCCAAGACTCAGAGAGGTTATGACTCCATATGGGTTATAGTGGATCGCTTGACCAAAGTAGCTCATTTTGTCCCCGTGAAGACCACTTACTCGGGAGATAAGTTAGCAGAGTTGTATATGATCAGGATCGTCTGTTTGCACGGAGTGCCAAAGAGGATTGTATCGGACAGAGGTACCCAATTTACCTCAAGATTCTGGAATAAGTTGCATGAAGCCATGGGAACCCGTTTGAACTTCAGTACAGCCTATCATCCACAGACGGATGGACAGACCGAAAGAGTCAATCAGATTCTGGAGGATATGCTAAGAGCGTGTGCATTGGCTTATGCTACCTCTTGGGATAAGAGTTTGCCGTATGCCGAGTTCAGTTACAATAATAGTTACCAGGCTAGTTTACAGATGTCACCATTTGAGGCATCAGATGGTCGACCACTGTCGGACGCCATTAAATCGAATGAGACCGGCAAGCGCCGTGTCTTCGGCCTGATATTCTTCAAGAAGTCAAGAGCAGATTGCCATGATTAGGGAAAGGTTGAACATAGCCCAATCACGATGTAAGAGTTATCTTGCCGACAACCGTCAGCCGGGTTTGAGTTTTGAACCAGAAGACTATGTATACCTCAGAGTTACGCCTCTCAGGGGAGTTAAGATGTTCCATGCCAAAGGAAAACTTGCACCCCGTTATGTTGGACCATTTAAGATTTTGATACGCAGAGGCGAAGTTGCTTACCAAACCGAGTTACCGCAGTCATTAGCAGGAGTGCATGACGTGTTCCACGTGTCCCAGTTGAAGAAGTGTCTCCGAGTTCCTGAGGAACAGACACCGCTAGAATCAATTGAGTTGCAAGAAGATTTGACTTACAAGGAGCATCCCGTGAAGATTTTGGACACTATGGATCGAGAGACCAGAAATAAGTCAACCCGCTTCTGTAGAGTTCAGTGGAGCAACCATGCAGAGAGCGAAGCAACTTGGGAGCGCGAAGAGGATTTGAAGAAAGAGTTTCCAAACCTATTTTGTAGTAAGCCCTGAATCTCGGGGACGAGATTCTATTAAGGGGGGAGGTTTGTAACACCCCAAAATTTTGCTTTTCTTAAATTCATGTGTGATTTGGCACTTTGGTGAATTTTTGGAATTTTTTGGAATTTATTTGGATTTATTTGGAATTTATTTGAATTTATTCCATTTTGAAATAATTAAAGAATTAAACTTTGCAAATAAAAATTTGTTGGAAATATTTTATTTGAGTCCCAAATACCCTAAAATATTTTCCAGAATTTTTCTGGAATTTTTCTGAGTCTTTTGCTATTTTTAATGAATTAAATGAATTACTGGGAATTATTTTAATTATTAAATCGCTGGAAATTCGAGTTGGGTCAAGTACTATTCATCCGACCGAGTCGAAACCCGAGTCGGACTCAAGTCCGACCCGAACCAGTTGACTCGACCAAACCTGCTCCTAACCCTAATCGATCCCGACCGTTGGATCGGGATCCAACGGTCAAGATCGTCCCGTACCGGTTCGAGTCGTAACCGGACCGAATCCGGTTTCGATCGTGCGATCGTGGCCGTTGATCGCGCCACGTGGACGGTCGACCGTCGTCGTCCCCGCCGGATCCGAGCCGGACTCCGCCGCCGCGCCCGCCGCCGTGTGGTTCTAGGTTTCCGGATTCCACACGAACGCCGAGGCTATTTAAGGCCCGGGTCACACCCCGAGGTCGGCCCTGACCTTGCGCACCCGTAGCCCCTACTCACCAAGGCAGAGCCGCCGCCGTTTAGCCGCGATAGCTCGCCGTAGTTGCGCGCCGCTCCGCCACGGTTTTTGCTTCATCCCGCCGTCAACCGCCCCCACCACCGTTGAGCCTGCATCCGTAATCCCTGCATCGAGACGCACCTGCGGAGCCAACTCATCTCGCCGGAGGAGCCCGGCGCCACGGAGTGGTCGCTGCCTCCGTCTCCGGCCGCTGCAGCTCCGCTGCCGCCATCGACCTCGCGAGCTCAGGCGCCGTCCGATCTTGATCGCGGTTGAGGTGAGTTCACGTGTTTCCAAACCCGATTAGATCTGGACCGTTGGATCAAGATCCAACGGCACCACGATCATCACGTCGCGATAGCGGCGTCGGCCAGAGGGTTAGATCTGGACCGTCCGATCTAGATCGAACGGCCCATGATCACCGTGTGGTTTTCAACGTGTTAACCCTGGATCTAATCACGGCCGTTGATTTTCAAATCAATGGACACGATCGCGCCACGTGTCCAGGGAGCCGAACCGCCGCGCCACGCGGGCGTGAGCATGGGTCACTGACACGCCGAGCCCGCGTGTCAGCGACAGCACCGTGACGTCACCCATGACGTCATCGGTGGGTCCCACCTGTCAGCACTGTGGGCTGAGCCCCGCTGACGTCAGCAATGACGTCACCCGAGTGGTCCCACTTGTCAGTCTCACGTGAGCCGTGGACCGAGTCCACGGTAGACCCGAGCCGAGCGTGGACCGAGTCCATGGACCGGCTGACGTCAGCAGACCAATCAGAGGCTGCCACGTGTCCTCGCTGACGCAATAATTAATTTCTGAAAAAGAAAATGATTTATTAATTCGAAATAATGATTTTAGATTTTGTTTCAAACTTCAGACGCTTATAACTTTTGCGTTTTAACTCCGATTTGAGTGATTCAAATTTCTAAATTTGTATAAAATTGAGATCTACCTAATTATGAATTTTATTTAATTTTTGGACTAAATTTTTTCTCTGTAAAATTATTTAAATGATTATTTAAACTTTAAATAATCATAACTTTTGCATTTAAACTCCGATTTGAGCAATTCCAGTTTCTAAAAATTCATAAAATTATGCTCTCTCTGTTTATGGACTTTATTTGGATGTTTGGATGTTTTTGTATACTATTTTATTCATTGGTTGCTATTTGCACGCTTTACGAGTAGACGTTGAAGTGCCGGAAGGATTCGAAGGAGAAGTATTGACTCAGGATCCAACTCAAGACCAAGAACAAGTACTTTTTGAAGGCAAGTTGTGCTTTGACCATGTTGATCCTATTTTGAAACCTATTTTGATTTAACCTATTGCATGCTAGTTCAATTAGAAAATACTTTATTTAAATATGGGGGATTAGATAAATACCAATTTGCTGTATGACACCTTGATTATTTAAATATGTGCCATGACCCTTGTCACCCTAGTTGTGGATTACTAGTTGGACATTATTAAATTGCCAACATGGGTTTTAGACCGTTGTAGTATACTGCTTAGACCTGCTACGTGCTCATGACATGATTTTGGACAATCAAATGTTAATATTGACTTAATGATATATTGAACCTGTTTTGGAAAGGTATCATGTGACGTTGATGGCACGTGGTGCATGGTAATCAAGCGGGGTTTGATAAATAGTTTTCGGCCGGCATGTGGCAAGAATGATCAGGTGGGCCGGTTTGGCAATCGGGATGTTGATTTGGTTCTTCGGGTAGTCTTGCCCTGGTCACCCTAAGGACTTCACCTTGCAAGCCTTTGAACTGGGTCTAACGTGCAACCACATGTCCAGAATGGGACGGACCTAGTTGACTAAGTTGCTAATAACGCACCTATGGGACCTCGGGAGGTCAACTACACCCTTTGTGTAAGTTGTACGGGGAGCGTCGTCTGGGTGAGGCCAGTACCCATCTAACGGTTGATTGGCCTAAACTTCGCCTTAGCTAAGGGAAGGGTTAGTGTGCAATAACCTGGGAGGCTCACTTGTATTGTTAGAAGTTTCCAAAGACTTTGTTACTGAACTCGCCTTTGTGGTGTTTGACTGTATCTTGTGGGTAAAGTGCATAACCTCTGTAGAGTGTAGAATCTATTCGAATAGCCGTGTCCGCGGTATTGGACATCGCTCGGGAATTACAGTCAAGGGTTAGATTTTCTCAAAAATAACTTGGACTTGAAAGGTTGGGTTTGGTTTAATAATGATGTTGATGGAAATGTGAACTAGGATGGGAAAGATGTTTATTAAAATCCTTGAAAAGTTATTTATGCTATACTTGCTTATACAGCTTTCGAATCTACTTATGCTACTTGTCAAATGCTGTTTACTGCAAATATACCTTGAGCTATTCCTTTGTATCAAGCCATGCATATAGTCTATTAGCCTGCATTCTGTGCATAACTTGCTGAGTACCAAGTACTCACCCTTGCCACAATACAACACCAGTTGAAGAGGAGACTACACCAGCTTTGGAGGAGGAGCTCCACGAGGAACCGTCTACTTAGGGAGCGAGCCCAGTCAGTTGCCTGTGGTATACTGGATGGCGCCACGAAGTTATCTTATTTTCCGCTGCTATCATTTCTCTCTTAATAAGTTTCGCCCTGCGTGGCGTATATTTGTAACTTGACCATAAGGTCGAGTAACCAGTTTGACTATTTAATTAAAGTATTTTACTAGTATCGAGTGGTATGATTGTGATATTTACCGATGTTAAGACTGTGTGCACTAGCGCGTTTCTGGACTAGTGCTGAATACACAGAGGGTCCGGATTTGCAAATTCAGGGTCCCGACAACAGCAGTATATGTCCCGGGGTTTCTCTCCTTTAGGACATCCAGTAGTCGGGGAAGGTTGTCATAAGATGCCTCGAAGGTCCCGAAGCGCTTCTCCAATGCCTTCTGCTTCGCCCTCCAGGCTTTAGCATAGCTGATTTGGTATTTATATCTGTTCTTCATGGCAAGAATATGTGTTGTGCCTCAATGTTAACCTTCTCGACAATCTCTCTGTACATCACGTTCGCGATGAAAGAGGATGTGAGGTTACGATGTCTCGATGTTACATTGCTAAGAACACAGCTGTGCTGCACCACCTTCGTGACAACCCATTTCATCTCGTACTTGGGCTTGTAGGCATGAACCCGCCAACCACATTCGGCATTTTAACACTTCACCGTGTAACAGTCTTTACTGGATTTGACCACTCTCGTCGGTCGCTGCAAGCTCATCGCCCATACCCTTATAGCATCCTACAAAGCGGACTTCTCCGTGTACATTGCGTGCACGCGTACCTTATTTGGTCGTTACTCACATGTGGAGTCATGGGCATCGTTCACTACTAGGGATCCGGCTTCGGCCCTATTCCAAGCATCGGGCACCTCTGCGAACGTATTTCTATCATCGTCCGACAAAGATTCATCATGGTCCTCCATGGTCAGTGCCTCTTCTTCCTCCGCCGCTCGTTGATCATCCTGCTCCATCACATCAACTAACCCCTCCAACTCCACCCCTTCATCTGCTTGTCCCGTCGGTGCAGCACATGATCGAACATTCTCATGAACTTTCGCCACAGTTTGTGCCTGCACCGTGATAGGGGTTTCATCACTACGCATGTTTGTTTTGATCGTTGCCTGCACAAAGAGGATGAAACCCCAACCACGTCGCCTTAATGCATTGATGTAGTTCATCCAAGACTGAGACCACTCCAACGGTCTAAGTACCCATACCGAGTCATGTGTACCTCTCGGCCACAAGCATTTGACGCTGACATCAAACTCCGTAGAATTCAATGAAAGACCGTCACAAAGCCACCCACACAGATTTTCAAAATTCATGTCCTCCGGATTCTGATGGTATAAAACACGGTGCTGAAAACCATTCAAATCAACCCCATATGGACCCTCCCGAACTTCTCCTTCACCGTAATGCACTCTGAATGCATCTATAGCAGACATACCTTCTGGAATACGCAAAAAATATTATATAACATACGCAAACCTACTACAATTTAGTATAACATACCAATATTGTATAACATGCGCAATGAATTATATAAATACACAAAACAAAAAATTTTGAGCTACCCTAGAATTTTTCTAACTACATACCAATTATATTGATGCAAAAATAATTATAGAAATTACTAACCGATGAACGAGGAACGAACGATATATGTTTTTCGTACTACCCTAATATTTTCTTAGACTATCTATGTTTTTTCTAACTACAAATCAATTATACTAATAAAAAATCATTAATGAATACATTAAACAAAATTAATCGATTATTACATTTTTGGTACTAACCTAATATTTTTTCGACACTAACTATATTTTTACTAACTACGTATCAATTATGCCGAGGAAAAATGATTTATAGAAATTACTAACCGATGAACGAGGAACGAACGATATATGTTTTTCGTACTACCCTAATATTTTTTTAGACTATCTATGTTTTTTCTAACTACAAATCAATTATACTAATAAAAAATCATTATATCAATACATTAAACAAAATTAATCGATTATTACATTTTTGATACTAACCTAATATTTTTTCGACACTAACTATATTTTTATTAACTACGTATCAATTATGCCGAGGAAAAATGATTTATATAAATTACTACTCATATATGACTGAGGCTAATAATAAATTATGTACCAATATTATTTGCGCATTTACAATATTCTAACTAATTTATCCACACATACTTTCATAAAATATGCATTAAATCTACTTAATTAGGTACTATATTTTTTCTTGCTACTCTATTAGTTTTCTAAAAGTACCTATATTTCTCTTACTTACATATAAATTTATCAACAAAAAAAATAATTACAAAAATTACTAACCGATAAACGAAAAACAAACGACGAACGACCGACGAACGAACGAAGAACTGACGAAGAACATATGAGAAATTGACGAAGAATAAACTTTTTTTTCCTCCTTCCTCTTCTTCTTCTTTTCTTCCTCTTTTTTCTTCTTTTTTTCTTCCTCTTTTTTCCTCTCTTTCTGTTCTTCTCTTTCTTTTCTTCTTTGTTTTCTTCACTGGCCGAACCGGCCAATTATTGGCCACAGCGCCCCCTGCCCGCCCGGCCCGGTGGCAGCGCCCCCTGCCTGGTGCCCCGACGCGCCCGTCGCGCCATGTTGGCGCGATTTCCCTGCGTGGCGCAACTTACCTCCGGCTCGTTGCCACGTGGCACGACTATAGACCACTTTTGTAAAAAAAAAATTGGGTATATTCTTAAATTTTTTGATTAAAAAATGTTTATTTTAAAAAAATTCGGCGACAACAGCTGTTTCACATTTCTCCACATGCTCGAGTGGTCTGTGAAGTTTATGCGCCGGCTGGATACCGGATCCTGGATTCCACCACAAAAGCGCCATGGTTGTGGTCTCACCAGCACAATTTCCTGAATCTTCTTTGATCTTTCGTAATTTCGTCAGTCAGGAACAGTAGATTAGATTGTTGCTACCTGTAACCACTGAGCACACAGGCGACATAACACTGCACATCGCAACAGGCAAGCGATCGATCACAAATGCACGGTCGGCCGCGCCCAAATACACGCAGCCCTCTCTCCATTCACCACTGCCAGTGGGCCAAAGCAAGTTGCTGACCAAATCATGACAAAGAAAATCAGGCAGGCAGGCAATATAATTAAGCACCACAGCACGCAATTGATTTGACTCGTGCCCAAGAACACCTTAATTATTGCTAAATGGACGACCAAGAAAAAAAATCTTGATCCCCCAATATATAACCACACCCAGATGGACATGGCCACACACACACCCCCCCAAGATTTTTCAGCAAATTAATCGAGGTGTGGGATCTTGCTGAATTGATTGACATGGCTAATGCCGTCTGCTCTAACCAGGCTAGTGAGATCAAGATTGGCCAGGTTGATGACGTCCAGGAGCTGCAAAGGGCGTGCCTGGCCACCGTGCCGGAACGGTACATCAGGGACGGGGACGACCGGCCGGACGGCGTGAACGAGTGCGCGCATGCGCACATCCCGGTGATCGACGTCGGCGAGCTGCAGCGCGGCGAGGAGGAGCTGAGCAAGCTGAAGCTGGCCTGCCAGGAATGGGGCTTCTTCCAGGTATACGCATGCGTGTCGCTTCTGTTTGTTTGTGATTGGTTCATACTGATACTGCGGTGGCATTTACGTTCCGCAGGTTGTGAACCATGGCATCGAGGAGGAGCTGCTGGACGCTATGGAGAAGGTGGCGAGGGAGTTCTTCATGCTGCCGCTGGAGGAGAAGGAGAAATACCCCATGGCGCCGGGGGGCATCCAGGGCTACGGCCACGCCTTCGTCTTCTCCGAGGAGCAGAAGCTCGACTGGTGCAACATGCTGGGTCTCGGCGTCGAGCCCGCCTTCATCCGCCAGCCCAAGCTCTGGCCAACAAATCCGCCCAGGTTCAGGTACGCCTCACCACGTAGCATGCAAATCGATGAAACTTCTGGATCGATAGCACGCAGTTGTTGCACGTTGGCCGGGCAGCTGATTGATTTCTGCCATTCACGGTACAATAATAGTGAAACCCTGGAGAAGTACTCCGTCAAGATCAGGGAGCTGTGCCTCCGGCTGCTGGAGCACATCGCCGAGACGCTGGGCCTGGCGCCGGGCTCGTTCAACGCCATGTTCGGCGAGGCGGTGCAGGCGGTGCGGATGAACTTCTACCCGCCGTGCCCGCGGCCGGAGCTGGTGCTGGGGCTGAGCGCGCACTCCGACGGGAGCGCGGTCACCGTGCTCCAGCAGGACATGACCTGCGCCGCCCTGCAGGTGCTCAAGGGCGGCGCCTGGGTGCCCGTCCGCCCCATCCCGCACGCCCTCGTCGTCAACCTCGGCGACACGCTCGAGGTCCTGACCAACGGCAGGTACAAGAGCGTCGAGCACCGGGCCGTCACCAACGCCGAACAGGACCGGCTGTCGGTGGTCACGTTCTACGCGCCGGCCTACGACGTCGAGCTGGGCCCGCTGCCGGAGTTCGTCACCGACGACGAACCCTGCAGGTACCGGAGGTACAACCACGGCGAGTACAGCAGGCACTACGTCACCAGCAGGCTCCAGGGCAAGAAGACGCTCGACTTCGCAAAGATTGATTAGATCACAACCGAAGAGAAAAAAACCTGCATATTGATACATATTCTTCGGTCGAGTTCGTGCGCACATATAGGAAGATAAAAGAAAAATTAGGAGTCCTGATGCATGCATCTACTACGACTCCCAAATATGCTTAGCAATACTGTATAGTAGGGATGGCAGAAATATCCATGGATCTGGGTACTCGCGGGTACCCGACCCGATGGGTCCGGGTCCGAATCTGGACCCATGGGTATTTTTGGTCGAGGCCGGGTTCGGGTATGAATATAGACCCATGAGTATACTAGACCTGGACCCGAAACTACTGTCATATGGGCCCAACTCAACTCGGTAGGTAAAGCAGTTAAAGCTCCAGACGGCCCAGACCTGTTTCTCCGAGCGTGCGGTGGCTAGACATGAGAACTCAAGACTTCAAGTATATTCCCTACGCCTCCAGCCTCAGTCCACGAACTCACAAACCCTAGCCGCCTCAGTCCATGTCTCCACGAACTCACGCGGCGCCGCGACGGCCCCGATCCGCGCCGTCGTCGTCCCATCGTCCCCGCGCCTACGGCAACAGGTGTATGCCACAACTTCAGTAGCTTGGCAGTGTAACATAATGACATCTCAATAATTTGTGATTTCTGGCATTGGTAACTTTTCAAATTTTGCACTTATAGGTCGCCAATCACTTGTCAGCATTTGGCATCTCATTCTTTACTGGTTGCTCAATCTGTGGTTGGACTAGTGAAGTTCCCAAAATACATTCGAACATTTGACAGCAGTCAGCATCTTGTCTTGTGTTGAAAATAAAACCACCTTTTCCTTTTCAGTTTATCTATGGCAAATGAATACTGTAGTACAACTCCTGTTATTGAAAGCCTGCAAGAAATAAATATAAACATGTTTTCAGAAACCTAATTGGCTGCAAGATAAAAATATTAGAGTGAAAATGGTTCTCTCTAATTTGTTGAAAATATCGCTTGGTTCAGGCATACTGCTGCAACCCAGCTAACTGAATTTATCAGACTCTGGGTTTCCAAAATTCGAAACAATGATTAGTAATAGCTGCTATTTCATTTTTTGGCATGTATTTTGATAATTTTGCGTTGTCTTGAAGTACCCAGCATCATTGTAGCTTCTCCATGGAAGAATTCGGGTCCGGGTCCGGGTACCCGGTCTGGTCCGGGTACCTATCGGGTGCGGGTGCGGGTCCAAACTTCGGGTCTCGGGTCCACGGAGGTTGAAGCCGGAGGTACCCGGACCCGTTGCCATCCCTACTGTATATGTTGTGCGAGTGTACTCCTGTGTCTTGAAACACTCGGTAACATTTCACATTTGTTGTAAACGAGCGATACTTACTGGTTAGAAGTGTGGTTTCTCCACTCTACGCCTTTATTGATCCAAGCTGATCTTTGAAAACAAGCAGGATGATTTTTACGTCAAAAGTACATATAAAGGTACTTTAAACTGTGATCATTCTTTTAATCCATGGATATGCAGAAAAGCAATCGCTTTGACTAGCATGCAAATGCAATGGTCTAGGGAAAAGTTGTCGGCCCTACACCTACAGGTACGATTGATTTGTCGAGCTTATCACTTAGGTACCGCAGCGTAATGAGAACAGAACCGAAAGGCATGGGAATATGCCCAATTAGCACTTTTTTAAAAAGGGTCATTCGTACTATATCATTCCAAACGTTGGCACTTTTTTAGGAGGGGCAATTCATACTATATCATTTCAAGGAAAAATTGATAAAATGCCACTCTCCAGAAGTGGCTTCGCTAAAAATGCTCATTGCCGTTGTGACGGGACCATCTGTGTATATGACAGTGGGCCAGAGTGGCATTTTAGCGATGCCACTTCTTGAGAGTGGTATATGCGCTAATGGCCCATCATTTCAAACGTTGGCAGATCCTTGTTTCATACTCTCTCCGGCCTGGTAATATCCGTCGTTTTGGAAATCGACACGGTCTTCAAAACACAACTTTGACCACTAATTTTTATTATAACATATCTATAAAACCCAATAAAATTATAATATTATGAAAGTACTTCTCGAGACAAGTCTATACGTATAATTTTTATGTATCCAATTTAAATATTTAAAAATATATTTAGTCAAAGTTTCGGAAGTTTAACCATCACTATGTCCAAAACGACAGGTATTACCAAACCGGAGGGAGTAGGTTTTTCGTAAGAGAATACCACTTCAAAAATATTTAGATTTACACCATACCATTTCTCCTGTCTTCATTTGTTTTGCCACTTTTGAGCCTTGCAAAAGGACATCTTTGCCACCGGTTGGTATTGTTGTTGTTTCAGTGCAATGCTTTGTCTTTAGGTGTGAGATATCAACTTCAAGAAAAATGATGACTAAAGTAAAACTCCAGTGCAGAGACATATTTCATAAAATACAACTGCATTGAAAACAAACGTACATGAGGCAATCCATACTTAAGCATCTAAAATAAACCAGTACAAAATATGTCCTAAAGTTTGTAGATCACAACCGACACATACTAGCAAAATTTATTTAAGCGGATCTCCTACTTAACTGCCATACATAACATCCATTACACAACGGTAGGTCTAGACATGTTCAGTCTCGGGCTAATTGGGTCGCGCCATCCTATGCCCAGGCGGCAGGCGGGTGCGACCGGGGATAAAAATATCCTTTCACATGGGGCAAAAAGGTGCAAATGAATTAAAACCAAGGAAATATGAATCAAAACATCTTTAGAGTGGTATCCAGTGGTTACTATCCTTTGAAGTAGCATAGTAAAAAATTATCCCTTTTTCAAAAGGTTGGTGATCATCCAGCCACATTTTCCGGAGAAAAAGGTCGAGGAAAAGAGTGGATGTCCTGCGAAACATTGAAAAGTACTCAAGTAGGACATGGGTACATGCTGCGAGAATCACTAAAAAGTCAGTCCAATGAGGTATGAGATTCATGCATCTGAAAATGCGTCATGCATCTGAAAATGCGAATAATTGTAAGGGGCATATCTGGTATATAGAACTGGTTCTAAAATAGAAGAATAAGAACCTGCAATCTTAAAAAAAAATTTAAAAAAAAAGAACATGCAATCTTAACCGTAAAATTGACCCTAAATGAACAACCACATACATCCGATCTACAGGCTTGGGGCTACTGGTCAGCAAGGTAGGCACACGGTCAACTACAGGGCTGTGCCCACAGTGAAATACAAGAAAGCAGCATCAAATCGTAGACAACTAGGTAAGCTAACTCAACCATAGAAGAACGCAAAGAAACAGGCCATGCACAATTCAACATGTTGTCACGCCACACACTTCATGTGCAATACGCAACAATGTGAGGGCCACTACGAGAGATGAGTGGTAACTTGCCCAACATTTGCTAGGTGACAGACAATCAAGAGAAAAAGACTGCGTTTGGCATGAAAGGATCTACCATCCTGTACATTTCAAAAGCTGTTGATTCTGCAAAATAATGTGCACCATAAGCCAAAAGAGCCGAACTCTTGTTGAACTGCAGTAAACAAGTATCTCCTGTGAGTTCAGTTATAGCACCTATGTAAATCTTTGAATCTCGCCAACGAGACCCGGCAGCTGAATCTGGTAGTGACGGCTCAATGAGCTCTATACGGGGGTAGCTTTGAACTATAGCAAGCTGCACAAAAAGTTCTATTAGATGTAGGCCATGTTATAAAACTCTCCTGTATGTAAGCTGGGGTATAGGTGGATGCTAGCTAAACTTTCCTTTCTACTCCATGTAACTGAAAGAACTGTTGTCCGAGCCGCTGCCAATTGTTAAGCGACTGCATCTGGCCAGCAGTTCCTCCTCTACAGCCTGCTATGAGTGAAGGAATGGTTAGTTGTGGATCTAGCAAAAAATGAAGTACCAACTTATACTGGGAGCAACTGAGTTCACCTTGTATGTTTGAAGCAAAACTTGACCACCAATATGTTTCTCTCTTGCATAGCTGTCATAGGTTTGCATCAATGGAGCACTAACAACCTGTAACAAGAGTTGGCGGTAGAAGGATCAGTAATATTGCAGAAAATATCTTTTTGCATAATTCAAGCAACTGAATGTAAGTGACCTCAGTCAATGAAAGATAAAAATTTGCAAACCAGCTAATACTTGCCAATCATAATCTCATATTTGTTTTATATTTAGTCTTTAGACGTATAGATTCCATTATAGCGCAAACAAGTACATATTTTATTTTGAAGATTTGGAAGCAACACCACATACTGGTAACCAAGGGTAGACGATACAGAAATTGGAAATTGAATAAAAGTAAGAAACATCAAATAACATGGGAAAAATGATACTACCAACCCTACGGTACTACTGCAAGCAGCAGGCAATACACTTTAATAATGTTAACGTAATATTTCCTAATAAAGAATAACCTGCAAACAGAGCTCTGAGCTATCTCCCTCAGGAATACACAGATAGTGAGTCAGTCTCTTGGTTTCCTTCTCCATAGTTTCCTGGGCCTATACATAACATATATAAATATAACAGTGCTGAGATACTACAGAAAAAAAAGAACTACAATCAACGTTTAAGTCTATCGAATAAGTGACCTTAGCAAGGTAATCTGGCAGAGGGTATTGCACAATCCATTCAGAACTTTTCTTAGAGTAGTAAGCATATGTATCTTGTAGAACGGCATTTTTCATTAAGGTGTTGACTTCAGAACGACACATGCCGCGCATAATGCCCATCAAAAGGTCCATATCAACCTTACTTCCATCACGCTCTTTATGAATCTGAGATCATCAATTAATTGTTATGTAAAGGAGGAATGCGTTTAAGAAGACGAAACAAAAGATAGCTTGCTAAGAATTACCAGAGTCAGTAAAGCATCTGTTATTTCATGATTGAAGCAGGAAAACACCTAGCATAAGAGTAAAGGCCATGACAAGTTGTAAGTAGAAATGGGTGAGCAGCTTATCCTCAAAAGCACAAGGAATATAGAAGCAAAAATATTCTTGCACCATACTCACTGGACTGAAAAAAGAAGTAGCAGCAGTGTCTTCAAGCGAAGGTAGTCTTTTATGTTCAACAAAGCAACGGTCCAAATAGCTGAAGAAGCCAGTTATGCATTTAATCATGACACAATAGTTTGACCAGAGTCTCACAAGCTCTCTCAAAAAGGAGTCATCTCGCTTGTGCATCAGATGGGGTAAAACCTACATAAATAAACGCAGAGAAAAAGGTGAAGCAAGGGAAAAAAGAATAGGTATCTCTGTTGCTAACTAAAGGAACTTGTTAAGCATGTGATGCAAACAAAGGGATGAAGAGATTATATGCATATCAAAATGTAAAATCAGGTATTTTGATATTATGATGGTTCTTCAATAGAGGGGAGGGGGGCACAGCAGCAATGCCTTGTTTTTGTACATGACTACACGTGTGCATTCGTCAACTCCCCTTATTGAAATAGTTACCCATGCCTATTTCACAACATCAGCTAAGTTAGAGACTAATTCAGCTGTGGAAGCATTTGTGATTCTGCACAAAGGCTAGAGGATACAAAATGAATTTTCAGCGGTTCATGCTGGTGTCAGCGCGTGATTTGCCTCAGACGATGACCAAGATCTCCAAAAGAAGATAGATATTATAAAACAACCATATGTGGATTTGAGCTTAATTTTCCCATGGGCAGAAATACAATCTGGTCTAGAATATTGTAGCTGATGTCGATCTAACAACATTACTTTCCACGATCTGTTAGTTAGGGTTTTAGCTGAGGACAAATATTACAATAATGCAGGAAGTGCTGTGAATGAGCTCTGACTATATGCATCATATCACTCTATACGTTGAGACTGGTAGCTTGTACAGTAAGTGCATGCAATACTACCCGCATATAAAAAGCAGTTGTTGGTAGTTTATACGATAAAATAAAGAAGTTTCACGTTTCCATTTGCAACAAGCTTTCCCAGACGAAGAGAGATATCACAAATAACATGTGCTTTCACATTATCTGGACCACAACTTAGTTCCAGATTGCACAATAATCTGATACTAATACTATGGATGTTAACCGCTCCAAATCTTAATATACAATGATAACTGCAGAATCATATCGTAGAATTTTCATACTAGTTCATTTATATATGATCTAGTTGAGGAAAGAGTAGTCGACAGTTCATTTAATTTTCAAATACAAGATTGCGATCACCATTTTCTCTCTTAAAGGCAACACAGTGAAATTTACTTGGTTAGACCTAGAAATACGACCTCAACTATAGAACATTGTGGAACAGAAACTAAACTTAAACAGTACCATTGCATGGACACATTCTGCAAGCGTTGCCTTGTAAGCATTGTACATCTCTTGACAGTACTGATTTTTCTGCACAGCCATCCTATAAGCACAACTGGAAAAGTAAAGGAATGTATGATGAGCAGCAACTTAAAATGCGTCATGGATAATAGTTAAGATGCATATTGCATGGTGAAACTATAAAAGCATACTCATAGCAATTCATGTACTCAGCCACAGTAGGCCTTGTACCAGTGAAACCCTCCAAAATCTTTGAGCATTTCACAATCCCCTGTTCGAGGACCCTCCAGCCATCCTCAAAGCTGAGGTGTGTGCTCATTTTTAGTGCTTTGCTCCTGCAGTGAACTGAAGAAATGAAAATATCTATGAGAGGAATTGATTTTTAAATAACCAACAGTTGTTTCTAATGCAAGGGCATCCCGAGCACATATACTTAAGATTAGTGAGATCACCCAAAGTAGTTGCTTATTCAAAATTCAATAATGCTGTATGATACCCTGCAAATTATACTCCTATTTTTCTTAATACAATGGCCAGCATCTCTCCTGCGTCCATTTCAAAAAAAAAAAAAAATTTGCTACAAATGTACGGGTCTTTGAGTACGCATTTCATAGGCATATGTTCCATAATCGATATGTCATGCGTACAAACCCTATTTACATCCAAATCCAGAAGTTACAACCATGTCCTTCGTACAGGCACAAAGTTTCACAAACTTAAACCATAATTCCACACCCATTGTCAGTTTGTCATAACAGAACAGTACTACAAGAGAAGGAAAAGGTGCTGGCCAAGTCCCGGCCGAAACATCACCACCACACCGCACCGGAGAACACAATTCCTCAGCACGTCGTGCACATCATTTGCTAGTACACCTAAACAATCTAACCATAGGCAAAGCAAAGCATGGCATAAAACTAAAACCAAGAGTACTAATATTGCACGGCGGAACGCCCCAGAAAATGGCACAACTGCGGAAAACTGGGAAACTCTATGGATACAGACGCATCACATCGGCAGGAGAGCAACGGCCGGCAAGCAAGCAAAAGGGAATTCGCGGCCAACCCAATACATCCAAGCGTGGATGGATGCATTCGGGGACAAACAAAGCCGATGGATTCCCAACTCGAGCCGGCTCGTCTCGCGGAACGATTTGAATCGATTCGATTCCATCCGATTGCTCGGAAGGGAACACAGTTCGAGCGAATCAGATTGGGGAAAGCGAGCCAGCCAACCAATCGATCGGGAGAACGGGGGAGGAGGGGGAGATTGCTGACCAGGGGAGAGGCGTACGTGAGGATCGGGTCCTGCTCGTCGCCGCCGTCGCTGCCTCTCGCTCGCGGTAGGCGAGTACGGAGGATGAGAGAGAGGGGGGTTTTAAGGGGCTTCCTGCTACGGGCTGCTAGTGCAGACCAAAAGGGGAAGGCTGGGGCTCGGGAGGCAGTGGCCTGCTACTGGCGATGGCCAAACGGGCCGCCACGGTCCGGCAAAGCACGACTAACCAGTGAATTTTTTTTATTTAATATTTATTTAAAATATTTTTTAAAAAAATAATCAACGGAAAAAAATACTATGAAAATAGGTTCCCGTCGCCCGAATATAGAGCGAAAAACAGCGTCGCTAGACGTCCACGGCCGTCAATTGTTATCACATCAAAAAACTTAACCAACATCACCAAGAAGCAGTTTGTCGTGTGCGTCTTCTTCGTGAAGGATGCTATCGCTCACGTGGCCGTGTCAAGGCGCCGCTAATGTCGCTCGATGCCCGATGCAAGCCGCCCTTCTCATCCTTCAGTCCCTCGGTGCCCACAACTAGCACGTTGTCTCGTGTGCATGGACTCGCCCGAATGGGATAGGTGCATGATGACGCGCCATCGCCGTCATTGGGGACAGTGGGATGGAAGGGTCACCGGACTAGTTGCCGCCGCCGTCTTCAAGGAGGACGATTGACCAAAGAGGGCTACATTGCAGTCGAGCTCGTCCTTGAGCTACATGTGGCGGCGCTGTCATCGGGGAAAAACCACATAGGATGGCTGGGATGGGCGGATCCGGTGACGGTGTGGTTCAGAAAGGACATATCTGACGATGATCCAACCACTGATAAGGAGAAGGACGTCAGATCCGATGTTGTCGTCACCATGAAAGAAACACAAACGTAGCTATGTTAAGGTGCTTAGCTAGTTTCTATAAAAAATCTTGAGTTCCAAATAGACCGTATTACCAAGACTGCGAGCTGGATTCTGCACTAAAGTAAGTGACTCATAATTCAGAAACATAAAACGTGTATCCTCTGAGGCGCATAATGCATAAAGGCTTTTCTGATGCCCGTATCCATAGGCGGAGCTGCTCGTGGGGCTGGGTGGGGCTCGTGGGGCTGAAGCCCGCCTCACGCCAGCCCCCAAAACCCCCTTGCCCATCGGTATTAGCGATTAACCATGCAATTAGCCATCTGAAATTCTGAATGCATTGCATTAGTAGCAAATGAGCAAACCGCGTAGCGTCTCCATGACTCGCATCGCGTCAGTTCATCTTAAAGGCAACAACGGCAAGGCAAGGCGCCGCTCTGCCTAGTGCCTCGGCCTCGCGCAGCGCACGCACATCTTCCCGGTGACTTGCCGCTCTGTCTCAGCCTAGTGCATCGGCGGCTCAGCCTCACGCGCACCTCGTTGATTTTAAATGTCTCTTTTTTTAGCCCCCCTCGTTGAATCTTTCTAGCTCCGTCACTGCCCGTATCTGAAACTGCCGATAGGTGCCGAAACCCCGAAACAGTAATTTCCAATGGTTCGTATACGCATTACAAACATGGATTCAAATTTCGGCGAATTTTTAGAAATCTCAACTGAGATTTCGCATTTCGAACCCCCCCAAGATCCTAAATCTCGACCGGGTAAAAAAATTTTAAAAAAATTCAACATGCTATTGTGTCAATACAAATTTCGGCAAGATCTCGACGATTTCGGTCGAAATCTCGCTATTTTTTTCCGGATTTTTATTTTTCTTGCTTGGATTTGATTGGATTTAGGGTCAAGACCATCCACAAAAAATTTCAAAAAATTCTATGTGTTTTGACCATTTTTTGGTCGGTTCAAAGTGTACCGAAATCACGGTGTTTTCGGCCGAAATCTCGGATTTTCCGGTTGAAAAAAAAAAGGATATTAATTTTGAATTTTAGATTTTGTCCGGATTTTATTTGAATTTCCGAAATCTCGCCGAGATTTTGGATTTCGGCCACCTCCGAGATTTATACTAAAACAAAATTTGAATCCCATATTACATAGCATAATAGAATACCCGTATGTAGCATACACAATGCTATACATAGCTTAAACTAACTTTAACCTATTTTAAGTACATATATGCGAGATCATGTCTCTTTTTTTTAAAAAAAAAAGGAAGAAAAAAAAGGTTATGTACCCAGAAACGTACGTGCCTCATCATGAACTATCAAATGAAAGGCAGATCTTTAATCTGCATGACTGTACATTTTTAACGTCGGAAAAAAAAGCCTCATCAAATTTCTCCGAGACAATTAAAGACGCAGATCTTTACACGCTTACCCCGATCGAAACGAGAGAGCATTTTTGCCAGGCAGCTTTCGTAAGCGAGCCCTATGGATGGGTGGATGATCGAGGTACGTGCATCCTAAAATATTACCTAAATAAAATGTGCTTCTTGAAAATATTAAGACCTGAACTTTTAATTTCTATTATTTAAATTGGATTTAATTCAAAAAGGAAAAACCAATAAGTGACATGGTAATAAGATAAAAAGTAAAAAGAGTAAAAGTAAAATAGTAATAAAACTTTCATCGAAGTAAATCTAGGCTGAAATTTACAATAGCTTGGGTCAAAAATCAGATTAGGGGGAATTTATGAGAAGATAAGTGCCCAACTTCAATAAAACTTAATTGTCACAATCAATGATGTCAGGTTTAATTGAACATTTACATAACTTATCAGAAGCTGGAAAATTTACCAAATCCTCCCCTCAGTAATATATACTATTTATGAAAATATTAGAAAATAATATTTAGTTTTAATGCTTGTAGAAATTAAAATGGTGGAGTTGTGAAAATCTGAAGTTTATGGTAAAAGAATTATTGCAAACAAAATACTTATCAAATTACTTTGAAAGTTTTACTAGAGATTATTCATACTATTTGAATCACTAGGTAAATTTATAAAAAATTTATAATGCATTTTGATCCCTCAAATAAATCAAAAACTGAAAAATGGATAATGGTATATACTCAATTGTTAGAATTTTATAAAATAAATTATATGGTATTTTGACTTAAAAATTTTACAATATGGGCTTAACTCTGTCAGGTATGTTAATTAAAATTTTCAACAAATCTTGAACTGATTTGACCGGAGAGATAGATGACTTTTGCTGCTGTTTGTAGAGAAACTGGGTGCATTAAATTTTCTACTACAAAATAAATTATATGTTATTTTGTTCCTGATAGCAACAAGCACTGCCCATTTCAACTGAATGCAGCTAGCAACAAGCACTAGTTGTGTTTCGGTACATCTCTTTCTCCTACATTTTTCCCCGTTCAACAAACTTACTCTGGTTATTGGTCTTTTGTATGAAGTTCACCTTTTTTGTGGGCAAAATTCTATATTGGATCAACTTCAACAAGGAGAACATGCAGTCAGCATTGCGAATTTTCTACTGCAAAATGATCAAATAAATTTCCAGATCTGCTAGTTTGAGGATGGTATTTGATCTTATACAGATCTGCTAAAAAAAGAAAGGGGCAGAGGCAAATCTCCATGGGAACCTGACCTTCAAGCCGGGGGAAGGAGGATGCTAAGCCGAGGGGAAGGAGCACATGGGGGAAGGAGGATGCCAGTGAAGGAGGATGCCTGGTCAAGGTCTTTGATCCTGTAAGAAAACCCAAGCTAGACAGATCACCATAAGTGCCTGGCGAATAAAGGTATTCTTCATGCTGGTTACAAGTGAAAAGTCTAAGAACGATCCCCCAACCACACGGTCCTCCGTAGACCATGGCAGCCTTGGATGGATAGCTGGTGGGTGATTGGAGGGATATTACCTAAAAGGAGCTAACTGAGGGGGGGGGGGGGGGGGGCGTAGGGCCGAGGGGAAGGAGCACGTCGGGCTGAGGGGAAGGAGCACGCCTGGCCTAGGTCGCCGGATGATGCGCGCTAGGGTTTGGGAGAGAGGCCGACGCCTCCCCAGACGAGTGTGGGATGCGAAACGATGGGGTATTCTGTGCGAGGACCCTTTTTGTTGAGGGGTATTTTGTGGGTGATTTTACCTAACTCCAAGGGTAATTTTGTAATAAGGTCATAGCTCCGTGTGGGGAGTAATATTTGCTCTGCTCCATAAAAATGAACTACAGTCTACTTCAGAATGTATTTTTCAAGAGCTATACCATTTGGTATGACTCTACGTGCATGCTCTAAACGAGAATCTAGGTGCTAGAGCTATGTCACCTCTCTCTCTCTCTCTCTCTTCTGCCAGGAAGGATGCCAATGGGTGTCTCCATTTAGTATGCACGATTGATTGATTGAACACGCGCATGTAGGTAATTTTGTAGTAGGGTCATAGCTCCGTGTGGGGAGTAACCTTTGCTCTGCTCCATAAAAATAAACTACAGTCTACTTCAGAATGTATTTTTCAGGAGCTATACCATTTGGTATGACTCTACGTGCTCTAAATGAGAATCAGGTGCTAGAGCTATGTCCCCCCCTCTCCCTCTCTCTCTCTCCCCCCTCTCTGTCTCTTCTGCCAGGAAGGATGCCAATGGGTGTCTCCGTTTAGTATGCACGATTGATTGATTGAACACGCGCATGTAGGTTCTCTCTCCGTTGCCATCGATGGATCCTTGGACTTTGGTGGGTTTACTTGTTTGTCGGCAATTACTGGGGCTCTGCGGCTCTGTCTCGCGGCCGGCGTGGCTAGTACGTACCGGCGGCAAAAGTTTCAGAAATCACAGAGGAAAACGCAGACGCAGCTCTGCAATCTGCATCGCTCCATGCTCGCAGTGTCAGAACATGTGATCCTGTTCCGGTTAGTATCACGCTTGCATATGCGCGTATTTACCTCCACCGACGACGCTACGATCGACGTCGTCTCTGCATGCAGGGCGGCCGGAAACGTGGTAGAAATCGACCTATCTCGGCTTGCATACGACCACCAAATTACGATGCCCGATCGATGCTCTCTGGCCTCTTCGATCATATGCATCGATCATTCATGGATGTATATACTCTCCACATATGCTTAGAGATCTTCGCATACAAAAATTAACTAAGCAGTACTGGATCAGCACATTTCTCTGCTGCGTTCGTAATTAATACTGCACTACTGTTAGAGAAAAGCTCGGTTAGTTGCTTGTCTCATGCTGTCATGCATGCATACGATCATCGCAAGAGATAGAAAAATACATCTGAAGATTAAGCCTTCTCAGATTAAGCTGATCACTACCACGCAGTAGCAATGTAGCATGTTCAGTAAAGTTGTCTCCGCCTCTGAGAATAATCTCTGTAGTGCGTGTCATGCATGTCGACGATCATGATCCACTTAGCGATCTCATGCATTGTACGTGACTAAATAGTTATATATGCACATTAAATCATAAATACCAGACCGTATCTCCAACACAAGACAACATGTCAGACGACGATTTCTCCCCCCGTCGGTTTCGATCAATCATTCCAATCGATCGATCGCCACTGCCTACTGGGACACACACGGTTCTGCGTGAAGTTAATTTTCGATCGGTTTGCTCCGTGGCCTATATGTAAGTAAGGATGCAAATGGGTTGACCTTAGGGTCTTCTTGGACCCATTCTAGTTTATTTGTTTGCATTAAAAACTTAATTTTTAGTCCACATTTTAAGTTTTAGTGCAAACAAATGAACTAGAGTGGGGTCAAAGATGACCCTAGGGCCGGCCCATTTGCATCCCTATATGTAAGATCCAAAGGGAAGAAGAAGAAAAAAAAAATCATATTTCTGACCTTACGATTTTGCCCAGAGATTCGTGTTCGGGCCGGCAGGTTCTTCCTCTCTACGTCCGTCAGTCAGCGGCGGTGGCGAGTCCAAGCAGTGGTTTGCTGGATTAAGGTTAGGATTGACCGGTGCCCTCAGACCTGGACAGTGGACGAGGGAGCTCAGCAGTGGCATGGCTGGCTGTCAGTTGGGGACGTACATCAAATACTAGAGCACATTCATTAGGAGGCAACGGGCGACAATGCAAAGGTGGAGGTGGCAGCCGCGGTGGAGTACGCCCGTCGGCGGGCCACGCCGGTGTTGGGGTCCTCGATCGGGGACGACAACTAACAGATGGGCCGTTCGGTTTCTATCGAACGGTCAAAAAAAAATTTGACTGTTTTGAGGCTACAGTACATGCACGAATAATGGGATCACGCGCGCGTACCACCCACTGTTGGTCGCCTCCACAGGACGAGACCGAGACCGACCGCCGGAGCACCGCGCAAGGCTGTCAGCCGCAGTCACAGCGCTGGCGCTGCGCGGCAGTAGAGCGAAGCACATGCATGCCGCGGTCTCCGCGCGCGTACCGCTGCAGGAAACGACAGCAAGGCTTGCAGCGTGCAGGGGGCAGCATCGATCCAACAGTTCCAAACTGTGCGAGCCCGTGTCTCGCGCATCCATCACCGTGTCTACGTGGCCCCTTTTACTTGCCAACTTTGGAAGCAACACGCACAGGGAGAGCGCATGATTCATACGTGCGTGCTGTGCCCCCATTCTCGATCGCCGTGCTATGGCAATCTAGGCCTCGTCCTGTTGAATGCGTGGAATCGTAGACGTCGCCGCCGTCGATCTGTTGCCGTAGATGGCACCTAAGACGAGGAGTGAGCGTCGACCGCTGATGAGGATCCGGTGCACACAGTTATTTGGAAAAAAGAATAAAATTTAATTTATTCATTTGGTACGGATACAAAGTTATTGCCTCGTTAAAAACCCTATACTGCAAACTACGGTTCCTTGGCCTGGTTAGAAAAAGAGTACAATAACAACATGTCAGCATGTATAAATTTATTAGCAACATCATTTCTTGTTTCTTTACAGGCATATATAAGCCGATCGAGTAGCAACCAACAGAAACAAAACGAGACATGTACATCTGTTGGTGCTTGGCGAGCAGATCGATTCCTAATTTTTTATGGTTCAACACACCTGACACCAACAAACTCTTGGCTTCGGTTTCTTTTCTTTTATTCTGCTGGTCCATCGTTTGGATTCAGCACACAACTTGCAGAATCTTACCTATGATATTTGTTTTCTTACCTAATGCATGCCATGCTCCTCCATTTCTTTAAGCCATCGTACCTGTCCGGTTTCACCAGATTGTTGTTGCATGTGCCACAAAAATCGCCTCAGTGCGCGGCCTGCATGCTGATGTTTGTTCTTGTTATTTAAAAAGAAAATAAAAAGAGGAACTTGATGTTGTTATTTTTAAGGGCAGTACTAGCAGCCGGACGTCTGATTTTTTTAAAAATTTCGGACGCCCGCGCAACATTTTTTTTACTGTTTGCAACATTTTTTTTCAACGTTCGCAACATTTTTTTCACTTTTGAAACATTTACTGTTTGTCGAATGAAAATGTTGCATGTGTAGGAGAAAAATGTTGCATGTGTAGAAAAAAAATGTTGCATGCGTAGAAAAAAATGTTGCGGTAGAAATCAGACGTCCGAACTGTAGCATTACCGTATTTTTAATTGTTGATTCACTGTTTCTTCTTTTTTGGGATATCAGATATATATAAATATATATAAAAATATTGGAGGCAGGTACTTAACTGTATACTTATGCTTGGAAGTTCCCCAAATTAAGTGGATCTGGGAATTCAAGCAGAATATATGCAATGGTTGGTATTGGTTAGGTGTGCCGGCATTAAAGGGTTACTTAATTTCCTATTATAGTTCAATAGATTCCTCCAGGGCACGGTGATTCCTTTCAGTTCAAGATTGTAATGTTCGTCACTAGAATCCAAAGAGTTGAACTAATCCCTCCATCACAAATAGTTATCGTTTTGAACATCGACACGGATAATATAGTTATAGAACCCAATAAAATTGCAATATTATGAAAGTATCTTTTAAGGTAAATCTATACAAATAATTTTCATGTATCTAATTTAAATATTTAAAAGATATCGATGGTCAAAGTTTTGAAAATTTGATTGCACTTATATCCAAAATAACAAATAATTTTGTGACTGAAGGGAGGACTTGCCAGGCAACTCAAGGTGATTAAAAAAAACAAGGAATAATCAAATTAACAAGGTATCTGCTTCCATGTTATTGCGTATTGTAACATCCCAAAATTTTGCTTTTCTTAAATTCATGTGTGATTTGGCACTTTGGTGAATTTTTGGAATTTTCTGGAATTTATTTGGATTTATTTGGAATTTATTTGAATTTATTCCATTTTGAAATAATTAAAGAATTTAATTTTGCAAATAAAATTTTGTCGGAAATATTTTATTTGAGTCCAAAATGTTCCAAAATATTTTCCAGAATTTTTCTGGAATTTTTAGTCTTTTGCTATTTTAATGAATTAAATGAATTCGGGAATTATTTTAAATATTAATTCTGGAAAATCCAACTCGGGTCAAATCTTTGTTCATCCGACCGAAGTCGGACCTCGAAGTCCGACCGAGCCGATTGACTCGGCGAACCCGCATCCTAACCACTAATCAATCCCAGCCGTTGGATCAAGATCCAACGGCCAGATCGGCCGTCACCGGTTCGGCCGTAGGGCCGGGGATCCGATCGCGCTTCGTCACGTATCGTGGCGTCGTTGATCGCGCCCGCGTGGGCGACCCGCTATCATTCGTCTTCGCCGAGTCGAGCCGGACCAGCCGCCGCGCCCGGCCGTATGCGAACTAGGTTTCCGTCAGTGGACCGCAGGCCGCGAGAGGCTATTTAAAGCGTGAGACGTCCCCAGGTTGCCCTCATCATGCGCACCCGTTCCCAAGGCCATCTCGCCGAAGCCGCCACCGTTGAGCGCAATGTTTCAATCGCCACGGAGTTGTCTCTTCCTCCGCTGCCAGTTATCGCGCGGTTTTCAGCCGTCGTCGTCTTCCGCCGAGAAAAGGAGCCCGGATCCGAGTCCCCGCTGACGAGCCTTAGAAGGGAGGCTTCATCTCGCCGAGCACGCCCCAACGCCGTCGCTCGCTCGTCGTCTCCCGTCTCCGGTCAAGCCCGACGCCGCCAGTAAACGACCCTTCGCGTCCGCGAGCTCGGAGGACGCGTCGGATCGAATCAGACAGGTTGAGGTGAGCTCACGTGTTCCCAAACCCGATTAGATGCGGATCGTTGGATCAAGATCCAGCGGTTCCCCTAATTGCCACGCGTCTTTGTAGCGATGCGAATATAGGATTAGATGCGGACCGTCCGATCTAGGTCGATCGAGCCCACGAGCAACGAGTAGTTTCAGCGTGTTAACCCTGGATCTAATCCGCGCGTTGATTTTCAAACCAACGGTGAAATTGCGCCATGTCGGGAAGATGGACCGCCCGCGGTCATCCGTCAGCGGCGTCGCGTGTAGCCAGCCAGACGCAGCGTGTCGAAGGGCAGCGTGTCGATGGTCGACTTGACGTGAGCGTCACCCCATGACGTCACAATGGGTCCCACTCAGCCGCAGTGGTCGAGCCCAGACGTCGATGACGTCACCCGAGAGGGCCCACATGTCGGCGACACGTGAAGTCGTGGGCCAGAGTCCGGATGAGACCCAAGCCGAGCGTGGACCAAGTCCATGGACGGCCAAGCGTCGGCCAATCGAGGCCACGTGTCCATGCTTGGCGCAATAATTAATTTCCGAAAAGAAAATGATTTATTAATTCGAAATATTGATTCAAATTTAGATTCAAACTTCAAACGCTTATAACTTTTGCGTTTCAACTCCGATTTGAAGCGATTCAAATTTCTAAATTTGTATAAAATTGAGATCTACCTAAATATGAATTTTATTTAATTTTGGACGACTAAAGTTTTTCTCTGTAAAATTATTTAATTGATTATTTAAACTTTAAATAATCATAACTTTTTGCGTTTTAACTCCAAATTTGGCGATTCCGGTTTCTAAAAATCCAGAAAATTATGTTCTCTCTGTTTATGGATTTTATTTGGAGTTTTGGGATCTTTTGCATAGTGTTCATTTGTGTATTTGCTATTTGCCTGCTTTTTCACTTAGTAGAGCGTTGAAGTCTGGGAGGATTCGAAGGAGAAGTATTGACTCAGGATCCAACTCAAGACCAAGAGCAAGTGCTTTTGAAGGCAAGTTGTGCTTTGACCATGTTGATCCCATTTCGAAACTATTTTGATTTAAACTATTGCATGCTAGTTTAATTAGAAAGATACTTTGGTTTAAACACCTGGGGTTAGATAAATACCAATTTGCTATATGACACCTTGATTACTTAAGTATGTGCCATGACCCTTTGTCACCCTAGTTGTGGTTTACTAGTTGGACATTATTAAATTGCCAACATAGGTTTAGATCGTTGTAGTATCTTGGAGCACACTACGTGCTCATGACATGATTTTGGATAATCAAATGCTAATATGGACTTAATGATATATTGAACTGTTTTGGAAAAGTATCATGTGATGTTGATGGCACGTGGTGCATGGTAATCAAAGCGGGGTTTGATAAGCAATTCGAGGGGCATGTGGCAAGAGTAATCAGGTGGGCCAGTTGTGGCATTGGAGAGTGTTGATTTGGTTTTAGGGTAGTCTTGCCCTGGTCACTCTAAGGACTTAACCTTGCAAGCCTTTGAGCTAGGTCATACTTGCAACCACATGGCTGGAATGGGGCGGCCCCTAGTTGACTAAGTCGCTAAGGACTCACTTGTGGAGCCTCAGTGAGTGTCGCGATTACACCGTTTGTGTGATTGTGCGGAGCGTGCTCGTGGTGTGGCGGAGGTACCCATCTAACGGTGTGTTGGTCCCATACTTCGCCTTGGCTATGGAAGGGATGGTGTAGAAACGTGCTGGAGAGGACCACTGTGTTGTTTGAGGCTTCCGAAAGACTTTGTTATGATCGCTCATTCGCATACTCTTGTATGGCGATTCACGCAGTGACGTGGTGAGTGGATTGTATCTTGTGGGTAAAGTGCATAACCTCTGCAGTGTAAAATCTATTTGAATAGCGAGTCCACTTTGGACAATGCTAATTACAGTCAAGGGTTAGATTTTCGAAATAACTTGGTTTTGAAAAGATGAGTTGGTTTAACAAGGAAGATGATGGAAATATGGTTTAGGATGGGGAAAAATGTTATTTAAACTTCTTGAAAAGTTATTTATGCTTACTTATTTCTACCTGCTGAATCTACTTATATTACTTGTCAAAAGTTTGTTTCTTTGCAAATATACCCCTGAGCTACTCCTTTGTACTAAGCCATGCATATAGTATATTAGCTTGCATTACATTGCATGACTTCTTGAGTACCAAGTACTCACCCTTGCCTCAACACAATATCGCTTGAAGAGAGATTGCACTTGACTTTGGAGGAGGAACTCCAGAAGACCCGTCTACTTAGGGATGCGAGCCCCGATCGATTTGCACGTGGTATCTTTGGATGGCGCCACAGTTTATTTGATTTTCATTCTTGCTATTTCTCTTTTAATAAGTTTAAGCCTTGCAAGGCATATATTTGTAACTTGGCCATAAGGTCGAGTAACCCTTTGATTATTTAAATAAAGTACTTTGATAGTATCGTATGGTATGATTGTGATATATACCGATGTTAAAATGTGTGCACTAAGCGCGTTCTGGACTAGTCTTTGAATACCACGGAAGGGTCCGGATTTGCAAATTCGGGGTCCCGACACGTATCTATTTTAGTGTTGATTCTTGGAGCACCCAGTTTTGACCAACCGTATGATAGGAATCTTCCCATGGATTGGACCTCCTTTAATTTTTTTCTCCCCCCTTCCAAAATTTGTATTATTTGATTTTCTTGTATGAAAATGACAACCCGATAATCCTTTTAAGAAAAAGCTATGGGTGTGCGAACTATAAAAAATTTGAAATAACCAGCTACTCAGTGAGAATTTTTATTCATGTTTGTCAAGGTCACTAAAACTAAATATTACACCGTAAAAATGTTAATGAATAAATCTATTTTACACCCCTAAACTTTGCAGAAAGTTCACTTAAAACCTTCCACAACAAATCAGATATTTAACCCAAACTTACAAAATCGAGTCAATTTACACCCATAAGGTGGTTGTACTGACTATGATCCAACTCAGGGTGTTCTTTTACCATCTTGACAGCCATATCATTGGTTTTTACCGACATGGATCCAAACGAGAGGAGGGAGGTTGACGAGAAGAAGAAAGAGAATGTAGAGAGAAGAGTGAGAACGAGGCCAACGACGTGGACATCAATGGTCCCTTGAACTGGATCCTTGTTAGAAAAATCCGATGATGTGGCCGCCAATATAGCGAAAATTACCTTAGGGTCACTACTACAGAAATGCTTATATTAGACGCACCATCACAGACGGTTTTCAAAAACCGTCTATAATATATAATATCACAGACGATTCTATAAACCAACCGTCAGTGAAACTATCACATACCGTTATTAATTAAACCCGTCTGTGATTAGATAAATATCGCAGACGGTTTTGTATTCCAACCGTCTGTGATATTATCACAAACGGTTCTATAAAAACACCGTCTGTGATATAAAGTAATATCACAGACGGTTTTACTATACAACCGTTTGTATAGTAAGCACAGACGGGTTGTGTTTATAAACGTCTCTGATATTGCTTATATCACAGACGTTTTGTGTTTATAACCGTATGTGTACTGCATTATAACATTTTGATGTTTTTATCAAACTACGTATTTTCATCGAAGGCCATAATTCGTTGATAGATAGGACGAAAAATGGTAACAGCCATTTTATAACATAATGAAATTCGAAATTGCTAGTGATCGGACGTCAGTTTTTTCGCAACATTTTCTTTCTACGTGTGAAACATTTTTCTTCGACAA
The DNA here is from genome assembly GCA_036346355.1 of Rhipidocladum racemiflorum. Classification (NCBI taxonomy): domain Eukaryota; kingdom Viridiplantae; phylum Streptophyta; class Magnoliopsida; order Poales; family Poaceae; genus Rhipidocladum; species Rhipidocladum racemiflorum. Next base: position 54,457,569 of record CM070569.1, read on the forward strand.
ACAGTAAAAAAAATGTTTCATACATTCAAAAAAAATCTTGCAATGCGTCCGAAAAAAAAACGAGAATCGGACGTCCGAGTGTAAGTTTCTCCCAATGAAATTTGATAACCATCAGAATAAATGTATTTTATAACATAAAACATTTCATTACATTACTACATTATATATATATTATTACTTATAAATTAAAATAATCATCGCCGTCGGAGGAGGTGGCGAGCTGCCATCGCTGCCGTCATCGCTCCCGGTGGGCTGCCATCGTCGCCGTCGTCGCGCCCACGGTGGGCTACCGTCGTCGTCGTCATCTGAGCTCCCCGAGTGCATGACGTGGTCGTCTTCCTCTGACTCTTCCTCGTCCTCCTCCCGCTCCTCCTCCTCCCGCTCCTCCTCCTCCTCGTCCTCCTCCCGCTCCTCCTCCTCCTCTTCCCGCTTGCGTTTCCCGCATAGCGGCGACGCCGAGGAGGTGATGGTGGAAGCGGCGCCCGAGCTTGCGAGGGAGGTGATGGTGGAGGCGACGCCGGAGGTGATGGTGGAGGCGACGCCGACGAAGGAGAGCTTGCGGGAGATTCCATTAGCAGTAATGTGTTGATCGAATTTGATCAATAGCGGTGATTTAATAGGTGGCCGGAATTGAAGACGAAGCGAGAAACGAAGAGTTCACATTCAAATGCGCGCAGGAAACGAAGAGACGAAGACGGACCGTCGCTATCACGCATTTATTCTATAAACCAACCGATTGTTGACTATCACACACCATTCCTCGTCTGCCATCACGGACGGTTTTTGAAATAACCGTCTGTGATATACCTATATATCATAGACGGTTTAGTTTACATAACCGTCTGTATAATATCACCGACGGTTGGTACACATCGCCGTCTGTAATCTTACTATATGACAGATTTGCTATTACATAGAACCGTCTGTGATAAATCTTGCCTATATATAGGCCCGAGCGCTAGTTCGATGTTGTGGTCACCTGTTGGGATAGAATGCTAAGACCGTTATATCACCGACGGTTTGGCAATACAACCGTCTGTAAGCCTATATAATAGGTGATTCTTGTGATGTAATTAAGGTTAGTAATGGATAATTGCATTATATATATTAATTCAGATCTAAGGTTAGTATTGGATATAAAATTGCCTTATATATATTAATTCAATATCTAGCTTGGTTATGTAAGAAATTTAAGATTGTTTAGATCTAGCTTGTAGATCCATGTTTTGGTGGTGATAGTAATTGGACGTTATAATTGCAATATTATTTTAAAACTCTAACTTGTTAAGGAAAGTGTACTTAATCAGTTGAAAAGAGAGTTCTAATTGGATCGAATATTACATGTGTAGCATAGATGGATCGAAGCTGGATGTACGCTGGGACCGTCATTTGAGTGTGGAGTACATTAATGGCGTCTCCACTTTTAGAAGAGCTGCAGAGGAGGACATGTTTAATAAGGAGTGCAAGATATGCCTTGTCCATGCATCGATTGCAGAATATGATGATGTTTGAAACTCGGTAGATCGAAGCACACTTGATTATGCGAGGTTTCAAAGAGGGATATACATGTTGGACCGATCCAAATAAGAGCGAGAATATACAAGAAGCGGTGTGGTACTGTTAACATCTTCGACGAAGTCAACGATATGCCGGATGGTCTCATTGATTACGCTTCACGAGGATATGTTGCATGATGACAATCTGGACGAGATCTTTGCGCGACGCAGAAGGGAACCGTGATGAAAGGGAATATGAAAAATTCGTGGGTTTGATGGAGGACTCGAAGAAACCTTTGTTTCTTTGGTTGCAAGGTGAAATACACAAGGTTGTAAATGCAGTGCTTGAAGCTGAAATTGAAGGCAAGCAATGGTTGGTCGATAAGAGTTTCACAAGTATTTATTCGTCTATTGGCAGACATGCTTCCAGAGAGAAACGAGTTGCCGACAACAACCTACAAAGCCAAGAAGGTTCTTTGTCCCTTGGGAATGGAGGTAGAAAGAATACATGCATGTCCGAACGATTGTATCCTATACCGCAAAGAGTATGCAAACTTGCATGTATGTCCGGTGTGCAACGCATCCCGGTACAAGCGTAAGAGTCATTCAGATGAGGAGGTGAAGAAAGGAAGTCCTGCTAAGATGGCATGGTATCTGCCTCTAATTCCCCGATTGAAGCGTTTGTTTGCTAACCCAAAGGAGGCCAAACTGCTGTGTTGGCATTCCGAGAAGCGTAAGAACGATGGAATGCTAAGACACCCTGCTGACTCCACCCAGTGGAGAAACATCGATAGGAGGTATGAAGAATTCGCTGCAGAGATGAGGAATATAAGGTTTGGACTAAGTACAGATGGAATGAATCCTTTCGGTAACATGAGCAGCCGGCATAGCACTTTGTAAGTTCAGGGCTAAATAACCGGTTTCGTAGTTAAGGATGTTTGGTGGATTTTTTTTTTTTGCAAAGTTTAGGGGTGCAAAATGGATGTATTCTGAAGATTAATGGAAAGTCAGCCTCTCAATTATATATTTATAATATTGGAATTTTGCAATGACAATCTGATGAGATAGGTTGATTAGAACATATGCTAGTATATATTTAGTGTGAAACAAACACCTTGGATAGAATCATCTAAGATTAAAGTACCCTTGAGATAACTTGAGCAATGCCTAATCGTATACCCCTCCATTCAAATTTATAAGATATTTTTTTATTGATAAGTAGACCAAGAAAATACTAAAAATGACTAGATTATCTCTAATTATAATTATCACTAAGCATTATATTCAATGCATGCACGTAGAGAATATGAAATAAAGATGGATATTTATTAGGAATATATAGGGAGTATCACATTAATTTTGTATTGCAATATGAAATACGATCTATATCTATGGAATACGATCTATATTTATGGATATGACCATTCAAAAGATACATCCTTTAAACTTAGATGGAGGGATAGTTATTAGGGCATGTACAATAAGGTCACCTTAACTGGCTTTTAGCCTGTACACATCAGTTTTAGTCTATATAGAAGAGTGAGAGAAGATGAGAGAGAAGAGAGCTAGCTCTTAAATAAGAGCGTGCTTTGCACGAGAGCATAGATAGATTATTTATGTACAAGAGAGAAGAGATAGTTATTGCACATCATCTTGAAACAACCTTTAGAGACAGTTATTATACAAGCTGGCTTTTTGCTTACTCTAGATGATACGGATGAGAGATAGAGTAAGTAGTAGGTTTTGCTATTGTACTTGCTCTTACGGCATCATGTATAATAAGACTATCTCAGCTGGCTCTTAGCCTGTACACATCAGTTTTCGTCTATGTGAAAGAGAGAGAAAAGAGGAGAGATAAGAGACCTAGCTCTTAAATAAGAGCCAGCTTTGCACGGGAGCATATGTAGATTATTCATGCACAATATAGAAGAGATAGTTATTGCACAACATCTAGAGACAACCTTTAAAGACAGTTATTACACAAGCCAGCCTTTTGCTTACTTTAGATGATAGAAATGAGAAATGAAGTAAGTAGGAGCAGTAGGTATTGCTAAAGCAGCAACCATAAATTAATATTGTCTCTAACCTATTGTCCTTCCAATGCCAAATAGTAGCACTCTTATGTGCATAGGAATCCACAAGAAGTGGACCTTTAATTAATTAACACCCCAAAGATCTTTGTGGCCTACTCACCTTTGTGTAGGTCTTGTCACTCTCATGAAGCAGAGTGCCATTGCCACTTGTTGCACTTCCAATGGTCCATCGATGGAAAAGCACCCAGCCAGCCCCAAAGGGGGGGAGACCTGCTCTTCCAGCCAATGAAATGCCCACCTTGCATACTCCAGTCGCATTGCACAACGCATTACCACAAAAAATTCATGACACACGGTAGCATTAGCATGGGACTGTCAAAACTCATGTAGCCTTGGAGGTGCTAGTAGAGTAGAGATATTCCACAAGCAGAGTTCAGTAGCCCAAGGTGCAGACGGTGTGGTTCGTCCTTCCTTCCGAGGATTAGAGTTCAGCTGGGCTGAGCCATTTTATTCAGGTCTGATGAAGGAGAGACCGAGGCTCGCGAGTGTGTATGTGGTGTGTGTATTGTGTAATCAGGCACGGTTCGGCTCGGATGGGAAACACATGCGCGCTTGCTCTGAACACGCCCCTCCGATTGGTCGCTTCTGCATCCATGCATCGGAGACCGCGCACCATTTGTCTGAACGTACGTATGGCCGGCTAAATATTTATCCATCCCTAGGCTGGCCTCCCGGCTTCCATAATCCACTGCCAGGTTGCCACCTCGATCGACAATAACGCAGGATTAATTACAGTCATTAACATACGTGTACTAGTATTTTTAGATTCCTCGCTTGATTAGTACTCCCTCCGTTTCTTTTTATAAGGCGTATTAATTTTGTGTCATAAAAATTATATGCTAATAGAGTAATTGTTGGTCAAAGTCTTGTCCTAACGAAATCAAATACGCCTTATAAAAAGAAACGGAGGGAGTAGTACTGGTCATCAACCCGTACGTGTGCACGGCTAGAAATTTCTATAAATAAATCTAAGCTGTGGATAAAAATAATTAAGAAGACCGGACGACTAAGATTTTCACTTTTTTTTAGAATAGTTTAGGATTCTGTACCCTTCATACTCCTCAAAATATTAAACTTTACTTTATATTATCTACATGCGTGCATTAAATAGTATTTAAAGATAATAATTAGGAGCAGTCTAATCATTATCAATATACTGTAAGAATAATCTCTGTCAAGAAGGGAGGTGTATTTATATTCCCATATGGTTTGTATCCAACAACAGATTTCTTTTCCTCCAAATCCCATGAAATAAAGCTATTGCAGATAGCTAGGCACTGGATGTATGCATGATGAGATACAAATTTGTAATTAGCTTGCTGCCGTGGATTCTTCTGCTTCTTGTTTTACGCATGTTTTGAATGAAGTTCTCTACCCCGAATTATCTCTTAGCTAGCTGCACACGTCCATATAGGAATCCACTTTGATAACGTTTTGCATGTAATAATATCTTCTTGTCTTTTTTCTTCTTCTATTTCTAGGTCACTGCTCCTTTATTAGGAACGTGAAGATGATGAGTAGATAAGGAAAGCAAAGCTTCTATTTTCAGGCCACTGCTCCTTTATTAGGCGCGTGAAGATGGCAAATAGATAAGGAAAGCAAAGCTTCCCTTCCATATCGATTCCTCTGATTTACCATATATCTCTTATAAATAGATAAATAGATCTAAGCCATAGATAAAAATAATTAGTTAGGAGATTATACGATCAAGATTTTCTCTTTTTTAGAATAATGTGGGATTTTCTAACTTTTTTTTTCTTTTCTCATATTAACATGGAAATTTCTAGTATCAATATGGGGACTTCTACGAGGACCTCCAATTAGTGTGTGTATGGGGAATTAGATGTGTGCGCCACCTCATCCTTTTTCGCAAAAAGGCTCTCTGAAAAATCTAAAATTACGTTTGGGTTCTTCCATCGATTATTTTGCAAAAAAACCCATAGTTTCATAGATTTACGAACGGGTCCTCCACCTTTTTTTCGTTTTCACGGAAAGGGCCTCCGGAAAAACCAAAATTACATCTAGGTCCTTCCACCAGTTATTTGCAAAAAGGACCATGTAGTTCCGTAGATTCGCGAACGGGCCTCCATCGTTTTTTGCAAAAAGAACCCTCCGTAGTTCTGTAGATTCACGAACGGATGCTCCACTATGTCTTTTTTTCTTCAAAATGGATCCCGTAGATACGCAAATTCCTAAACGTCTCCTACCCAATCCATTTTTGGAAAATCACCTCGAGAAAATCAAAATTATGTTGTTGTTCACCTACCGTTTTTATTAAAAAAACACACATAGCAAATTTCGTACAGTACAACTTATGGTGTGTTTGGTTGATGGGATGTGATGGTCCTGTACCATTTGGTTATATTATTTTGGGTAAATAGAATGGTTCAGCATTTATAGAGAATATTCCTTAAATTTGTATCACTTGGTCGAAGGTGGGATGGTTCCATTCAAACAACCAAACACAGAGATAACTTTTTTCTTATACATGTACCATTTAGGGGGTGTTTGGCAGAGCTTCAGCTCCACTAGATTCGTGAATCTGGTGGAACTGGGTATTCCTAACTCCATCAAATCTGTGGAGCTGGAGCTGTGGATATATTAAGAGTGTTTAGATGAGTCATCTTATTTATATTTTAAAATAAAAATATAAATTTAATTCACTTTATTTTAACTTATAAATTTCAGATCTGAAATACAGCTGGGATCTCAAACCCTACAAGGGCCTTAATACAAGTAACCAAACACGCACTCAGTGGACAACTCTATCCGGTTGATAATACGTGGCGAAGCTGTGCAAGTCGCCAGGCAGGGTGAGCAGTAACAGTAAGGAAAAGTTGCGACTCTTGTAGATCAGTACTCCAGTAGTACGCTGTATAATAATATGCATGCAGCAATCAGCTGCTCGCTGCGCATGTGTGCTGAGCGGTGCATGTGATGTGCGTATCGTACACACAGCACAGGGCTCAAACTATTGACTACCCGTATTGAATTGGCAAGTGGCCGCACGCTCTTTTCTCAGACCGGCCAAGCAGACATCTTTTCCTACCCCTATCTGCTTTTACAGGTACGGAGATAATAGATGCAAAAAAGTTAGTCAGACATTGTGTTTGGATAAAATTCTTACTCCATCCCTTCATCAATACATTTTATTCTAATTTTTAAATTTTATTCATGAATACACATTATTCTACAACTTTAGAATAACTTTTCACCATTGTGTTCTTAATTATATACTCCCCCCCCCCCCTATTATTTCTTTCTAAGATCATTAAATGGTATGGACTAGCTAGAGTAATATACATTATCTAATAGCAATAAATGGCTTAATAAAAGAGGGTAATATGGTCTTTTGTATACTTGCCTTAGTTGAAGTACAAAATTCTAAAACATCATCTATTCAAAAACAGATAGAGAATTAGTTATCTTCCTAGATAATCCTCTCCTTATCTTGGACAGGTGGTAGTGTATGTCATATACACGGTCGGCCACATACATACATACGTACGTACATACATACATACACATATATATCAGGGGCTCTATGGAGCAGAGGCTCCCAAACCAATAGCCGTTTGATTGCTTTAGAAGTCATGAAAAACTAAATGGGTATTCATCAATTAAAACCACATCCAATCCATTATGCTAATACAATCCTGTTTAAATGGTATCATGTGCATGTAGGCTAGTTCTTTCCATATAGGCACCGCATGTCATTCTTTCCATTTAGACTAATCATCAACGAGATATAGGCCATGTTTGGATGGGCTAAAACTAATTGTTAGCTGACTAATGGCTAGAGCTAATTGTTAGTCAGCTAATAATTAGTCCATCTAAAATTAGCCTAGGGTTGTTTGGATACATGACTAATGGTTGGGCTAATTTCTTAGAAAAGTCATGTTTGCCCCTCATAACGGACTGGGGAGTGGACGCACGGGTGAGGAAGTAAGGATAAAGCCAGTGCGAGGGTATTTCAGACTTTTTTCAACGTGTTACCTACTATTAGCCCAAATTAGCTCCCCTCCACTAGCTAATGAACTAATTGTTAGCTGAGGGGTTAGCTAAAAATTAGCCCACCTATTAGTCTTCCTGTTTGGATAGACTAGAACTAATTTTTAGCCAGCTAACCATTAGTCCTGGGATCCAAACATGGCCATAATGTCTTATTGGAAATATTGATTTGCTCTGCAAACATTTGCTTGAGATACTGAACTGATCTGATCTCATGTGCTCACTCCCCAACTTGTTCTATATATAAATACTCATAAAATGGTAATATCAAGTGTATTTTTTTAACAAAGAAATTCATACTAGTACATACCCAAATTCTATTGTCGAACGTACCATCTGAACTCCTTTCACTCTAATGGTCAATCTGAAATCAAAGAAAATCAATTGTGAGTATTTACCTCTCTAAGATAATTTAGTTGAATCAAAATTAAAAAAAAAAAATCTAAAAACAAATACTTCTATCTAATTTCACTGTTGTATCCATAAAAGTTCAATTGCAAGTATATAATTTCATTCGATAAAAGTTCAATCGCTATGGTATCTAATTTCGCTGACCATGATACCATTTAATCATTTATTCATCTTTTAGTCCCAATTCGGCTATATATTCATGTATATACTCCATATTACGCTAACAACAGAACCACAGAGAAACATTTAAAACCAAAAGGAGCGAGGGACTGAAAAGAAGTGTTCATATATAGTTGCGCATTTACTAATTAATTAATTACTAAATATCACATTAGCACGCCTTTGGCCACACATAAAAAAAAAAACTACTAGCTAGAACTATTAATTGATAGAGTTGCAGCTGCCTATCGTATGGTGATGGAGACCGATAACTTATAGTATGTTGCCAGTGAATGTTTTTATGCTTGTTAATCAGAACTACTCAATATGCCGATCGAGCTAATAATTATTTACGCGATCGATTGTTTAGTTTTCCTCTCAACTCTAGCTAGCATATGCACGTCGTATAATTTCTACTCCACAATTGCTTAATAACTTACTCCCTCCGTTTCTTTTTATAAGCGTATTTGGTTTCGTTAGGACAAGACTTTGACCAACGATTACTTCATTAATATATCATTTATGCAATACAAAATCATAATTATATATAAGTACTTTTGAATACAAATCTGCTAATATCAATTTTGTATCATAAAATTTATATGTAATAGAGTAATTGTTGGTCACAGCCTTGTCCTAACGAAACCAAATACGCCTTATAAAAAGAAACGGAGGGAGTACCAGCTAGGATTCATTTCATGCACCTAGACACAAATGGAGTCTCCCATGCACATAAATGCAAGTGATAGACAATCGTTATATATATATATATATATATATATATATATATATATATATATATATATATATATATATAGTGTTATACCTCCGGGAGTCATGGTTAATGTCTCAATTAATCTTAATTAATTTCACCCCAAGACACAGCAAGCAGTGCGTCAAGTCAGCTAGACAGAGACACAGGCGCGCGCATTTATACTATATTTCCACTGGGAAGAAACGAACAATTAATAGTTGATGGCTGCCTGAGATCGAGCTGAAGGAAGTCAGGAGGCAACAAGCCAACAAGCAGTGCTCTCAGAAGTTCCTCTGCCCTCGGAGCTCACATATATATATTATTATACCAATCGGATACGCACACGCATACAATAATGCAACTCTCTAAACTATACCCAAAATTAGGACTTACAATATAAAAGTACATGTACATCGCACTCATAATCGAGACATTTGCATCCACTAATTAATTAGTTTTTGTAGCTTGCACTACGGACGGACATTGGTTAGTTGTTTGATTAATCATGCACCAAGCTAACTAGCTAGCCTCCTATAACTAGCGATCCTAGCTAGCTAGCTAGTAGAACAGTAGTACTATTATAGGAGTACTTATGTAGATTAACCTCAAGTCGATCTGCATATAAATGGATCTTGTATAATTATTTGCTTCCTGTGCATGGACATATATGCATGGTATCTTCGGTGGAGGATGGGGGCCGGAGTGGAGCGTTGGGCTGCTTCTCCGGCGAGCAACAGTGCATTGGGGATCCCGCCTGCCCCGCGCTCATCACGTGCGCATGTGACCGCTCCTCCCGTCGCTGTACGGCGATCAATGCATTGAAATTACAGCCATCAACAGACCATATCGATGCAAGCCCAAATTGGTGGAGATGATGGTAATATGCGTACTATTTTTATTCTATATTTTATTTTAATTTAAATATAATAAAAATTTACATATACATAAATCAACAGGTAACACATTGTATTTCGAAATATACGTAAGTATTAAAAATTAACAAAATTGATCGATCATACGAATAACTTACAATCGAGCTTGATGAAGAAAAAGAAGCAACACAGCGCAGACGCGATCATGGAAGTAGTCGACGTTAAGGAAGAAGTTAAGCTTTCGCACGGATGTGCTGCCCCGAAACCTTATTGCCGTCCCGTGCAGGTTATCTCTGCGGCAACGGTTCAAAGATACCGTCCATCCTCATTCACGATGCACGTCGAGGAAGGCAGGTGAGGTCCAGTTGCTCAATACTACAGTACAAAGATCCAGAGAGGAGAAAGAATGAAGCAGGAATTCGGTATCTGCTGGCCTGGACGTCATCAGGTCTTATTTAAACGCACGTTACTTACTTACTAGTAACTAACGATATTATATCAATTAAATGCAATAATTACTCACTAGTAACTGACGTATTATGATCATTAAATGCATCAATTACTCACTAGTAACTGTATGCATTATGACGATTAAACCGAATTGAAACATATCCCATCAATATTCTTAATCAATTTAATATTTAAAATAACATCTGCCTCTCCCAAATATTTCATATCAAAGCATCGATATAAGAAAGTTTTGACCTCATCAATTATATCAGTGTTTGTCCGAAATATAAGTATGTCATCAACATAAAAACACAAAACCGCACCTTATGCCACCATAACAATAATATACACTTATCTACCTCATTCACGGCAAAACCAATAGTTGTCAAAATTTCATCAAACTTTTATACCAATGCTTAGGTGCTTGCTTTAGGCCATATAAGGATATTAATAATTTGCACAACTTATTTTCTTGTTTAGTAATCACAAAACCATTAGGTTGCTCCAGGTTGCTCCATGTAGATTTCGTCCTCCAACTCTCCATTAAGGAAAGTTGTCTTTACATCCATTTCGATGTAGTGTAGACCAAGGGAAGCAGCTAATGCAATAAACACTCTTATGGTGGTTAATCTAGTAACATGAGAATAATTACCAAAATAATTCTCTTATTCTTTCTGGGTATAACCCTTGGCCACAAGTATTGCCTTGTACTGATCAATAGTACCGTCATGCCTCATTCTCTTTTTGAAGATCCACTTGCATCCAACAGGTTTGCACCCGTTGGGACGATCATTGATCTCCTAAGTCCTGATAGCCATGATAGAATCCATATGCTACGGATCGACTCTTTCCAATACTCAGCATCAGGTAATAAACATACATCTGAAAGAGTTTTTGGCACATCATCCACGAGGTATACAATAAAGTCATCGTCAAAAGTATTCTCAACCCTTTCTGTCTTGCTTCTACAAGGAGCCTCCCGACTAAATTGTTATCATACTCAGCAATATCTTCTGTTGGTGGTATATCACTCATTGGTTCATAAATAGTGGTAGGTTCATCATCATCATCATCATCATTATTTTTTTGAGTATTCTCAATTCGTGAAGTACTGCTTGCTGGTCTCATAGGATAAATATTCTCAAATAATGAAGCATCTATAGACTCCATTATTGTGTTAGCAATAGTCTCATGAGTATATGATTTTACTATTAAAAATCTATAGACCATATTGTTATGAGCATATCCCAGAAAAACACAATCAACTATTTTAGGTACAAGCTATCTCTTTTTCTGCAATAGTATATTGACTTTTGCCAAACACCCTCAAGTTCGTAGAAAATTGACATTGGTTTTTGTCCCCTTCCATCCCTTCTACAGAGTTATCTCACGCGTTTTAGTGATTACTCTGTTTAGGACAAAAGTTGCTGTTAATATAGCTTCCTCCACCATATCTTAGGCATACCAGCACTCTTCGACATGGCATCCACCAAGTCTATTAGTGTTCAATTTTTCTTGTCAGCTACCCCATTTGATTGGGGAGAATATGATAGTGTAACTTCATGGATCATACTATTCTCAAAACAGAACTAGAAGACTTCATGAGAGATATACTCTTCACCAAGATTAGGCCTTAGTTTTTTTTATCTTCTTTCCTAGTTGGTCTCATTCTTAGCCTTATAAATTTTGAACTGGTTTAAAGCTTCATCATTTCTTCTTAGCAAATACACATAACAATAACGTGTTGCATCGATCATTTATAAAAGTTAGAAAATATATTTTGCCTTCTTTTATCAACAACCCATTTATCTCACACAGGTCATAATGATGTCAAGTTCTTTTCTTCCTCTAATCCCATAAAGGGTTTTCGAGGCTGTTTTGCTCACACAAGATTAGCATTTTGATCCTTTGACAATTTCACATTTTGAAATTAATTCTAATTTGGACATTGGAACAATACTATCAAAACCAATATGACAAAAACGAGAATGCCAAACATTGACCCCACATTTATTCAGACCAGTTCCAATATTCAGACTATAACAAGCCTCTAGAGTACTTAGGTGGAACAAGGCTCCACTATCGTAGCCTTTACCAACAAAGTTTTCTATATTACAATTTTTATTTGACTCAAATATTAGCTTATAATCATCCCTGCATAGGAGAGAACTACTAACGAGGTTTTTTTTATCCCTTTGAATTTCTTGCCATATGGTTTCTTCTCGATAACATTGGCATTATTCTGACTAATGATGCTTGGTGCATCTTTTACTTTTACCTTTTCTTCCACATCAATAGCTGCAATGAGATACTCAACAGAAATCCCGTCCCCTTGTGCTTTAAGCTAGTGGCAAAATCCCGCCAAGCCACAGGAAGTTTGGCAATAATGCTCGCAACCACAAACTTAAGAGACAATGCACAACCCAAGTGCGTAATCTCACCATCTTGTAGCTAGAGATCGTGTACTTGTGCAACAATCGACTTAGTATGATCCATGCTAAAATCAAAAAATTGCTCACACGTACAACCAGCGACTAGTTTCAGCTTCTGCATACTTTCGCTCAAGTGCATCCTACAACTCAGTGGCAAATGTGTATTTCATATACATGTTGTAGAGCTGATCTGCTAAAATTGTCAGAAGGCAGCCTAGTGCAGTGTTGTTTGCACTATCAAACTATATGTATTGGTTAACCATAAATGGATACTATGGGTGGGATACCCACCATAGCTCCAACGACATGAGCCAAAACTTGGCCCTTGTCTACCATTTATGAAAGTTTTCACCAGAAAACTTCTAAGATTTCATAGCGTCAGAAGCACCAGCTATTTCTGAATCATAAAAATATTTGCAATAAGGTTTCTGGATTGTTAAAATTATACGCAATATTTTTATTACATATTTTATTTTGAGGCAATTGTACCAAAAACTAGGGATGCATAAATCTGCAAACAACACATTATACTTCGGAATATGCTCAAGTATGGAAAATTAACAGAGTCTATCGATCATATGAATGATTTACAATTGGGCTTGATGAAGAACAGAAAGCAGCATAGCGTAGACACGATCGTGGAAGTAGTCGACATCGGGGAAGAAGCAGAGCAGTCGCGCGGATGCGCTGCCCAGAAGCCTTATTACTGCCCCGTATAGGTGATCTCTGTGGTAACGGCTTAGAGATACCGCTCACTATTCTTCACGGTTAGGGCCGTCAAAAAAAATCTCATTAGGGCTCAAATCAGAATTTCTTTGAATATAGTAGTTAATAGGTTCAAATTTTAAATGAGTCTATTTCGAGCAAAATAAAGTTAATGAGGCTCGGCTTGATAGTGGTTCGTTAGCTCGAATTTGAAATAACCACTTAAATGGCAAATAAAATAATTTTACGTCGAACCATGTCAATTTTGAAAGAAGCTCGATAATAGCTCATTAAACTCGATACCTAGCCCTATTCACGGTGCACGTTGAGGAGGAAGACCGGTTAGGTTCAGCTGCTCAACACCACAATACAGCAATCCAAAGAAGAGAAAGAATGAAGCAGGAATTCGATGTCTACTGGCCTGGACATCCCCATATCTTATATAGACAGTTAATAACAATATTGTGCCAATTAAATGCAGGAATTACTCGGAAGTACCCAATGGTATCATGACAATTATACCAAACTGAAACATATGTTTGAATCACATTTAAACGAAATGAATTGAGAGTAAATCGCATGATTTAATAAAACAAAAGGATGGATTCAATGTGCGAGAAGACACTCTATGACGCGGTCGCTCATCGCAAGTCACGTAAAAAATGTTGCTTATCGCTTGTCGTGAAAATACGTGAATGCGCCATGTGTTTAACCAAAGTCCACCTCATGCCATGTGTTATATTATTTAAGAAGTAGCAAGGACTCCATCTTATAAATTGTATTATTTCCACTTGGTTAGACAATATGATATTAAACCATGCATGTTTTAGAATTTTAAAGAAAATGGACCTCCTAGAAGCCAATTTCTAACTGAAGATACCAAACCAAACCAACCAGGAATGAATCTATAGTATAACATTTGCAGCCTAGGTTTGGAGGCCAACCAGCAGGGCAGTGTGGCGATTTTTTTTTGTTGTGAAAATACCATTCTCAAATTTTAAAATTATATTTACATCCTTCCACCAAATTCTAAAATTGCAGTTAGGTCCTTTCACCGGTTATTTTTAAAAAATAACCATGTAGTTTCGTATAATCGTGAACAAATCCTCCATCGGTTTTTTCAATCGCGGATTGGTCTTCCCTGCGGTTTTGAAAAAAAAAAACAACAACAGCTCATAGGCAGCCATTTTTTTCAAAAAAAAAACACTATCGAGAAAATCGAAATTGAGTTTTTGCAACAAAAACTTCGGACCAAATTTCATACAGCGCAATATCACACGCCACTCGACCTAGTGAATTACGCGTACCTAGAGAAACATACATGGAGATAATGTACAGAGAGGGGGGGGGGGGGGGGGTTGTGTGTGTTAGAGATTAGCTTGCGCGCACAGAGAGGGCCAGGAATGCAGGAGTAGGAAGGGGACCAAATTAAACGTGCGTACACGTAAAGGCCGGAGGGGGAACCCCAGCGGAGCCTTCGCAAGCCGGCGGGCCGGTGGTTAAAGAGTAACAGAGGTCGGTACGTCGAGCCGGACACCATCACATAATTAAGGAAAGCTAGCTCTAGCTTAGCTTGCCTGACCGCGCGAGCTGTCGGATCCTCCGGCCGGTGGTGCCTGCCTGCCTGCTTGCGTGGGGAGGGAGATCATATCATTCGCACGCGGCTAGCTAGATCGATCGATACACACATGACTAGCTAGCTAGTACTCCGATCCGATCAGCAGCTAGCAGCCGCCGGCGCACCCCATGCGACAAACAGGAGCATCATCAAGCCGCGCCTGCGCGCAAATATCAAGCTGCATGCTTGTCAATGCCGTGTGTACACAGGTGTAAGCACCATGCACGGCTCAAGAAAAGTAGCCAGCCACTGTACCAGGGAGGTATAGATCGAGCGAGTCCATTATTCCCAAGTGGTCGTACTGCCCCAATAGAAAAACATATGAAAGACCAAGGCTAAGGCATCCAGAAGAGCTCGCTCGAGCTATAGCCAAGAACACACGCACGCAAGGTACAGAAAAAAAGAAAAGAAAGAAAGAGGGGGTGCTCGGGGCCGGCTAGAAGGAGCGACCGAGCGAGCGGGGAAGCAGCATGGCCGACCACCACAACCAGCTGGGCAGCATCCCTGACCCGGCTGACGCGCGGCGGCTGGGCGGTGGGGGTGCGGCGGCGGGGGAGGAGATCAAGGAGCAGGACCGGCTTCTGCCCATCGCCAACGTGGGCCGCATCATGAAGCAGATCCTGCCGCCCAACGCCAAGATCTCCAAGGAGGCCAAGGAGACCATGCAGGAGTGCGTCTCCGAGTTCATCAGCTTCGTCACCGGAGAGGCCTCCGACAAGTGCCACAAGGAGAAGCGCAAGACGGTCAACGGCGACGACGTCTGCTGGGCCTTCGGCGCCCTCGGCTTCGACGACTACGTCGACCCCATGCGCAGGTACCTCTACAAGTACCGCGAGCTCGAGGGGGACCGCGCCGCCGCCGCAGCTTCCTCCCGCGGCGGCCCCGAACACACCTCCACCTCTGCTGCCGCCGCCGGCACCAGTACTGGCACCGGTCATTTCATGTTCAATGCCATGGAGAGGAGCGATAACAACAGCGCCAGCAGGGAGTTTTAATTTGGCACGCCTCTTCTTATTGAAGAGCTGGCCTTATTCTATCTTTAGAGATCGAGGTGAGTAAGCTATATATACACATACATATATAGCTGATCTTAATTAGTGGCAGTGGCAGTATTAGGAGTAGCAAGCTAGTAGTACGTAGTAGCAAGAGCAGTGGTTTTGCTTCTAATCTGGGGTGTATTGGTGAGAAGCTGGGCATATCATGGTGGATGCATGGTTGATGAGGTAGGGATTAAAGACCTGCAGGGACTAAAAGGCTAGGATGAAGCGACGGCAGCGACGCGGCGGAGGTCGGAGATGAAATTAATTGGAGTATGTGCATGATCGATTCGATCTAATTTGGTGTCCAAATATTTGTGTAGCATTTTTTTCGCATTAAGACATAGTTCAAGCTCTGTGTTTTCCAAGTTCAGTAATGTTGTGGACATGAAAATTGATGTCTCGGTGCTAGCTTATTAAGGGTATGATGGGGTTAATCGGAACTCTTAGTCGTAGCAAGCCAGCTCGTGCATAAATGGTGAAGAAGTTTACTGAGTTTAATTTTGAATTTTGAGCAATTAGATGCCGGTTTCTAATTCATAAGTGCACACTTTTTGCTCAATTGCTTTACATCTTGTATTGCCTTCATTACCTATAAATAGTGTTGTTAATTTGATCAAACTTAAAACTTCAAAGATGGTCAATGCTTAATATTTTGGGTTTTGATAAGTTTCATCCGGATGTTTTCTTTAATAACCATCATCCAAATTCTGAGCCATTGGATTTGCTTTCAGATCGATGCACCCCCCTGAATTCGAGGTGGGTTAATCCTAATATTTTATTTAGATTTACCTTGTTGTAATTGTATTAGAAAAACGATTATATGCTCCACTAAAGATAAAAGTACTCGATTAGCTTTTGCAGTCAATGAGAGGACGAGTCCGGGTTGTTCGTATCCCATTAGAGGCTGCAAGTATTGTGTAGATGTATACACAATTTAATCTTGATGAAAGGGCATATGGAAGCACCCTATTTGTACAGACTTTTCTGGTCTTTTTATTCACAGAGAAAATTGTCAGATTTCCAGTACTTACAATATGTTGGTGTAGTTATATTCGCCAGTCGATCATGCAGTCTTAAATGTTCATAGGACACAGAAATTGATGCTTCTTAATTACTGACATAATAAATGGCAATGGCATGTTCTATGAAGTGGTTTCTGAGAGTGAGTGCCTACAAGCACTGTATATATATGTCCTTTGTTTGTGCAACATGTGATGCATAAAAAGTACACGATGCATGCATTTCTCTGTTAAAACTTGAATAAAAGTGAGATTGGATTATATATATCCACGATCAGACGAAAGTTTAATACTGACTGGCTTTAAATTTGGTCTTTAATCCTGGAGGCTGGCAGAAAATCTTTTGTAGGTAGGTCCCTGCAGACAATGTTGTTAGGAAAAAAAAAACTGATGCTGCATTTCTGACGCTGCAGGGCCTTTTTCCTTCGCTTTGCTCATTTTATATGGAATATATATGCCACTCATGCTAGCATGCACGGAAGCATGCGTCTAAATCACTAATGCATAACTGTTAGTTTTCCAAAGGAACCTTCGAGCAGGAGTTGACCTCTCAAAGGCGTTATATTTGGTGATTTTTTTTATTAAATAATTTTTTTGA
Source organism: Rhipidocladum racemiflorum (assembly GCA_036346355.1). Classification (NCBI taxonomy): domain Eukaryota; kingdom Viridiplantae; phylum Streptophyta; class Magnoliopsida; order Poales; family Poaceae; genus Rhipidocladum; species Rhipidocladum racemiflorum. Next base: position 54,475,227 of record CM070569.1, read on the forward strand.
AAAATATTTTATTAATAGCCTCATGTCAACTTTATTTCCAATTTTGGTATTTTTGTTCACGCTATCACTCATGGTGTGATATGACAATACTGCCATGCCAATCACCATGGCGAGACGAAATCCTACCACTCCGCCACCAGTGGTGTGGTAGAGTTATATGAACACGCCACCACGAGTGGCATAGCAAGAAGTGTCATTTACCTAGACTTATCCCATGGTGTCACAGTATTATCTTGTCACATGGTTTAAAGTATCATATTTAAAAATAAAGTTGATGAGGGCCAAGTAACAAACACAAATTGAAAAGGGGGTTATTTAATAAAAATATTCTTTTTTGGATTGCTCGCATATATATAATACAATAATAGCACATGTTTTTTTGTTAAAATTATTGAATTTGTGCTTCACAATGATACCCATAAATGTACTATGTATTGTTCAAGCTAGAACTGGCAGAAAATCTCGAAGCTTGTGAGCCTTTCGAACTCGTCTTGTTATGAGCTCGGCTCGTAAAATAAATGAGCCGAGCTAATTCAACTTCATAGCCCGTTATCTTATGAACTAAGCCTGAGTTAATTCACGAGTAGCTCGTTACGGCTCGATAACTAAATATCCACCATTATGATTTTTGATGTAAAAGACTTTTAATTAGCTAAATATTTAAATTAATGTATGTCCATGTACGTAACCATGGTAGTTGGAATATAATTGTTAGGATTGTTATATGCTAGATATAATTAGGTACGATTTCATTTATGTAGTCGTCCTACTGCATATATGTGTTAATGTGTGGTATGTGCTCACGACGTGACTTATAGTTTAGCTCCTGACTAGTTACCCTAGCTCACGTGGCTTAACTCAGTTCATTTTAACTAACATGGCACGAACAGATCGAGCTTTTTATCGATCCGAACTGAGCTGAATTTTCGACTTTGTTAGTTTAACAAGCTGAAACGAGCTAAACCACCATTTTTTTTTACAGAAAAACTAAAAAACGGTATACCGTTGCAACGGTATACCTCTGAAACTCATGAAACTTATAATTTTTTGCACTGAAACTCATGAAACCTAGCACTAAAAACTGATAAAACATGAAACTGATGAAACTAAACACTGAAACTCATGAAACCAACACTGAAACTGACAAGTTTCATAAGTTTCATGGCTATACCGTTGCAACGGTATACCGTTCCCTAGTCACTCTCTTTTTTTTAATAAACTCGAACGAGCCGAAGGGAGCCGGCTGGATAGCCAGCCCAGTTCACGCCAGAGAAGTCAGCACGGATCGGTTGTACCGTCTGTACTAGAGTACTAGCTAGATCGTTTTTGCTGGTACATATATATAACCCTAGACCACTACTAGAGTCTAACACAAATCAACAATGCAGGGAAACTCTTTTTTTTGCTCTTTCCGTAATTTGAGTCAGTACTCAGTACATACATGAGAGCCCTAATTTGGATATTTACAGCATATAAATTTGACAAGTTCTGTCATATGTGTAGCATAATTAAACATATATATGATTTCTGCGGCCACCACAACCATGCATGCAGATATATAATAGATGATTGTATACTTTGTTTTTTCAGGTAGAAAATAGTATGGAGTCTTGTTGGCTTAGCTAGTGTACGTATATTATTGACATGTTTCTATCTGATATATATTTTTGTCAAATAAACTGCGAACTGACGATATGGAACTTAGATAGTAATCTCATATGGCCGCTTTGACTCTCCTATTCGTTTTATAATTTTTTGTTGATCAGTAGTGTGTGTATACAACCAAGCTATCCTTTTTATTGATCATTAAGTACAAAAATGAATGTGATCCTATTGAGTTAATTCGTGAAATTTAATTGAACAGAAGTTTTCTTACATATTGCATCGATCGAAAATGAAGATAGAGAGACGATTAACTACAATATTACAGCCCAATGTTTTGTTGTTAACTAAAAATAATAATTATCTATCGAGAGGTGGTTCTATTCTTTCCTTTTTAAAGTTGTACAAATATTAAAGCATGAATAAATGGTGGATTATGATTACTTACCACTTCACTTGCTTCAAAATTTGTGCAACTTATATTGAGAAGAAAAACATAGAAGCACTGCTTTTATCTATGTAGTATATGTTTGACTTTCTATCTAACCGCCCCCGATATGTTGTGATTAAGTATTTATGTTGTCTAGGTTAAGCTACTACTTAATTATATGGAGTACCAGTAGGCAGTAGCTGAATGATTTAAGTTACTATGTCACTAAACTACCCCTCGATCTTTCTATCGTTCCCTCTCTGTGTTATTGATTCTACTGGTAGCTATCTGATCTTCATACCTACGTACATTTTTATGCTCAGAGAACAATCGTGGAGAAAAGTCTGTAAAAACTCGGGCTTCCTATTTATTTCCATGTGAAATCATTGACCAAAACAATTGTGAAATATGTTCTTGCTAGCCGGGTGGACCCTTGATTGGAGTAATAACTTCTGAAATGACCACGAATAATTGCTAAATTTAATCAGTGCCAACGCTCCAACGTTGTCTTGTCGCACTAACTTACAAAACTGCTGCTGGTCTGTCAAACATTACATACTGCTCTACCATTCCCTCGTCGGATTTCTCATGGGGCAATAATTTGGGAGTCTTCGTGTTTACGTAGAAGTGACCGGTGAGGTAGCATAATCACATTAACACAGAAACATCCCATTGAGACGGTTATGAATAGCATTTGTATTCAACGTAAGGTTAATAGGTCAATATATATATATATTGACACACACACACACATACAAATACATATATATAGAGATATATATATATATATATATATATACATATAAATATATATATATATATATATATATATATATATAGGATAACGGAATGGGATACCATGGTACCTGGGCACCATGATTTTAAATGCGTTAATTCAAGTCAAATTCGGATATATTTTTTAAAACTTTCAGTTTTAGGGTACATACCCATCTATAAGAATTCAAATGAAACACATGCCTTTAAAAAAATATACTCGAATTTGAAGATTTGAATGAATTTAGATTACATACTTTGCTGATTTATATGTATGATCAACACATACCTACAATCAAACTATCATCAAAAAAGGAAACTTTAATTTGAATTTCAGTTCAAACTTGTTTGAACTAGTTAGTAAATTAGTTGAACTCAACATCCTAAAAATTTCAAAAAATTTCGCATACAAATACATATGGAAAATACTCGTTTTCAATCATGGTGCCCAGGCACCTTGGTGTCCCAGGTAATTGTACTATATATATATATATATATGTATGTATGTATATATATATATATATATATGTATGTATGTATGTATGTATGTACATGAGGGTACAGAAGAAAAGCCTATATAAAGCTAACAGTCTCTATACAAGGCAACACTACTACAAAAGGGGTTATACTAGACACCTCATCACTGACTGTTTTTTTTTTATAAAAGGTCGTCTGTGATGAGTATCGAGCACATCACAGATGGTCTTTAACTAAAACCGAGAAGGGCACATCACAAACGGTTTTTAGCTAAAATCATCTATGATGAGGGACACATCACAGACGGTTTTAGCTAAAAACTGTCCATGATGAGAGGAGGCACATCACAGGCGGTTTTTGTATAAAACTGTCTGTAATGAGGGGCACATCACATACAATTTTAGCCAAAACCGTCTGCAATGATAATGAGACATACGCGGCGAGAAATAAAAGACCGCGCCTCCTCAAGACAGACGCAAAGAAAAGCTAGAGATATTTCGAAGAGGAGTGCTTCGCAGCTCATTCGTTGAGGTAAAATCCCCTTGCTTTCCGCTTCATTTCCTTTGCAATCATTGGTATTCTGCTCGATGCTTCGGTTTCGTCGGATTTCCCGGGGAGAAAGCTCCGTTTTGACCCAAGAATCGCCCGAATCCTCTTGGATTTGACCACGATTCAATCCCCCACCGAAATCTCTAGGGTTGAACCCTTGTTTCTTCCTCCAATCCATTTGATTTGCGGTAAAATTTGACTCCTTTCAAAGATTTTTAGGGTTTTTGTTTTTGCATTACGGGGCCCAAAATCCTGCAATAGTTTGGTCTTTTGGGCGCGATATTTTGGGTGATTTGCTCAAATGGGGGATCATATTGCAGTAGATGTTGGGGGGCTCGTGGCGTCCCGGGCCAAGTTTGGTGAGGAGGAAGCGTGTCGCTGATTGGGAAAGTGGAGTGCCGCATTTATGTGCTTTGTCTTGTAGTGGAGATTGGTCCTTCTCTGGCAATCATTTTGATTTACATGATCCTATAATCTTGGCTATGGCTGCTGCTCAACACCGTTTAATGGAAGATGAGTATGACGAATATACTGCAACAAACAACAACGCTGCTGCCTTTTGCTGCTTCATATTTCTGATTGTAAGTCTTGTAGTTTATATTCTACAAAGATGCACTCTTTTATCTTGTATTACTCTAAATTTGGGATCACATAAAGATCAAATTTCATCTATGCAATTGACGACACTTGTCCTTACCTTTTCAACCCAAACAACTCACAAAACTCTTCTTGTTGCTTCTTTCTTATCATAAGGTCAATATATATTTGATTTCTAAAATGGATGATTCGAGTTGTGTCATAATAATATGCTGGTGATGCTTTGTATTGTCTGTTGTTTCAGAGGGCATGGCTAGCATTTCCTGAGGTAAGCCAATATAAATCAAAATTACTAAAAATAAAAAATAAAAAAATCAACATCACAAACGGTTCCAATTTAGAACCGTATGTGATGATACCTCATCACAGACAGTTCTAAATTGGAACCGTCTATGATGTGGGCTCATCACATACGATTCCAATTTGATGACTTTTTTTCACAGATGGTTGGAAAACCGTTTGTGATGACTTATAGTCATCACTGACGGTTTGATACAGACGGTTCACAGAATCGTCTATGGTTTGGTTTGTGAACAATCTATGATGAGTAGGGATGGCAATCGGGTGGGTACCTCTGGATACAACTGTCTTAGACCCAAACTTGAAACCTGAACTTGTGCCACCCACCCGAACCCACTAAGCTTATCGGGTATAAATCTTTGCCCACGCCTAAACCCGATGGGTACCTGATACCCAATGTGTACCCATACCCATCACGGTTGTGCTCATGGCTTATTCAATAATGGGCTCAAATAATTCCTCTATTATCTTAATTTAACGATAAACATATAGTTAAATGCCACTATAAAAATAGAAGTTCAAGTAATAAAATGATGTTCATATTTTATTTCTAAAAACTAGTGAATGACTGAGGGTTAGCGTTTTATTTTCTTTAATTTATATATTATAAAATTGGACCCACATGTCATAGGATACCCATCGGGTACCCATGGGTACAAATTGGCACCCATAACCATCCCATGGTATATCGGGTACCCAAACCCAAAAACCCATAGGTATAAAATGCTACACATTCCCGTCCTTATCGGATCGGGTACCCAAACCTATGGGTAAAACTGCCATCCCTATTGATGAGTATTTGTGTAGTAGTGCAACTAGCAATTTCTTATATAAGGTAACTAGGATACTATCTAACACCCCCCCCCCAAACTTATGGTGGATCTACAACACTGAGTTTGAAGAGGTAAAAGTTATGATGAGCTCTAATTTGTCTTCGTGAAGAAATATGCCAACTGAAGCTCTTAAGGCACATACTGATGGGCCACAACGTGATCCTGTACCTGTGACCGCATATAAGAAGCATCAACACCGATATGCTTGGTTAGCTCATGCTTCACTGGATCTCGAGCAATGCTAATAGCACCTATACTGTTGGATAAAAGAGAAGTTGGTGTAGAAATAAAAACACTAAAATCCTCAAGTAACCATCATAGTCAGGTAACCTCTGCTGTCAAAAAAGCCATAGCCTGCAATTCAGCCTTAGCACCCGAGCGAGAAACTGCTGTTTGCTTTTTTAGTCTTCCAAGTAATGATATAACCACCATGAAAAACACAGTAAGTAGAAAGAGTTCAACGATTAGAGTGATCACTAGCCCAGGTAGCATCAGAGTATGCTTGAAGCTGTAAATGGCTAGAGAATGGAAAGAAAAAATGAGGAGAGATAGTTTCACGAAGATATCGTAGAACACGAAGAAGATGACTATAGTGGAGCTTAGTGGGAGCATAAACGAATTGACTCAAGATATGAACTGGATACGAAATGTCAGGATGAGTGATACCAAGGTAAACAAGACTCCCAACAAGATGATGATAGCGGGTAGGATCCTCAAGAGGTTCACCATCAGTAGATTGAAGGTGAACATTGAGCTTCATGGGAGTCTCAGCTGTTGCTGATTAGTAAGAGAAGCATTATCAAGAAGATCTTAGATATACTTGTCTTGGGAGAGGAAGAAGCCCTTAGATGTAGAAGAAACCTCAATTCTAAGAAAGTAGCGAAGGGAACCTAGATCGAAGATGAGAAACTGCTCACTGAGATGAGCTTTTACAAAGGCGATATACTGAGAATTATCTTCAGTAATGATCATGTCATCAACATATAGAAGGAGAAGAGTCCGACAATGAGGCAGAGTGTGAACAAAGAGCGCAAGATCAAGAGCACTAGCAGAAAAACCAGCCGTAGTGATCACAGAAGAAAAACGCTCAAACCAAACACGAGAGGCTTGCTTAAGCCTATAGAGTGACACCCTTAAGAACAGAATAGCCCAGTGGTGACTGCATATAGATCTTCTCATGCAGCTCACCATTAAGAAAGGAATTCTTGACATCAAGCTGAGAGATAGACTACTCATGAACAGATGTCACAATAAGTAGAGTGTGAACAGTAGGCATGTGAGCCACAGGTGCAAAAATCTCATCATAACGACGACCATGCTCCTGCTGAAAATCATGGGCCATAAGATGAGCACTGTAGCACTCAAGAGAACCATTAGAGCGAGTTTTAATTTTATAGACCTACTTGCATGTAATGGGACGGACATGTGGAGGAAGAGGTACAAGATCCCATGTGCTAGTGCGCTCAACGGTAGCAAGCTACTTTTCCATCGCATGTTGCCATTCCTGATGAATAACATCATCATGATAAGAAGTTGGCTCGGTCGGAACTGCACCAGCAAAGCCAAGACGCTCGGGAGGTTGAATAAACTGTCGATCGTGAAGAGAATAGCAAGGAGACACTGAAGAAGGTGACTCAGCAGGAGAATAAGATGGCACATCAGAAGAATCCTCAACTTGTAGACGACGAGGGTAGTATAGAGGATAAAAAGGAACAATATCTGGAGAAACCTCTGGAGGAGAGATCGATGGTGAAGAAGACGATGAAAGAGATGCCAATTGTGATAGGAAAAGTGACAACTGGAGTATCAGGAAAAGTCAAGAAAGAAAGTAGCTTGACAAGAGATGCTGGAGTGGAAGAAGAACGAGGGTAGAAGGGAGAAGTCTCATCAAAAGTAACATCCTGTGAGATCCACATCCGTCGGCCAACAGGATCCCAACAACGATATCCCTTATGCTCATCACTATATCCCAGAAAAATTGCACTCAATAGACTGAGCAGTCAGCTTGGTGCATTCACGAGGTGAAGGAAGAACATAGCACACACACACACACACACACTCAAAAAGATCAAGTCTAGAATAATCGGGAGGCGTGGCACAAAGATGCTCCACTGGAATCCCACTCCGAAGAGTTGAAGAAGACTGGATCTTAATCAAGTAGGTGGGAGTGGAAACATCCTTATCCCAAAAGTAAGGTGGAACAGTGGAAGCAAACATAAGAGCACGAGCTGTCTCAAGAAGATGATGATGCTTGCACTCAGCCATACCATTCTGAGCATGAGCACCAGGACAAGAAAACTAAGAGAGACTACCCTGCGTAGCAAGAAAAGCTCGAAGGGCTCCCAATAGATACTCCCCTGCTAAGTCGGCATGAAGAACACGAATGGAAGAATCAAACTGAGTATGAATCATAGTGGCAAAATTCGTATAGATGGATAAAACTTCACTAAGAAAAGACATAAAATATATCCAGAGATGGCGAGAGAAATTATCTATAAAAAGAACATAATATTTATGACCCTCTTTTGAAATAAAAGAAACCGGACCCCAAACACCAGAATGAACAAGATCAAAGGGGCACAGACTCACCGGAAGGATAGGGGAGTTGTAGCTATTTACCAAGCTTACAACCCATACACTCTAAAGAGACATCACCATACAAAGATCCTAAAAGGTCACGATGAACTAAAGAAGACAGACGGGAAACACAAAGATGTCCCAAATGGTGATACAACTGAGCAAAGGACCAGCTAGAACTTGTAACGGTTGCTGAAGCAGTGGAGAAAACAGAGAGACTGGCAGTGGCAGCGGAAGGAAGACGAAGCCAGTAAAGCTCCTAATGACGCTGAGAATCACGGCGGTGAGGGCCAGTCCCAGCTAGAGACCCTGTTTGGTGATCCTGAACACAACAAGAGTCATAATCAAGGATAACACGATAGCCATGATCAGTGAGCTCACTACTACAGGAATGTACATTAGAATCGGTTCTTTTTTGCCATCACAATTGGTTTTGGTGGCGATAGAAAATCAAACGACAGTGATGAGGAGGCACTATCACAATCAGTTTTCGCCCGATAGTGATAATAGGGTTATCACAATTAGTTCTATCTCAGAACCCATTGTGATGACTATATTATCATAATCGGTTCTAGCTCAAAACCGATTGTAATAATATGTTATCACAATCGGTTCTAATTTAGAACCGATTGTGATGACCATATTATCACAATCTCAATACTTGACAGGCCAATAACTATATAAATAGACAAAAAGCTACTGCTCATGACTCATTTTTGCTTTCCTTAAATGATCATAATCCTAGTAATATTGCTCATGCAAAATAAAACATCAGGAACTAAACCAAAAGCATGTTATCTTAGTTTCTGACTTTTGATCTAAATAAGTGGGCTCTAAGTCAAATGCTATAGCAAGATAATGCTAGAAGTCAATGTCTAAATAAAGATATGAAGGAGAACAACATTGTAGGACAATTGGCAGCAAGCCAACATTCACAGAGTAGTTACATGGTCTACAGGGAAGACGGCCATCGTAGCTCCATATCCTGGTGACATATTTGCGATTGTGGTTCTGTCAAGAACATGTGCATCAAAAGCATCAAACCTGATAAAGATCATGCACTAACACAAGATAATAGTCCTCAACCCAAAAGTAAGGAGAGAAAAAACATCCTCGTATGGTGAAACCGTAACAGAAGTATAGAACCGCAAAATAAACCAGAGGGAAAAGCAAACCTTGTAGTACTTTATAGACCAACCAATTGCATTTCCTCCTAGATTCTCTTTGAACGCTTCATACTCTGGCATTGAGTAAAATGATAGAACATAAACGGTCATAACAAACGAATTATCTTAGTTTGAAAAACAGTTCCATCAAATTATTGCCAAAATGAATGCAGCATGAACTTTCATCATGATCTTCAGAAAGAATGCACCGTGTATACTATGATGGGTAGAAGATCCTCGATTCATTGCTGAAAAGACAATTGTTTAGTTAGAAAGAAAAATCAAAATCCTAGTTCGCAGTACACCATATTGAACATAATTTTAGGGAGAAGCTTATCATTTCGAATAGCTTGTTTGTCCTAAATGAACAGCTTGCGGTTTGAACATACAAGCAATATAACAATTTTATCATAGTCCTTTTCTTTCTATAAATGATTGCGAGCATACCGACCTTCTGAAAATAAAAAGGAGATGAATCCTTGTAACACCCCAAAATTTTTGCTTTTCTTAAATTCATGTGTGATTTGGCACTCTGGTGAATTTTTGGAATTTTCTGGAATTTATTTGGATTTATTTGGAATTTATTTGAATTTATTCCATTTTGAAATAATTAAAGAATTTAATTTTGCAAATAAAATTTTGTTGGAAATATTTTATTTGAGTCCAAAATGATCCAAAGTATTTTCCAGAATTTTTCTGGAATTTTTCTGAGTCATTTGCTATTTTTAAATGAATTAAATGAATTACTGGGAATTATTTTAATTATTAAATCGCTGGAAAATGCGAGTGGGTTTGTACTGTTCATCCGACCGAGCCCGAGTCAGACTCGAGTTCGAGTCCGACCCGAACCCGACCCGAGCCAGTTGACTCAACCGAACCCGTTCAACCCCAATCGATCCCAACCGTTGGATCCAGATCCAACGGTCAGGATCATTCCGCGCGTGACAACGGCAGCGCCCGAGCCATCCCCGCCGTCGATCGCGCCACGTGGACGGCCGCGATTTCGTCGTCTCCGCCGGATCCGAGCCGGAGTTCTCCGCCGCCGTCACCGTGTCAACCTCGGTTTCCGCGCTCTACACGGAAGCCGAGGCCCCCTTTAAATACGCCGCCACCGCCATCGGGAAGCGCACAACCGTACGCACCCGAGCCCCCTTCTCACCTCGCCTGAGCCGCCGCCGTCGTCCCGCAATTGCTCGCCGGAGTAGAGGAAGTCTTCCGCCGCGGTTTTTCGTTGATCTCCGCCGCCTCCGCCGTTCTCCGACGCCACCAAGCCCAGAACTGAGATCGCCGTGTCGCGCCGCGCCTGGGAGTGCCAGCCTTCACGCCGGAGTTGCACGGAACGCCGCGACGGAGGTCGTCGTCTTAAATCTCGATCAAGCCAACGCCGCCGCGCCGCCATCAGCCCTCGCGAACTCGGACAGCCGTCCGATCAAGATCTGACCGTCACGGTGAGATCACGTTTAGATCCTCGGATCTAATCCCAGCCGTTGGATCTAGATCCAACGGTCCAGATTGGCCACGTTCACCCCAGAACGTGCGTCACCCGATCCAATCTGGGCCGTTGATTTTCGAATCAACGGCCGAGATTGTGCCACGCGTCGGGAAGCTTGACCGCCAGATCGGCTACCGTAGCGTGAGACGCCGACACGGCAGTGGGCCAGCGGCGTCGTGAGCCGGAACCGCACCATGACGTCATCGCCGACGTCACGGTGAAACCGCTTGTCGGCCAACTGCCCAGCCGGTGTCTTGGCGTCGGCAATGACGTCATCTCAGGCCCGCTGTCGGCGGCCGTGAGCCATGGATCGAGTCCACGGTGGACCGAGCCAAACCGTGGACCACGCCCATGGACCGGCCGACGCCACCGCCCAATCGAGGCTGCCACGTGTCTAGGCTGGCGCAATAATTAATTTCCGAAAAGAAAATGATTTATTAATTCGAATAATGATTTGATTTTGTTCCAAATTTCAAACGCTTATAACTTTTATGCTTCAACTCCGATTTGAGTGATTCAAATTTCTAAATTTGTATAAAATTCAGATCTACTCAAATATGAATTTTATTTAATTTTTGGACTAAAGTTTTTCTCTGTAATATTATTTAATTGATTATTTAAACTTTAATAAATCATAACTTTTGCATTTTAACTCCGATTTGAACGATTCCAGTTCCTAAAAATCCAGAAAATTATGTTCTCTCTGTTTATGGATTTTATTTGGAGTTTTGGGATGTTTTTGCCTATTGTTTATTTGTGTATTGCTATTTGCACGCTTTACGAGTAGACGTTGAAGTGCCTAAGGATTCAAGGAGAAGTGTTGACTCAGGATCCAACTCAAGACCAAGAACAAGTACTCTTTGAAGGCAAGTTGTGCTTTGACCATGTTGATCCTATTTCGAAATCTATTTTGATTTAAACTATTGCATGCTAGTTCAATTAGAAAAATACTTGGTTTAAACATGGGGGTTAGATAAGTACCAATTTCTTTGTATGACACCTTGATTACTTAAGTATGTGCCATGACCCTTTGTCACCCTAGTTGTGGATTACTAGTTGGACATTATTAAATTGCCAACCTGGGTTTAGACCGTTGTAGTATACTGCTTAGACCTGCTACGTGCTCATAACATGATTTTGGACAATCAAATGTTAATATTGACTTAATGATATATTGAACCTGTTTTGGAAAAGTATCATGTGATGTTGATGGCACGTGGTGCATGGTAATCAAGCGGGGTTTGATAAACGATTTCGGCCGGGGCATGTGGCAAGAGTAATCAGGTGGGCCGATTGTGGCGTTGGGAATGTTGATTTGGTTCTTCGGGTAGTCTTGCCCTGGTCACCCTAAGGACTTAAACCTTGCAAGCCTTTGAACTGGGTCTAACGTGCAACCACATGTCCGGAATGGGACGGACCTAGTTGACTAAGTTGCTAATAACGCACTGTGGGACCTCGGGAGGTCAACTACACCCTTTGTGTAAGTTGTACGGGGAGCGTCTGGCCGAGGCCAGTACCCATCTAACGGTTGATTGGCCTAGACTTCGCCTTAGCGAAGGGAAGGGTTAGTCCGCAATAACCGGGTAGGACCACTTCAATAGTTAGACGATTCCGAAAGACTTTTTTACTAAAACACACCTTAGTGGTGTTTGACTGTATCTTGTGGGTAAAGTGCATAACCTCTGCAGAGTTTAGAATCTATTCGAATAGCCGTGTCCGCGGTATTGGACATCGCTCGGGAATTACAGTCAAGGGTTAGATTTTCTCAAAAATAACTGGGATTTGGAAAGTTGGGTTGGTTTAATAATGAAGATGATAGAAATGTGGTTTAGGATGGGGAAAATGTTTATTAAATTTCCTGAAAAGTTATTTACGCTTTACTTATTTCTACTGCTTTCGAATCTACTTATATTACTTTTCAAATGTCAAGCATCGCAAATATACCTTGAGCTATTCCTTTGTACCAAGCCATGCATTTAGTATATTAGCTCATTCTGCATGCATGACTTGTCGAGTACCAAGTACTCACCCTTGCCTCAACACAACACCGCTTGAAGAGGAGACTACGCCCGACCGGAGGAGGAATTCCAAGAGGATCCGTCTACTTAGGGATGCGAGCCCGATCGATTGCCTGTGGTATCTTTGGATGGCGCCACGAAGTTATTTGATTTTCCGCTGCTATTCTTTTTCTCTGAATAAGTTTCGCCTTGCGAGGCATATATTTGTAACTTGGCCATAAGGTCGAGTAACCACTTTGGTTATTTAAATAAAGTACTTTGATAATATCGAATGGTATGATTGTGATATTTACCAATGTTAAGACTGTGTGCACTAGCGCGTTCCTGGACTAGTGCTGAATACACAGAGGGTCCGGATTTGCAAATTCGGGGTCCCGACAATCCTGATGCTCTGCTTTCCTCCTGTGTAGAAGAATTGAAAGGGAACTTCAGATTAAAACTAATACATATCGAGAGATATGGCACATTTCCATTAACCTAATGCAAACAGATCTAAAATAAGTGCTGAGTATTGGTTTTAATACTGCCCCTATAAAAAAGAAAGGGGGAAAACTATGTTGTTGTTACAAAAGCATAAGAAAATTTGCAGCTACGAAACACTAATATTTACATACTACAACTAAATGCAAGTGTTGTTGTAAACAGTAGTGACTTGTCATTGCAAAACACAGGGAGGAAATACAGCTGGCCTATTGAAAACTTGGTGGTCGTACATAACACATGGACAACTATTATTGTGATTTAGTAAGAAGGAGATCCAAACACAATCGGTCAAGAAACACAAAGAACAGGGAATGTAAACTGATTAACAAAAATGGGTGCATATACCTCTTGGTAGAATAGCTAGAATTGTTTTTTTCATTCTGCCAATATTTTTCATTCCTAGCTTCGTCTGGATCAACTGCCCTTGCCAACAAAGGCTTCCTAGTTCCCAGAGGGCAAACAAGCAGAGCACCCCTCGATAATTTTGCTCCCAGCCTCTTGTAGTTCAGTGAACCATGCTGGCAGCTCACTATCTATATTAGGAAGTTGTCACATTGTACAAAAGGTTTATGAGTCTTGTCTGTATATTCTGTTAACTGTAGTATCAACATTAGTTGAAACCAATACAATTCCTAGAATCAACAAACGTCAGCCCTCAACACTTACTACAGAATTCATATATAGAAACAACAATTATTAACTAACCATGATAACCATCCTTGTCAACCCCATGATAACCAAGTGGATAATATTGCAGCACCTCCTGTAGCTAACAAAATTCAAAATCGTTCAGTGAGCATAAGTAGATGACACCAATATGAGCCAGTTTCATTTGATATTATCCTAAGCATCATATGGTAATCATCATACCTATAGTGCAATAGGCCTCTGGGAAATAAAATCTCCTAGAACATGATTCCAAACATCAATTGGCACAGAACAGAATCGATTAATGAATTAGAGAAAGAATTGCGTCCATGGTAGACAACAGGAAAAAATGGACAGCAAAATAGCTGGTACAAGTTTCTTGCATTGCAATAAGCTTTAATTCAATCTAAGCATACCCAACATTCATGGCAAATACAAGTTGAGTTAGAATACAATGCAAAAAGGCATGCACCCAACAATTGGTACACTAGCTACATGGCAAAGCAGGATATATTCAACATGTACTCATTATCTGTTGAACCCCAAAGCCAAAGAATGAAGGAGTAAAAACATGCTGAATCGGTACAGAATCTGGGGAGGGGAGGGGGATTGAGTGATCCAAGGAGATCCAAGCACATAGGAATCAGTCATTAAAAGTGAAGGGAAGGGAGGACCTTGAGTAGGTCAATTCATCATGCAGCTATGCAGAGGTCCTCCTCTAGGGGGAAGATGTGGTCCTGGAGGCAGTGGCGATAGTCCTTGGAAGCGAGCATCTGGAGGCGGAGGGAGTGATCAGAGACGGCGAGGCCGAGCGAGCTCTAGATGGAGTCGCGCACGTAGCCCATGGCGCCCTTAGGAAGCGCGAGGTCCTTATCATCCTAGCGCACGACCATGGATCCTAGTGTGGGGAGGAGGACGAGGCGGCAGCGTGGGGAGGAGGAGTCAGCGGGGATGCGTGGGGAGGAGGCTAGAGGGGGCGACATCAGGAGGAGGAGGCAGCAGGGCGGCGTTGGGAGGAGGAGCCTGGAGGCGGCGGCATCGGAAGGAGGAGGCAGCGGGGCGGCGTGGGGAGGAGGTCGGAGGCGGCGGTGTCAGGAGGAGGAGGCAGCAAGGCGCATGGGGAGGAGGACACCGGAGGCATCAACATTGGGAGGAGAGGAGGCAAGGAGGCGTCGGGAGGAGAAGGGAAGAATGGAGTCAAGACGTAGTTAGTGAAGTCAAGAACTAGTTTACATCGTAAAGACCGAATGACCGAAATATCAGTGTTAGTTCTAGATAAAGAACTGATTCTAATAACCTATTATCAGTGTCGGTTCTAGATTAAGAACTGATTCTAATAACATCATATCATTGTCGGTTCCTTATAAAGAACCGATTCTAATGACCGTACTATCAGTGTCAATTATGGATAAAGAACCGATTCTAATAACATCAGATGAAGCGATAGTGATGTACCATTCTATACTAGTGGCTGGCCAGTGAATATGAGCTACATTGTTTATTTAGGAATATGAGAAACAACATGAACATGAAAAGAGAAAGACAAAAGAGTGCTTTGTCCTGCAACAGAAAGAAAAGTATCATCTGCGGTCTACATAGTGATAGGAGCAGCAAGAGGACTAATGGAATGGAGACTCGTGGAATCAGATTTCATATGAAAAGAAGCTCCAGAGTCAAGAATCCATGGTGTGATACCCGATGAGGAAGGTGGTCTCTCACTGGAAGACTGAGTAGCAGAACCTGTCAGTGTAGAGGCAACCATGCGACATAGTTGCATAAGAATTTCCTGAGTGGAATAAGAACTAATAGAGGTCCACTAAGGGGAGGCGCCCGAGAGTCCAGTGCCCTTAGAAGAGCGTCCACCTCGACAAGGAAGATCCTTCTTCCGGTAGCAGAACTGCTCCATATATCCGTTCTTGTCGCAGTAGGTGTAGTGAAGGCCTCCATCCCCAGTAGCCGAAACTGGAGTAAGCACCATAACTAAAGAGTAGAATAAGGTGCCGCTAAGACTGAAGGAGACACTAGTAGACCCGTACCACGAAGGCGAGTCTCCTCAGAATGAATAACCGCAAGGGCCTCTAACAAGGTCACACGAGGATGATGAGCAAGCAGCTAGGCACGAATCTGCTCAAATTCAGCCTGAAGACGTGTTAGAAAGTCATAGATGTGTCGAAGTTCCAAATGAGAGTGCTGACGCTAACAGCACTGGCAAGTGCGGCAAACCACCAGTCCTAAAGAATCAAGCTAACACCACACCGAGGACAACTATGCATAGAACTCACCCACCATAGTATCACCCTGCTGCAACGACTGCTCCTGTTGCACAACAGCAAGGTACAAAGAGTCACCAGCAGGCTCATGCAATCGCGAAGATGTGCCCACATCAACTGTGCTGAAGATAAAGCGGCAATATCACCAGTGAGATATACCTCCATGCTAGCAACCAAAATAACAAACGCATGAGCATCTTCATAAATCTATGTCTTGTAACCAGTAAACTGAGTCTAACAAGACTCCACAACATCAGCATAATCATCATACGCCATCTGTCGAGTAGCATCATCGGCCTCCTTAGAAATAACAGGTGTGGCAGGGGAGTAGGACGAGGCGAGCAAGATAGCTCGCCGGAAAGAAACTCCCAAAGACGCTGACCACACAAGTAAAGAACCTAGTCCCGATAATTAAGACCATCAAAGATGATCGGGCAGCGGGGAACAGAGGTAGTGCCCGAAGAAGAGCCTGAAGATCTGACATTTTTTTAGTCCTAGGAGGGCTGGAGCCGACCAAAAGCCAAAGTCAGGCTAATCGAGTTGGAAGCTAGAGCCGACCAAACCGACCAAAAGCCGAAGCTAAGAACACACGGGATTAAATAGAACTCCCAATAGGATTCAAATCCGATTGGGCTTCATCCACGCACACGGGAGCAATGTCGCGTCTGGGAGATTGACCAAGCGACCAGCCGAGATCTTGGGCGGAGCAGCAGAGTAGCGGAGCTGAGCGAGGAGACGGCTAGTCAAGCGACGGACGGCAATGCCGGTCCTTGGTGCGGTGAAGAGGTGTCGGCGGTGGCCTCAAGGAGGAAGCCTCGGCGTCATTGACCCACGCGGCAATGGAGGGAAGGCTCGATCCTAACGGTAGTACGGCCGAGGTGGTGAACGTCGGGCGGTCTCCGGGTGGGCGAGAGCCAGCGTTGGGTTCGGCGGTCGTCGTCAGCTGGTGTCGGCCGAGGTGGCCAACAGAGGCGACGTATGGCGTCGGGCGGTGGTCTGGGAGCGGTGGGGCTTCTGGTCTCTACGGCTTATAAGTGATGGCGAGGGCGGCAGACGAGTAGGATAAACCAGCGAAGAAAAGCCGGAGGACAGGTCGGGAAAGCGCAAGTGCAACGCCTAGTAAGAAAACCCTAACCCTAGCCTTGCTTTGATACCATGTTATGAATAGGACTTGTATTCAATATGAGACCAATGGACTAGTATATATACATGTACATGAGGGTATAGAAGGAAAACCTATATAAGACAATATCCGTACACAAGACACTATCTAAGAGACAACGGCACAATGCGCAGCACAAATGACATATGGTTCATCCAATTCTCAGCAATATACCACATTTTACCGCTGCATGATCATGGAGTATGTTGAAGGCCTCTTAATTCATCGGAACATGTTACTTTATTGTATATAACTAGGAAAGTGAGCGCGGCGGCACGCTGCGCACGCGAACGGGCGAAATTTTTTTTGCTGTTATTTCGGAGAAAAACGGAACACGAAAACTTTTTTTCCCGGGAAAAACAAGGAAAAATGAACCACGAAAGCATTTTTTTGGGGGCGAAACGGAAAAGTTTTTTTTTGGAGGGAAAACGAAGAACGAAAACATTTTTTTCCCGTAGAAAACGAGTAAAAACGGGCCTCGAAAACATTTTTCACGGAAAAATGACGGACGAAATACAAATTCCCAATTCGTTTTTTGAAAAACGGGGGACGAAAACATTTTTCGTATGCTCGGAGGAAAACGGATCACGAAAACACTTTTCGGGCAAAGCGGAGGATTTCTCCGAGCAAAACGGAGAAAGTTTTTTTTTTTTGCAGCGAACCGGCAACGAAAACATTTTTTCCATGCTCCGGAGGAAAAACGGATCACGAACGGGGGACGAAAACATTTTTCGTATGCTCCGGAGGAAAAACGGATCACGAAAACATTTTTCGCGGGCAAAACGGAGGATTTTTCCGAGCAAAACGGAGAAAGTTTTTTTTTTTTTGCGAAAACGGGCAACGAAAACATTTTTCCATGCTCGGAGGAAAAAGCGGATCACGAGCGGGGGCGAAAACATTTTTCGTATGCTCCGGAGGAAAAACGGATCACGAAAACATTTTTCGCGGGCAAAACGGAGGATTTTTCCGAGCAAAACGGAGAAAGTTTTTTTTTTTGCGAAAACGGGCAACGAAAACATTTTTTCCATGCTCCGGAGGAAAAACGGATCACGAAAACATTTTTTTCGGGCAAAACGGAGCAAGGACCCAAACGTAGAGTGCAGGGACCTATTTGTTATAATTTTGGACCCATTCCCTATTTTGAAAAATAAGAAAAGGGCTCGTTCGTTATTCGCATTTATTGGAGGGTCTCTCTGCAAAATACCGGACGAGGGACCTAAACGCGAACCGGTAAAATTTATTTTTCTCTCACAGAAAATTACCCAGGGACCTCTACGTAATTTCGAAGAAATTGAGGACCTTTTCGCGAAATTAGGAGAGAGAAGGGGGAGGACGCGTGGGGGGCCTCTGCGTGCGGCAATCCTCCCGGAAGTAATGGAGGTATAATAAAATAATATGCAAATGCAAGTAAATTAAACTATTCAAGGATGGTTCCATCCAATGGGGGAGCATCCTCGGAAACGCAAGAACAGCAGCAGCGGTAGGAGCAGAGCCGTCCTGGGGAACAGTAAGATCGGCAGCAGCAGAGACATCAAAAGCTGAACTATCCCCAATTGGCTAGCTAATGATGTAGCATCACGTTTGTCAGCGTATTAAACGCTGGGGTACCCACGCAGCCGCATTGAGTACTCACGCCCAGAGGATGTGTGGCTCAGCCACCTCTGGCGACCAAAGAAAGGTGCTCGCCAAGAGGACAGTGTGATGCTCAGCCACCCGAGGCGATCAAGGTGCTCGCTAAGAGGACAGTGGCGCTCAGCCACTCTCGAGGTGATCGGGCCTCTCCAAGAGGACAGTGTGGCTCAGCCACTCCTCGAGGCGACCCAAGGTGCTTGCCTGTGACAAAATGTGCCACTCCGAGGCGATAACACAACAAGGTGCTCGCCCAGAGGATTGTGTGGCTCAGCCACTCCTCCCCGATCAAACAGGTGCTCGCTTCAGGATGTATGCGTTTCAAAGCCACTCCTCAGTGGCGACCAGCAAAGGTGCTCGCCTGTGGGACAGGGCGCTCGTGCCACTCCGGGCGTAGTTCCCAAGAATCAACCCCGTAACTGCAGGCTACAGGCGAAGGGTCAAGGATATTTAATGCGAGACGGCGCATTAATTGGTCAGGATATGTAGGCAAGGTATGGCTGCCTTCCCAGCGCCAGACACGATGGTGGCCCCGACCGACATCCCTCTCTCTCTCTGGCAGCCTCGGCAGGGGTGACAGACAAAGGGACCCAAGGCGGTCTAAGTCAAGCTAGGACACATTAAATGTGATGTAAGAGAGTGACGGGTGCATTAAATGCACCAGAGACAGGTCGACGCTTGTTTTACGCAAGCTAGGTAGCCCCATGCGCCTGCACCACCGAGTATAAAAGTGGAGCTAGGGGTGCATGGGAGAAAGGTTGTTGATCCCGGGTTGGCGTAACTGGGAAGGTCGCCTTCCCCACTTTGTAAGAACCTTGAACTCGTAAGAATCCACCAAGCAGACTAGGTCATTACTCCTTGAGGGCCCTAACCTCGGGTAAAACTCGACTGCCTTCTTGCTTGCTCCCAACACCCTGCTTCTTCCTATCCTGGAGCGGCTGCCACAAAAGCCCCAAACTGAACCTCTCAAGCACCTTGCTTCTGGTGCCTCAAGTGGCCAAGAAGTCACAGCTGGCGCCGCCAGGGGGCTTAGTGGTTAGATCGCTCCTTTCTTCCATTCCTTGAGGAGTTTGTAAGAATCCAAGATCATCCTAAGATGGCGAATCTCATCGCCAACAGAGCGCCTCCCCGAGGAAAGCAGCCAAGCCATCTCGCCCCTCCCTAAGGGAGTCGGGTCACCGGTCCTTCTCAGGCGGGAGGGGCGCGAAGTCGATCCAAGTCCTGAGTTCACCTGGCCCAATGGCTGGCTGTCGCTGGGGGGAAGATACCCCCAATGCAAAGCCTTCATGCGGCCCGGCTGCTCCCGGATCATCCTCCTGGCCCAACTGACGGCGACATCACCCACCCCACCTCCAGGACATTGCCCGCCTAGTGGACTCAAATTTCAAAGAAAGAGGTTGTCAGTGGCAATTCACCGGCTTCCCGGCCCTCCGCCAAGGAGTTCGTGATGGTGGATGCACAAGCTTCCAAATGCTTATGCACTTCTCCCGCCGCAGAGCCAGGATAAAGGGAAGGGAGTATCGGCCGCAGCCCTCCTCGCAAGGGGACGGCACAAGCTTCCAGATCTTCCCGCTGCACTCCCATGCCGGGAGGAGAACCAAGCTGGGATCTAAGGGCACGCCAATGAGGGGCGGCTCACGGGGCGACGATTATCCGCTAAGTTCTTCTGAGGCGCTATCCGCAACAACGCGCCAACCCTCGGCCTGCCGGCCACTAAGGGGCTTCCTTCCGACTGGGAGAGTGTAGACTCACACTCCTCGACCCCATCTCAAGGTCGTGAGCCGTGGGCTTACACTACTCCCCATATAATGCTGGGTGCTGCGCTTCCCTCCGCTCACGCCTAATCGGGCGCGGGCTGAGAGATTTCGCCCCGCGCCATCGAGAAGTATGACGGCATTCACCAACTCCCCAAGAATTCTCAGATTTACACGACGGCAGCGTGGTCACGGGGGTCGATAGAGTTATGGCCAACTACTTCCCGATGTCGCCGACAGTTCGCCCGCCCTCGGTCGAACCTTCCTGGTTCAGACACTGGAGGAATCAGGCGACATTTTTTGTCGCTAACTTTCAGGTGGCTCCTACGCCAACCGGTGTGGAGGACTTCGACTTCCACGCTTTGGAGCATGGCGAGGAGTCCTCGAGGGGGTTTATTCTGGCGAGCTTAGCCATTGCTTCAACACGATCCCCTCTGGATTCTCCGGGAAAGCACTGCTATTATTATGGCTCCTGAGGGGGTTAGGGATCAGAAGATGCGGGAGAAGATGGCTACCCGCTACCACTTCCGAGCTCTTCTCTCTGGCTCACAAGTGTGCCGAGAGCGTGACTCGGAAGGAGTGCAGCGAGGCCCTCAAACCACAGCGGAGGCCGGAGGCGTCGAAGTCCTCCGGCCGTAAAAGAAGAAGAAGCGCCAAAGGAGGCCGTCGCGAAGGTTTGGTGGCGATCCGAGTAAGCCAAGCCTCGGCCACGCGGCGATCGAGGAAGCGAAGAAGAGATCGCCGGGGACGGCGAGACAATGAGGGACGCCGTTCTCCCGCCGTGAAGGCGATAGGGCAAGCCATACTGCCCATCCACCGCGCAAATGAGGCGCGACCTGGAAGATTGCCAGGTTGTGTCAAGTTGAAAAGCGGCTCAAGAAAGCGCGCGCGAAAGGATCGCGAAGATGATGGCAGCGAAGATGACACCCGGCTTTCCAACAAGCGAGCACCGATGGCATATACATTCATGGGGTTCGACCACCTACTCTTCCAACTCGCCGGTACAAGCGGCGAGGCAGGTGTGTGCCACCATGCGAGCACGGACGAGTCAGCTTTGAAGTGGTCGGATCAATCGATCACTTTTCGGTCAGGCCGACCACGCCAAACACTCAGGCCCAAACCATCTCGGTCGTGGTAGCCCCTCTGATCAGGAATCGAAGCTTGGCGAGTACTGCGTTGATGGAGGAAGTGCCATCAACTGCTTGTCGATCAGGCGTATCAAGCACTCCAAATACCTTATGAAGAAGCTAGCGCTATAGCTTTTTTTATGGAATTGCCGGGATGGGCCTAATGCCCACAGGACAAGTCCAGCTGCCGTCACGTTGAGCGTTGAAAACTTCGGGCGGAACTCATCAACCGAGGTCGCAGGCTTCGACCTCCCTTACAATGCCTGCCAGCCGGCGCTAGTCAAATTCATGGCGATTCATCATGCTTATTTGATGAAGATCCTGGGCGAAGGGCCCAATTGTGGTAAGGTGGACAAGCTCGAAGCCTTGCGCCTCGGTAAGCAAGTGCAAGACCCATTGAGCACTTTGTTAAGCGCGTGGCACGAAGACCCCTCAAAGCGCTCCGGCCAAGGCCGCGCTTCACCCGATCCCTTGGGTGAGGTGAAGGTAGTCCCGTGGGTGAGAGAGCACGCAAGGCCGTGAGAATCGGCGCTGATCTCGGCGCCAAATAGGAAAACCTTTCAGCTCAAATCACCTTCCTCCCGGTCTAATCTAGATGTGTGTTAGCTGAACCATCACGAAAAATAGCCCGGGGTCCCTAGGAAGTGATCGAGCACTTGGATTAACAACCACTTCACAGGCGCACCGATCCGGCCGAAGGTCAGGAGCGGGCGCGAGCGACAAGAGGCCATTCGGGAAGAAGTGGAGAAGCTATTGCAAAGCGGAGTTGTGCGAGCGCCTACTGAGTGGTGGCTAACCCGTGCTAAGTGAAGAAGTCAATGGGAAGTGGCGAATGTGTATAGACTTCACCCGACCTCAATAAAGCACGCCTAAGGGCCCTTACCCTACGCCAGGATTGACCTGCGTTATCGATTCTCTACGGCGGATGTGAACTCTATGTTTCCTGACGCCTACTCGAGGATATCATCAGTTAGAATGGCGCGAGGAAAGGCGAAGAAAAGAACTGACCTTTGTAACCCCTTTTGGTGTATCTTTACTACGTTCGAATGCCCTTTGGGTTGAAGAATGCGGATCTACCTACCAGTGAGCCATGCATATTGTATTCAAGTCACAAATTGGGAAGAACACTGGAGGTATATGTTGATGACTTAGTGATAAAAGCTAAGGCGATGGGTTGGTTGAAGATCTGGAGGAAACTTTCTCCCACCTCTCGGCACCTCTTTGCTTAAGTGAATCACGAGAAGTGCGTGTTGAGTGTCATCTGGAAAGCTGCTTGGCTACTGGTCTCGGCCAGCGGGATCAAGCCAGCAGAGACAAGATTGAAGCAATAGAGCGAATGAAGCCACTGTCAGGCTCAAAGCGACTTGATTAACAGTGCTAGTGTCGCTGGCCTCCCTCGGCCAGGTTCATAGCCGTGGGAGAAAAAGTCTCCCCATTGTTCAAGGCTGATGAAGAAGACTAATTCCTTAGTGGACCGAGAAGCCCAGCGAGGCATTTGAAGATCTGAAGAAGTATCTCTCCTGCGCCTCCTGTCTTGGTCGCCCACTGAGCACAGTGAGCCGCTTCTCCTTTATGTAGCGGCAAGCCCCTCGGCGATGAAGTCTCGCGACACTAAGTAACGAGGAAGCGGAGGCGTCTGGCGGCGGTCTATTATGTGAGCAAGGTCTTTGCATGATCATGAAACTAGGTATCCCAGGCCCGAGAAAATGGTGTATCTTTGTCTTTGGTGGCATCAAGAAAAGCTGCGACACTATTTCCAAGGAAGGAGATCATGGTCTCCTCGTATCCCTCTGCAGGAGATCCTTCTGTCGTGAAGGTGAAAATTAAATGTCGCCAAGTGGTCTGTCGAGTGGGGTGGCTTCAAATTTGCCCCCTTACTTTGCTATCAAGAGTCAAAAGCTGGCGGACTTCATTGTTGAATGGACTCGGCGGATGGGGAAAATAAGAAGTCCGTGCCCACGCCTTGGGCACTCTTCTTCGATGGATCCTTCCCAGGCTCGGCGCGAGGCTGGGTTCCTCTGGTCTCCCCGACCGAGGACCCCCTCAAATATATAGTCGATCACTGGACTTTAAAGCTACCAACAATGTTGCGGAATCTGAAGGATTCTTTGTGGGCTCGGCCGCGACTATCGGCATCTGGCGCCCTCTGATTAAAGCGATTCTTTCTTTGGTCATCAACCAGGCAAGAAGGACTTCACTGCTCACGATCCGTCATGGCGGCTTACAGCGGAGGTTAGAAAGATGGAGAGACACTTGAAGGGCTAGGGTATACACACATACCGGCGCGACAATTATTTAAGCGGGCGAGCTCGCTCAGCTCGCCTCGACAAGAGCCTGTTCGGTCGGAGTCTTTGAAGAAAGGCTTCCGTGACCAGTCCATCTCGGCCCCGTCTCTACGGTGGGGAGGATGGTGATGCCGCTTGAGCCCTCGCCGGATGGGAAAGCGGCCATTTGCCTATCGCCAACCCCCATTTACGGTGGGGGCGATGGTGGGCGCCCAGCGTTGCGAGAGGAAAAAGTGGCACCGGCGACAGCGCAGCCAGCGGAGTGCCAGGACGATCACTCTGTGGTCGCCCGTGCTTGGCGGGAAGGCACATGGATGGACCCGGATCCTGGCCTACTGCGGGATCAAGTATGCCCGGCGATGATCGTCGGTAGAAGATAAGCGAAAGGCCAAAGCGCTACACCCTGGTAGATGGGGACCTGTACGCCGGGGTGGAAAGCGGAGTTCTTACGAAGTGCATCACTCGGGAAGAGAAGCATTTGCTTTGATATCCATGGGCGTGTCTGGGAGCCATTTTCGGTCGAACCTGGTGGGAAAAGCTTTCCATACGAGTTCTATGTGCCATGCCCTCGAGGATGCTTGCGGTAGTGAGGAGATCTGCGGCGTGCGATTCCACGCCAACAAATCCTGCAGCCCAAGCTGCAAACCATCCATGCTCTCATGGCCCCGGCGATGCAGGAAGTGGATATCTGGAATCCGTTCGAACCCGAGGCGGAGAGCTACACTCATCGTTCGTCGCCATTGACAAGTTCACCAAGTGGGTGGAAAGTGAAGCGTGAGAACCATTCTACGGCGGTCAAGTTCATCACGAGGATCTTCGCCAGCAGTGCAACCGTATCATCACCGACAATGGCGCCCGATTCACGGCGCGCTTTTACGGACTTTTGCGAAGAAATGGGCACAAAGGTGCACTTTGCCTCCGTTGCCCATCAGAAAGCAACGACCAAGTTAAGCGAGCCAATGCTGCGAGTGCTTTGAAGGGCCTCAAGACTCGGGCGTTTGATCGACTTCACCAGCGACTCGCGGTGGAGTTGAAAAACCTCGGCGATCTTGTGGTCACTCGGACCACTCCCAGTAGGGCTACGGAGAGACTCCATTCTTTACGGTTTCACGGAGCGGTATCCTCCCTTGAAATTGACATTTGGATTACTTGTAGCGTCGCTGCGTTAGCGGAAGAAGATCGAGGAAGAGATGCAGCCAAGGCAGCGTCAATCTCTGGAAGAAGCCGGGATCGTGAAGTGGCCTGTGGCGCTTCGTATCGGCAAGCCTCGGGAGGTACCACGCCACTTGAGGTCGGTGAGAGAACAGCAGCGTTGGGCGACTGGTCTTGCGAAAGATTCGATCATGAGGTGGGTTACTGGCTTGTCTCCCGAGTGGGAGGGCCCCTTTAAGAGTGGTCTCGGTCTCTACACGGCGATCGGGTTAAGCCAGAGCGGGGAGGAAGCCCAGCGAACTCGCGAATATAGAGAACTGCGCCAAGTTCTACCCTTGAGCAGTTTGTAAGTTTGAGTTTGTTCCTCGTCTTGCGGTCGAATCATGTCTTTGCCGACTATTTGAAACGACCTGTTGTTCAAATTAAGTATTAAGTTCCGTTATTTCTAGCGATTACTTCATGCCTTTCTGGTTACTGTGTTTTATGGCAAAGTGTTGAGGCGATCACTCTAGTCGCTTTCGGTCTGTGGCGCCGAGTGGCAAAGCGGGACCACTATGTAAGTGCAGCCCGACGAGTTGGGCAATTAGGCGGTATTTGGTTTGAACTCGGCTCCGACACGGTCATGACACTCCGGGTGTCCCGTGAGAGCTGGCGATTTAAACCTTTGCTATCAAAGCCTCGTCTGTCACGTCTTACTGCATGTCCGCCCAGCGGAGAGCCACAGAATGCGTGTTGTTTTGCGGGGCTTGTAAGGCAACGAGAAAAGAATCGCCGGACACAAGGGATACTTTACTCCCTTCTTTTTTCCTTCTAAGCCTTAAAGCGGGCGTGCACTCAAGTTAATCTTTGGCGGTCGATGGAGTGGAAGGCTAAGAAGACAAGTTAAACATTCTTGAATAAGTCTAAAAAGTGTCATGTCTATTCCATGAAAGTGCTTTACAAAAGTTGTTGCGAGGCCGGCAAGTTAAAAAAGGGCAAAAGGAGAAGGGTCTAGGTTATCTATCCTTCTTCCTCCTCGTCCGCCCGCTGAGCACTCTTTGCCGAGGTCTTCCGAGGGCGTCGGCGTCCAGCCCTTGATGCCACCTCTTAGCTGCGTCCTCCGGCGCGAGGTTGGCCATCTCGGTGGGCGGCGTGGTCGGCGGCTACTGCGCGCGCCTCCGCCTCACTTGATCTCCTTCAATCCACTGGGCCGGCGAAGGATCAAAGTTAGCGTCCTTGGGCGCGCACCGCCTTAAAAGCGAACCGCGATGGCGGTACTGCTGCGCGTCCCTCTGAGTGGACCGATCGGCGAGCGAAGCGGCAAGGCGGTAAATCCTGTCCGGCGGCGGCGTAGTCACGGCGGCCATTTCGATGGCGCTTCGCACCAACCCAGCCGGGGCGAGGCATCCATCAGGTCAAAGCGTACCTCGGCATCTGCTGAGTGTACGCCTCAGGTGGATCGCGGTGTCCATTGCGCCTCGAGCTCTTCCATGAAGCTCGGCGGTATGGCGACCCCGCTCCAGCTCCCCCACCAGCTCCCTCTCCTGCCGTTCCATCCGGTCATGTAAATTAGCCACCTCTGCCGAGGGCCGTGATCTCGATGTGGCGTCGGCGGCCGTTGCTTGCTTTCGGCGTAAAGCGGTGGCTGGTAATGGGAGTAAAGCTGTCCCAAAGCGGCAGCGGTGCATCTGCGTCGCCCGAAGGAAACGAGTCGCGGGAGAGATCCGAGTAAGTAGCCCCAGCGCCACTGAGGATACCTGCAGCGGCAGCCATGAGTCGCATCTTGATCGCCAGGCTTCTTCTTGTTAAGCCCGGATCATTTCTTTGCTCCGTCTGCTACCTCAGCCCCGATTGTCGACCACGAGGCGGGTGGGAAGTGCAATGAGTGCCCTGGAACAAGCAAAAGCAAGCAAAGTAAAGGCTCCATTCGAAGGTTAAAGTTTTACCGTCTTCTTTTGTGTGTTTCAGGATTGAGTGCACAGGCGGAGGCCTCGGAAAGCCGAGGCACTCGGAGTGAGAACCAGCCCCCTCGAGGCACCGCCCTCGCGGGGCGAAGGAAAAGCTACTTGGCCGGTGGAGTCCACCAGTAGCGGCCAGCGAATCGGCCAGCCCGATGGTAATGGCGGTGGCCAGGCTAGTGTGCGCGGTGGAGTCCCTGGCAGCGGCCAGCTGGCGGTCGGCATTGGCGGTAATGATTGGCAGCGGAAGGCTGCGCGGTGGAGTCCCTGCCGCACTGGCGGAATCGGCCCCATTGGCGGTAACGATGTGGCGAGCTGCTGCGCCAGCGGTCGTCCGCCAACAGCGGCGCCAGCAGTCGGCCGCCCGGCGATGGCGGTAGCGGCAACTCTTCTTGCCGGATCGATCCCGCCGGCATAGCCGCCGATCGGCCGCCGCGATGGCGGTGGCGATGGAGGAAAAGCCGTGGTCGGCCCGGCGGCGCCAGCGAACCGATTCGCAGTGGTGATAGGCCCGGAGGCGAGCGTCGCGGCAGTTGATGAAAAACCCGCGGTGAGAGGAAGTCCCGATGGCGAGGCATTGTGAAGATCGGCCCGGCGGCCCAGCCCCGATAAGCCGTGGTGGTGGGCGTTCGATGAGGCGTGTCGTCGGCGAAGCGCTTATTCTCACGGTACGCCCGGCTGTAGCGAGTGCCAGCGGATTATCGAGGAGCCCTTGATGGGCGATGATGGCGTCCCCATGGCGTCCATCTTGGGCATCGCCAGCGATCCCGCCCGATCGGAGGCGCATGTCGCGAAGTGGAAAGCGCGACCTCGGGAAGAAGCGGAGCGTCGCTTTCGGCCCAGCGGATCGCCCCATCGAGAAGCGATCTGCGCGGCGTCGGCTTTCCCTCGGTGACCACGGCAAAAGAAGAAGAAAGCGATGTTAAAAAAAAAAAAAAAAATGATGAAGAAGGAAGGCGTAGAGCTTACCTCCCGGAACCGTCAAGTCCGTCGTCACGCCAGGTAGTGCGGTAGGCGGTGCGGCGCGCAAAGGAGCTAATCCTCCGGGACCACGAAGTCCAGGAGAACCATGCCTCGGTCAGCCACGCTATCCCTTGGTAGATCAACCCGAGCCAACATTACCGTGGCTCGGGTGTGTAACGGCCAGGAGATACCGGTCAGATTCTTGCCCAGCTCGTTAGGAAGCCCCAATTCAATGCGTATGCGTCTTCAGCGTACAACCATTAGGTAGCCACATTTTCAGTGGATCGGTTCTCCATTGGAATGTAAGCGGCGCAGCGGCCCGTCTCTAAGTCGCGAGATGGCAGCACCGGAGATCTGGAGCCCTGGCGCGGGCGAGAAGAAGTAGCGGAAAAGAGAAGATTGGGCATTACCCTATAAACATCTCACGAAGTGGCGAAGGCGGAGAGGAGCACAATGGAGTTAGGAGGAAGGTGGATGTTGTGAATGTCGTAGAAGTTGAGGGCAGCGATGTAGAAGTCGAGATGGCGAGACCAAAGCCCGCCATCATCATGACAGAAAGATGACTTCCGGGCTGGGCGTGGGGGCGGCAGGTCCCGGCCGTATGCGGAAGCGCCCTGAGCGTCACCTTGGAGCATTTAGCGGCGGCGTTCTCTTCCACCGTTGAAGGAGGGAGGGCGAGGAGTCGGTGAGGCCATCGAGAATCGACTAAGGAAGAAGGAAGCTAAGGCGGGAAGGAAGCGGAGGCGAAAGCAGCGGGGACATGCCCCGTCGCTGCCTTATTTATAAGAATTCAAGGAAAACTGGCGGAAAAAGTCGAAGAAACGGCCCGATTCGGATCTTGGGAAAACCAAAAGCATTTTTCAAGGAAGTAGGCCGCGTCCCGAAGCCTCGGAAAGCGGCTGCGAGTATCCACCTCGGGCGGAAAAAGAGGCAAGTTTTTAAAGACCGCGGCGTGCGTGGGCATTTATGGGCCACGGGAGATTGAACCGTTCGGCGAAGAAAAGAAAGAATAAAGACACTCTGGGTGGGCAGAAGCTCTTGTCGGCGTATTAAGCGGGTACCTGTGGCCGTGATACTCACGCCCGAGAGGGCGAGTGGCGTTCAGGCCACTTTCCTCAGGCGACCGGCAAAATTGCTCGCCAAGAAGGGCAGGTGGCGGTCGAGCCACTCCTCGGCGTCAGCCGAAGTGCTCGCCAAGAAGGGCAGTGGCGTTCGAGCCACTCCTCGAGTGATCCAGCGAAGGTGCTCGTCAAGAGGCAGTGGCGTTCGAGCCCTCCTCAGCGGCCGGCGAAGGTGCTCGCCAGGAGACGAGTGGCGTTGAGCCACTCCTCGGCGACAGCGAAAGGTGCTCGCCAGGAAGGGCGAGTGGCGTTGAGCCCTCCTCGAGCGACCAGCAAAGTGCTCGCCGAGAGGCGAAGTGGCGTTGAGCCACTCCTCAGGCGACCGACAAAAGGTGCTCGCCAGGGGCGAGTGGCGTTCGAGCCGCTCCTCGAAGCGTAGTTCCCAAATCAACCCGTAATACGTGCTGCAGGGCGAAGGTCAGAGATATTTAATGCGAGGCGTCGCGCATTAATTGCGAGATATGTAAGCGATGGTATGGCGGCGCGTCTTCCCAGGTAGCGCGTGTCATTAGCCCGAATCGACATCCCTACTCTCTCTGGCCCGAACTCTGAGGTGACAGAACGGCGGGACCAAGCGAAGTCTAAATCGGCTAGAGCAGGCATTAAATGTGATGTAAGAAGTGTAGCGGGTGCATTAAATGCTGCTTTGTAACAGCGTGTCGACTTGCTTTACGCAAGCTTATAAGCCCCATGCGCCCGGCCGAGTATAAAGGAGCTAGGGTGCATGGGAGAAAAGGTTGTTGATCTGGGTTGGCAGAACCGGGAAGGTCGTCTTCCCCGACCTTGTAAGAACCTTGAACTCGAGAAGAATCCACCAAAAGCGAGGACTAGAGGTCATTACTCCTTTGGAGGGCAGAACACAGGTAAAACTCGTATCTTCTTGCTTGCTCCCAACACCCCGTTCTTCCTATCCTTGGAGCGGTTGCCACAAAAGCCCCCAGTCCGAATCTCTCAAGCACCCGGTCTTCGGGTGCCTGTTGGCCAGTAAGCCGACAACGTTTCCGCTGTGTTTGCTCGAAAACGCTGCGAATTAGAGCAAGTACAGTAAGAAATCTCGCTACTTACTTCATCTCAGTTTAAGTAAATAATAAAGCTAGTTTGTATAATAACTAGTATATCTAAATATTGATTCTAGATATTGTGCAAATAACTATCTCTTTTACCTTGTAGATAACTAGTTTACCTATATTTTCTTACAAAGTTGGCTACTAAATAAGAGCCATCTTTTTTTTACTTTTGTATATAGATTAAAGTTGATATATAGAATAGACTAAGAATCAACTGATATGGTCTTACGGTAGATAACCTCGGTAGCCTTTTATACGGTCAAGTGGCCTACTGCGGCCTCCACTGGACTTGTTAATTTCTTTCGTACCATGTCACCTTTGCAAGCTGGAGTATGGTAGCGTATGGTGTGTGCTCTGCTCTAGCTGAAGCTCCCGTCTCAACATTGATTCGGCGGGATCCACGGCCACGTGCCGCGGTGCTGGAAATCATCACCATCACCATGCGAGGGCCGCACGGCTTGTCGGCAGGTGTCGCCTGCCTAGGGCATCCCACACCGGCGAAAAGAACGGCAGCTCATTGGCCATGGCCACAAGCTTGTAAAGCCATCAGTGGCAAAAGGTTATTCGTTTGTAATGTGCATCTACGCTACTTATTATTAATTTTTCTATATGTACACTACTTATTTTTTGTATGTCTCATACCATATATAGGCGATGTGATCAACCCACCTCGAATTCAGGGGGGCATGCATCAATCTGAAAGCAAATCTAATGGCCAGGAATTTGGCGTCGATGTGTAGATGTGTTTCCATCGATCTGTTACTATTCCTCCAAACGGCCGTCAGCTGAAGATACTGTATACCGACCACCGCAACTCCGTTATCATTCCCTTCGGACACCAGCATGCATATGCTTATACTAGTAAGATTTGCGCGCTCCGCCGCGCCGTACGAAATTTTATTCAAGTTTTTTTTTCTAAAAAAAGGTAGAAAGATCTAAGCATGTTTTTGTTCGCTTGGATTTTTTTTTAAAAAAAAATACGCTAGGTACGAACCAACGATGAATTTGGGTAACAACGGGCCATTTTGCCAAAAAAAAAAGATAATAATACTTGTTCTGAAAAATATTAGATTTCGAGTTGCCCAAGAAACTATAGACTATGCGTTCACCAGGTAATAATACATGTTTTGGGAAATATTAAAGATCGGGCTGCGGAAAAAATTTTAGATGTCGAGTTTAACACCCTATGCTTTCACTAGGTAATAATACATGTTTTGGAAAATATTAGAGATCATCCCGAAAAATATTAGATTCTGAGTTGCAAAAAAAAATATAGATGCCGAGTTTAACACCCTATGCGTTCCTCGGGTAACAATACACGTTTTAAAAAATATTAGAGATTGAGTTGCAAAAAAAATTATACATACCGAGTTTAACACCATACACGTTAACCGGGTAATACATGTTCCAAAAAATATTAAAGACGTCAACCTTCTCTTGTCGAGTTTAACACTCTATGCGTTCACCGAGTAATAATACATGTTTCGTAAAACATTAGAGATCGAGTTGGGGGGGAAAGTCTAAAGATTAGAGATCGAGTTGGGGAAAAAAGGCTAGAGATAGAGCTGTACACATATTTGTGTTGACGAAAATATTTTTTTCGAGAAAAACGGAGAAAGAACCTAAACGTAAGGGACGTGGACCTGTTTGTTATATTTTTGAACCTGATTGCTATCCCGAAAAATTAGAAAAGGGCTCGTTCGAGATTTGTATTTAGCGCGGGGGGGGTTCCCCATAAAGTAACGAACCAGGGACCTAAACATGATTTAGAAACATCTTTTTTGTACTAAAAAAAATCGCAAAGGATCTCTCTGCAATTTACAGGGACCAATCCATAATTTGAAGAAAATGGATGAACTTTTTTGCAAAATGGAGAGAGATGACGTGGAGGGGCTGAGAAGCCTCCAATTCCTTATAAGGGAGTTAATACTAGAAAATTGAGCGCGGCGGCACGCCGCGCACGTGAACGAAAAAATTGAAAAAATGATTCTATAAAAAAAACGGACCACGAGAATACTTTAATACATTTTTTCCATGCTCTGAAGGAAAAACGGACCACAAAAATATTTTTTTCGGGTAAAACGGAGAAACAAAACATTTTTTCCATGCTCCGGAGGAAAAACGGACCACCAAAATATTTTTCGATTTTTTTTAGGAAAAACGGAGAAACGAAAACATTTTTTCCATGTTCCGGAGGAAAAACGGACCACAAAAGCATTTTTTCCGGGCAAAACAGAGAAACGAAAACATTTTTTGCATGCTCCGGAGGAAAAACGGACCACAAAAACATTTTCCGGTTTTTTTAGGAAAAACGGTCAACGAAAACATTTTTTCCATGCTCCGGAGGGAAAACGGACAACAAAAACATTTTTCCCGGGCAAAACGGAGAAACGAAAATATTTTTTCCATGCTCCGAAGGGAAAACGGACCACAAAAACATTTTTTTCGGGTAAAACGGAGAAACAAAACATTTTTTCCATGCTCCGGAGGAAAAACGGACCACCAAAATATTTTTCGGTTTTTTTTAGGAAAAACAGAGAAACGAAAACATTTTTTCCATGCTCCGGAGGGAAAACGGACCACAAAAACATTTTTCCGGCAAAAGCGGAGAAACGAAAACATTTTTTGCATGCTCCGGAGGAAAAACGGACCACCAAAATATTTTTCGGTTTTTTTAGGCAAAACGGATTTTTTCCATGCTCCGGAGGGAAAACGGACCACAAAACCATTTTTTTCGGGTAAAACGGAGAAACAAAACATTTTTTCCATGCTCCGGAGGGAAAACGGACCACAAAAACATTTTTTTCGGACAAAACGGAGAAACGAAAACATTTTTTCAATGCTCTGGAGGGAAAAACGGACCACAAAAACATTTTTTTGGGGCAAAACGGAGAAAGGACCTGAACGAAAAGCGCACGGACCTATTTGTTATGATTTTGGACCTGTTCGTTATTTTGAAAAACTATAAAAGAGCTCGTTTACGATTCGTATTTAACAGGAGGTTCTTTACGTAAAACGGCGAAGGAGGGATCTAAACGCGAACCGAGGAAAAAATCTCCCTCTCACAAAAAATTGCAAAAGGATCTATCCGTAATTTCAAAAACTGGAAGGGCTTTTTTGCAAAAAGAGGAGAGAGAAGGTGGAGGTGAGGTGGATGCTTTAGGAGGGCTTCAAACCTCCCGAGTGTAATATAGGAAGTACTAGCTACATGCCCGTGCGTTGCTACGAAAAACAAAATTGATAACGAAAAATAAAGATTAAAAAATAAAAAAAAATTATTTTACAAGATCAAACATCTATCTTTAACGCTTCGTTTCTTGTGAAAGCTGGCTAATTAAAGCAACGTTTCGTTTCTTGAGTAGGGCAATTAAGCAGGGCAATTAAGTAGAGCAATTAAACAGGGCAATTAATGACGTGTAGAATGGACCACTGCCACCAAGTGGTGCTTTAGAATAGTAGAGATTTGCAGTCTAGCTGAATCTACATATCATTGTGTTGTTTGATACTTTTTTTTTATATGAGATTCCAATTAATGGCCGGTGTTGTGAACTAATGTGTGATCGATCGATGTAAACGCTCTGCAAACGTAAACTATACTGGCTAGCTCTCTTACTATCATGATGCTGACATAGGCAGTAAGTTCACAATGACATCACTAGTATTGCGAAGCTCATCAGTGGCGGTTTTTAACTTACGTACATCCGTGGCGATTTTCAAACCGCTACAAATTAAATGCCACTGGATATAAGGCACACTCATCGATACAAGGCACACGCACGATCAAAAACTTGCATGTCAAGAATCTCATTAATTAGCCATTTTGCTCAAAAGATATGCGTGGTGACTGGTATGCTATACTTGTAGCTAGAAGTGGTAAAAAAAAACTTCTTTGGCCAAACAAGTTGGATATTTGCAATTGAATAGGCGAATTGGTAATGATAGCCGAACACTACCACATAGCATTCCATATTTTTTTAGTGGATCGAGAAAATCAATAAATGGGGCGAAAAACCTCAACACTCTCTACATAAGTAGAGCTAGCTAGGCCGCCTCAGCACGAACAATATTAGCTCCAAGAAGGTAGTTATATCAATCCACACCATGCATAAAATCAGTAATAAGAAGGTAAGTTATATTTGTGCCATGTATGAAACTATATAGTTTGTTGTAAGCAAGATCACATACTTACCTCACCTATCGATGAGTGAGGGTTTCGATTTCTCCAGTTTTGGCCAATCGGCGCCCCTCCAACTCCAAAACCCTCCTACGCCATCAACCTCTAGAGATGCCGACGGGTGCGTGAATGGGCAAGGCAACCTTCTGCCAAGTGCCAACATCGGGCGGATCATGAAGGACGGGCTCCCGCCGCAGGCCAAGATATCGAAGCGCGCCAAGGAGACCATCCAGGAGTGCGCCACGGAGTTCATCAGCTTCGTCACCGGCGAGGCCTCCGAGCGGTGCCGCCGGGAGCGGCGCAAGACAGTCAATGGCGACGACGTTTGCCACGCCATGCGGACCCTCGGCCTCGACCACTACGCGGACGCGATGCACAGGTACCTGCAGAGGTACCGCGAGAGCGAGGAGCTCGCGGCGTCGCTGAACAACGGCAGCAGGGCCATCCAGATCGACGTGAGGGCTGAACTGTCCATCTTTGGGGGCAGCAACGAGCAAGACAGAAATTAACCATGGAGGCGTGGGCTATTCTTCCACAAAGCTCTCTCATCTGACGTTGAGATTGCAACAATCTCTATATAAGCAATCTGACGTTGAGATTGCAACAATCTCTATATAAGCACTTGTTGCTAATGCATGGTTATATTTCTTCTGCTTGTTGCCTTAATTTGTTGGTGATGTGAACTAGATCTGTAGCTTGTTTATGCAAGTATATGTGCTCAAGCTTGAGTTCTACACGCGTTCTATTTGTACCAAAGTTGTACCACTCTCATGATTTGTTGCATGTAATGGATGTGTACTTGGAGATGTGTTTCTATGCATTACTTTTTTAAAATTGTACAGATTTTAAAACATGAACGAAGAGTAGATAGTGATTATTTACCCTTTTGTTTGCTTCAAGATTTATACAGCTTATATTAGGAGGAAAAACATAAAAGCACTGCTCACTTGTTTGGCACTCAACTAATACACACACACACACACATAGGAAGCTTTTTTTTTCTACTTCTGGGAGTAATTAGCCTATACCGTATTTCACAACGTAGGGAGTATCTCGTGCAATGGAGGGTATGTACTGTTGGAATTAAAGGCATGTTTAGGTTTAAGTTAATCCAAAAGTAAATCATGAACAACATGGGATAGATGATCGGTAACGAATAACAGGAGCATACCCTAGATGCATATGCTAGGAGACTACACATATATCCATATAATATGCTCACAATCAGCAGATTAAAAATAAACAACAAAAACATTGTAATGAGCACGTATTGTTCGTGTGCAGAGGAAGCAGTAGTCGTTGTAGCGCGTACAGTGTTGAGGACGAAAGCGCGCTGCAGCCGAGCGCGATGATGAGCAGCAGCGCCCGAATGACGAGGAAGACGAGCCGTGACGATGATGTGGAAGCAGTCGCGCCAAGCGCTTCCCAAAAACCTGATTCGTCCTCTCCCAGTGCAAGAACTCGAGGATGGATGGTTTCGGAGACCTGCTCTTCCGTTCGTTGGTGCACACCGGCGGACGGAACGGAGTATACTAGATGGCGGCGCAGCGAGAGGAACTAGCAAAACTCTAGGCGTGGGAACTTCTACCCTTCACGACGACAGCGGCGCAGTATATAAAGGACTAGCCTGGTAACAGTCCGTAACCGAACATGACTCGAAGACGTGCCACGATCAGAGTCTATTACGGTATCCTTATCTAATTCTGCAACCGTGACGGTCCCGAGTAGCAAAAGAATAAACTGCAAAAGGAGGATGCGCCTACGCAAGGCCCTAGATCGGATTTCGGCGAACCATTCACGCAGGTGACGCACGCCCGCGCCCTCCGCCCCACTCCAGCCCGGCCCGGCGAGGCGAGTACGCGCGCGTGTATTCTTTCTCTCTTTCTCCCACATGGTTCTATCATGGTGGATCACACTCCACTATATAAACTAGTGTTCACCACTTTAGGCTAGCAATGTGGTATTATTGTTAGTGCACATGCCTCCTCATGAGGTGGGCTTTTGAGATTTTCTAGGATTTATTGTCTCAATTAAATGGGCTTGCCCCAAATAATCCAACAATCCCCCACCAGATCTCAAAGTCCCACTGACAGTTTTGCCTGTTCCCAAAGCTGTTGATATACCAGCGTTTAAGTGACAATGGACTATGCCTTGAATTGCACCTAGGACTCCAAATTACACTCAGCCACAACTTGAACAATTGACTAAGCCTTGAATTGCAAGTTTGGTGCGACTGAGTTTCACTTAAAGCCTTAACTGATACTAGGCTACCAATAGGCTACCCCTCGGGTGGAGCATATAAGTCGTACTCCATGGTCTCTTCATGAGCTTACTAGAGATTACCCAAGTCTCATAGACTGCGACTTTCAACAGTCAATCTCATATAGGTGTGTTCTTTCAAGATGCTCTGTAGGATGACATCTTCACTAGATAAAGCCAACATAACACATTAAGGCAAAAGCCAACTTGCCTTACAGATTTCGAGAGTATCATCCACAAGGTACACAATGAAATCATCACCAAAGGATTTAATTATCCTTTGTCTCTTGCTCCTCCTAGGAGCCTCACTATCATCCTCCTCAGGATCTTGCTCAGGTATCTATTCAGAACCCTCAGTTTGTGCAATAGGTTCATGAATTATCTCAGGGTTTTGACTAGAAGTGCTATGCAAATCTTTCATGGGAAATATACCCTCAAAGAATGTGGCATCTCGGGATGCCCTCAAAAAATCTATAGGCAATGCTCCGATGAGCGTATCCTAGAAAGACACAATCCACTATCTTAGGTCCGAGTTTGCGTTTTTTAGTTATGGGTACATTGACTTTCGCTAAGCAACCCCATGTGCGCAAGTACGAACGTGATGGTTTTCTCCCTTCCCATTCTTCATATGGAGTTTTCTCCTTATTCTTAGAAGTAACTTTATTCAAAACGTGACACGAAGTCAACAAGGCCTCCCCCCACCATTCCTTAGATAGACCCGCAATGTCCAACATGGCATTTACCAAATCAGTTAGAGTGCGGTTCTTTCTTTTGGCAACCCAATTAGACTGGGGCGAATAGGGAGGTGTCCTCTCATGAATAATTCTATGTTCCTTACAAAATAAGTCGAACTCAGTAGATAAGTACTCATCATCACGATCTGACCTAAGCCTTTTGATTTTTCTTTCTAATTGATTTTCAACTTCAGCCTTATAGATTTTGAAGTAGTCTAGAGCCTCATCTTTAGTTTTCAACAGATAAACATAGCAGTATCTAGACGCATCATCAATCAGACGCATCATCACGAACGGAATTCACCAATATATTACTGACGATGAGAGGAATAACATGATATAAGTTTCGCTAATAAATTTTCTATTGTGTTATAGTAATTTCATATTATAGATATAGTAATTTATGTTACCAGTCGGCAAATTTATTGTTTATTAGCGAGATTTATATCATTTTGTTCCTCTCGTTGTCAGTAAGCTACTGTTTACAAATAGGAGCTTTCAATAAAAAAATTATGGCTAAAATAAAGAAATAACAGATTTCTTTACAAACAAGAAAACGCATTTACTAGTTGGTCACTGTATTGAGAATGCGTTTTCTAGTTTGTACATAAATATGTTTTTTACTTTGTTTTAACCATATCTTTTTATTGGTAGCCCTGATTAATGAACGAAATTCACCATAAAATTATTGACGACGGAAGGAACATAATGATATAAGTCTCGCTAATAAATTTACTATTGTATGATAGTAATTTTCTGTTATAGATGTAGTAATTTCTACATATAGATATAGTAATTTCTGTTATCAGTCGATAAAATAATTGTTTATTAGCGAGACTTATATCATTTTTTCTTCTCGTCGTTAGTAAGCTACTGGTGAAAACCATTTGCAAATCGAAGCTTTCAATAAAAAGCGATGGCTAAAACAAAGAAATAACATATTCGTGTACAAACAATTAAACATATCTACTAGTTGGTCACCGTACTTAGAATGTGTTTTCTAGTTTATACATGAATATGTTTTTACTTTATTTTAACCATATCTTTTTAGTAGTAGCTCCGATTGACGAACGAAATTCAACGTAAGATTACCGGTGACAGGAGGAACATAATGATATAAGTCTCGCTAATAAATTTACTATTGTATGATAGTAATTTCATGTTATAGATGTAGCAATTTTTAATTATAGATATCACTACAAGAAACAGGGAAAAATTCGTGGGTTTTTTTAAATTCGTGGGCCAACAAAAAACTCACGAATTTACATATTTAAATTCATCGGTTTATAAGAAACCCACGTATTTAATTAAATTCGTGGGCTAAAAAAAACCCACGAATTTATATTTTAAATTCGTCGGTTTTTTATGTAGCGCATGAATTTAATTAAATTCGTCGGCTCTGGCCCACGAATTTAACTTGTGTTCTAACCTAACCGGCCCGCGTCTCCCTCTCTCTGTCTTCGCTTACCTCTCACGCCCACCCGCGGGATCTCACGCTCGCCGCCGCCGCCCCGCCTCGCCGCCCCGCCCGCCGGTGCCCCGCCTCGCCGCCCCGCCGTACCACGCCTCGCGCCGCCCGCCCGCCGTGCCGCCTCGCCGCCCGCCGGCCGTGCCCCGCCTCGCCCGCCGCCGCCGTGCCCGCCTCGCGCCCGCCGGCCGTGCCCGCCTGCCGCGCCCCGCCCCCGCCCGCCCGCCCGCGTCGCCGCCCGCAGTCCTCAGTCCTCCCTACGCTCCCCGTGCTCCCGATCACCGCCCCCCGGGCCTTCCCCTCCCCCTCGGGACCAGTATGTAGATTTGAGGTTTTTGGAGCTAGTGGTTTGTGTCAGCGGTGCACGACTTAGGTCTTCGCAGTGTGCGAGCTTCGGCGGAGGCGAGGCGAATGGTAAGGTTTCCTTGGCCCTTCCTTTCATCCAACGTTGCATTTGTCTGCGTGTGGTTAAAGATGCTTTGTGTAGTGATGTCTGTCTTGATGCGTGCTTTTGGTTGGCCGTTCTTGGTTCGGTCTTCGTGGTGGAAGAAGGCGGTTGAGCCATGGCCCGTGGAGGCAGCTAGGATCGGTGGGTGGTGCATCCTGTTCATGTTGCTCGATTGATTTGTGTATGCTTCTCGGGTAATCCTTGGTTTGTCCATTAATTCGCTCATTTTTCTCGGTTTGGTGGCATAAAGCTGCGAATTTGGTGGTGTTTTGGGTTGTTAGGTTTTTATTACATTGGTGGTGCATTGTCTCAAGTACGTAATTTTTGAGATATTGATTGTGTGGTATTTGATATATGTTGATTATGGGTGCATTGTCTGCAATTCGTATCAGCGTAAATGCTTCTAGTATTGTATGCAAAAGCATAAATGCTTCTAGTATTAAATGTCAGCGAGAAATATGCAATTCCATGTGTATCCAATCCACATAATATCATTAATGAGAAGTCCAATAAAACTTTCGATTTGTCATGACAATATTGGCGGATGAGGGAACATGGTAAAATCATAGCTCTCATAGTTTCTATCTATGTGGCATATAAGCATTTATGGAAAAACAACAAAGCCAAAAAGCTCCACCTTAAAAAAGTCAAGGAACTTATAGAGGAAAAACATTACTTCCATTCATATCAATGATTTAGTATTTCTAGAATGATTGAGTAAAATGATAATCAATATGTTTCCTTGCAAGATAAATTGGATATTTATATGATATATAAAACTTGAAGGATAGACACTTAAATACAAAGCAAACGTCAAATAAAAGATAAAATTTAAGTAATCAAAGATAGTATGAGGTCAAAGTGTGCTCGAGTTCGGGAAAAGAAAATTAGTTAAGCATCACAACAGCTCCACAGAAACCGGATAAATATAATGACTTGAATGGGGAATGCCCAAAGAATGAGGGAATTCATATTAGTCAAACCCTTCAAACTTGTATCCACTCATCCACATAATATAAACAGTATGTATGGTAACCTCACATGTTGTATAAATTTGGAAAATGTGCAATAAATGGCCATATAGTTTTGAGTGCTATACATTGGGTAAGATAAGCTTTGAGTTATGATCCCACTTAAAGATCGAACATAAATACAATACCATATACTAGTTCTTGTAAGGGTAGGATATGATAATACAAACCGAAATTCTCACGATCATCCAATATCAACACAACTTCATAAGCTTCGTGAAATTTTCCTTTGGATTGACGAGGTGGCATAGCTAGGATAGAATCATCCATATATACGATATCATTGTGCGATCAATTTGGACTTGTCCATACAAATGATAGCCCTTTTATATTTGTTTTGATTGTTTCAGTTCAAATCCTTGATCACTTATGCTGTACTTTTCTTACTAGTAAAACTCCAATAATCTTCGGAATCAACAATTATTTTCTAAATGAAGATTTACCTTCTGGTGCCATGTTATTAGCCATAGTTTCTTATTTAGGAATATACCTTATATGTAATCGCCAACTAATGAATTTACTGCTATGTTAGAAATGTTTATGATTCAATAATGCACACATGTTTGTGAGTTGAATAGTCCATGGTGTATAGATACTAAGGATAATTGGGTCAGCAATGGACCCAATACTGATGAAACTATTGATTTTCCATCTCTACTAGAATATTGTGTTGAAATGATATTTTATTTTGCATTGATGCAGGGATCTTTTAGCGTGTGCTAAGTGACAAAATTTCACATATTATATGTTAAGCTAGAAGTCTGGAACCACTTGATACGGTCAATATGGACAATTTTAACTTGTCCATGTAGTGAGCATTTAATCAAATCACATAAATGGTAACTCACACACACACAATATGACCAACAGACAACATCCTGCCCATTCTGTGTTTGGTGATATACTGATGCTTATTTTTGTTGTGTTGATGAACCTTACAGTCAGTCACAAAAAAAAAAGATGCTAAATATTTACAAGTTGTTAAAAGGTACGTATAATGATATAGAAGTAAATACATGATCCACAGGAAAACATACCATATACCGAAACAGAATCCAAGGAGTGATCAATGAGTCATCACTTCTTCGAGGAGGTTTCTTCATAATATCTTTATCGTGGGTTGAACCCCAAAGCTGTTCTTTGGAGGGCCATCTGTAACAAGATTGACCCACAGAAGTTGCACAGGGATAAGACCTTCTGGTATACCTAAAGCTGACGTTAGGAATATGGAGGCAACTTCTCCAATGTTCGAAGAGATCATATATCTACAATGCCACATAGGTCATGAACTGGTTGCATTTTGATTTTAACTTGTCAAATAATAATAAAAATAAAAGGTTAGTCATAGCTGATCTAAAGACAGACCTTATAAAAGCCTTCATATTGTTGTAAATGGACCTCCCTTCACCAACGGCTGCAACTATTGTATTGAAGGTATCATCTGCAAGCACCATATCTGAAGCTTCTTTTGCAACCTATTACAAATTATCGAGAAAACAAAGAGAAAAAGGTCATAACTATAGTCTGTTACATGTCAAAACAACTAGCCGACAACCACATGCTTTCATCAAGAACTAAGAAATCTGTAGTTAAGCCCAAGTTAGGCTAAACAGATCTTATCTGAAAAACATGTGTTAGTGTTATTTAATTACATTGGCCATGTAATTGAGTTACTATGCTATGCTCATCATCTAGCTGATCTATATATCATATTTTTTTTGTATTTGCACAAGTTGCACTTATCTGAAAAACATGTGCTCGTTTGAAGTTATTTCATCTCATTTTATATATTTTTATTCTCTCGCTGCCATTGTATATAACGTTAGATTTAGGGTTTGATTTTAACAGAGAGCCTAGGCGTCACCCGTTCGGGAACGGCGCATATCACATTTACTTGTGAGGTGCGGTTCGGGTAATCCACGTATTTTGGACGCGAGAATGTTGGTTGTTGCATGGGACCTGTGGCGTGTCGGCCCGATCCGAGCGTGATTTTGGCCACATAACCCTGTTGTTCTCGACGCACATCGGGCGTGCGTTTGGAGAAACGGCGTTATCTTCAATTTCGTTCGGTTTGTAGCGCCGCGTCACAGTCATGCAACGGCCTCCATTCTTGGGTGGGTTTAGAACACATCTTTCCTAACAGGGTTGTCTTTGTCACCTAAGCCCACGGTTATGCGTTGACATCATTTCATTTGTTTAGCTTTGAGAATGGGTGACGATCGAAGGCGATGTATGACGGATGGAGGAGTGATGGGGGCCACTCAAGGGAATGGGGCGGATCACGGATGCTTTCTTGAAGCAAGCATTCGCTCGAGGAGCTGAATATGTGTATTGCCCGTGTACCCTCTGCGAGAATAACGGCTACTCTGACAAGGATATAGTGCAGTATCACATTTGCAAAAGCGGGTTCATGCCTAACTATTTGGTGTGGCACCGTCATGGAGAGGCCGCAGGCAGCCCATTGAGTCGGACCATGGGGGCGATCATGACCGGATGGAAGAGATGTTGGATGATCTTGGCGAGGGATTGAATTTAACTTTCGGGAGGGGTCACGGTAGGAGGAGGTTAAGGAATTCTATAGGCTACTTGACGCCTCGGATGAGAAGTGCATGACTTGACCAATGTGACCGTCTTGCGGCGGTTACACGGCTTATGTCGATGAAGTCGGTTCAACTTTTCGAACAAATGCTTCAACGCTTTGCTTGAACTTATGAATGATGTCCTGCCGCCTAACCACAAGATGCCAAAGGATTTGTACCAATCGAAAAAGTTGATGGTCGGCCTGGGGATGAATTACGGAAGATTGATGTGTGCGAGAATAATTGCATCTTTGTTCTCGAAGGATCATGACAAGGATACTCATTGTATGCATTGCGGTAAGTGTAGATTCGTTGAGGTGGTAGATGAGGAAGGGGTATCGGTGACTACAAAGGTCGCAACTAAACAGCCGGTACATGCCGATCACGGATAGGCTTAAACGGTGTACATGTCAAAAGAAAGCAATGAAACATATGCGGTGGCACAAAGAAGGTAAGCGTGAGGACCAAGACCGGATATGATGGTGCATCCGTCGATGGCGAGGCATGGCCAGGCATTGGACCGATTTGATCCTGCATTTGCAAGCGACCCTAGGAGTGTCCGTCTTGGTTTGTCCACGGCGGTTTCACACCTTTCAAGGCCAAGCGCTAGCCCCTACTCTTGTTGGCCGGTATTCATCATGCCATACAATCTTCCACCTGAGATTTGCTTGAAAGAGGGTTCATATTCCTTGCTCTTGTCATTCCAGGTCCTAAGCATCCAGGAAGGATCTCAATGTGTTCATGCGGCCCTTAATTGACGAGAAAAAGTTGTGGCGAGGAGAAAAGGCATACGACAGCGTTCTTTGGTAGAGAATTTACCTTACGAGCCGCATACGTGGTCGGTCCATGATTTGTTGGCATATGCCATTTGGGCCGGTGTGTTCATGGTCGCTGTGTTGTCCAATTTGTATGGTGACTCGATGCATTCAGGCTCACACACGGTAAAAGATCACATTCTTCGATTGCCATCGGCGGTGGCTTCGGCGAGGCACCCTTTTAGGAATGACGTCAAAGCATTTCGAAAAGGAAAGAAAGTTAAA
Organism: Rhipidocladum racemiflorum; assembly: GCA_036346355.1. Classification (NCBI taxonomy): domain Eukaryota; kingdom Viridiplantae; phylum Streptophyta; class Magnoliopsida; order Poales; family Poaceae; genus Rhipidocladum; species Rhipidocladum racemiflorum. The sequence continues at coordinate 54,519,373 of CM070569.1, forward strand.
AGAGCCACCAAGCGACTCACGGAGAGGAGATAGCTGAATGGCATAGTCGGCTTGAACGATCTACTGAAGTGGGTTTCATGGCTATGGAAAGGAGCACAAGCTGGACTCATATTTCTTTTCTTTGGGAGCGCTTACGCGAAGCTTTGATTCTGCCGCATAACATAGATTTGATGCACCAAGAGCGCAATGTGGCGAAAGCATCATAAGCATGGTGTTTGATGTAACCGACAAAACAAAGGATAACGTGAGTGCTAGGAAAGACATGGGTGATCATTGTGCTAGGCCGTGGCTAGAGGTTAAAGTTGGTTTAAATGGAAATGAGAGCCGGCCACGAGCTCCATATGTGAAGCCAGGACCGTAAACAGATTTTGAGGTGGTTGAAAACTCTAAAGTTTCTGATCGCTATGCATCTAACATAAAACGAAGCATGAATGTCGACCTGTAAGCTAAACGGGCTAAAGAGTCATGATTACCATATCATCATGGAAAGACTTGTTCGGTAATGTTTCGTGGCTATTTTGATAATGAGTTGTGGAGGATGTTAGCCGAGCTCGATTCTCTGACAGCAGATATGCGCTAAGGAAATCTCGAAGCGTTGATGCAGAGAAGTTAGAAGGGAATTCCATTGCTTGTATGCAAGTTGGAAAAAACTTTCCCACCTGGTTTTATGAATGTGATGCAACATCTGTGGTGCATCTGCCTTGGGAAGCGAAGGTTGGAGGTCTGCTTGATTCGAGATGGATGTATAGTCGGGAAAGGGAGTTGAAAAAGCTTAGAGCTACGATGCGCAACAAGGCAAGGGTAGAGGGTGTATCGCATGAGGCTTATGCAAGTAAAGAGATCACAAACTTCTCAACAAAGTATTTCGCACTCAAGCACAACGTGAATGTCCCTACGAATCGGTGCCGCGGAAAAAGAACCGTTGTGCGAACTTAAGCTTTTTCAATACAAGGGTCAACTTTGTTGGGTCGTACCGCACACCATGTTGAGTATGAGGAGTGGAACCTGGCCATGCTTTACATGTTCACTAACATGGTAGAAGTTGAAAAATATTTTCAAGAAGTGACCTTCAATTATGTTTTCAACATTTGAGTGTAGAGTCCTTTTAACGAGGATTAAATGGCCTTGAGTGTTTGACAAAGAAAATTGGAAGTCAACTCGACAACCCACATCTAAGCAATTGGATAACCTACGTCGTGATGGGTTGCAAAGCGGCCCAAGCTTAGTGCAATGGTTCCGTCAGCATGTAATTTGACTATTTATTCATTTTTTAAAATGAACTGTTGTAGTAACCTAATATTAGACTAACAGTGATGCATATTGCTATATAGTGTATGCGTGATGCCTCCGTCCCTGAGGATCTCCGACAGCTCGCATGGTGATGTGGACGGCAAGGAGCTATAGTCGCTATGATGTGAGCGGGTTCCGTTTTGAGCAATGAAATTAGAAGCTAGCCGTCCACTTGCGGCCACTTCAAACAGCGGAGTAGTCACAACGTCATCCGATTCAGCGGTGATATATTAGACTACTACGGTGTTGTACAAAACATAATTGAGTATACCTTTGGGGTGCCAAAGATCTGAAGGTTGTGTTTTTTGATTGCCATTGGTTCGATCCACACAACGGCACACGTGTCGATGACTTTGGGATGGTGGAGGTGAAGCATAGTTCGCGGCTTCAGGGTCACATTAATAACATTGTGCTTGCACATCAGGTTGAGCAGGTGTACTACCTTAGCTATCCTCACCCTAGCTTGAAGGCTTGGTGGGTTGTATTTAAAGTTAACCCTGAAGTATATCCTCCTAAGGATGTTTCGTATGTGGAAAGCAACGTAGAAGATGATGTGGGTGATGTATATCAAGAAGAAGCTATGGGGGATTCTTTCCTTGTCTCCGGCAGGCGAGGACTCGATCAATTACCTACCGATGCCATAGACTTAATAACGGATGAACCAGGCCCTTCACAACGCCCTCAAAAGTCAGTAAAGGATTGCACGTCTTCAAGCACGTCTCAATGAAATCAGTCATGCGACCGATTCCGGCGCCCGGCGACTTTTGATATGTATATTTTGTAAGATTATTGTTGTCTCATTCATTTTTTGCAAGTTATTGTTGTCTCATTCATTTTGCAAGTTATTGTTGTCTCCTTCATTTTTTACAAGTTACTGTTGTCTCCTTCACTAACTCTTGTCAAATTTGAACAGATACCGATGTTCAGGCATCAGGTTGACAAGCTTAAAGGCAAGTTCAGCGGGTCGTCCTCCAGAAGGTCGAGGAGTAGGGGTTCTGATGCTCAGGACTCGGCAATTTGGCGATGCCATATTTCTTTGGGGCTGCGCAGATTAGGCAGCGAGAGCAGCTCGAGGTGCTTCGATGAGCGAGCACGAACAAAGCGCAGGAGCAACCTCGGGAGGGCGAGGGGCGAGTGGGGGTTGAGGCGGAGGGGCAAGGGGGGGTTGAGGGCGAGGGGCAGTGGGATGTGAGGATGAGGACATGGGTGAGGCGACGACGAGGAGGTCGGCGTTAGGGGTGGTGGCGGTGGGGCAGCAGTCTGAGATCTGAGACGCCGAGGCGAGGCGTGGCAGATGCTGAACTTGGCGGCGACCTTAGACCCAGTTGAAGAGGGCGGGTCTTCTTCGGGTACTATCGGTATATGTGTAGTATTGGATTATCATTTAATGTCCATATTTACATTGTAATGTCTATAAACTAATGATTTGCATTTTAGGTTTAGTAAAACCGTCTCGGTTAATCGAGATGCAACCCGGCCGATAGGAGGTTGATAGAGCTACATGGGAGCAGTGTGATTATATCTTTCATGTCTTTTCTTTTAGCATGAGCTAAGTGACAAGCGCCTCGTAGCCGATAGGAGGTTGATAGAGCTACCTTTTGATGCATCTTTGTCTTGTATTTTGTTGTAGGCGGTGGAAAGAGCCGGGTTGGGTGGGATGGGCCACATTACAAAGGTTAACGCCGTCTTTGGAGCCCTTAGCCGCTACTACTACCCTGGCATGGTTGAGTCGGTGGGGATAGATTCGCGCCACCTGGCTGAAGCACCGGGCATTGAAGGAGAACGTGGAAGGAGGCGAAGACGACCATACATGTCGAGAGCGCGGTGTGGGCTGGCTTAGGTGAGTTTGCGTTATGTATTTACTCTATTTGATTATTGCTTTAAATGTAAATACAATTTGACAATGTGTGATTATATGTAGGAGAGGTTTCGGCTTGAGAACGAAGCGATTACACCTTTTGAAGAAGGCCAAAAGCGTCTTCAACAAGGCGGCACAAAAGGTTGTCGGAGATTCGTTCAAAGAATGCCCGGATTCAAGTGTCATCAATTTTACAAGAGGGTGAAGAAGGTGAACATGAGAAGAGGACCGGAGGCGAGGAGTATACACCTGATAGAACAAGAGTATCTCGAGAGCTCGGTCGATTGGATAATGAAGGACATGGAGGCTTGGAGGTGGATGTGCCGGTACTGGGCGTCGGAGGATTTTCAAGAAAAATCAAATAGAAATCGAGGGAATAGAAGAAGTAGATTGGGGAAGCACAAATACGTCGCAGACGGACACATTGGCCTAGAGCAACGAATGGTAAGTATCGGTATTATAATTGTTAGTGAATTTGTCACTATGTTTCTAACTTTGCACCGTAGGAGGCTGAAAGTGGGAGTACTCCCTCTTTTGTGGAAGTTTACATCCGGGGGCACAAAGGCGAGGATCCACAGAACCCGGATGTTTTGTGCGGCAGGCTAGTGAGAGGATGGTAAGTATAAATGAAACAATATGTTTTGTGCAATTTTAAATCAGGGAGCACCAAATGTTTTGTGCAATATGTTTTGCGGCGTCATATGCGGAACAAATGACACAACGTCATGGGACGGAGTTTGATTGGAGGGCGCGCCCGATCGATGTGGAAGCCTTGTACCACGCTGGAGGGGCCTAAAGCATGGGAGGTTCGTTAATAAAACTGATTTTAATTGTTTTTGCTCTATGAATAACAAAATGTTGCATGGTCACATTTCGGTATATATCGTTTGTAGGTGGGCCATGGGGGCGGAGTTGTCGAATGCGATCATCTTCCACGAGGCTCGGTTTCCTCACGAGTGCTCACTCGTCGAGGTCCGCCGCAGGAAGCACAAGCGCGGGAGGAGGCTCGTGAAGCGAGAGGAGGCTCGCTCAAGCGAGAAGAGTCTCGTCAAGCACGAGAGGAAGCTCATGAAGCGAGAAGACTCGAATACATGAAAATGTATCTGCAGTACAATCTCAACTTTGAACAAATCGATCATTTGTACATACTGTGATTAAAATCTAACAAACAATCTATATGCAAGCTGTCACAATCTCTTGGACCTAACGTGCAGTGTTTCGCCCTCCTATTATGCCCAGGTAAAGATACTTGAGTTCATTACTCTCTAACTCACTTAGCTCATAAAATCGTGTTTCGACAAACTTGACTATTATGTCATAGGCCTCCCGACCACCTCCTTTCTGCATGTTTTCTCCTCACATGCAGCCACCACCACAAGGAGAAGCATCACGGGGTGCTCAACCTCCCGGCGTCCTTCATAAACCCTCTTGGGATGCAGGCACCACCCCTAGGAGATGCACCTCGGGTTATATGAAATTCTCATGCATTCTTTATTTTTAAAAACTCTATTCTCAGATAATTGATATCACAAACTATGATCCATAGGGCTCCCGGCCTCCTCGTCCTTTCTACATGTTCACCCCACGATCACGGCTACCTTCAGAGGAGAGGCACCACAGGTAAAGATGGATCGGTTCAATTCGATATTCAAAATTTGAGCGAAAGATTTAAATGTGGCATAATGTACCTAACTATGCCTTACAGGGCTCCCAGCCTCCAAACCCGTTCTACATGTACCCACCACCTATGCCAGGCCAAGGAATGCCTATGTACTTCAACCATTGGGCCATGCAGCCACCTCAGACAACACCACAGGTATGGATGTCAAAAACATTCTAAGTTTACGAAACGAGCTAAGTTTGTCAATTGTGAGCTAAACCAAGTCAAATTGAGTAAATTGAGCTACCTTCACAAAACTTAGTCAATTATATCACATTTAGGCAAATAAAACTCAATTCTGTCAAAGTTGAGCCAGACTTAGTCAACTTGAGCAAATTCAGCTATACGTGCAAAACTTAGTCGATTTTACGACACTTAGGCAACTCATGCTTAAACCTTGCACAAATCATCTCAATGTTTGCTAAGTTTGCAAATTGAGTTAACTTTGTTATTTGTGAGTCAAGACTAGTCAAATCCTGCAAATTGAGGTATTTATGCAATAATTATTCGATTCTTATCAAATTGATAATTAACATGTAAACCCTAGTCAAATTGAGGCATTCGTTCAAAAGCGAGTCGATTCTACCACATTTAGCCAAATATAGCTTAAATCTTATCAAATTCATCTCGGTGGTTGCTAAGTTTGCGAAACAAGGTAATTCTATCAATTGTGATCCAAACTTAGTCAACTTGACTAAATTGCCTTATTCGTACCAAAACTGATTCGATCCTAGGACATTTAGCACAAATCATTTCGATATTTGCTAAGTTCGACGATATGTTACTTGTAACACAACCTAGTCTTGAACTTGCGGGTTTTAGGTCACGCCCTCCGACGCGTACTAACGGCGACATCATAGAAGACGTCATAGTCTAAGCCCTCGGCGGTGGTGGTAGCGCTCACAACTCCAACAACCCCGAGACATGAATTGCATTGTGAGTGGATTGGTGTATTCTTGTTGGACTTTATGACTTCGTCGTCGGATTTGTATTGTGATGGATAGATTGTAATGTGGATTGTAATGTCGTAGTTTACAAATTGTCGTTGGATGTGTGATTGGTTATCTAAGGATCTGCTAGAATGTCTCCTTTTGGTTTGAGAGATTGATATATATATTATCACTTTGCAAATGTTTTTGTCTGTGAGTGGATGTCCTATTTACTAGAGAGGTCATGCGAAATTTTGTACATTCGGTGACTTAGTTATTCGTTGTGGAGTTTGATTCTTGAATCATGTTGGTAATACTCTTGAATTGTTCGTAATACTCTTGAATCTTGAGTTGTCGATATATATTGAGTTTTGATTGAATGTATAGATATTGATATTGAGTGTTTGATTGAATGTTGAATGAGATGCATACCGATCGATATATATTGATTGTTTGATTGAATGTATAGATATTGATATTGAGTGTTTGATTGAATGTTGAGATGCATACCGATCGATATATATTGAGTGTTTGATCGATATAGATATTGAGTGTTTGATTGAATGTTGAATAAGTTTGATTGAATGTTTGATCGATATATATTTGAGTACATATATTTGATCGATATATATTTGAATCTTGTGATGGACTTATTGTGATGTGTTGAATAAGATTGAATGTGAAGATGCTTGTGTTGAATGACATGCATATCGATCCATATATATGCGTGGTCGATATATTGAGTGTTTGATTGAATGTTGAATAAGTTTGATTGAATGTATTGAGTGTGATGCATATGGATATATATATATATATATATATATATATATATATATATATATATATTAAGCGACAGTTAAATTCATGGGTTTCTGCTGGCCACAATTTAAGTTAAATTAAGTGGGTTTATGCATTACAATTTAAGTTAAATTCGTGGGTTTTCTGCAATTTAAGTTAAATTAAGTAGGTTTTCTGGCCCACAATTTAAGTTAAATTAAGTGGGTTTTCGAATTTACTAATTAAATTCGTGGGGCGGAAACCCACGAATTTATCGATTAAATTAAGTGGGCGGTAAACCCACGAATTTAACTTAAATTAAATGGGCACCCACGAATTTAATTGATTAATTTAAATCGAGTTAAATTAGTGGCCTAAATTCGGCGGTTTTGCGAATTTATATTAAATTCGTGGGTTTTGGCCTAAATTCGTGGGTTTCTGGCCCACGAATTTTCCCCTGATTCCTGTAGTGTATAGTGATTTCTGTTACCGATCATCAAATTTACTGTTTATTAGTGTGACTTATATTATTATGTTTCTCTCATCATCAATAAACTATTGGTGAAAACTATTTGCATGTCAGAGTATCCAATAAAAAAACTGTAGCTAAAAGAAAGAAACAATAGATTCATGTACAAACAAGTAAACGAATTTACTAGTTTATCACCGTACTGAGAATGTGTTTTATAGTTTGTACATGAATTGTTTTTACTTTATTTTAGTTATATCTTTTTATTGGTAGCTCTGATTCACAAACAAAATTCACCATAAGTTATATATATATATATATATATATATATATATATATATATATATATATATATATTCAAAAGCATTTCAAATTGCATAATGGAGCGTACAAATTATGCCTAATAATTGCTGGAAGCACCTTATCTACATGGTGCATATATAGCGCATTCCTAGCAACAGTCGCTCTGCCTTCGCTACCTATATATATAGTTTTGTTCAAATATCATGGATTTCTACGTGGACTTATTTTCTAGAATTACTGAAGAGTTTGCTAGTATAATGGTTTAATTTTTCGTAGAGCCTTCAGTGAATTAATCCGATCCTAAATTGTAAGTTGTTGATGGCCTGACTCGGTATCCAAAAACCGACTACGCCTCGAATGAATTGTAGGATGCGCTACAAACTGGAGTACAAATGTACAATACAATTGTTACTTTACATCGGAATTAATGGCTCTTGTTTTACATCGGAATTAAGACATACTAATATTTTTCTACTGTAGATTCACCTGCTCGTGGTAAGTACAGGTTTGAGCTATTCAAATAAGGCAGTATTCTGTACTCATACTCTGACATTTACACTTGCATTTCATCTTATCCAGCTTCCTTCAAGAGGGAGAGAGGAAGGGGAAATCCCTATAGTTGGCAGTACGGTCATCCTTGGCAGGTACTATGTTTCTGTTAAAACAGTCTTAGAATAGTTAACAAAGCATCAGCTGCAAAGTCTAATGATTTTGCACTACCGACACGTCAAATTCGCCCGCTTTCCGTGCCGAATGGCAGCCATCTGGTGGGGGGTTTTGGGACTGAAGATGAGGGGGAGAATAACACCGAAACAAGTAAGGATGGCTCATATGCTTCCAACTTGCAGCATCATTTTGGGTAAAAGAAGTCCAGCACATTCTGAAGAATTGGGTCTTTTGATTGCTCTCAGGTGTAGGCAGAAGGTTTTTTCGTACATTGTTCTATGATGGATTGTATTAAATTCAAGCGCCCATTGGAGAAGAAAGTTGGATCGAGGAGCTCAAAAGGCACCATATGCAGCTTCACAATATCGTCGATAATCTCTTGAATATCGTGATTATCGACCATATCGATCTAGTTTGGTATCTAATACTGATCGGCAAACCAGTTGAACTTAAAAAAAAAATTAAAAAATTTATGCGACATAAATATCGCGATAATTAGTGAATATCAAGGCATATCTAGCAAAAAATCGCTCAAAAAATCGTCCGCCGAAGAACTTCACTTGGCCGGTTGGTTATTGAGACATATGGGGTGATTATCGTTGGAAATCATTTTTTTAATTTTTTTTTCTTTAAAAAGATTTGATTTTAAAACTCTTTGATTTTTTACGATTTGTTGGTGATTATCGGGAGGCGATTTTCAAGATTAAATCGATAATGTAAACCCCGACCGTATGTATGGGTTAATCTGCAGTTCACAGTAAAGTTTGCGGGGACCATTCCTTGAAGAAATGTTTTAGAGACATAGTCCAGCAGTTTTTGTATCCAGTCCTTAATCGCAAAGCCGTTTTGTGCTGTACATCATGTGCGGTTAATATATCTTAATCTATATTCTGCAGAAAGATGTTTTCTGAAGTATAATGCTGTCCGACAACAAGTGTCAAGTTGCGAAGTGAGGATTGACGTAGAAGCGCACTACCTGATAAAACTCTCGAGAGAGATGCAAAGAATGATGAGATTCGCATGCGGCAAGACTCCCTTTTATTGACACTGTTCACTCGTGGACGCTTGTCTCGTAGGGCATATCATTAATTCATTATTAGAAGCACCAGATAGATCAAGGGGCTACACCACGCCACGTAAAATTTGATTTGAGTATTCTTTTTATAAATATAAAAAGAGAGGTACGAAGATCTCAACGCAATTTAAACCTTTTAGAGGTTTTTTTTTCTTTGAAAATATGCTGGCTAGGAGTTATCGGTAAATTTGTGGAACCGCGAGTCTTTTTTACCAAAAAAAAACGGTGGAGAACCCGTCGGTAAATTTGCAGAACTATAGGGTCATATTTAAAAAAAAGTACTGTATTTAGGATCTAAATACAATTTTAGAATTTCCAAAGGACCCTTCCGTGAAACAGCTGACGGGCGTTGGTTGGGAAGAATTCTCCCCGCTTTAAGAGAGTAGATGTTGGTCCGATTGTGAAATTTGATTTGAATACTACCATATGCATACGTTTTGTTTAGAATGTGCACACTGGCTACTTCTTTTTGTTTAATTGGTGCACACTGACTACTCTCTCTCTCTCTCTTTTGATTGTGTGCACACTGGCTAAATGTGTGAGCGTTCTACTACACACGCCACAGTAGCCAGGTCTGGGGCTTATGGAGCACATGTAGGCCTAAATGAAGAATAGATGATAGTTATTTAAGGTATGTTTGGTTATTTGTATTAAGTGGTACATGTATAAAATGGTTTTAAAAAAAGTAATTTATGTGGTTGGTTGCTTAAATGAAACCATCTCATCTTGGATGGTGGGATACACATTAAGAAATATTCCCTGTAGATGCTGAACCATTCCATTCACCTAAAACAATAGAACCAAATGGTACAGAACCATCCCATCTCATTCAACTTTATCTCACCAACCAAACACACCCTTACTTATCCATTTGTTTATTTCAAGTATTAGATAACTTGTATTAAAAATTATGCATAGAAGCACTCCACATCTACTGTAGTTGGATGAGAAGGATAGTGGTACTGCGGGGCTGACCAGTCCTAAAAACTGAGCCCAGCAAAGATTTTCTCTTAAAAACAAAATCCGAATATGGGCCTGACCATGGAGCCGACGTAGCCGAAGTTCTAACAACTGGGCCGACCTAAGTGGCTGAAAATAATTGCTGGAGTGCCGTCTCCGATTCCTCTCAAAAAGAGAGTGCCGTCTCCAACCGGAAGCTGGAGGACTATATCCTGTTTAGGATTAATCTTTTTAATTTATAATTTAAAGTCAGTTTTTTTGTTTAAACAGTTAAAAACAGTCCGCTTATATATGTGATAGATTTAGGTAATTTTACTCTAATTTTAGTAGTACTAATCTAAAATCAACTGTGATGACTTTTAAGATTTTAGTTATATAGAATCATATGAATTTTTTTTTTTAAAAAAAAAACAGTTAAAAACAGGGCGTCTACCTATAGCGCACGACCCAAGTGCAATGCCTACTCGCAAAAGATCCAGAGTATAATCTACTAAACAATTTTCTTCTTTCAAGCAAAAGATCCGTTTCTTGATAAGATCAAATGAAAGCCTGTCCAGCTGATTTATCATTAAGAGATTCATTCATCAATCATTCATCCTTGGCAAAAAACCCACAAGCATGTAAAAAGAGAAGAGGCAAATCCAAAATGCAAGAAGAAACAAAGCAAAAATGCAAGAAATGAAATAACTTTAAGAATATAGGAGAAAATATGACCTACATTGCTTTGAGAGGAAGGTTTACAAAGACTCACAACCAGGTGTGCAAAACCTAAATGAACAAAAAGAACCAAAATCCTTCTCACAAGCTTGGTAGTAGAGGCATACCCCTACCCCCTCTATTTATAATTTCATCGAAGCAATCTCCACACTTGAATGACTTCCTTCATCCATAAGGAATCTCATTAAAGGCTGGGATTGACTCACTAACTCATACATAGGCCAACCCAAAACCAGCAACATAATGGGTTTTATCCACTAGAGTTAACTTGACCGCTACTCTATCTGCAAAACTTGATCCAATGATCCTCCTTAACTTGAGTAGTGCTCAAGTTGGCATCCAGCCATCCACTTGTCCTCCCGGTTCGCAGCAACTCCCAGCCTCGGTGATCTTCAGCGCAGCCTAATCGCCTGGATCTCATCTCTCCTAGCCTAGTTCTAGACTCCTCCGCCTCACCATGACCTAGAAGTCCTACAACCTCATCATAGCATTATTCAACATAATATCCAAGCAAAATCAAATAACCTAAAAAAATAAATCTCACTTCGCAAGCAAAGTCAATACTAGTGCCAACTAAGGGTCGATAGTGCAGCTCGGCTGGCAGCACCGCCCCCATTTAGTTGGTAGTGTCACTCAGCTCAAACAAGAGAAAATCTACTCTAAAATATAACTACCGCCATGGAGAGGACGGTAGTACCGCATCTCGGTATTACCATCACTCTAACGTCGGTGAACGGTGCTACCGCCCCTCGGGGCCGATAGTGCCGCTGGTTCGGTACTACCGCCTCACAAGGTCAATAGTGCCGCCTTTGCCTAACAACACATCAAATTACTTCAAATTCAAAATAAATTTGAATCAAACTCAAACCTAAGTACGACAAGCTCAAACGTAACCAAATACTTATCACAAATATAAATAGACCACCACATGATCTCTCACTCGTCGACGAGCTCAACGAGCCCCTAAGAAAAGACGACTACCACGACCATCCACCATATGCTGATGGAGATGCTGCAACTTCAAGCTATATCTTGGTCTCATCGACGATGAGTGGGAATCATGATCCCCTTAGTTTTAAGAATGTTAAATCAAATTTATTGTTCAAGGAAAAATTTGATATTGATTCTCATTTTAAGTTAAGACCAAGGGTTTAATTGTTAGAGGTAGATCATAGCATAGATACAACAATTTTTGTCATTATTGCAAGACTCCTGGTCATAATATTTTTAATTATTTCAAGTTAAAAAATAAGACAGACAAAAATAAAAAGACACATCTAATAAATTTGCTGAGGCTAGTCTTGTTAAAAAAGAGTCTAATTGTGAGACTCTTATTATCACTTTCAACTTAAAGAATCGAACTGCATGTATCATTAATTCAGCTTGCACTTTTCATATTTGTCCATTTAAAGAGTGGTTCTGTACTTATGATTCTGTTGGTAGTGGTGATGTTGTGATTGCTGATGAGTCTTCACTTAAAATTATTGACATTTGTTCTATTCAAATTAAAACCCATGATGGTATTGTTAGAACCGTTACAAATGTTTACCATGTTCCTAGAATAAAAAGAAACCTTACTTCTTTAGACCCTATTGAATCTTTGGGTTATAAGTATACCGGTAAAAATGGTGTTCTTAAGATTTCTAAGGCAACCTTATTGTTATGAAAGCCAATTGAATCAATAGTCTTTATTACTTACAAGGTTCTACAGTTAGAGATTATATATATGTTTCTACAATTGCATCAACTCCTCACATCACCAAGCTTTGGTATATGCGTTTGGGTTATATGAGTGAGAAATGTATGCATTTTTTTTTATGCAAGAAATGACATTTAAATGATATTGGCAAACTTGATTTATGTGAATATTGTGTTTTTGGCAAGCAAAAGATGGTCAGTTTTACATGAAGATTTAGAAGAACAGATTTTTATGACACAACTTGAAGGTTTTGCTACTCCTAGAAATGAGAATTTAGTTTGTCATTTAAAGAAGTCTCTATGGTCTAAAACAAGCTCCAAGGAAGTAATATAAAAGGTTTGATTCTTTTATGATTGCACAATGGTATTTTCGCAGCAATTATGATAACTGTGTTTACTTCATACAGTTTTCAAGTGGTTCTTTTGTTTATTTGCTGTTCTATGTGATAACATGCTTATTGTTTCTCATGATAAGTCATTGATTAAATAGTTAAAGGCCCAACTTGGTTATGAATTTGAAATGAAAGATCTTGATCCAGCAAAGAAAATTCTTGGAATGGAAACTCAGCGTGTTCACAAAGCTGGTACATTTTTTCTATCTCAAAAAAATTATATTGAGAAAGTACTTGGCAGATTTAATCTCAGTGAATGCAAACATATTTCTACACCTTTTGTTTCTCACTTTAAATTATCTTCAAGTCATGCCCTACTAATGAAGAAGACAAAGACTATATGTCTCGTATTTCTTACTCTAGTGCAATTGGTAATCTCATGTATACTATGATTTGCACTAGATTAGATTTAGCTCTTTCTGTTAGTCTTGTTAGCAGATTTATGCATAATTCTAGCAAAGAGTATTGGAATGTAGTTAAATGGATTCTTCGTTATTTGAAAGGCACTTCTAATTTTGGCTTGATGTTTGGTAAGAATAAAATAAAGACAAACAATGTTCTTGGGTTTGTTGATTTTGATTATGTTGGTGATCTTGATAAAAGAAAATCAATTTTTGGATATATCTTCTCTTTATGTGGTTCTGCAATCAATTGGAAGTCACTTTTACAGTATATTACCGCTCTTTCTACTACTCAAGTGGAATATGTTTCAGCTACTGAAGGCGTTAAGGAAGCTATTTGGTTGCGAAGTATGGTTTCTGAACTTGGCAAAAAATAGGATGCTTTTACTGTTTTTTTTATAGCCGAGCGCTATTTATTTGACCAAGAATGCTATGTATCATGCTAAGATCAAACACATTAATATTAAGTACCACTTTATTCGTGACATTGTTGTTGAAGGACAGATTATTGTGGAAAAGATAGGTACTGATAATAATTCTGCAAATATGCTCACCAAGACACTAATACAAGTTCAAGCGTTGCTTTGACTTCGTTAGTATTCATGGTGCTTAATTGCCCTTTGGGATTTCTTGAAGACAAATTTTTATTATGGATTTTGAGCTAAGAGAATGTTTCCTAAATATCTAGAACCCCTTCCTTATCTCTAATTGGTGGCTATATAAAACCACCCTCTGTACATATACACTGAACTTAATGGTGCATTTTTGTCTCCCGTAATTTTTCCCGCAAAGATTTTTCACATAAATCTTGTGTTCCACTCTCATATGAGTATGCGTGTGCAAACTCTAAACCTAACACCCGCTACCCTTGTCCGTCGCGGCCGTTAGGGATGGCAGTTTTACCCATGGGTACCCGACCCGATAAGGATGAGTACAGGTAGCATTTTAAACCCATGGGTTTTCGGGTTTAGGTATCCGATAAGGTCACATGATGGGTATGGGTATCAATTTGTACCCATGGGTACCCGATGGATATCCTATGACAAATGGGCCCCACTTTTTATAATATATATAATATTAGAAAATCAAAACCCTAACTCACTAATTTGCCGCCACAATCTTCTCGCTTCCTTCGGAATCCCTTGCCGCAATCCCTCGCGCACCCCTCCCTCTCGGTAGTCGGCTCTCCCTCCCGCCACCGCCTCCGCCTCTCCCTTTGGCCCCATCCCCCACCCTCTTCCTTGGGGGTCGGCTATCCGCATGGCGGTGCTACCGGTGGGAGGGCTGATCCCACTGTCGTGCATGCGCGACTACATGGCGCTGATAGGTCCTTCCCTTCCCTCTCCAACCAGGTATGGTTACCCTCTCCGCTTCCTCTTTACCGATTCCACCTTCGGTTGCGTCATGCCCTCCCCCTCCGGTGGCTACGGCGACTACGGCCAGACATATTTGTTTGTTGCTATAGATACCCATGGGTACCCATTGGGTATCGGGTACCCATTGAGTTTGGGCATGGGTACAGATTTGTAACCGAAAAGCTTAATGGGTTTGGGTGGGCGGCATTTTGTTTGGGTTTGAGTTTGGGTATGAAACGGTGATACCCGAAATCACCCACCCGATTGCCATCCCTAGCGGCCGTGCAGTGCAGTTGCCGCGCCACAGCAAATATGGACGCCGGCGGTGTCTCACGGCTTCCATGGCCGTGTTTCCGTTCCGCAGCGCGACGACGTGCCGGCGCCATCCGGCATCAGCCGGTCAGCCCACCGGGCTGGTTCGCGGTTTCTCAGGCCTGGTACTAGCACCACGTACGGAGATTTGGATCACTGATTTGATCCTGTTCAACGTTGATCTCGTATATACCTCCGGTGCCTTTTTAGCTAATATAATAACCTCGTTGCAGAGTGGCCCGACGTACAGTGCCTAGGTGTAAAAGATGAATAGTGGAGTTGCCTGCAGTAGGGGTGAAAACGGGTCGGGTAATTCCCGAGCCGTATCCGTATTTTAAGGAAAAACTATCCGAAACAGACGGGTAATACCCGTACCGAAAATAAACGGGTAGTATCCGTACCCGTACCCGATCGGATGCATACGGGTACGGGTAGGATACGGGATGAGCAATACCCGATACTATCCGAGATAAAATGGGTCGGGTACGGGTACCCGATCTTTTTTGCATTTTCGGGTACCCGATTATCTTTTTTGCTTTGGAAATGGAGGACATTCATGAGACTTGATATCTTGATGCATGCATGATGATCCTTGTTTTGTGTGTTCATTTATGTTAAGTAAACTTTATTTGTCACTATGTGTTGGACTATATGTGTAATTTTTAATCTATGTGTTGGACTATGTTGGACTCTATGCATCTTTGTTGGACTCTATGCGTCTTGTTGGGTTATGTATTAATTGGACTCTATGCGTCTTGTTGAACTCTATGTTGGATTATATTTTACTTGGACTGCTATATGTTAAACTACATGATTATTGAACTATATGTTTCATCACTTGTTCTCATTCTACCTATTTCGTGTACTATTCGACAAAATATCCGATACTCGTTTTTTACCTGCTCGTTAATACCCGGTATCCGCTGTTAACCCGTTCAGTAAATACCGTATCCGTATTCGCATTCGCCTGTATTTTCATTACCCGTACCCGTCCCGTATCCGAGAAAAAAATATTAGGTTAGGATATGGGATAACCTATTACCCGCCTGTATCCGACCCGTTTTCACCCCTAGCCTGCAGAGCCTTCTTGCTCTTGTTCCCCAGCAACTGCAGGAAGACGCAGCATCATTCATATGGGTAAAATGCCAACACGTGTATTTGCTCTGCATCTTTCCAGGTAGCTGCGGCTTTGCAGTCTGCACTCGAATTGGCTGCTACGATTTCGTGTCAAGTTAATACGTAGCATCTTAATAACGCCATTACGAAAAGGCACTGTAAAGCAGCAGCAGCAGCAGATTCAGAGAAGGATGTGGCGGCTTCTTGCACCAATTAGGAATTAGGATACACCCTGATCTGTCCGTGAAACACTGGACGAGGCTAGCTGCTCTCGAGTCTCAACTCGTGAATGATGAAAAGTTGTATATGCAATCTATTTATCGATGCATTTTTCAAGGAAAGAAGGAAGGGTTGATCATGCCGCTCGAGCTAATCATGCCTCTGCGGACATTGGCGTCGTCTTGGGTTGTCATCGAGCCCGTCGGCATCACATCTGTCGCTCGAAAGGCGCAGGCCTGAGTCGTTTGGTGACACGGGGGAGGGAGGGAGGGAAAGCAAGGGCATTCTTCTCCGCCGATCAACTCACGGATGCTTTTCTGAAACAGGCAAGCGGTTCACGTCGATGGGCACCGGTGAACTGCAAGCAGGCTCCAAATTTCGTTCTTTATATATATGTCGTAGGCGGTCGAAATTTAAAATTTCGATGAAATCTCGAAATTGAAAACAAAATCCGAAATTCAAAAACTAAATTTCAAATCCGTTTTTTTAACCGGAAGATCTGAGATTTTGGCCGAAATCATCGAGATTTCGGAAGAAATTACCAAGATCTCGATCATCTTTTGAATTTTTGAAAAATGGTCAAAAATACGTCAAAAAATTTTAAATTTTTTTTGTGGATAGTCTTGACCACAAATCTAATCAAATCCGGTCCACAAAAATTGAAATCTAGTTAAAATGTCCGAGATTTCGACTGAAATCACCGAGATTTTAAAAATACTATATTTTAATTTTTTTTATTCGATCAAATCTCGATTCCGATGAAAGAATGAAATTTCGCTTGAGATGACTAAAATCTCGATAAGATTTTTGTGCCATGACAGCAAGTGCAGGGAGTGTGCTTGCGCAGAAAGCGGCTTTCCCCGCAAAATCTGACCTCATTGGTAGGGCTTGTCTCTTGCAAGGTTTAGCAGGCAGCTTTGACTTCATAGCCATCTCGCAGCATAATTGCTCGCATCTGAAAGATTGTCTCGTCAAGTCTACCTGCTGGAAAGATTATGACAACTCAAGATTTTATGTGCTGCAGGTTTCTCCCAACATTTTCAGAATGATGTTTCTGCAGAAACGAGCTCAACAGCACTGTTAAAAGTTACTGTTTTCGTAGGATGTAATGTGAGCTCAATGATAAACAGAATCGATCATGATGGTTAGGGAAACCTACTCAGAGCATTTAAAAGAAATGAGATGGATGAAATATTTGTTCAAGATCATGCTCACTCTAACTGGCCGTCCAGTCGAGTGGATTAAATCACTGCAGAACAAATTAAGCACTGTTTGGGTTGTCTATCTGAACAAAGGCTGAAGCGCACTCTCTCTCTCTCTCTCTGTCTCTCTCTATCTCTGATGTTCAGGGAACAATTCTGAAGTCGTTGTCATACATACTTACCCCAAGCGAAGAATCCAATCTTAAATTATGAATAAACCTGTTAGACCTCTCATTAGGCCCGTTTTAACTTTCCGAGCTACTGTAAGCTACTAATAATGAGCAGTGAGACTAGGAGTTGACATATGATCGATTAAGCGGCGAAGATTCAGGGAGGCATTAATGAATTGCGCCACCGATGATTTACTGTATGACCATAGCAGGACGATTAGTGGTGCTTATTACACGTAGGTTGTAGCTCTCTGTTATTTGTTTAGTTTTTCTTCGACATGTCATCGTTTTAGGCTTTGGTGCTCGACATTGTTAATATTCTTTTGTTTGCCGTGTGGAATCTTGGCTTACAAGATTTTGAAAGGTGCTTCTATGCTCTTTAGTTTAAAAGTTGCATAACTATTAAAGAATGAATGAAGGGTAGATGGTGATTACTTATCCCTTCGCTTGCTTCAAGATTTGTGCAACTTGTATTAGGAGGGAAAGCATAGAAGCACTGCTCCAAGATTTTTTACTGGACCACCAACAATCTTACGAAGTAAATATAATGGACACGATACTTAAGATCACACAGGAAGAGATGACACATTTTAGATAGCTTTAGGATTTCTCTAAAGAGAAGTATAACTCTACTTTATGTGTTCTTGTATTATTAGATATTACAATAAGGTGTACAAGGATACAGGTATAACAAATATGCGGTTGTCTTGCGCTTCGCATACTTCTATCCCCTCCATCTCCTGGCAATGCTCCATATAAAGCATCAAAGGGGGGAGACAGTTGCAATGAGCGGGGAGCTTCCCCATCAGTTTGTGAATTCCACATGTGGTCGCTGTTTATTTTTAGTGAGACTTCTTCCTACGCACGATCGTCGAGCGGTTATTGTCAGACACAAAGGTTGGATACGTGTAGTTATACCATAAAGATGAAGGGTGCACATTTTATTTTGATATACCGTACATAGTTAATTACAGAGTATTTTACCTGGTCGGAAAAGCAGGGTCTATATGTCTGGTTATTTATCCCTTCAGCCGGGGGTGGTCAATGGTCAAATATATTCTTCTCGAAACTATTACAATAATTTTTATTCCAACAGCTGTTGTAGATATTAAGTCTATTTATTAAGGATTATTTAGTCATCGTCACCTATCTTTAATGTCTAGCTGTAGGTAGAATTACATTGGTGCCCATATGTTAGTATTCCAAGCTGTGGTTTCTTTGATTTGTTTCCTCGTGCTTAATACTATGATTGTGAATTCAGGAAATATACACTGCTGGACAAAAAGAAGATACATGTAAGATGGTACATCGAATTGAAAGTAAGCGAGAGCTATTACTTAGACTTACGATGCCACGTGATAGCTCGTACAACAACAGGGCAAAGAAAAGATATAAAGGAATCAGCAACAGGGAGGCCTCGCCCTGAGCCCCTGATGCTGTCCGCAGAACGAGATGCTTGTCCAACTGTTCATCAGCGCGTGATCGCGTCCTCTGGTCTCCACGCGCGTCAAGAACATTTATAGCAGTGGCTCAAATAGGAGAGAGAACAGGTTGGATATCTCTCGCCTAATCTAGGAGCAGATTCGGTCGGTATCTCTCATCTGATCTAGAACCGGATTTAGGATTGGGTTTGACTATCTAGTCGGATTCGGGAACGGATTCAGATTCGGGATCCGATATAGAGCATTCAATATTAGGTAAATAGGGATAGGATCTGGATATTCGGATTTTTTAAATTCGGATATCAGCAAGATCCAACCTATTTTCAGCATATTTTTTCTACGCTAACCCATTTATATTGACAATTAGTTGGTTCTATTGATCATCAAATAGCATATTCTTTATACAACATCTATTGAGTTTGGTTGATATATAACTTGTTACTATAGTTATGTACTCATGTGGTTTTAATTCAACATATATGCGTGCATTATCCATATATCTTATCTATTTCCGACACGAATACGTCATATATCCGTCCCGTATCCTAAATAACCTGGATCCATATCCGTATTCGGCTAACCCGGTTCCGAATCCGAAAAAAATATAGATTGGAATAGGAGAAGAACAATATCCGCTCGTATCCGACACGTTTTCACCCCTAGGCTAAATGTTCCAAATTAAATGTTCAGCTGACTTTAATATGCGGCATATGCCTAGCATTTTTCCCTTTTCAAAAGCAGCTACGGAGCGTTATAATGAGTGCAACCGGAGAAGACATGGAGTATAATATAGAGTACGGACTATGCACAACAACAACAATGGTAATATTCCACTGGCAAATACGAATAAAACTAAGCTAAGTAGCTGCTAACTAAGCGATTAGTCGTCACTAGATTGATTCGATGGAGGGCCGGCTAGCTAGCCTGATCAAGAAAGGATCGACAGGGATAGGCCTTCTACTAATCATCAATATTTAACGATTTCAGCCACAGCTCAGCGAGAGAAAGTCTCAAGTGAAATCATGGACGAATAAGCTATAGTTTGTTTCCCTCTCCATCACCTCACACTCGACTCGACCTTGTCGAGTTAACACCCGAGGCAAAGCACGGCGAGGCGTCCTTGTTGCTAGTGTACTTAATCGATCGCGTCGCTGTCTGCAAGAGCCGTATGCAACAAATTACATCATATGTTGTTCATATCCTAAGCAAAGCAGCAGCCGAGCGCCCGGTGCAGTGCAATGCACCTGAATTCCCCTGTCCCGTCGACCAGTCTATCCATCCAACTAGAGGCAAAGGTGATGAAATGGTAGTTAGCTTGTACTCTGATCTTAATTTTCTCTTATCCATTGGAGGCAATATGTGACACAGTAATATTGCCACAGCACATGTAGGTAGCATCAAGGTTCAAAATACCGGTGAAATTTCTGAAATCTCGGCCGAGATTTCAGATTTCGATCAGAGACGGATCCTAAATCCCGGCCGAATAAAAAAAATTGAAAAAAAAAATTCAAAGTGCTAGAATAACTTAAAATTTCCACGAAATTTCACCATAATTTGGTTTTTGATCAAAATTTGACTATATTTTGACCGGATTTGCAAGCTATCAGTAGCATTGTCCGAATTTTTGAAAATTCCTCAAGCTTAATCATCATATGAAAATTTTATGGGAATATTATGGATGTGTCAGGAACATCCACAAATTTTTTTAAAAGTTTCTAATGTAGCTTGAGCCATTTTATATGCAGTTGAAATTTGCCGGTCACACTTTAATTATCAGGACAGTAGCACTGTTAGAATTTTAAAAAAAAAATTCAAGCTTGATCATCATCTAAAACGTTTATCAGAACATTAGTGATGAATCAAGATCATCCACAAAAAATTTAAAAAATTTCTAACTTGGTTTGAACCATTTTTCATTCGGTTGAAATTTGACGGTTATCCTTTAGTAGCACCGTCCAAATTTTTGAAAATTCCTCAAGCTTGATCACAATATGAAAATTTTATAAAAACATTATGTATGTGTTAGGAACATTTACAAAAATTTTCAAAAGTTTATAACATGGTTTGCACCATTTCCCATTCGATTGAAATTTGCCAGTTAGCTTTTTATCAGGATAGTAGCACTGTTAGAATTTTTAAAAATTCCTCATGATTGATTATCATCTGAAATTTTTATGAGAACATTAGTGATGTGTCAGGACCATCCACAAAAAACTTTCAAAATTTTTTGATGTATTTTGGATAATTTTTATTCGGTTAAAAATCACCGAGATCTTGGTAAATCTCGGTGAGATCTTGGAAATCTCGGTGAAAAAAACCAGATTTGAATTTTGCCTTTTGAATTTAGTCCAAAATAACGGGATCTTGATGAAATTTTTGATTTCGGAAGGTGATAAGATGTAAATCAAAAACAAAATTTGAAACCTTGGGTAGCATGTAGGCTAGGCCAAATTAACACAGCATTAACTACATGTTTGGGAACATGGGGTCCATGTCAATCACGGGGGTGAAAAATGGAAAGCTCTTTTTTTTTTTTGTTCTTCGAGTAAAAAGTGTTCCTTCCTCTTACTTTCATTATTACTTCTTGTCATTGTGTACTTCTGCAGGCACAGTCGTTGTCACATGTTAAGTAAAAGAGTAGGAGCACTTGTCTACTGGTACATACTATGAACATTAAGAAGTGACTCACAAAGATCAGATGTTAAGCACGACCTTCAAAAATTAAGAAAACTCGATCGGGACTATGCTGCATTCAAACACCCTCACATTTGTTTGGAAGCAAAGTTTTTCAATACTATGGTATTACAAAATCATGGTTTAGAAATTGTTTTGGCATAAATACCATGGTTTCACCTACCACCGTTGAAACCATGGTTTTTCTTGGAACTACAAACTGTTTGGCTACAAAGTCTTTTGTATAGTATTTTCAAAGTATTAACACCTCTCACTCTCTTCACCAACACCAAAAACCCAAAACTCCACTCTGAGTGGAGTTTTCAATACTCCAAAAATACCATGGTATTTGGCAATACTATGGTTTCCAAAACGGAGTTTTTTGGGTTGCTTTCAAACACCATGTTGCCAAAAATACCACGGTATTCTCCAAAACCATGGTTTTGCCTAGAAACTATGAAAATACTTTGGTGCCAAACAGGCCCTTAGTAGTTACCGGTGGTGGAACTAATTTTTTTTTGTTTGAAGTGCACACTAAATAGGTACATCTCTATAGTCTCTTATGATTAATTTATAACATCATGAATTCAACACATATATTTAAAATTTCCTAAAAGCATAATATAAATAATTCTAAGGTCTTAAAAATCTTAAACCACCAAAATCGGAACAAATTCAATCGATAAATTTAGCAATTAAATATATGATTTTACACTAAATTTACCGGAGCATACCTAGCACCCCTGATACCGCCCATGGTAGTTACACTCGATGTGGGCTTATAGTTCTATGGCTCTGCATTCTGATCTAGAGTTACTTATGCATGTCTCCACATGCAGTTTCTCTATGTTAGAAACTGGAGAGTTGAAGTTTCTCCAACAAGAGTGGTAGCCCATATGCAGCGCAGTATTGTAGAAAGAGATGCATGGAAACATCTCTTAACACGAAATGGCACTCGTGTATATTTTGAATGAGATGTATCAGTGGTGATTATAGAGTGGTATGTAGTCTAAAAGGATTAGCATTTGACAGATTAAATTTGCACTGCAAAATTTTGAATATTAATTTGAAACAACGAGCTGAAAGAAAAAAGGTAGTGTAAGTAAGGTTTACATTACTGAATCGAGCTCGGAAATGCACCCTCTCTCCTCACGTCATATTGATTTTCATTGAAAATCGGTAGAAATCGAATAAAATTTAAAGTCAAACTTTTGAACTCGGCGGCCAAATAACAGCGAAAAAGATTAAAAATCGATCGATTTACATAAAAAATCGGCACACTTGGTAGAAATTTGGCAAAAAAATCCCAAATTTCATGATAGATGTCAAAAAACTATTAATACTAATTTTTTTAAAAAAATAGATAAGTTTTTTTTCCTAAATTTTCTAATTTTTTAAATTTAAATTACATCTGTTAATCGATCAATTCAGCCCTGGCTATATAGCTAGGTTCAGCCTCCGTCTTACGCACCATGCATCATCGTCATCATTCGCTTGTCAATCCCACGGTCCATGGTCAATCAATTCGATAACGTGGATACCCTCTTGAGTCTTCATGCACCTAGCCTTAAATAAAGTAACTAAGGTTCTCTTATTTTAGATCTGAAATTTGTAGGCTAAAATAAAGTGAATTAAATTTATATTTTTTTATTTAAAATGTAAGCAAAATAATTCACCTAAACACTTTTAATATATCCACAATTCCAGCTTCACGGATTTGATGAAGCTAGGAATACCCAGCTCCATCAGCTTTATAAATCTGATGGAGCTAGAGCTTTGCCAAACAAGACCTAAATCTAAATTTAGCTTGTATCTAAATTCAAAGAGTACCAAAATATGAGCAGAAAGTCAGAAACTGATCTACTTAGGCCCTGTTT
The DNA here is from genome assembly GCA_036346355.1 of Rhipidocladum racemiflorum. Lineage (NCBI taxonomy): Eukaryota > Viridiplantae > Streptophyta > Magnoliopsida > Poales > Poaceae > Rhipidocladum > Rhipidocladum racemiflorum. Next base: position 54,542,934 of record CM070569.1, read on the forward strand.
GTTTCAGCTAGGGATTGTAGAAAGCTGCTTTTAAAAGCTGGAAGGTCAACAAACAGGAAGCTTTCAATCTAGATTGTAATAATCTGGAGGCCAGATTGTAGCAATCCCACAATCCACTCTGGAAGAGCTTTTCTCAGCTTTTTTTTTGCAAAAGACCACAATACCCATCCAACTTCAGTGAAAATTACCCACCATTGCCCCCCACTGTTCACACAGACTTTTCAACCTATAATTGAGGGTACCACAGACTTTTGCCAAGCAGAAATAGCAATCCAAACACACTATAATCTGGATTGCCAAACAGGCATCAGCTTTTCAACCTCTAGCTTTTAACAATCCAGCTTTTACAATCCAGATTTTAAAAGCTGCTTTCTACAATCCCCAGCTGAAACAAACAGGACCTTACTGTATTTCTCTCTAGCAGTGAAAGCTAGAGTAAATTTGGATTCAGCCAGGGAGATGTCTAGCAGATTCAAGAGAGTTAGGAATATAAAGAGTGGTTTTGGGGATTGGTAACATTTAAAGTATGGTTTTATTGCCTATCGTTTGAAAACGAGGGCCCTAGGCAAGAAAACAAGGCAACAAGAAGCAGATCAACTTGACCACAGGTTGCTGCCATGACAAGTTAGTACTCATTCGGTCACAAATAGGAGTATCATTTTGGACATCAACATAATCTTCAAAATATAGTTTTGACCATTAATTTATATTATAATATATTTATAAAACTCAATAAAACTATAATATTATAAAAATACTTTTCGAACCAAATTTCTATATATGATTTTCATTTATATAATTTAAATATTTTAAAAAAATATTAACATTCAAATTTTTAAAATTTTGGCTACGACAACGAAGGGCATGTATAATAAGACCACCTTAGCTTAATCTTAGTATATACATATCAGCTCTGTGCTATGTAGAAGAGCGAGAAAAGATGAGAAAGAAGAGAGCTAGCTCCATGCAAGAGTCACGAGAAACAAGATATATTAGTTATGTACAATATAGAAAAGATAGTTATTGTAAGTATTGTACAAACTGGTTTTATTATTTACTTTAGATGATTATTTAGATGAGAAATATAGCACTTGCTCTGAGGGAATATTATACTCTTTAACAGGAAAACTTGAGCATTGTCCCTAGCCGGCCGATCCCGAGGGAGGAAACAACGAGGGTAGATCCAAACTATGCACATTAAAAACTAGTTCTCCTACAATAACTCTCTCTACTCGACTCCTCGCAGCTCTAGATTACTCTATACGTAGTAGCTACTCCGTATATATCATGTGGAGTACACTCAAGTCAGCACTGACACACGCAGAGAAAAGGACAGGTATTGAAAGTAAAATGGAATGTGGTTCTGAGGTGTGAAAATAACATAGGAAAAAAGAAAGGATAAATATAAGACCAATCCCCTCCTCTTCTCTTGTCTGGTGTCACTGATGATCAGAACTAGTTTAGACAGAGAAAGAAGAAAGCACACACTCTTCTTCCCCCATCCTACACTTCCTTCCTCCTCACAAGGTTACAGACTCTAGAAGGAAAAAACACAAGCACAAAAGTTGTCTCTGTTGCTATATAATTGTTCATATTTGCATGTGTGCATGCATGCTTGCAAGCTTAGTCGCATGCTATCCATGGCGAGCGGTGCTGCAAGGGAGTGTACAGGGAGTTTTTCTTCTGTGAGCAATACAGGAGAGGTGGAGGAGGAGTTCCAGCTGCACCACCACCAGCTGCCGTATCACAGCAAGCCGTTGCTGGGAAGCCCGCCGGAGATGGGCAACGACGACGGTGATCTCCAGCACATCACCGGCCCCTCGTCGGACCCGCCGCCGCCTGCCCCGCCGACAGTGAAGAAGAAGAAGAGAAGCCTTCCTGGGACACCAGGTGCATATATACATACTTCTTCACATATATTTAGACCTCGTGTATATGCATGGAGGCAACTGATCTCTCCTTAATTTGATTCACTGCATGAATAATCATGGATGATGTATACTGTTTGAATTGAACGGGTATATATGCTTCTTGAAGATTTTCACATGCTTCATGGTTTAATTTTTGCTACTGGATTCTTTCTCTTGCGTGATTTTTGTGTTCTTTCCCGGTCGATCTTGTGGCTGCAATTATTGATACGGCAAGTCAATAATGACAGTAACTGTTTGGCAGTCTAAATCTCCTTTTCACTGAAAACTACGATGATAAGATGACAGCATATGTATACTGTATCAAGGAATATTTGAACATTAATTAGTATTTGTTTTGGTCTGTACTACATTTGTTTGTACAATTTGGAGTGAGATAGATCGATCCAACAACGTTTAGGAATTCTTTAATTCAAACCTGCTTAGTAGAAAACGATACCCTATAACAAACAGTTTTCTCGACAGAGTTCTTGTATGCTTCTCCAGCTAGCTGTCTTAATACTTTAATTTGCTATTTTAACATGCATCTAATACAGTATTACAGTTTTAAGTGACACTTTGATCTCATTTACTGGATAAAAAAAACAAAGTGTTATCTCATCAATTTAACTAAGGTTGTAGCTAGCCAACACAATATAAAACCTTCCCAGTTAATTAAGTGCATGTAGAATATTACACAATATAAAAATTTGTTCATGCAGAGCATATATATTATATGGATGAATTTCGATATGCCAATGGCGAATTCAGGGTATATATGTTACTAGCTCAAATGAAATGACGTGTATATATGTTACTAGCTCAAATGAAATGACGTGTTAGGACTAGCTAATCGAAATTCGTGAGATCTAGGGAGTGAATTTGAATTTAGATGGCACTCCAAGTAACCTAGTGCGCTGACTAAATTAAATTAGTACTACACACATGATCATTAATTGTCGCATGCAACTGATTAATTACCCATACTCCATTTGTACTCCCTAGTCCATTAATAAAGGAGCTAGGGCTAGCTATATCCTTGTAAACTTGTAGCACTATACTACTACTTAATTATCCTACGAATTTTACATCTCAATGCGTAAGATATATCAATCGTACCCATCTTATAAAACATGAAAAAGGTAGTCTGCTTAATCTTAATTTGGCTGTTAAGTCCTATTTTTACTGTGGCTAGCAAAGGACGTCGATAGATAACGATCACGTACGTAAATTTGAGAGTAAGTGAGGATCTACTTCGATCGATGTAGTAAATGTTTTTTTTCTCCATACAGTGCTCACTATTATTTTGACGCCTGCGCGCATCTATGCAGACCCGAGCGCGGAGGTGATGGCGCTGTCGCCCAAGACGCTGATGGCGACGAACCGGTTCGTGTGCGAGGTCTGCCAGAAAGGGTTCCAGCGCGACCAGAACCTGCAGCTGCACCGGCGCGGGCACAACCTGCCGTGGAAGCTGCGGCAGCGCGGCGGCGAGGCGGCTCCGCGGAAGCGCGTGTACGTGTGCCCGGAGGCGTCGTGCGTGCACCACAACCCCAGCCGCGCGCTGGGCGACCTGACGGGGATCAAGAAGCACTACTGCCGCAAGCACGGCGAGAAGAAGTGGAGGTGCGACCGCTGCGCCAAGAAGTACGCCGTCCACTCCGACTGGAAAGCCCACTCCAAGGTCTGCGGCACGCGCGAGTACAGGTGCCACTGCGGCACCGTCTTCTCCAGGTGATCCTTCCGGCCGCCGCTCCCGTAGTACTCATCGAGCCATTAATAACTGCATGATATGAATTGCACCGCGTCTTGCATATTGCATTCACCTGCAACTGCAACTCAGAGTCAAGCGAATCCTGGGGAAGGCCGAGGAGGATTGGATTGTTTCGTGCCGTGCCAATGTGCCATGCCATGCATGCACATCAAAGTCCGTGCCGGCCAAACTGTAGGGGTACTTCCTCAGTACGTACGTTCCGACCAAATTGACCGCGAGCTGTTGCAGAATTTGACGGATTTCCCCCAGAATTACCATGCCATGCAGCAGTGAGCTAGCAGTGAAACATAGTACATGCATACGTCAAAAGCATTATGTAGGCATCCGTGTATGTTTCCAAGGATAGGGCAGCTGGGAAGAAATATCAAAAGCATACAAAGCCAGCATGCATGTTTATATAGGGTCCCATTTATTTACATATATACGATGCGTGTCATGAGTATGACTCACCAGGTACTCCCTCTGTCCCACAAAGAGTGCATTTTTAGGTTTTTTAAGACAGATTAGTGTGCAAGGTAAATGACCAATGTGACCCTCATTACTCCATACATAAGCATGCTGGTGCTTCGGTTTTCACAGGCACTTAAATGAGCATGCATACACTTACAACTGGGCCCTACAGACTAAAGATGCACTCTTTGTGGGACAAATTTTGAACACTAGAAATGCACTCTTTGTGGGACAGAGGGAGTATATATGAAGTAGTAGAGTAGACTAGTAGTACTTGCTACAAACATTTGCAGCTTGCAAAGGTCGGTGCATGGTGACTACGTTCTGATCAGTAGTACCACTGGGACGTACTTTCACCTGATTTGATCACTCGACCGGAAGTGCACTGCAATTAATGCCTCTTTGTTTGCAGTCTACTGGAAACTTCATAGCTAAAAACCGAGGAAATCTTACTCAAAACTAAACTAAATGTAGTAATGTAATGATCTTCGTTGGTTGGTTTACATTTCATGGATCTTGCTCGCTAAAACTCTACTGTTTCTTTTTGTTCGCAGGCGAGACAGCTTCGTGACTCACAGGGCCTTCTGCGACGCCCTGGCCCAGGAGAACAACAAGCTCGCCCAGCCCATGAACATGGCCACGGTGGCCTCGGCCCTCCAGGGCCAGGCACACCACCTCACGCCGGCGTCCCAGGCCGACGACGCCGACGTCGACATCGATGACACCTCTGGCTTCGAGCTGGACATCAAGCTGTTCTCCGACGACACCGCCGCCGGGAAGCCGCTCCTGCCATCCAGCATGGCGGGATGCATGCTCTCCGGCCTCGGCGCAAGCGCCACGCCCTCGCCTTCCTTCTTCAACGGGAGCGAGCTCGGCTCACTGGGCCTGGACGGGCCGAGTGATGCCACCATGCGCTTCTCACCTGGTGCGCCAGCGAGCATGTCCGCCACGGCGCTCCTACAAAAGGCAGCCGAAATGGGCGCGACGACGATGGGCGGGTACAGCGTGGGCTTTGGATCTATGATGGGTGAACCCAACCATCTTCCTGCCGTCAACTCGTTCGGGCCAATCAGAGCCAATGGGCAGTACGATGTGCTGCCGTTGGGCCAGACGCAGCTGGTCGGGTTCGATGTCGGCGGGCTCTTGCAGGGACAGCTCTACAGCGGAGGAGCCCACGGCGTAGGAGCGATGACGAGGGCCATCGGGTCGCTAATGCACGGCGGACACCAGGTGGAGCACCGGCGGCCGGACGACGTGCGCGTCGTGGATTACATGGGCGTTGACGACCAGAGGGGCTTCGATGGTGTGATCCCGTTTGGGCCTCATATGGGACCATGGCCCTAGATCGCTGGACTAGTCCACTTACGGTGCGATGTACTTCTACATATTTGGGAGAATATGGAGATGTGATGAATTAAAGGGGTGTTTGGTATAGATTCACATTCTAGAGATTCACATTCTAGATTTTTGTTTGAAGCAGATGAAGTCATCCCTAACAGCTTAGTTTAAAAAAAGATAGATGAATCCAAAGTCAAATAACTTTGGAGTAGACTATAGTTCAGTTTTGTGGGGCAGGGAAAAGACTACTCCCACACGAATCTATAACCCATTACGAGAGTACCCTTAAAGTTGGGATAAAATTATCCTCAAAATACCCTCAACAAAACCGAGTTTAAAGTTACGGTAATGCTAGTAATCGGACGTTTGTTTTTAATCGAAACATTTTTTTCTATGTATGAAATACGTTACAAAAAATGTTTCACTACGTTCAAAAAAATGTTGCGACGGCATCCGAAAAAATGAAAAAAATCGAAAGTCAAGTTCTTCCCTTAAAGTTAGGATAAAATAGCACTCGTAGGCAGCGTCGTCACTCTCTCCCAAACCCTAACGCCGAGCGGCATGTATCCCCCCGGCGCGACCTCGGATCGGCCGCTCGCTCGCCGTTGTCCTCTGCCCGGCGTCTGTGATTCTACTGGGGTTTGAACTGATTTCCTCGTTGATAGGCGGAGATGTTGATGCCAAGGATAAGGGGGAGGAGGAGGTGGTGCGGAGTATGGAGCTGCCAATGCTCGTGCAAGAGATCCAACGGATCGACGCCATTCAACTCTATGCGGATGAGCGTTTGTTCGTTTCTTTGTTCTTTCCAAACTTCAAAGTTGCAATCTTGAACCAGTTGTATTTTGCAAAAATGATTTGGATAGTTGGATGTTTAGATTTTAGAAAATGGTAGCTATAGGAATGCTCCTGGAATGTGAGTGCCTTTACCCACCAAATTGGTTCTGAAAGTGGTGGTACATAAGCCAATTATGCTTGGCTGTATCACATAGGGAAGATTTGAGTAGTTTCTCAATATAGGATGGAGGTTTCAATATGGTTTGCTGATACTTTACTACTTCTATCCAAAACCCGTTGTCCAGTTCGAATAGTCTGGCAATCCAGTTGGCATATCCATCAACTAGTACCATCATTGAGATTTTCCTGAACAAATGTCTTCCACATAATGTAAACACTACTAGAAAAGTGATTTTTAATGACGGTCTAAACTCGTCATCATTAGTCCCGAAATCGTCATTGTAGGTTTTTTATGACGACTTTATGACAAAATTCAATTTGTCATAGAAAGTGCGTCATAGAAAGTTTTCAATGACGAACTGCTTATTTTCGTCATAAAAAATCAAGCACATTACGCTCGCGGACGAATTACATTCCGTCATCGAAGAGTTCAATTTTATGACGACTATAGCCGCCATTAATTGTACCCAAAGTCATATATTTCGTCATGGATTACCCTAGTGCCACGTAATCACCTAGGTGTGTGACGTGGCACTTCTTGTGACGCAAATGTTTCGGTCACAGATTAGTGCCACGTGGACACGCTATTTTTTGCCGCGGAACAGTCCAATGCCACGCGCAGCCAGGTGTGGGGTGACGTGGCATCGCCTTGTGACCCAAACGCTTCACATCAAGATTGTCACGCGGACATGAATTTCCGCCATGAAAGTAGCATCCTGGCATTTTCCATGATGAATAATTTCGTAATAGATAAATGTAGCATTGCATGAAGTTTCGTCATTTAACACCTCATTACTCACATATGATTCATTTTACAACCACAACACAAATTTCATCCACATCACACTATTTTGAGGATACCAATCAATACATTTCACAAAGCAGCACGAAATATCCACAGATGCATTAAGAGTCACAAAATGTGTTCACAAGATTTAAACCACCACTTCAAGCTAGTACTATTTATCCAAGTAACTACCATGCAAAAATAAGTATCCTTGTCTAAATAGATCCACATGTTACTAGTGAACAGATTCATAAACTCACAAGTTGGCTTGACTAGCCATTCGCATGAGACGGCAAATAATTGCATCATTCTCCTCTTGCCTCTTCTTTATATCTTCCATTTCCTTTGGGTTCGGATCAAGGTATTACATCATCGATGCTTGAGCTTTTTTCTTCAAGTCTTACTTCTTGCTGTTGCTCAACGGTCTTTGAAGTTCAGCACTGCCTCTCCTCCTCAAGCCGCTCTCAAGAACTTGTTCTTTGGAGCCCTTTCTGAGTTTGTGGTTGATTGTAATCCAACATTCTTCAAGAATTTGCTTGTGGGCGTTGTTTTGAGATAGAACCTTGTCAACAATCTCAAGACTAGACATTGTTGCCTGGCCCTCTCATCAGGCTCCATCATAGCTTCCATCTCAGCCTAATATATAGAACATAAATGTAATCAATAAAAATGGGGAAAATAAGGCATATACAAATGAAATTTTTCATCATAGTCATGCAAGATACAAAGATGAGAAAAACATGATGCCTTATGCCAATACGAGCTTTTTCATGTACATCTCGATAATTAATTAGTTTATATATCAAATGGCTAATGACTATGAAAGTACGCGGATTTAATTGAGCACAACCTGGCTTTAAATGATAAGGAAATAACATATCTCCGATTCTTTACTCAACAATTATATTCGTAATTTCACATAGATTTGACAGACTATACACCAAGTGCTTGAAGTCTTCAAGCTTACCAAAGGAGTGTTGTTAAAAACATAGAGGGAATCGTTGTTGCTTAATGCTTATAAGTAAAATCGAATATTTGATGAGAGCATAGAGTTGGGATGATTAAACCTACCTAGGACTAGTCATGCAAACCACACTAGTTAGGACACATTTCCTCCTATCATATTTACTGTGCTTGAATTGAAACATTAATTCATGATGTAATAGAAAGTAAAGCACAGAACTCGATGCAGGTTAGTTTTTGTTTGGCAATGCGTGAGCAAGAAGCTCTGGGTTTGTCAAATTTGTGAAATTTGAAATGCCGAGAGAATACAACAACATAGGCCCCTAGGACCATGAAATATTTACAACAAAATGAGCATTTCAATTCCAATAAGAAAGAAAGATGCAAAATTTGGAGTTGAAGGTATTTGCACAAAATTGACATACCTATGCTTAGTGGACTATTAGAAGTACCAATTAATATCACACACTTGACTCCACAAGTTTACAAAGATTACAACCTAATTCACAGGACAATCAGAGCATGGTCATATTTGTTGTGTCTAAGCAAGCACAACAGAAAGTGCCTTTATTTGTTTGAATAACTATCACCAACTCTTTCAAAGTATGTAAAAGAAACAAAATAATCATCGTGATGAACACATTCATGTGTTTGCCCTGCATTCTACGCTTCTCCGGATTGCAAGGCTTAGGAGGCCTATCAAGATCTCAACCAGATTTTCTTAACATACCTAGATACAATATCTTGAATCTAAAATGATGGAAAACTAAATTGATCATCTCACAGGATAGAATGGGCGTATGACAAGGAGGAAATGTAGGGTCTTACAACCGCGCTGCACAGTTCAACGAGTCCCTTCTTCTTGTCGTTGTGGCACTCCTTGAACAAGTCCACAAAGAAGGAATCGGCTGATCCTTGTTTCTCTCTTTCTACAATTAGAAGAAGAAACATAATAAAATGTATCAAGTAGAAAAGTTCTTCCTAGCTACATATGGCTTTATTATAGGCAGTGGTTTCAACTCAATAAGAGCATATAAAATCCTCTCTTTGGTTATCAAGTAACAAGTGATGTATGTGTAATTCCTACCAAGTTTTGTGGATCCAAAATGAATAATGATACAATAACAGATTTACCAGAGCATGGCAAAGGTGCAATGTAACTACGAGACCCTGTGGGCTCGATGGAATTTGACTTTGGCACGATTTTGCTTGTTCTTTTCAGATATTTCCTACAAAAGACGGTTTAGTTAGGCACATTCATGAATGGAATCAATATGTTCAGAAATCTTACCTTGCTTTTCGGGTCAGACCATTTTTGGATGAGTTTTCTCCACTCCTCATCTGTCATGTTAGGTACTGGACTAGTTGCACAGATTTCATTTGCTGGGATACCATCGAAAAACCGCTTCTTCAAAGAAATACCTAGTTTGCCGACTTCCCACCCTTCAAAATGTCAAAGACATGCATCCTTGGTTGTCCTATCATCGTGTCCAAGGCCAGCCTTGTCTAGCAAGTTAAATGAATCACATTAATAAGTTATGCAATCTAGTGTGGAAGAAGAGTAATTGTTCATGCCCAAGAATGAAACCACTTACAGACAGTTTTCCCCATGAAATTATCCAAATGAGTCGTGTTTGTTCTTATACTCTTTCCAACTAGTGAGGATAGGGACATTATGCCTAATTTGAACACTCAGCCTCGATGCAAACTTTGCGCCTTCCAACGGCTTATGTGGCCTTCTCATCCCTCGGCAAATTGGACGGGCAACCTTTTTCCCATAGTTCTAGTCATCTTCTCAAGCATTTTCCCCATTGTTGATGCCCTCTTCCCTCTTTTAGAAGTATTTGAGTTATCTACGCTAAAAAGGCATTGAAGAGATTAGTTAACTGATTAATGTTTGTAATCTGTGAAAACAATCAAATATTGTTCCTAGTCACAAGTGTAATAAAGTCAAGAAGAATGCCCAAAATAACTTGCCTTCATCATCTTGGTGTTGGTCCGTGATCATCCTCTTGATGCTGGTTTGTATCATCTGCCGAATGGGTCCAATCGTGGTCGGACTTCATCCAAAGAGTTAGAGAACAAGAACTATGCGATAATTAAAGGAGCAAGGTAAAAAACATGCCTGCATTGTTTGGACTGGTTGTTCTCATTAGTGGCAACAGTTCACCACCTTCGCCCGCAGATCTAAACCTTCTCCTTCATAAGACCAGTCCCTAACAGACTCCTAGGTTCCACAATAGGTTCTTGTCCTTGGCTATGAACTTGATGTGCCAATTGATCGATGTGCAGTTGGTTCTATCTTTAGTATATTTGTCCCAAGGCTAAATTATTTGATGTTGACCTTGTTGACAATCTTCGAGTAGGTTGCTCTATTGTTTGAGTTGCTTTCACTCTCTTGGAAGGTCTTGTGCCACCCGAGCCATCTTGTCCCTTTATTGGCCCTTAAAGCAGGCCTTTTAACAGTTCTTTATATGATCTACTCGATACAAAAGAATAAACAAAGCAATGTCAACATATCACTTGGAAATAAATGAAGACCAACACAAGAACCATGTACGAAGCAATGCAAAACACAAGTACACCAAAATCCTGAGCCCTCAACAATAGACAAAGCACCTTTAACGCGATATAGTGGCTACAGTTCGCTTCCATCCGCCGCTTCCTCATACAGAAGGAATCTTGTCATTTGCATCATTCTCGCCCCCTGTCCTCTTCAGGATCATATCAATCGGAGTCTTCACCTTGTTCTAAGCTCGGGATTGCTTGTCCTTATAGGTGGATGGGAAGTAGTCGATCCATTCAAAGCTGCGTTTTTACTAAAGGGATGCCAGAAAATCAAATTTGGCACGAATCTCCGCGATATTGGCAAGCCGCAATTCTCATATTCACACGCTTGATGTTCTATTATGAAACCATTGATATTATTAATATTATTTGAAATGGTAAGAATACTGTAAATACGATATTTGACACCACATTAACATAGATGAATTTTGATTTACTAGTATATATAATATGCATTGCAGATATAACACAAGAACAATGATAATTTAAAAACAAGTAGAGGAAGACAACCTCTAACTTGATTGCGTGTTTTCATTGAGCTCAACAATTCTACGCCAAGCCAGTGGTAGAAATTTAGGGTAAACTTTACAACCTACAAAATGGAGTAAGTATGAAAATATGTAGTAATGCTTTGTTTTTACTTTTCTCGAGGAACAAGAAAGCCGTGCATAACATTCTATTGCAGATAGATAGCAGTACATTATTTCAAAGAATCATACATTTGGAAGGTAAGCAAGAGATAAACTGAAATCACATGAACTACCATGTAAATTAACAAGATTGATCAAGAAGTAACATAAGATTGATCAACAAGTAACAATATTGAGCGCTAGTTGCATTAGGGCCAATGAATGGAATGACACAAAGACAAGCAAAACTTAAAACCTGTGAAGTTGATTTTTCCCTTTTTCTTATAAAGAAGTGATGGAGGGCCATCTGAGCTAACTAGTGCCCGACGATATATAATCAATATGTAGTACAAAAAATTGATCAACAAGGAAAAAAATGAAAAGCATGTAAATCTAATTAAAACTAAGAGCAATACATTAGATCGGGTAAGCCAAAAACTCACGCAGTCTTGATTGCCGCCACACGGGTCGCGGATTTGAGAAGGCTGGGCGGCAGTCACGGACGGAGACGGCCGGCCTGGTGAGTCACTTGACGAGACGGCGCTGGCGAGTCGTGGAGACAGAGACAACGCCACGGAAGTCGCGACGGAGATTGGCGCTGAGGAAATACTGACGGAGATACACATGATCTCCTTCAACGCTTTGCCTTGAGACGCTCTTGCTCGCTGGCCGAGGAAGCCTGGTGGAGATGACGATATTGGGGAAGTCGAGGTGGGGGCGACGGAAATTTGGGGTGGGAGTAGGGTTGTGGGCTTACAACGATTTGGGGATTCTATGGGGAGTAGGGTTGTAAGGTGAAAAAGGCGATTTGGGGATTTTGGGGAAGTCGGGAGATGGGCTTAGGCGATTTGGGGGATTTCTGGTGAATAGGGCCAAGGCGCGATGTAGTTTGGGGGGTGGAACCGATGGACAACCTCGGGAGAGGTGTGGCGGTGCTTAAAAATTTTAGCGGGACATATTGCCGCCATGTTTTTGCTTTTATTTATTTTTTTGTTGTAGAACTAATCCTCATCGGTCACATAACGAATATCTTCATGCTCATTGTCACCGATAAATCAGATCAGTAGTGTCATCTTCTTCTTCGATTCGCCACTAATTGTCCTCATTTCCATCGGTGCCGTGCACATTATGCACTAAATTAGCATCAATGACTAAGACTTCATCCTCGTCATGGCGGCGCAGAACTTCTCAAGGTGCATTACTAGATTGCACATTATATTCGTATCGGAACTATCTTCTTCTTGATATGCACCAAAGATTTTTGGTCATGTCAATTTCAGCCACACTATATAGATGTCGATGCTCAAACTTCTGCAACTCGCCATTTTTTCCCTAATAGCGTGTCTTGTAGGTAAAATACCTTTTTTGATTGAGTAGCCAAAATAAAAGGATCAGTCTTGTACCACAACCCCTCAATATTGATGGATTTGAAATACCCATCATCTTTTATTGCTCTCATCTTGCCATTTTGATCATACCAATCACATCGAAATAGGACCACCGACGACGAACGTGTAGATCCGAGTTATACACCAACTCAATAATCTCTTTCAATGAACCATAAAATTAGAGGGCTGCCCATTATGTGTACCATCGACTACATAATGGAACTATTTTGAGTCTTCAAGTTTTCTCACGACCAACGGTGTTGTATCGAACACCATTAACAAAGCAAGTTGAATATATTCTCGACATCGAGATCTGGACCACATGAGAGTGCACGTAGGTGATCACTAACCCAATCCAACTTCTCGCTTATATGGTTCTTAAACCATTTAGCAAATCCACTCATCAATCTTTTGTCAATATCATCTGACCCTTCTTTCTCTAACTCTTCGGTGAACATCCTACAAAAAGGAAAAATCATGCATATCGTTAAATATTTCCTACAGATAAGTTAGTTATATGTAGCATGAAATTCATATGTACATGAAAATATTGTACTCACTTCTTATATGGATCAACCTCTTCATCAAGTTATTCAAAGACATACCAAACAAGCTTATCAATTTCATCATCAAGGTAAGTAACTCGACATGATCCTACTAAATTAACACTATGATTAAAAGCGAAATGTCACAAACTGACAAGATCTTCTAGAGATCCATCACCACTTGTGTCCCGATTAAATCTAGTTTCAACATTGTCCATGTACCTTGAGCAAAATGTCAAGGCCTCATCGGCTACATATGCCTCGCAATAGACCCTTCAGTTCAGCCTGCTCTCACAAAACCTTTAGAGTGCAAAGTCGACGCCAATTGGGTACATCCATCCAAATTGTACTGACCTCTAAGAATTGCCTCATCTCGTAGATGAATGTGCCAAATGCACCATGACATCAAAGAAGGCCGGAGAAATATTTTCTCAAGCTTGCATAGAATTATTGGGATTTGTGCTTTAAGTCGATGCAGTACATCAATATCCAAATTTCTACAACATGACTCTCTAAAAAAGTTCCCCAACTCAAGCAATTGCTTCATATATTTCTTTTGCATATACAACCACGGCTGCCAACAGTAAAACTCTTTGCAAGAGTATGTGACAATCATGAGTTTTCAATTCTTGTAACTTGCATCCATCAAAGACTTATACATCTAGATAAGTTGGAAGCAAAACCATCTGAAATTTGATCTCTAATAAATTCACAAAATGCAATTCTATGCTCCTTTTTCAAGGTATAGCATGCATTTGGCATGCTATATGTGTCTGCCTTATATTGTAAGTGCAATTCACCTCTTATGCCCATATCTTGCAAATCAAGTCTAGCATTGATAGTGTCTTTTGTCTTTCCTCTATATCCAGAGATTGTGCCTAGAAGGTTCATGCATATATTTTTCTCAATGTGCATGACATCAAGATTGTGTGGTTGCATCAATTCTATCCAATATGGCAAATCGAATATACCCCTCCGCTAAATATTTTGGCTCATCCTTCTGTTGACGCTTTCTTTTCTAATTTGGAGGATGCTTCCCTGGTCTAACATCTTTCACCTTCTCTAATTGTTGTAAAAGTTCCTCTTTACTAAACTTTCTTGGCTTGTCACGCATTTCATGATGTCCATCAAAAACTAAGCTTTTTCGCAAACGACGCCCATTGGGAGGTAACGATTTATGACCAATGTAACATATTTTGTTCCTTATGGCCCGTGACAATGGATCTTTGTCACAGCTGAATGCATGCATAATAACCTTTGTAGTTCGCCGATAAAGTGCTCAAAGCAGGTAATCATGTATGCACCAAAGTATCAAGAAGATGCGCTTGGAACATCGTGAGCGGTGAATGCATCATAAGCAGGGACACCGTTCCATAGTTCATGCAACTCTTCTATGAGAGGTTCCAAGAATACATCAAAATCCTTCCCGGGACATTTTGGACCTGGTATGAGTAAGACCATTATACAGTTGGATTGATCCATACATATCCATGGTGGCATGTTGTAAGGCATCACAAGTACTGGCCACATGCTATATGAGGTGCTCATAATGCCAAATGGATTAAAACCGTCTCAGAGCTATGCCAAGCCTCATGTTTCTTGCATCTTTTTTCAAACATCGGATATTTCCTATCGAAGTCTTTCACGCCTACCATCAAACCGGATGGCTCATTTCATTATCAATTGGTTTTCTTTTCTTCTTGTGCCATCGCAGTGTCCTCTCGCCGCTTTTGAAGAAAAATACCTCTTCAATCTTGGTATCAATGGAAAATGTCTCAACACCTTTGAGGGACATTCTTTTACCATCAGCATCTCTCCATCTTGTTGTACCACATACCGGCATTCATCTCTATACTCATACTCTTTCCGAAATAGCACACAATTATTCATGCACACATGGATAGAATCATATCCAAGACCCAACTCGAGGAGATATTGCTTTACTTCAGAATATGATTTGGGAAGTTTGCAATGTGGAAATGCTAACTCCAACAACTTCAATATTCCATCAAATGCTACATTGCTTGATTCGATAGTATGATTTGACATGAAGTAATCTTCACAAGAAAAGAGAATCTTGATAATTTAGATTCTCGGGCAAAGACCACGCTTTGCATCTTCAAGCACTCTAGCAAACTTTGGATGTTCTCCACTTTGGTCCCAAGCAAGGTACATCTCTTCTATCATCTCCGGCAATCCACCATCATCGCCATTGTCATCCTCACCCGCACACAACCCATCGGGTAAATGTGATTTTCCATATGCTCAACATTTTCATCAAAATGTTCTTGAGATTCATGCACATCAAGATCAACATATTCTCCATGATAAACCCACTTTGTGTATGCACTTGACATCCCATGTATGTGAATATGATCATGCACATCCGATCGAGGTCTTGATATATGATTAAGGGGCATGCACGGCATGGACAAAGTATTTGAACATTCTCATCAAACTGCCTTTAACAAATTGCATGAACTCTCCACACCTTTGATATATGCGGGGGTAAATTGTTTACCCTGAATCCAATCCACTGGTCCATCTCGAAAATAGATAATTGAACATGGCAAACAATATGTCAAAAACCACAATTAGCCAAATTGAATTCAAGAACTGTAATTGCAAAAGAGAAGGGCAATAGCTTGTACTTTGAAATACAGAACTCAGATCCGAAACTTTACTGCTGCTCTATCTCTATTCACAAATTTTTCGAGTATTGTATTGCACATATTTAAAGGAGAGATTACAGATTAGTCCGATGAAGTTGAGCAAACTCGAACGTCGACTCGGTTTCTTCGACCAGAGAGAGATTCTGCCCGACCATGACTCGGTTTCTCCAAATCTAGATCGGCGAAGGAAATGACCGCCTAATGCCTTACACGCGCGAGCCGAAACCCTAGCTACTCCTGCGCCCGCTGCCTGTGATGTACCGCGCGGCCGTGGCGGCGCGGCGGTTGCTCCGGCAGAGGGCGGCACGCGGGTGGAGAAGGCATCGAGCCACCTCCTCGTGGGGCCTAATTGGATCGCGGCGAAGGTGAAGGGGAGCTTTGAGGGCTCGCCTGTGCGACATGGGAGGTGGCTTCGGCCAATGCAGGGCGACGACAAAGAACAAGATGCTAGGGTCAGA
The DNA here is from genome assembly GCA_036346355.1 of Rhipidocladum racemiflorum. Taxonomy (NCBI): domain Eukaryota; kingdom Viridiplantae; phylum Streptophyta; class Magnoliopsida; order Poales; family Poaceae; genus Rhipidocladum; species Rhipidocladum racemiflorum. The sequence continues at coordinate 54,559,364 of CM070569.1, forward strand.
TCAACATGGCCATCGTGCTCCTCACCAAGCACATATGCCCTCACAAAGCTCCTCATAGTTGATTCAACCTCTTTGCTAATGTTAGGGTTAGAATTCCTACCTAATGTTAGGTTAGAATTAGACAATCCTCACAGCTTGATTCATTTTTCCATGTGTGTCACTTCCTTGGATGGTAGTAGATCTCACATTTGGTGGCTTCCCATGTAGCGTAAGAGGGCTCCCAACGCCCTCGTGTGTTGGTGGTGATGGATCGGTTGTTGACTCTCGATGTCACTTCTCCAAAAGGTTGTTTTGTCCAAATCTGTGATCTCAAAAATATTTGGCTTGGTAAGAGATTTTGTAGCAGAAAAATACTGAGGGTTAGCTATTCTCTTGTCCAACTAGAATGATCCAATCTTATGTGAATTTAACCAGTCCAATCTTGTGTGGAATTTAACCAACGATCCAAATCTGTTCATGTTCATGCTTTTGGTTGCCAAAAGCATAAAGACTTTGTTTTCTATTGGTTTTGATAACCATTAGTCTACTTCCCTTTACATGTTGTTTTTTCAGAAAATGTTGTTTCTTCCTTTTCCTATTAACTTTCTTGGCAAATTTATAAACTACACTTGACTTTTGAATTTATAGGCATGTAAATAAGTTACTCGATGATGAAATAGGTGGTTCCTTCTCTCGCCTTGCAGTCCAAATGTGCTATGCATGTCGATATCCTTTTCATAAAATTCTGTCTAAACGTGTTCTTGGACTCAACACATGTATGATGCATCCCGAGTTCATATTATACAGTTACGCATATTAATTTGGATTTTGCATTTCTAAGGATGTGTGCTTACTGACGGTGTGTTGCTATCATAGAGCCTAAAAGATCGATTGCTTTTGATCTCGAAGTTAATGCAGTGCATGTTATTTGTTTTCTTCGCTTCATAAAGTGGAGCCAATGGATGCAATTTGAGATATTGAGGGAAGAAAGAATTGGTAGTTTTGCTTGGTACACGAGAAGTGGTGCGCTTTGCAGCTTAGAATTCAGTTTGGTTTTAGATGATCGAAACCGATAGGACACTCGCTCGGGAAAATATTAGACAATAGAAGAAATGTTTTGCTATTCACACCTATGCATCTTATTCATCATTGGGAAGTCATATATCTATACTGTGATTAGTTGGTCTCACGGGCTACATGGGCTAACACGCTAGATTACTAATATCTACATGACTCTTGACATTCGAAATGAGTTGAATCTTGTATATACTTTAATAGGCACATTGAAGTTCAGGATAGTTTTGAGTTTGTTATATTAGGTGTGCATGTGGTTTATTGAGGAAGAGCGCCTTGTGGAGGAAACTAGTATATTAATGTGAAGTTCGTATTTTTAAAGTGAGCACTTGGTTTAGCCATGGAGTTGTGCAATACAGCTAGCATCCATGCATTTGTTGGTTGCCGATCAAGAGCGTAAAGAACCAAATTTGACAAAGAAGGTGAAGAACTAGCCAACTGACGGTGCGATGCTAGCGACGGCTAGTTGTGATGGCACTAAACACGCACTGGTCGGTATTGCCAAGGCATGAAAAAGCCTAGCGATTGGTAACCGCACATCTAGATCAATATTACCCTGGAACAAGGTGTCCGTAAGCTTCTTTACAACATCTAGATCAATATATGATGCTTTTCACATATTACGTTGCCGAGACACTAAAATAAACCTACTGGACAAAACAAGGGAAACAACAAAATATTAGAAGCTGGTGCTCAAGTATATGAAAATAAAATCTTTAAGGAACAGGGATGAACCAGTAGCAAAATAAGTATTCCAAATAAGGCGAACAAACCATTGCAACTCAATGTCAGCGATCCGCACTTCTATCCTACACCCAACCGTTTCTCCAATGAGCTTATCAATGAATATGCTAATAAGCTTTTCTATCCAAAGGAGTTGGATCGGCATCAAGCTTTAGACAAATTCGCATGCAAAATAACAGAATTAACAAGTATACTTCTTATCATTTAGAGGTTGCATTAGTATCTTTCAGTTTATTCACCATAGGGAAGAGATGCATATCTAGCGTACGCTTTTGTATAAAGATAACTTATCCCACATCCAATTATGGAGACGAGGGTAAATAGTTAGAATGACACAACCAGGCCTAATATAGCTTTCCATATCAATTGGGTAATGTGACAACTACTTAGCATATGTAAATCGAAATAAATTTTATTAAGACAAAGCAAAGATGAAAAATATCTTCTCAAGGATAACATTGTTAAGAGAAACATTATTCCAGTTTGCAATATGGTAAAGCACGAGACCAACGGGTTCGTGTCACCATCTTACTAATTTTTACTTTTTGAGCACAAAAAAACTTGATTTATTTAAATCAGGTCCCACATCACCCACAATCGACAGCCAGTGTAAGGTGTAACCACATATAGGTCCACATTGCCCACTTTGTGATAGGCCATGTCTCCGTGACGACAAAGCATATCGTCACAATACAAACATATGTTTGACGTCCGTCCAAGACAAACAACCATTCATTTTCTATGACGATTTGTAGTATGGTTTCATGACGAAATTTTATGTTTCGTCACAAAAGTACATGGGGCGACGGTGCCTGATACAATTAATGACGAACTTAAACAAGTGGTCACAGAAAATATATTTTGCATGACAAAATATGACAACGTCACGACGTTTTCGTCACAGATAATCACTTTTCTAGTAGTGAAAATCGGATGTACCAGTTGATAGTTTAACTGTTTAACTTTGGCAGTTTGATATGATTACATCCTGCAATTTGCATGACAACAAGCCATTTGCCCCTCTTTGCTGTGAGAAAGGATTTGTTGGTGCTTAAATTGTATTATATTTATATCTCTTTCATGATCTCCCGATATGATGTAGGAATTGATAGAACTTTCTGTAAATTTGCTATGCTAACATTCTAGAAGCTACTCTACAGTTGGAAGCTTTGGTTGGTAACCTGGAAGATGCAACATTTTTCTTCGTTAGACAGGCCTCAAAGTTGAACCTATCATCAGTACTTCGACGAGCACCAAATGTGAGAATCTTTTGTCTTTCCTTTTCTTCCTCTGTTATTTTAGATGCAGCTATCAATAGATCGAGCTGATATAAGTCTCTCAGCAGTAAGCTTGCACTAAATGTTAAGCCCCCCCACCCCCAAAAACAAATGTAGGAAAAAGTTGCTCTAGGCTATTGATTATGTGAGAGATTGAGCAAGAATTGGTATAGATCAGCACAAGTAGGCCACAGCAAAGACGATTGATAGTTTTCGTGATGAGCTGGCAACCGATGTTGCTCTTTCTTGGTGACATTAGGTTGTTTTTATGATAGCGTAATTTTCACGTTTTGCATGTTTCACTACTGGGAATTAGGTGTTTTATTGGTTAGATCACTAGAAAGTGCCTTCTGTGAGTGATTACTTCTTAAGACACGCCAATAAGCAGTTAGGCGTTTTATTCTCTGTCCTGGGTTGCCATCGATCATGATCAAGTTCATGTTTCACAAAGGTTGCTGCATTTTTATATCAAAAAGGTTAGTTTGGCTCGCTTCAACAAAGTTGTTATTTCATTTTTGTTCTGGCTCAATTTCTGGTCTGAGATTTGATGTTCCCAAATGTAAATGACAGGCAAGAACTGCACAAAGTTATTCACATGAACTCATAAGTTAGTTTTAAAGCTATCCCCAAAACAGTGAAGTATATGGTTGCTGTAAATTTCTCATATGCAGGCTAGGTTAAGTTTAGTTAAGAAAACTCAAAGACTACCATCCAGTGCATTGCATTTAGCAAATCAAAAGGTGTGCTTCGAACTATGAGATGCTTAATTTAGCTGCCACCCGCGGTTTCAAAGCAACCACGCCTTTGTGGTTGATGTCATCTTGGCAGGTTACGCGAACAGACATGATGTCGGGTTATCTGGGTGTGAGGGTAGTCTAGTCTTTTTGCATACAATTCTCCTAGCTTTAGATCTGGAGCAAACCTCATAGCCAAACACTTTCTCTGATAGCTCCAAATTCTCAGTTGAGTGTATCCAAGTGAGAAGCTAGACTTGGAGCTGCAAAATTCGAAGCTAAAGCCATGCCAAACAGGCCCAAAACATAGAGAGTAGAATTACTACTTTAAAAAAGCTAGTGGTGATTCGTTAGTCCATCTCTCTTCTTTTCACCTCTCACGTAAGGATTTCATGGTGACATGTAGTTCTTAAAAAAAATCATAGACAAAGAATAGAAAAAAAAATCTATCTATTTTCTCCGCTCCTTTCACGTAAGAATTATGTGGTGACATGTGGTTCTTTCTAAAAAACTCACAAAAAAGAAAAACAATACATCAAAAAAACAAATACAAACCTCTCTAAAAATTCTCTATCAACAAGTGACGGCAGGTGAGCTCAAATATCTATCACAACTAATTCACAAATACTGTTACAATCTAGCTTATTTGTGTTCTGTTGGAACGCATGGACACTCATCTAATGTACAATATTTTTTGAGTGTAGCTCCCGTTATCGTGCTCTCGTTTTACCCCCCCCCTCTTAAATTATCATTCGAGACTGCTACACAGGTAATTGTGATCCTCTGCCTTTGCAAGTCTGAAGGCATACCATGCATTTAGACCTACAGCACGAAGCTTAAAGTATATCAACAACACCGATTGCTTTAGGCTTGAAAGTGCATCTAGGCCCCTCATTTTATTTTGGTGATTAATGATGACACAATTAAGGTGATCTAATGCTTCAACTCAGAGTAATGCAGTTATCGAGATCACATCAAGCTTGGAATGAGATTGGACGGTCCTAAGCGCGTCAAAATTCGATAAAACGGCATCAAGACGATGAAGTGTAATTTTCTTTTTATTTGAGTCTTAAGGATAGCCGTACTATTAAGAGGATACGATGAGAAATCGCCTATTAGGATGTGCATATGCTCAACATCAAGTATTTCATCTAAAATAAGCACTCATGCATTGCTTTTGCAAAAAGATTTAATTGCAACCGAGCTGGGTAACCCGGAGTCTCCGGATGACCGATCCCGAGTATCCGATTCAATCCGAGTATCCGGACATTTTGTCCGAGTCTCCGGTTGGACCCTCGGTTACTTTTGGTTCAGCTTGTCCTGAGTATCCGACATTTGGTCCGAGTCTCGGATAACCCGAGTCTCCTGGTTGTTTGTCCGACACTCCGGCCTGTACAAAAACGGGAGTAACGGCTAGTTTTCAAAAAGGGTATTTAAAGCCTCCACTCCACTCCAACGACTAGGATCTCTATTGAGCTCATTCATAGCAGCATTCAAGCCATTCCTAACCATCTCTAAGCATTCAATAGAGCCCCCACTTCCTCCCACCAATTGATTTGGTTGTGGATTCATTTTGGTGAGGAGAGGAAGAAGCAAAGTGCTAAGTGCATTCATTTCATCTTGTTGAGCACTAGTTCATCCTCCAAGCAATTCTTCGTGGTGTTATTACTCTTGGAGGTTGAAGGTCTCCTAGACGGCTAGGAGTCACCGGGAGCTACCGACGTGTGTGGTGAGCCCTGCCGTTTGTGAAGGCGAGTCTCGCCTCCGAAAGGGAAGAGACAAGAAGTGAAACCGGCGAGTGCATTTGTGCAACACCGGGAGGAAAGCGGGTTGAAAGAGACCCCGGCTCAAGTGTGACCGAGCCACCTCAACGGAGACGTAGGATTCCCTTCAAGAATCCGAACTTCGGTGAAAAATCGTTTCTCTCGCTCTCTATTTATTTGCTTGTGTTGCTTGTGTGGATTTGTCTCCGTAAACCCTAGATCTAGCTCTTTGTCTAGCTTTAATTCAAATCCATACTAGCACTTGTTCTAGGTTGCTATTGTTATTTACTTTTAGTAGTATCTTGTGCAAGTTTGAGAAACTTGTGTTGCGCTCCCGAGCCACTCAACTCGGAGACTCCGGTATTCAATACCGGACACTCCGGACAAGCCGGAGTATCCGGACCAAAACCCGGAGACTCCGGGTTGACCTGCTCGGCCAGTTTAATTCCGCTGCGTATTTTTAAATCCGCCTATTCACCCCCCCTCTAGGCGACATCGTTGGTCCTTTCAATTGGTATCAGAGCCAAATCTCCTTTATTTTGGCTTAACCGCTTGGAGAATCAAAGATGTCAGAAATAGAGAAAGTTACCGAAACCCATGCCCAAGACAAGGCCATGGGTTCCGGTATAGGGGTTGCAATTCCTTTAGATTATTCCTCTTTTGGAGTCTCAAACTCCTCATCCTATGTCTCCGTCTCGTCCGGTCGAGCGCCTCACTTCGATGGCACTCGATATGCGGTATGGAAACATAAGATGAAGATGCATTTGAGATCACTTCATCCTTGTATTTGAAAGATTGTTGAAACAGGTTTCAAGCCCGCAAACCCCAACAATCTCACCTCCGAAGAAGACAAAGCTCAACACTTCAACGACTTGGCCGTCAATGCCTTGTTCAACGCTTTGAGCGACTCCGAGTTCAACCGGGTCGATGGCCTTGATAATGCCAAGGACATTTGGGAAAGATTGATGGTGTCTCATGAAGGTGTGTCAAGTGTCCGTGAGTCCAAGATCGAACTCATCATTGGAGAGCTAAGCCGATTCACTTTGGAAGAAGGTGAATCGTACACAAATATGTTTGATCGCTTGATGGTGCTAGTGAATCAAGCAAAGGGACTTGGAAGCACCGAGCTCACCGACAAGGCCGTGGTGAAGATCATACTTCGAGTGATCACCCCCACCAACCGCAACCTTGTGCAACTCATCAGCGACCGGCCAAACTTCGACACCCTCACTCCTCATGATGTGATTGGCCGGTTGATGACGGATGAGATGATGGTGAAGGAAGCGGAAGTAGTGGAGGAGCTCAAGTCCAGCAAGAAGAAGGGCATCGCCTTGAAGGCCGTCAAGGTGGTGCAAGAAGCCGAAGATAGCTCAAGCGATGAAGAAGAATCAAATGGGCCACTCACAAATGAAGACATGGCCCTTCTTGTTAGAAGATTCAACAAGTTCTTGAAGAGAAAAGGATACAAGCCGGGAAGCCATTCCAAGAGCTTCGGCAACAAGTCAAGAGGAAGGCACTCTTCAAGAAAGTGCTATGAGTGTGGGGAACCCGGTCACTTCATTGCCGAATGCCCACACAAAGAAAAGAAGGAAGAAAAGCCGCACAAGAAAGACAAGTACCGCAAGAAGGACAAGGACAAGAGCAAGAAGTACAAGGGCAAGGGTCATGCATACATTGGCAAGGAGTGGAACTCCGACTCCGACTCTGAGTCCGAGTCCGAGTCCAACTCCGACAATGAAGGAGGACTTGCCACCGTCGCCATCGCTACTCCACCGACAAAGTCGAAGAGCCTCTTCGACAACTTGAGCGACGGAGATGAAGATGCTCCAATGTGCCTTATGGCAAAGGGGCACAAGGTATCATCTAAGAGCACTATTCATTCCATTGTTGATTATAGCTTGGATGATTGTGATGATGCTAGTGATGAGGAAGAAGTAGCATTTAAGTCTATGGATGATTTTGATGTTAAAAAATTAGACTTGCTACTTAAGGATATTGAAAGATTGGAGGAGGTTGTTGAGCAAAAGGAAGCTATTCTCGAAGCTCAAGAAGATCTCCTTATTTTTGAGAAGGAGAAGAATCTTGAACTAGAGAAGAGCTTGGCCCTTGAAAAGAAGAAAAATGAGGATTTGGTCAAAAGCTCAAATTTGACCAAAAATGAAGCACTTAGTCTTGAGATCACCAATGCTTCACTCTTAGAGCAACTTGCAAAAGCAAAGGATGCTTGCAAGGCTCTTGAAGTGAAGCTTGTTGATCTCTCGAATAAAGCTTCTACCTCAATCAACAACTCCAATATTTCATTACCCTCGACGATGTTGCTACTTGTGCTACTAACCGTGAGACTTTGAAAATCTTAGCTCATGAAAATGAGAAGCTTAAGGTGATGCTTGAAGATGGACTTCAAAAGTCCTACAAGGCAAGCAAGGGTTTAGAGGAGTATCTCGGTAAGCGCCAAGGTAATCCTAAGAGGCAAGGGCTTGGGTATGTTCCGCCAAAGGGCAAAAAGAGCAACATTGTTGTTGCTCCTTTAAGCAAGCCCATACACTTTGTAAAAGGCGAAGGAACATCCAAGCACAAAGCTCACTCTAAGTTTTTTGCTTCTTATGTGCTTAAAAAGACTAACCTCGGTCGTGTAGTTGCTTATCATGTTGGGCGTAAGCCAAAAAATGCTCCTTGTGTTCGTTCTATTTGGGTCTCTAAATCGCTTGTCACTAACGTGCGTGGACCTAACCAAGTTTGGGTACCAAAGAGCAAAAACTAAATATGTTTTTGTAGGCCAATATCTCCGGTGGAACAAGTTGGATTTTGGATAGCGGATGCACGCATCACATGACCAGAGAAAAGGCAATGTTCGCACACATGGATGTGAATGGATCAAATAGCGAAAGTATTATATTTGGAGATAATGGAAAAGGAGAGGTAATTGGTTTGGGTAAAATCTCTATCTCAAATGATTTCCATTTAAGTAATGTCTTACTTGTTGAATCATTAAGCTACAATTTGTTGTCCGTTGCACAATTGTGTGAAGCGGGTTACAATTGTTTGTTTAATAAAAAGGGTGTGGAAGTCATTAAGAGGCTTGATGGTTCAATAGCCTTTAAAGGACGTTTGAAGGGTAAGCTCTATCTCGTAGACTTCAATACGGATAGACTTAATCTTGAAACGTGCTTAATGGCTAAATCTAGCATGGGTTGGCTATGGCATCGCCGACTAGCCCATGTCGGTATGAGGAATCTTCACAAACTCATTAAAGGCAACCACATTCTTGGACTAACCAATGTTGTCTTTGAGAAAGATAGGATTTGTAGTGCTTGTCAAGTGGGCAAGCAAGTTGGCGCCTCCCATCCCGCCAAGAATGTGATGACGACCTCAAGACCATTGGAAATGCTCCACATGGATTTATTTGGTCCCGTAGCTTACATAAGCATGGGGGGAAGTAAGTATGGTTTGGTTATTGTTGATGACTTTTCTCGATTCACTTGGGTGTTCTTCTTGCATGACAAAGGTGAAGTCCAAGTAACTCTAAAGAAGTTCATGAGAAGAGCTCAAAACGAGTTTGAAGTAAAGATCAAGAGAATTCGGAGCGACAACGGCACCGAGTTCAAGAATATTGGCATGGAGGAGTTTCTCGATGAAGAAGGAATTAAGCACGAATTCTCGGCTCCATATTCTCCTCAACAAAATGGGGTAGCCGGGAGGAAGAATCGAACCCTCATTGAGATGGCGCGGACGATGCTTGACGAGTACAAGGTTTCCGATATTTTTTGGGCGGAAGCCATCAATACCGCATGCCACAGCTCCAACCGCCTCTACCTTCACAAGATCTTGAAGAAAACGGCATACGAGTTGCTCACCGGGAAGAAACCAAATGTCTCCTACTTTCGAGTCTTTGGGAGTAAATGCTATATCCTTAACAAAAAGGCTAAGTCTTCTAAATTCGCTCCCAAAGTAGATGAAGGTTTCTTACTTGGTTATGGAACTAATGCTTACGCGTACCGAGTTTTCAACAATACCACCGGTGTCGTTGAAATCTCGCGTGACGTGACTTTTGATGAGACTAACGGTTCTCAAGTAGAACAAGTTGATCGTGCCGTGATTGACAGAGAAGAACCACCTTGTGAAGCTATCAAGAAAATGGCAATTGGGGAGGTAAGACCTCAAAATCTGGAATCTCACCCGAGCACCCCAACCCGGAGTCTCCGGCCTAAAACCCGGAATGTCTGGATTGGTCCGGAGTCTCCGGGTCAAATACCAGAGTCTCCGGATGGGTCAGGCTCAGGTGATATTCCCTCCTCGTCCAATCAAGCCCAAGATGGTTCGAACGCATCCCAAGACAAAGAACCTATCCAAGCTCCAAATTCAACCGTTCCTCACCCAAGAGTTCATCAAAGTATTCAACGAGATCATCCGGTCGACAATATACTCGGAGACATTCACAAGGGAGTATCTACTAGATCTCGAGTTGCAAATTTTTGTGAATTTTACTCGTTTGTGTCGTCTCTTGAGCCTCTTAAGGTAGAAGAAGCGCTTGATGATCCGGATTGGGTAATGGCTATGCGAGAGGAGCTCAACAATTTCAAGAGAAATCAAGTTTGGGAGCTTGTTCAAAGACCAAATCAAAACGTGATCGGCACAAAATGGGTCTTCCGGAACAAGCAAGATGAGAATGGAATCGTGACAAGGAACAAAGCTCGTTTGGTTGCTCAAGGGTACACTCAAATCGAAGGTTTGGATTTCGATGAAACATATGCTCCAGTAGCTAGGCTTGAATCTATTAGAATATTACTTGCTTTTGCTACTCACCATGATTTCAAGCTGTATCAAATGGACGTGAAGAGCGCCTTCTTAAATGGACCACTCTCCGAGATGGTCTACGTCGAGCAACCACCCGGTTTTGAAGATCCAAAACACCCGGACCATGTCTACTATCTACACAAAGCCCTTTATGGACTTAAGCAAGCACCGAGGGCTTGGTTCGAGTGTTTACGAGATTTCCTTACGGGACAAGGTTTTGTAGTCGGAAGGCCGACCCTACTCTCTTTACTAAACACATTGATAATGATTTATTTGTGTGCCAAATATATGTCGATGACATTATATTTGGATCTACTAATGAACATTTGTGTAAAGAGTTTAGCAAGATAATGACCAAAAGATTTGAGATGTCCATGATGGGAGAGTTGAAGTTCTTCCTCGGATTTCAAGTCAAACAACTCAAGGAAGGAACTTTCATTTGTCAAACCAAGTACATCAAGGACATGCTAAAGAAGTTCGGAATGGAGGACGCCAAGCCTATAAAGACGCCTATGCAGACCAACGGGCATCTAGACCTTGACAAAGAAGGTAAACCGGTCATCCAAAAGGTATATCGTTCGATGATCGGTTCTCTCCTTTATCTTTGTGCATCTAGGCCCGATATCATGCTTAGTGTTTGTATGTGTGCACGTTTTCAAGCTGCTCCAAAAGAGTGCCACATGGTGGCCGTTAAGACAATCTTGAGATACTTAGTGCACACTCCTCATTTCGGACTTTGGTATCCAAAAGGATCTTCCTTTGAACTTGTTGGCTATTCCGATGCGGATTATGCCGGTTGTAAAGTGGATAGGAAGAGTACCTCGGGGACTTGCCAATTCTTGGGTAGGTCTCTAGTCTCGTGGTCTTCCAAGAAACAAAACTCCGTAGCCTTATCCACTGCCGAAGCCGAATACATAGCAGCCAGGAGTTGTTGTGCCCAACTACTTTGGATGAGACAAACCTTGAGTGATTATGGCCTAAACTACAAAAGTGTTCCACTACTGTGTGACAATGAGAGTGCCATAAAAATTGCCAACAATCCCGTCCAACACTCCCGTACAAAACACATAGATATTCGCCATCATTTCCTAAGAGATCACGCAACCAAAGGCGAAATTGATATCCAACATGTGAGTACAAATGATCAATTAGCCGATATTTTCACCAAGCCCTTGACGAAAAGGTTACGTGAATTGAGAAGTGGTCTAAATATTCTAGATTCTCGTAACGTGGCTTGATAAGTGCTCATATATTGGTTGGTGAATGAAAAATGAATTTCAAAAACTTATTCATCTTTTTCTCTGAATTTATTCTGTGTTTTTGGCCTCTTGATCCTTTGATCTCGTCATTAGCTATGTGACCATAGTTTGATTGATTGATTGTTCGCTGGTCATATATCAAGTTGACACCTTAGGGTCTCGTTCCGCAAATTTCCTAGGGTCTTCGTGCGGTTTCCCTTTCTCCTAACCGAGCTGGGGAACCCGGAGTATCCGGTTTTCTATCCGGACTCTCCGGGTTAGCCCGGAGTCTCCGGACATTTTGTCCGGACTCTCCGGGTTGGACCGGAGTATCCGGACTGGAGTCCGGAGTCTCCGGGTTGGGGCGGTCGGTTAAACCCCAAAAATCCCGCGCGGTTCAGTTTCCTTTTTCCTATTCCTCCGTGCGACTCTCTTCCGCCCGTGCTCTCCACTCTCTCCTAGGGCGTGGCTCTCCATCTCCAAGGTCCTTAGATCCTTTCCTTTCGGATTTGGGATTTTGGTAAGATTTCTTGCCCTAACCTCCTTCCCTTCGGGTTTGTTTCAATTCTTGTGAATCTTAGGGCCTCTCCCCGTGCTTAATCTCTTCTAGGGTGCGGCTTGCCTCGTCGTTCCCCGCAAGATTGGAGATCCTTGGCCCTAACTCACCCGTTCTTCTCGTTTCAAATCCGTTTGAGGTGAGTACTCGGTTGTGCCCTAATTCCGCGAAATTTCCTTGCTAGATTGTGACCTAGTCGTTTATTGCTCATCCTTAAGGCAATCTAGTTTCATTTCATGCCAATTTGGGGGTTGTTTTCCCCAAATTTCCTGCGCCCGTGCGCATTTTCTGGCGCATCCGGAGTATCCGGACTTGTAGTCCGGAGTCTCCGGGTTGGTCCGGAGTGTCCAGACTTTTGGTCCGGAGTCTCCGGGTTAATCCGGAGTATCCGAACAATTTGTCCGGACTCTCCGGGTTGGGTGCTTCGGCCAGATTTCAGTTTTGTCTCAATTTTAAGCCGCCTCGCGGCTAATCCTTTTCCTCGCTTTGTCTGGTCAGATGGATCCTTCTCAGGGGTCTTCAGCTGGTGGTGGTGGTGATCTTCCTAGGGACTCTCCGTCTCCGGACAGTCCCTCCAGTTCACCGTCTGCTCGCCCGGCACCCAAGAGGCCGCGTTACGCCGTGGCAAAGAGAAGGGGTGGACTGAGCATTGGGACGTCATCTGCTCAGCAGCCTCCTGTCCAATCCTCTTCCCAGCCTCCACCAAGGCCTCAAGAAGAAGAAGCAGCGGCGTAGCCTCGGCCTCAGTTCGCCTCTCACTTCAGCCTCAGCCCGATCCAGATGAGCATCCTGCAGATACTCACGCTAGGCTGAGGGATCAGAAGAGAAGGGAGTTCCGTGCTTCAGGTCATTTCATTGGCACCTTCGCCAAGGCCAAGCCGGTGTGGAGGTATCCTATGTCAGTCAACCCCATGAGAGTGATTGACTACAGGACAGGTTCAAGCAAGGGTAAGGCGATAGTTGAGCACAGAAAGAAAGATCCGCTCAACTTCCATCAAGACGAGTATGTGGACCGCTGGTTCTGGAACCGGTTTCAGTCAGACTTCTATGAGACAGTCCTCTACCCACTTGAGCACCCAGTGGTCAGGATGAAGACCATCGACTGGGAGTATATGGCAGCAGCTGAGCATCCAGTCTTCGCTCAGGTTCTTGAGATTTGTGAGCTGCATGAGGTGAAAGACATCATGTCTTTCAAGTGTGATTGGAACAACGAGATAATCATGCAGTTTTACGCCACCTTGTATTATGACAAGACTGAGGATGCCATTTGGTGGATGACAGATAGGGTGTGGTACAAGGCCAACAAGAAGAGATTTGGTAGAGTCCTCAGCCTTCGATACAATGACAAATTCTAAGCTTCATGATAAGAAGGTGTTGACTCGAGCGGATGGAGTCCTTGTACGATACATCGAAGAGCTTCACAGTATGGCCCATCAAGGGGATAAAGGCTGGGCCTGCCATGCTCAACAGGATGCTGAGGGTCACTCTTTGGCCCAAGGAGGGAGATGCTTCGCCATCGCCCTATGGACGGAACACGCTATTTCACCTGGTTGAGCGTACTCATCCGCTTGACATTGCCGATTTCATTTGGGAGACGATGAGGCGAATCTGCAGAGCAACATGGCCACCGCAGATTACGCTCCTTTTGTGATGGCTTTGATCACCTCTGTCGGTGGTCTTAAGTTTGTCGTGACGAGGAGCACCTTTCCTACAAGGTTCGTCCTCACGCCGCTCCAAATTGCCTCGCCGCCCTCGGTCCTCGCTCCTCCTAGGACTCGACGGGTCGCGCCGCGCTTCACGCCCGCTCTGTTGTGCCTCCTTCCGTTCCTTCTGAGTAGACCGAGGTCCCGAGCAGCACTCTTCAGAGGATGCTCAAGCATGTCTTCCTTCTTTGCCGCGACATCTCCACCAGGCAGAAGGTGATGAGTCGGCAGATCAAGAAGAATGGTCAGGATATTCGCAGCATCCGCCGCCACAATGGCGAAGCAGTCTCTCCCAGCGACTCCTCCAGGTCTTCCGAGGAGAGTAGCGATGCCACCTCTGCAGATCAGCTCTTCGGCATCACCTCCTCCGCTCACGCCGCCGCCGAGATGACCCCGGCAGCGAGTACTCCGCGTCCGACGACGAAGGCGACGACGAGTGATCCTTCGTGTTTCTCCCTCTTTTGGTGTCTTGATGCCAAATGGGGAGTGATATCTTTAGTCGCGTTGTCTTTAGTCGCTTGTGGACTTGTGTTGCTTTATATCTTTGCTTATTTCGTGTCGTGAACTCTGTTATTCCTTGTAATGTCTTTATTGCTTATTTTATGCATGGATTGCTTTCAGTTACTTGTGTTGTATTCTCTGGTGCAAATGTTTGAGGGGGAGCTCTCGGTTATTTTTCGTTAAATATGTGCATTTGATTCCACTCATTTCTTCTAATGCACACATTTAGGGGGAGCTCCACTTTTTATTCGAATTGCTAAAGTCAATTTCATTTCATTTCATCTACCTTTAATTGTGTTGTCATCAATTCACCAAAAAGGGGGAGATTGAAAGTGCATCTAGGCCCCTCATTTTATTTTGGTGATTAATGATGACACAATTAAGGTGATCTAATGCTTCAACTCAGAGTAATGCGCTTATCGAGATCACATCAAGCTTGGAATGAGATTGGACGGTCCTAAGCGCGTCAAAATTCGATAAAACGGCATCAAGACGATGAAGTGTAATTTTCTTTGTATTTGAGTCTTAAGGATAGCCGTACTATTAAGATGATACGATGAGAAATCGCCTATTAGGATGTGCATGTGCTCAACATCAAGTATTTCATCTAAAATTAGCACTCATGCATTGCTTTTGCAAAAGATTTAATTGCAACCGAGCCGGTAACCCGAGTCTCCGGATGACTATCCGAGTATCCGATTCAATCCGAGTATCCGGACATTTTGTCCGAGTCTCCGGTTGGACCCTCGGTTACTTTTTGTTCAGCTTGTCCGAGTATCCGACATTTGGTCCGAGTCTCCGGATAACCCGAGTCTCGGGTTGTTTGTCCGGACACTCCGATCTGTACAAAAGCAGTAACGGCTAGATTTCAAAAAGGGTATTTAAAGCCTCCACTCCACTCCAACGGCTAGGATCTCTATTGAGCTCATTCATAGCAGCATTCAAGCCATTCCTGACCATCTCTAAGCATTCAATAGAGCCCCCACTTCCTCCCACCAATTGATTTGGTTGTGGATTCATTTTGGTGAGGAGAGGAAGAAGCAAAGTGCTAAGTGCATTCATTTCATCTTGTTGAGCACTAGTTTATCCTCCAAGCGATTCTTCGTGGTGTTATTACTCTTGGAGGTTGAAGGTCTCCTAGACGGCTAGGAGTCACCGGGAGCTACCGACGTGTGTGGTGAGCCCCGGCCGTTTGTGAAGGCGAGTCTCGCCTCCGAAAGGGAAGAGACAAGAAGTGAAACCGGCGAGTGCATTTGTGCAATACCGGGAGGAAAGCGGGTTGAAAGAGACCCCGGCTCAAGTGTGACCGAGCCACGTGCTCGGAGACGTAGGAGTCCCTTCAAGAATCCGAACTTGGTGAAAAATCGCTTTCTCGCTCTCTATTTATTTGCTTGTGTTGCTTGTGTGGATTTGTCTCCGTAAACCCTAGATCTAGCTCTTTGTCTAGCTTTAATTCAAATCCATACTAGCACTTGTTCTAGGTTGCTATTGTTATTTACTTTTTGCAGTTTCTTGTGCAAGTTTGAGAAACTTGTGTTGCGCTCCCGAGCCACTCAACTCGGAGACTCCGGTATTCAATACCGGACATTCCGGACAAGCCGGAGTATCCGGACCAAAACCCGGAGACTCCGGGTTGACCTGCTCGGCCAGTTTAATTCCGCTGCGTATTTTTAAATCCGCCTATTCACCCCCCTCTAGGCGACATCGTTGGTCCTTTCAAGGCTGCTTTCTACATGCTAGTCTGAAGAAATCTATGCCGTTGATATACTTTGAGATCGTGCTGTTGGTCTAAATGCATGGAAAACCTTTAGACTTGCAAAGACAGAGGATCCCAATTGGCTGCACAGGGGCTAATAAGAAGACAGTGATTAATGTTTTTATACTCCCTCCAGTTTGCAAATACTTGTTATTTTGGATATCGACACGGTCTCCAAAATACAACTTTGACCATTAAAAATTATTGCATTTTATTTATAAAATGCATTGAAATTATAATATTTTGAAAGCTCTTTTCATGATAAATCTATTTATGTAACTTTTATCTGTTCAATCCAAATGGTTTAAAAGTTATTTATAGATAAAGTTCTAAAACTTTGACTTAGGATAACTCCAAAACGACAAGTATTTGCAAATTTATAGATAACTTTCTAAAACTTTGACTTAGGACAACTCTAAAACGATAAGTATTTGCAAACCGGAGGGAGTAGAGAGTAAGGGCAGACGCGCACACACCACATTTACACCACCCACTCACGTATACGCACGTGTGCGTGTTGAGTAATTAGACAATTTCCAGATTAAATTTTCAAATATAAATCATGAACAACATTATAGAAACTAGCATGTATTTCTCTACCATACTAGACAGCACGAACAACAAGTACATCTTGTTAAACATGATTAGCCACGAGATTAGGACAGATCGAACGTACTGAGCAGAAGAAGATGCAGATGCCGCGGCTGGTGCAGTCGCGACGTTGACGTGGACGACATTATTGACGGCACGTCGCAGGAGCCGCTCACTGCGACGCCTAGCAGTAAGAACAGGAAGACGACCCGTGGTGGAGATCTTGAGCAGTCGCGCGAAGCGCTTCCCAAAAACCTTATTCGCCCTCTCCCGGTGCAGGATCTCGAAGGCGAAGGGTTCCGGAGACCTGCTCTCCCGATCGCAGGTGCACGCCGGCACTCGGAATGGAGAAGGCTACGGTGGTAGCGCAACAGCGAGAGGTGGCAAAACTCTAACTCCTCTTAAGCCTCAAGCACGCTCGTGATGGTGGCCTATAGGTGGTTTATATAGAGAGCCACAAGTGTTCCTCCCCTTCCACTAGCAATATGAGACTAAAAGGTTCCACCATCCTCATGCTCCTATATAGCCCTTTGAGATTTCCTTTGGAATTAGTTGGCCTTTACATGAGCCAAGCCCACTATATTCCAACAGTGCGCATCTCCTATATACACATGGAAACTATCAAAGGCACAAAGACCTCACGGAGTTCGAACATATACTTTTCCACTGTATGCATACGCAGGTGCGTACTCTGAAGCCGGTGATAAAATTAATTAAATTCCGAGATTACAAAAACAAGGAGCTGTTACTGTTGTCGTGTAGGCAGGCCCAATCTTTAACAGGGCCAGTCCAATAAGGATTCATGAGGTGGGCTTATCCCCGTAATTCTAGAACCACCCTTCTCCCCGGAAACCCTAGCTCACCAAATCCCCCTTATATAGCTGACGCCCTCGTGCCTCCCCCTCCGTCCATTCACGCCTCCAGCAGCTATTTATCTTGAGGGCTGTTCCTAGATCTGCGATCTGTTTACCTTTGTGAGTTTCGATCCGGAAATCATGTGTGTATTTTGTGAGTCTCAATCCTGAAATCTTCGGCCTCTTTTTCGCTGTCTCGTTGGATTTTGTTTGGTTTCGTTGTTTGTGGCTTTGTCTGCATTTGGATCTAATGGGAGGCCGTGATGACCAACAAATTACCTACCTATTTTCTGAGGGATTTCCATCCTCCTGATTGAGAGAAACCAATGGATCCTTCTGAGCCTTCCAATATCTATGCAGTTTTTCTTAATTGCTGTTTGGTTTGACTCGATTTGTTTACGGCATGATTTGTTTAGACGCAGGTCGAAAGAAACTGCTAGATTTGATCCACAGTTGATGCGATGATGATCTTTCCCAGAAACTCATGAAGCGTTGACCAAAAATTCAGACTACAATTATCTGATCAATCCCGAAATCCTGCCAAAGTGATCTGGTTTCTTGTGCTTTTCGAGCAAAGCTTCTTGCTCTCCGTTCTTGAGAACATATTTGGTCACACATGTTGATCCGTGCACAATAAGCCGATGCTCTGGATGACTATGAGGAAGGAAGCATGGTAGTGTGTACGGAAATTGATCGAACTAGGTCTGCATGTCTGCTCGCTGTGATGCCTTCGGGCTTTGATCTCGCGGGCCTGGATTTGACCCACACTCTTTACAAATCTTGAAGCTTGATTCAAGAACCACTTTGACAATTATATGGGATCCACTAACTTTGCTTAAGCATTATCCAACTACCTATGGATCTGTAATCGAGTCCAAAACAAAATATAGTTTCCGAGTTGTTTGATAATATTTATTGTCGGAGGGAGTAATAATTATATGCGGGTAATAAGCATGGTGGTGGAGGAAAGTGAGAAGGAATAAATGAAAAGATGAGAAAAATGTTAAAAAGGAAAAAAGAGAAGAAATTATGAAAAGGAAAAATGTTATTCACCGGTGAAAACTATGGATCGGCGAAGAAGGTGTACGTGATCGCCGAGGATGAGTCCCTACCCGAGGAATTGCAGCGTTGGATGATGGCACGGAAGTCGAGGAGATCGCCGGAGCTGACGATTGCGCCATGTGCTCCAAACCGAGAGAACTTTTTTTTTTAGATAAAAAAACCGAGAGAACTTTGTGATACCCTTGTCTGCTTCAATCACCTTCTAGTATATATATTACTTCAACGGAACTTTTTAATATTTTCGAGAGGTACCAAAATTATGTTAAGCTAGTATTAAGATGTAAAAAAATTAACGGAATTGCTATGGGCTTACGGCGCGAGCCAATCGCTCGGATGGCCTGTTGCGCTTTACTCCCTCTGTCCCACAAAGAGTGCATTTTTAGTGTTTAAATTTTGTCCCACAAAGAATGCATCTTTAGTCTGTAGGGCCCAGCTGTAAGTGTATGCATGCTCATTTAAGTGCTTGTGGAAACCGAAGCACCACCATGCTTGTGTATGGAGTAATAAGGGGCACATTAGTCATTTACCTTACACACTAATCTGTCTTAAAAATCCTAGAAATGCACTCTTTGTGGGACAGAGGGAGTACTTCACATAGCCCTAGCAGTGTTGCATGGCAATGCAACGTTGGCGACTGCCGTGGTTTGGATTAGGGAGGGTCGGCGAGCGGCAGGCCGTTTGGACTGCGGCGGCAGTGGTTTCTATTCATGAAGCGGGGCGGCCGGAACGTTCATGAGAAGCTCAGGATAGGAGGAGGTACAGGTACTACCTGTACCGTCTGTGTTGAGTTCTCCTCGCAATTTAATTACACCTTTTTGCAACGATCATCTTGCAGGTTAAGTTGATCGGATCGAGCAACGTTGAAACGACCCTAAAAATTTCAAAAATGAATTGAATTTGGTTCTTCAATTGCAGTTTTTCTGAATTTAAGATTTGGAAATTGGGAATCAAATTCGAATTTTCGTTTACCTTTTTGGGCCTATTCTTCGCATTTTGGGCCGTTCGGTCCATTTCCCCTCCCGGCCCAAATGACCAACCATCTCCCCAAAGATCGCTCCCGCTCACAATACAGCGCTGGCCGTCAGCCTAGGGATGAAAACGGTGCGAAACGGTCGGTAAATGATCGTTCGCTTCGCTTTCCACATTTTTTACCGTGTAAACGAAATCGAAACCCCGAAGCGGATACGGACACGGATAGTGACCAAACGAAATCGAAGAATCTGAACGGATCTGAAAACGAAGCGAAAAATTCCACAAGAACATAGTAGAGAATTACAATATACATGACCACAAGAACAATATAGCCCATTCCACCTCTAAGGTGGACACAAGAATAGTGCTATGTTCACCGATATCACTAGAAAATTTTTCTCAAGTTTGTCACCTAATGGCACATTATTTGTCTCCCATATCGATCATCATGTCCTCATCCATATAATTATCATTGATATCCTATTGCTCCACCAACTACAAAGGTTTAGCACCCTAAAATTTGTATATTATTATTCGATGTTCATTTATGATTTTTGAGATTTATCTTTGATTTTCTCGGAGTTTATAAATACTATTTTGCATTTTTTAGATTTATAAAATTAATTTATTTATAAAAAATTTATGCTGAAAATAATTTTCTAGGTTCAAAATATTCCAAAGTATTTTTGAGAATTTTTGTGGAATTTTTGAACTCTATTTAGTATTTTATATAAAACCATTTGTATTTATGAAATTATTTTAATTCGAAAATAAATATAAACTCTCTTATCATTTTTGGGCCAAGCCCATTTCCCTTCCGGCCCGTTCGCTTTTAGTTTCCGGTTTCACCTATACGGAATTTCCGTTCGCTTCGCTTCACGGAATTGGCTCTCCCGCTTCGCTTTCCGCTTCCGACAAAAATTTCCGTTTAGCTTCGCATCTGATATTTTCCGTTTTCGTTTCCGAAAAAGAGCTTCCGTTTCCGTTTTTCTTCGGAACGGTCGGGAACTTTCCGTTCCGTTTTCACCCCTACGCGCAGCCGCCCTGCGCACGCCCGCGTGCTCCCCGCCGCGCCGTCCGCTCTCTCTCCTCGCACTGGCGCTATAAAAACCGCCGAGACCCCCGAGCTCTCCTCACCCTTCCCCTTCCGCCTTCTTAGTGAGCTCCCCTCCTCCGCTCCGTCTCCGTCTCCGGCCGCCGCGCCGCCCTGCGCCGTCACCGCGCCAGCCTACCCCGCCACCACCAGCTCTCCCTAACCCGCCCCATCCTCGCTACTTCATTGGCGCCGAGCCAGCCGCCACCTCCCTCCCCATCGCCGGTTGGGCGGCGCTTCAGCGCTCACCCGCGTGGCCTTGGGCCATCCTGGCCAGGTGGGCCGCGCCATTCTTTTTCGGCCCACGTGCGGTTCAACCGATTTTTTGACTTTTCGGATTTTTAATTTTTTATTTAAATCCGAAAAATCGATTAAAATCCAGAAAATGCTAAAAAAATTTCCGAAAAAATTTCGAGATCCCAGAAACACACCCAAATACCCTATCCTGACTGTTTCGATCCACTGAGTCCAAAAATGACCTTCGATCCAAAATCCGGAGTCTCCAAAATCCCGAAATGACCAAATTGCCCTTCGTTCTCTCTCTCGGCCGGTTCCGATTTCCGTTTTCGGTTTTCGCTTTCGTTTTCTTTTCGTTTTCTGTTTTTTTTGTTGTCGTTCATCCTTTTCACGCTAGATCCGGTCGTTGGACAATTCGTGGAGCACCAGCAGTACCCGGAGCAGGAGCCGGACCCGACAGAAGCCAAGTACGACTACGTCGACTATGGTTCAACCGATCCAGCCGCCGAGCAAGGCAAGCCGTACACCTTTGATCATGTTGATTCTAATCATGCCATGTTATACTTAGTAATTATTTTATATCGCATTATTTTACTGTATGTTGAAATATTGAAATCCGCTATTTTAGAATGACATGTTACATAGATAATGCCGAATTGCTCATGAAACTTCCTTGAAAAATATTTGAACCATATTGATAATTAGCTATTACCATGTTAGGTTAGCTACTATTAATCCGGTTAGTTAACTCAAATGCTTTTAAAAAGGAAATGCTGTTGAACCTCTGGTTCAGGTTTTGGTAAAAGTGCTACAGTCTAGGGGACAGTATTGGATTAATCCCGAGTGGATGAGATTCCAATCCCCGGTTGATGATTAATGCCTTGGTTTGTCTGGTGGTCGGTACCGTGAGTACCGGAATGGGTTTGTGGATTGAAAGACTTGGTCTTTGGCAATGTAAGGATGATAACCCCCTTGAGCAAAGTAAATAACTTAAATTCCCGCTCAACCACAGGTCGGACTGGTCAGTGGGCCTGTCTCCGACATAGCTTAGTAAGCTAATCATTCCTAAATTAAAATTTATCAATTTGGTGGTACTATTCTCTGAGGAGAATAGGGATCGGCCTCCCTGGCAGGGGAGTATACCGAAGGGGTGGAACTGGAATGGACCAGAATATCATTCGCTGGTTCTCACAACGGTAGGTGCTAATTGGAACTGTGGGTCCAAGATAGCGTCAGGCTTATCGGTTAACAACTAAACACAGTAATGATTTAACGAAATGCTGTGATGGTCCCAGCCTGACCGCATGCATTTAAGTTACATGTAAGTTCGCGCGTGGCATTAACGGTCGTAGATATCTTGTGGGGAAAGCTGAGCGCCTCTGCAGAGTTAATCATGATGGTATTCGAATACGCCGTACTTCCGATTAATAAAGTTAAGTTTGAACAAGGGTGATTGCCCGTAACCTAGCTTAGGTAATTGTTTTGGAATTTGTGAATATGGTTAAGTAGTGTTGAACTTGGAAAACCCCTACTTTATTTTATGGTTTGTGCTTCAAATGAAAAATGATTTGGAAATAAAATTGCATCCAGATACTTCCAACTCTATTGCCATCCTTGATTTATCCCATACATGTAGTATTCAGCACTTCCCCGTGCGACTTGTTGAGTACTCCCGTACTCACCCTTGCAAACCCCGACTCGTTTCAGAGCATGAAGAAGCTGGAGCGTATCAGAAATACGTAGATGGCGATCTTGTCTGGTTTTAAAGTCTTAGTCTTTTGCTTAGGCCCTGCCTGTGCGGTCTTTTGACTGTATTATACTCGGGTCCTGTTGCGCCCTCTTTTTGTAAAAACTTGGCCGTTAGGTTCTATATTGAATAAAAAAAGTTGAATTCGCTTTTGTCTGGCAAAATACTCTTATCTTTTCCAACAGCTAGTCTTCCAAAGTAGCTGTTGTAAGTTTCCGACTGACCCCTAGAAAAGCGGTTCGTCACAAACGTCATGAATGTTGACTAAGAAATCTTGTCCCCTATCTGGTTTATTAATTAATTGTTGGCGCATAGTATGCAATAGTGCATCGCTAGCAGCGGGCCAGCCATGCATGCAGCTACTACCGTAAGTTGACTCGCCATTTCTTCTTGCAGCACAAGATTATAAGCGATCGACTTGAAGGAAAAGAAAGAAACACAGTGCTGGTTTCTCTCATCACCCCCACCGTATAAATATCAAGCTGTGCAGATACAGCACCACAAAATCCGAAGCTAGAAGAAGACACAGTAGCCTAATTAAGACATAGTAAAAATGGAAGGCGGCGGCAGCAGCAGCAAGCATTTCGTCCTGGTGCACGGCCTTTGCCAAGGGGCGTGGTGCTGGTACAAGGTGACCACCATGCTTCAGTCCGCGGGGCACCGCGTCACGGCGCTCGACCTCGCCGCTTCCGGCGCCCACCCGGCGCGCATCGGCGACGTGCACTCCTTCGAGGACTACTCCCGGCCGCTGCTCGACGCGGTGGCCGCCTCCCCGGATGGGGAGAGGCTGGTCCTGGTCGGGCACAGCCACGGCGGGCTCAGCCTCGCGCTCACCATGGAGAGGTTCCCGCGCAAGATCGCCGCGGCTGTGTTCGTCGCCGCGGCGATGCCGTGCGTTGGCAAGCACATGGGCATCACGACCGAGGAGGTATTTTATTGTCCCAAACAGAGACTTTTACAGGGAACTTGTCCCCTGTCGGAATCGAAAGTGACTATATTATTACACTAACACCCTCTAATTACTTCTTCTCGTGATCTTTGTACCTAATTAGTTCATGAGGAGAACTGCACCAGAAGGACTACTCATGGATTGCGAGATGCTGGTCATCAGCAACAACCAGGGTCCAGGAGTTGCAATCCTGCCGGGGCCAAACTTCTTGGCACACAAGTTTTACCAGCAAAGTCCAGCCGAGGCACGTCGTAATTAACATCCTGTTCATCTCCCACAATTTAGTTTCATCCACCTGCTGTTTCAACAAGTTTTGGCCCGTTGTGTGCTATGCATACACTGCAGGATTTGACGCTGGCAAAAATGTTGGTGAGACCTGGCAACCAATTCGTGGATGATCCTATTATGAAGGACGGCAAGCTGCTCACCGATGGCAACTACGGATCGGTGAAGAAGGTGTACGTGATAGCCAAGGCTGACGGCTCCAGCACGGAGGAGATGCAGCGTTGGATGGTGGCGCTGAGCCCGGGCACGGAGGTCGAGGAGATCGCCGGAGCTGACCACGCCGTCATGAGCTCCAAGCCTAGGGAACTTTGTGATGCTCTGGTCGAGATAGGCAACAAATACGACTAAAATAGGAAAAGAAAATTACTGCTTGCGTCCGCCATGATGAGCAATGTTATGACTACAGTTGCGTTTCCTTCCGATCACAAATTTGTCTCGCAATTCTGGTTGCTTCCGCTTGTCTTGATTTAGCGGGTCAGAATACGATCACCGCCGAGTCAAAAGAGGCGGACAGACAGGTCTAGCAAAAGGTTTCAAATATGGACGAAAGTTTCTCAAATATCATCAAAATCAACTGTATCGGTTCGGTTTTTCGAAAAACGAAACTGATCAATAAATCAAAAAATTTAGGGAAATGTATCCAAAAATACCTTGAAATTAGTATTAATAGCCTTTTGAGCTCTGCCATGAATTATTTTTGTAAAACCAAAATTTTGAGACGTTTCAGAGCAAAACCGAATATAGAAAATAAAAAGGGGTTTCGAAAAACCTAATCGTTGGATTAATTTGTGATTGTATTAAAATGAAAGGTTATTTGCTGAGATATTATTGCTAAATAACTACTTTATAAAATATAGCAAAGATTACACCGAAATTTTTTCACAGTTGTTGTAACTTATATAGTCAGGGGTAGTTTAGGGACTCTAGGGTTAATTTGTCTGCCCGGTCTAGCCACATCAAAGCTTACAATAAAACGAGCATCTCACCACAAGACTGCTAGAAAGTGATCTCTTAGTGCTCAGTCATCAACTCAACCACTCCAAAAAAAAAAACAAGAGTGGGTGGTTCCAGAGCCTAGAGGTGGGCATTGGGCCGGGCTTTTTTGGGCCGGCCCGAAGCACGATGGTATGCACGGCAAAGACTGACGCAGTTCGGTGGGCGGCCGCACGCAATCAGAGACGGCCGTGCGCCCGGAACCAGGCACGATGGGCGACACGGCACGACGGCTTGGCTGCCGTCTTGCGACGGCACGAACGCACGAATCACTGATTAAGGTTTAAAAGTTGGCAGATATTGTTGATTCAGGGCATCTTCAAGCATTGCATTTATGTTTGACATTTTGTTGATGTGATTAGTCTCTTATGTAATTAAAATAGGTAGTTTAGTAGTAGTGATTTGTTTTATTTCTTTGTTCGTCACAATAGTAAAAATGGGTCGGGCTTGGGCCGGCACGGCACGAAGCGCAAATGGGCCGGGCTTGGGCTCGCCAAAAGTGAGTCGGGCCGGCACGGCCCGGCACGATGGGCCGTCGTGGCACGGCACGGTTTCGGCCCGAAGCACGATGGGCCCGGGCCGGGCCGGCACGGCACGGCACGACGCCCACCTCTACCAGAGCCTACAGCGAGTGGTTTCCGAGATGGAGAGCGGCAAGAAGCAGGAGCGGCACTTCGTCCTCGTGCACGGCCTCTGCCACGGCGCGTGGTGCTGGTACAAGGTCGCCACCATCCTGCGGTCCGCCGGCCACCGTGTCACGGCGCTCGACCTGGCCGCGTGCGGCGTCAGCCCGGTGCGCGTCGACGAGGTGCGCTCGTTCGCGGAGCACAGCCGGCCGCTGATCGACGCTGTGGCCGCGGTGCCGACGGGGGAGAAGGTGGTCCTCGTCGGGCACAGCTACGGCAGCCATAGCCTCGCGCTGGCCATGCAAACATGCCCGGACAAGATAGCGGTCGCCGTCTTCGTCGCGGCGGCCATGCCGGTCGCCGGCAGTCCCATGTCACTTTTACTGGAACAGGTACAGAACACTGGTGTGTGTGTGTGTAATCTTCAGCACAAGGATTATATTCGTGCAACTTGCTCTGCCAATTGATCCACGCATATTATAACAGAGCAAGCAAATCTGCTCTGCTCTGCTGATCCATTGGCACGTTGCAATTGCGCGGGGTTGTACTATAGTACAACGTATGGAGTTATTTTTCATCATTCTAAATTTTTGAAATTCTTATTTCAAAAATACTATTATGCGGTATACCATTTTAACAATATACCACTGAAACTCGTAAAATTTTACACTGAAACTTATAAAACTTACCATTAAAACTTATGAAACATGAAATTTACGAAACTAAACATTGGAACTCAGGAACCAATCTCTAAAACTAATGAAACTGAGATATAAATATATTTTTGGTAAATGATTTCATATATTCAATTAGCGTGATTTATTTCGATGTTACTCCCCCTGGCCCCCTATACGAAAGAGGCTATCGGAAGGTAGGACCGTCAATCTCTAAATTATAGGAATGTAGTGGTATATACTTACTTTTTTTCTAACTTATATATATCTAAGTCAACTTTATAAAATTATTATCCACCGCATCAAGGCTCCATATTAAGAGCAAGATGTTTTTCTGTTTTTTAAAAAAGAAATAAATATATTTTACATCTATGAACTTTTCAAAAGTCCATTTAACACTCTAAACACATATTTGATCATCTAAAATTATAAAACCGGGTTAATTTACACTGTAAGATAGTTTTTGGAAGTGGTTTTGGTGTTGTTAATTCCACTCAAGATGGTTTTTTCCATATCAGCGACTACATCATCGTGTTTTGGAATCATATACCTCTTTTGCACTCATTTTCTCACCGTATACATTTTCTTTCTTCTTACTGTTATCACCCCTTTTCTTATTTGAATTCGCATAAGCAAAAATCGATGATATAGTTGTCAACATGGCAAAAACCACATTGAGTTGGATTCTTATCAACAAAACCGTCTTAGGATATAAATTGATTTGGTTTTGTAATTTTGTTATGCTAAATCCTGATTTTGTCGTTGAGGGTGTTAAACAAACTTTTTTAAAAGTTCATAAGTGTAAATAGATTTATTGATTTCAAAAATAAAAATTTACTAGTATGTTCCTTTTTTTAGCAGCTATAAATCATCTGCCGTCAGTTTTGTTACATAATAGATATATTCATTCCAGCAATTAAAAGAAGAGACAACAGATTTCTTCATGGATAGCGTGTCCGAGATCAGCAAAAATCCGGACAATCCAGTGGAAACATTTCTTCTCGGCCCGAAGTACTTGTCGCAGCGATTGTATCAGCGAAGCCCCCCTGAGGTAAAACTAACCATTCAGATTTCAGGCATCACAGCGAGGGTCGATGATCCGTGGCATGCGTGCAGGACTTGAAGCTTGCGACGATGCTTGTGAGGCCGGCGCAATGGTTCGTCGATGATGCATTGATGAAGGGGAGCATCCTGACGGAGGACAAGTTCGGCGTGGTGAGCCGCGTGTACGTCGTCACCGAGGAGGATGGGATATGGGCGGCGGAGTCGCAGCGCCGGATGGCCTCGAGGATCCCTGGCGTGGAGGTGATGGCCATTGAGGGAGCAGATCACATGCCGATGTTTTCCAAGCCCCAGGAACTCTCCGAGCTCCTCATGGAGATAGCGAACAAGTACAACTGAATCGTCAACTGGCTGCCATTTGCAAGCTTTGAAGAATTACTCCCTGCGTATTCTTTCTTTCTTGAGAGGTGTTTCTATGCTCTTCTTTTTAAAAATTGCACAACGATTAAAGCATGAATGAAGAATAGATGGTAATTACTTACCCCTTCGCTTTCTTTCTTTCTTTCTTTCTTAGTGCCGTTTGAGAATAATCCCTAGCGCGGTGAGCCGTGTGTGCGTCATCGATGTAATAGAAAGCAATTCACGTCGACCGTAAGCGTAGAACTATAAGTTGGATAAGGACAGTTATAGAAAATAGAATAACGTAAAGAAAGTAGACAAGAGACAAAACCATCTCATAGTGGATAGTGGGATACAAATTTAAAAAATATGCGCTGAACCATCTCATTCAGAACCACATAATTTAACTGACAGAAAACCATGTGTACATCATTTTACATTCCACCAACTATTTCAGGGAAAAAAAATATGAAATATCATCACACTCTGTAATAATACATATATCAATCGGAGTGGAATGGAGACACGATTCGTTCTAGATTAGTACAGAAGACTGGGTCATGGTTGTCAGGGTCATGAAACACCATTCTTGTTGATGATTTGACTCATGATGAATCAGATGAGTTTTACTTGAATGGCTTTGATTTATTTATGGTGCAGCCCTTCCATAGGCAATTTGAGACGCTACAAGTAGAAAAAATTAATATGAGCTTTCGTAGATATCATTAAGTATGAATCAATTTGCGTTGTTAGAATGACAAACTTCTACGCTATTGTTTACTAATATAGAACCTAAGATTTCCCGTATGTATTGGCAGACAAAATATTCACATAAATTTGTGCTTTTCAACTGTTTGTGCCACTGCAAAAAATAAATAAACTACATTGTCACGAAACGAGTCATTTACTACAACATACGATATAGAAATAATGTGTGCGTACTAGGAATTTAGTACGTGTTGAGAGGTACTTCTGGAATGGGTGGTATCTCGTGCTCTTTTGACAGTATCTTTTTGTTGACGATCGGGATCGTTCGACCACAGAGATGAGATCGGGGGTGTATGCGTGTTTGAGGACCTCGAGAGTTTGTGTTTGTTCCTCGGGAGATCAGGGTCGCTGCTAGCTACGATCTGGCGGAGTTGACTAGGGACACTGAAACATCGGGATCTTGAAAATACAATAGTCGAGCTCCCAAATCTCCTCTATGAACCCATAGAAGCTGCTCTTCTTACTATCTGTGTTGTCATAAGCATCTATGAGGACACCAATGTTTTGGTAAGTGCTTTTGCTATCTTGAGCTCTAGTGTAAAATGTATACCCATTTATGTCGTATCCTTACCATGTCACGATTGTACCTGATGACCCCTTTGCTAACCACCTCAACGTAACACTTGCTTCTTTCCTAGTCATATGCTTCTTAAACCAATGATTGAACAAACGGTTGTGCTCTTTTGTTATATAAACCTCTGACCGTCCTTGGTTTTCCCTCCGTAGCTCATCCTTGTGCAAGTCCGTATAGGAGTACACCTCAACTAATTGTTGCAAGACTGAAATGTGCTTGTTCGAAGAAAACATGATCATAAGTATTTATTGATTTCTTTTCGATGACCACTTTCCCGGCTAGCCTGCCATCATGTCGAGATACAGGCATACCAACCAGATCGACATTGTCCATGTAATCGACGCAGAACTCGATAACCTCCTCGGTTGCATAATCTTCTACAATGCAGCCTTTCGACAGAGATCGATTACGTACATATTTCTTCAGAACACCCATGTACCTCTCAAACAGGTACATCTGATGCAAGAATACGGGGATGCATATCTTTATCTCATTCACAGGGTGAACAATGAGATCGATCAAGATATCAAAAAATGATGGAGGAAAATACATCTCTAGTTGGCAGAGAGTCTTGACCACATCATCCTGCAGTTCACATAGTCCAATGGGATCGATGACCTTCTGTGAAATTGCGTTAAAAAGGAAACATAACCTTATTATTGTCTCTCGGACCTTGTCAGGCAAAATACCTCTAATTGCAACAGGAAGCATTTGTGTCATCATCACATGACAATCATGAGACTTCATGCCAGTTAACTTCAAATCTTTTATCGATACCAGTTTTTTGATGTTTGCGGAATAACTGGATGAAACTTTCACACCATGCAAGCACTTGCAGAATAATGGTATTAAATAACGGCATTAAAATTTCTCCGGAGGCAGAACTTTGAACTCCAGACCCAGAACGACGACCTACGCCGTCAAAGGCTCAGGGAGAGGAACAATGAGGGGGTCGTCCACCTCAATTTGATTATAATTCCACAATTTTAGAGTGCAACACTCAACATAAAAAATAGTAACCATCAATTAAAATTCCACAATTTTATAGCTGAACCAAAAAAATTCAAAAATTGTCAATTCAAATTCCCTAATTTTCAGTTATATCATTAAACCAAAAATAAAAAACAAAAATTAACAAAAAAAAAAGAAAGCCATGTCGCGCCGCACGGCGCGGCAGGAACCTGCCTCTCCCCCAGGGTGCGGCAGGCCACTACCCCCCCACGTGGCACAACAGGCTGTGGGCCGGGGGCTGCTTTTGCAAAAATAGCTAATGGAGGCCAGTTTCGTAAATATTTTTTTAAGAGAGTTAGTACAGTAATAAATCCAAGAAAACTAGACTTGGGTCCTTAGACCAACCTCTGACTACAAGTTACAACGACACATGTTCTTAGAAATGAAAAAAAAGAGAGAAGTAAAATGATGCCATTCAATCATGCCAACCAAGATCGATAAGGGGTCTCACTGGGTACTTGGGTAGTAAGTAGCATGTTGGTGCACTACCACGTGTTGCTGGTAGGTTTACGTTACCAAATCAAGCATAAAAATTACTAGGTAGATCCATGCGGCAATGCCGTACCGCGCAAAATTTGATTCGGAATTCTTTTTTGCAAGGAAACGGCGGAGAAAGGATCTAGACGTAATTTTTTTTTATTTTTTTTGGAAAAAGGTGACGTGAAGGATCTAGTCACGAATCTACGAAACGACAGATCTTTTTTTGAAAAATAACCGGGAAAAAAATCTAGAGATAGAGCTGTATACATATATCTGTTGATGGAAATATTGTTTCTGGGAAAAACGAAGAAATAACCTAGATACAAATTTCTTTTGACGAATTTGGTTAACACTTTATCATTACCCGACTAACCTCGTTTTGTCGAGTTTAATACTCTAAGTGCTAATCGGGTGATAATACATGTTCCGAAAAATATTAGAGATGTCAACCCTCTTTTATCGAGTTTAATACTCTATACGTTCACCGAGTAATAATACACGTTTCGAAAAAATCAGAGATCGAGTTGGGGAAAAATTTTTAGAGATTAGTGATCGAGTTGGGAAAAAAAATTCAGAGATAGAGCTGTACACATATTTCTGTTGACGAAAGTATTTTTTTCGGGAAAAACGAAGAAAGAACCTGGTTGTTACGACTGAGGACCTGTTTGTTATATTTTTGGACCTGATCGCTATTATAAAAAACTAGAAAAGGACTCGTTCGATATTTGTATTTAGCGGGGGGCTTTGCCATAAAGTAACGAACCAGGGACCTAAACGCAATTCAGAAAAGATTTTTTATACTCACAAAAAATCGCAAAGGCCCTCTTT
The DNA here is from genome assembly GCA_036346355.1 of Rhipidocladum racemiflorum. NCBI lineage: Eukaryota > Viridiplantae > Streptophyta > Magnoliopsida > Poales > Poaceae > Rhipidocladum > Rhipidocladum racemiflorum. The sequence goes on from CM070569.1 coordinate 54,590,628, forward strand.
GTAATTTACAAAGACCTATCCGTAATTTACAAAAAGGGAAGGACCTTTTTGCAAAATGGCATGGGGGGTGAGGTGGCACCCTTGGTTGGCCTCCAATTCTTCCCCTTTAATATATAGTATATTCCCTGGTAGTATGGATTGAAAATCGGTATAAGCCGAATAAAATAAAATATTCATTTTTTGAAATCAACAGTCAAATAGTGGTAAAAAATAAAAAATCAACCGATTCTCGCACGATTTTTACCGATTTTCGACCGGGACGCTCAACAGAAATTAGAAAGAAAAAATTAGAAAAATTAGAAAAAAAATGTAGAAAATACTGAAAAAATTTGTAAAAACCCAGTATGGCCTTCCTTATATTTGAAGGCAACATTCAGTTGTTAAGCACATATTTTACAGTAATAGCACAACTATAAAAAAAATATATATAAAAAATATTCGGCATGATCTTTGCAATATTTTAAACAATCTCAAGTTGTAAAGTAGGTATTTAACAATAATATCTCAGCAAATAACCTTTGATTTTAATACCATTCACAAATCAATCCAACAATTAGGTTTTTCAAATCCTTTTTTTGTTATCTATATTAAATTTTGCAGAAAAACGTCTCAAAATTTTGGTTTTTCAAAAAATTTCATGGCGAAACTTTTGGATAAATTTTCTTAAATTTTTTGTTTTTTAAATTTGAATTAGATCGGTTTATTGATCAGTTCCATTTCTCGAACCGAACCATACAGTTGATTTGTGTGATTTTTGAGAAACTTTCGTCGATATTTGAAGCGCTGTTTGCTAGACCTGTCTATCCGCCTCTCTTGACTTGGCGAGGAAGATCGGTAGCGAACTCTAGGACGTCGCAAATTAAGCTAGGTGATCTGGTTCTGACCCGCTAAATCAAGACAAGCGGAGCCAGAATTGCGAGACAAATTTGTGATTGGAAGGAAACACAAATGTAGTCACACTACTACAGAGCACCCAATAGGTGCCGGTCTATAAAAGGAGTCAAAGCCTACCAACAGTGTTTGGATGAAACAGATAGTGTGTGGCTCAACAACTTGAGAAAAACTGTGTATATGCGTCACCGTAGGTTCCTTCGAAGGAATCACCCATACTGCAATATGAAGAAACAATTTGACGGGACAAAAGAGAATGATTTAGCTCCAAGGCCTCATCGTGGGGAAGAGGTATATGATATGGTTAAGGATATTAATGTTGTACTTGGAAAGGGTAGTAATAATACATCGAGATCCCGAACTGAGAAGACCACGTGGAAGAAGAGATCGGTATTTTGGGACTTGCCCTATTGGAAAGACTTAGAAGTTCGACACTGCATCGATGTCATGCACGTAGAGAAGAATGTATGTGATATCTTGATTGGTTTTTTATTGGATATTCTTAGCAAAACTAAGGATGGACTCAAGTCATGAAAAGACCTAGAAGATATGAAAATCAGAGCCGAGCTACATCCTCAAGACACCGGGTCAGGCAGACTTTATTTTTCCCCAGCTTGCTCCACATTAAAATTCCAAACTTCTGTCGTTCTCATTACGTTCTACATGTACTAATACCGTTTTTTCATCTCCTATTTAATGCATTAAAATCACACTAATTACACGATAATTGTCATTACATGTACTAATACCATGTTCAAAGTTATGGGTGTAGACGGGAAAGGCAGAGTCAAACCACATCTCAAGACGCTGACCCTTCATGGTTTCGAGGTCGTTGAAATCTACAGTCTCCAAGACCCCGACCCCCCTAGCCCAGGTCTTCCTATTCGAACAAGGGACTACTACAGTCCCAAAAATTCAATCCACGACGGCCGGCCACTCGACCACCTGAAATAGCCGACAAGTAAGCATGACCTCAACACCAACGTGCATGTTTACGACGAGTACAATTCCTGTTCAGGACGTCATTTCTACCAATACACTATTCATGGTAACTGGTACAAATCTTACATACTATAATATAACATGTCTCATTATATGACATTTACTCTTACTTGCAGATTGAGAATTGCAAATTCACTGAATGGGTGGACATATGTATCCCTTACATGTCCAATGTTACATGTACACATTGCTGATACGCATTGATGAAAAGGAAGAGGAATTCACTGGGGTCAAGAACGAGAATGACCAGCTCCGCAGGCAGAACTTTGAACCCTAGACTCAGAACAACGACCTACGCCATCAAAGACTCAGGGAGAGGAACAATGAAGAGATCGTCTACATTGATTTGATTATAATTCCACAATTTTAGAGTGCAACACTCAACATAAAAAAAACAGTAACTATCAATTAAAATTTCATAATTTTACAGTACATTATTGAACTAAAAAATTCAAAAACTATTGACTCAAATTCTCTAATTTTTCATTACATCAATAAACCAAAAAAAAAATCAACAAAAAAATAGTCCTACCTCCAGCAGGTCTCTGTCACGTGGCGCAACAGCTGTAGCCAGAGGCTACTTTTTTTTTTTAAAAAAAAGTACTAGTATGAAGACTATTTTCACGAAATTTTCTTTTAAGAGGGCTAGTACGGTAATAATTTCAGTTTTCTTGCGTTAATTTGTGTGCGCGGTCTAGTCACACCAAAGCCTATAATAAAACGAGCATCTCACCGCAAGACAGCTGGAAAGTGATCTCTTTAGGCTGTGTTTGTTTAGGCTGGTGCTGAAGAAGAAGCTGCTGGAGCTGGAAGAAGCTAGCTGGCTCTTTGGAGTCAGAATTTGGAGTGGAAGAGACTTGATGAAGGAGATGTCAATTTTTTGTAAATAAGATCAAGTTGCAAGGGTACCAGGGAAGTGGGATTTTCAAGCTCACCAGCCCGAGAAGCATCGTTTTCCTTGCTTCTCTCGTGTAGTGCAAATTGGGCTAGAGCTTCTCCTCTCCAGCTAGCTGAAAAATTACTGTTTGTTTTGGCTTGTGACTTATGAAGGCCTAGAAGCCAAATAAGCCTAAGCAGAAGCCTAAACAAACACAGCCTTAGTGATCAATCATCAACTCAACTACTCCAAAAAAAAAAAACAGTAGAGTGGGTGGTTCCAGAGTAGGGGTGAAAACGGATCGGATACGGTCGGATATTGCTGTTCCCGTATCCTAACCCATATTTTTTTTTCGGATTCGGAATCGGATACGGTAAGACCGAATACGGATACGAATATGGATATTTCGGAGTTTCGGATATGGTAATGTCGGAGCGGATACATACCGGATTCGGTTCGGAAACGGATAATACAAACGCATACATACTTGTTGAAACACTTGACAAGCAATAAATTCATATATATTACATAAATTTGACAACTCACACAACACAAGTATAACAAGGTATCAAATTCATACATAACTTGAACAACTAAGTTCCGCTCGCCCAACAGGCCAACACACTGAATTCATGCGGCGGCGGAGGCTCAAGCACTAGGGTTAGTTTTCGGGTTGGGGAATTGAATGGGGAGGCAAAGACTGAGGCTTGCGGGAATCGAATGGGAAGCCCTTGACTCTTGAGTCTTGACTTGAGTACAGAGCACCTTTGTTTTGTTGATTCGGATATCCTGTCGGATAATATCCGGTTACCATATACCGCAGCTATTCGGTCGGATATCCCGTCTACCGTATCCGGTAGCAAGTATCCGGTACCGTATCCGAATCCGGCCGGATACGGAATTTTTTTTCCCGGATACGGTTTTTAACGGATTCGGTACCGGATCGGTCGGGATTAACCCGTACCATTTTCACCCCTATTCCAGAGCCTACAGCGAGTGGTTTCGGAGATGGAGAGCAGCAAGAAGCAGGAGCGGCACTTCGTCCTCGTGCACGGCCTCTGCCACGGCGCGTGGTGCTGGTACAAGGTCGCCACCATCCTGCGGTCCGCCGGCCACCGTGTCACGGCGCTCGACCTGGCCGCGTGCGGCGTCAGCCCGGTGCGCATCGACGAGGTGCGCTCGTTCGCGGAGCACACCCGGCCGCTGATCGACGCTGTGGCCGCGGTGCCGACGGGGGAGAAGGTGGTCCTCGTCGGGCACAGCTACGGCAGCCGTAGCCTAGCGCTGGCGATGCAAACGTGCCCGGACAAGATCGCGGTTGCCGTCTTCGTCGCGACGGCCATGCCGGTCGCCGGGAGTCCCATGTCACTTTTAGGACAGGTACAGAACACTGGTGTGTGTGTGTAATCTTCAGCACAAGGATTATATTCATGCAACTTGCTCTGCCAATTGATCCACGCATATTAGAGCAGAGCAAGCAAATCTGCTCTGCCCTGCTGATCCATTGGCACGTTGCAATTGCGCGGGGTTGTACGCTATAGTACAACGTATGCAGTTATTTTTCATAATTCTAAAATTTGAAGTTCCTATTCTACAAATAAAATATATTTGTGATAAATGATTTCATATATTCAATTAGCGTGATCCCACAGGCTTCTTAGTATCCTGCCTACTCGTCTTTAACTTGGCCAGCTACATGATGGAACTCCCCTCGGCCAATCGTCACTCGACAGCTCCGTACTTGCTTAGGAAAAAGACAAGTAGTAAAAAGATGTTTGGCCGAACCCTATCTCTTGATTGATGTGATCATACGCTTGCTTTTTCCCGCGTGCTTGTTTGATTGATATTCATTCTACAACTATCGATTTGGAGCCAATCAGGTATCACCGCGTGTCAAACTGTGTCAGGCGGGAAACAGAAGGAATATTCAGCTTCTTTCTTTCCAATGAGTGAGAACGGCGACACGCGTCCTATATCCCCATGTGCGAAGGGATGCCGTTTATGCCAGCCCCGTTTTCAACAAACTTCTTTGGTTTAGGGGGATTTTGCCTATCCAAAAATTATCCAAGGTTCCGTAAATCTTACTCGATCCTTCAATGGACACACGTCCTATATCCATTGGCAGTTTGGCACGTTGCAATTGCGCGGGGTTGTACTATAGTACAACGTATGCAGTTATTTTTCATAATTCTAAATTTTGAAATTCCTATTCTACAAATAAAATATATTTGTGATAAATGATTTCATATATTCAATTAGCGTGATTTATTTCGATGTCACTCCCCCTGGCCCCCTATACGAAAGAGGTTATGACGTCAATCTCTAAATTATAGGAATGTAGTGGTATATACTTACCTTTTTTTCTAATTACTAATATATATCTAAGACAACTTTACAAAATTATTGTCCATCGTATCAAGGCTCCATATCAAGGGCATGCTGTTTTTCTCTTTAAATCTATTTTACATCTATGAACTTTTCGAAAGTCCATTTAACATTCTAAACATATATTTGATCATCTAAACTTATAAAACCGGATTAATTTACACTCTATGACAGTCTTTTAGAGTGGTTTTGATGATGCCGAACCCACTTAAGGTGATTTTTACCATATTAGCAACTGCATCATCGTGTTTTGGTATCATATACCTCTTTTTCGCTCATTTTCTCTCCGTATACATTTTCTTTCTTCTTACTGTTATGGCCACTTCTCTCGTTTGAATTCACATAAACAAAAATCGATGATATAGTTGTCAACATGGTAAAAACCACATTGAGTTGGATTCTTGTCAACAAAACCGCTTTTCAAAATCGCCTTAGGATATAAATTGATTTGGTTTTGTAAGTTTGATATGCTAAATCCTGATTTTGTCGTTGAGGGTGTTAAATAAACTTTTTAAAAGTTCAAAGTGTAAACAGATTGATTCCTTTCAAAAATAAAAATTTACTAGTACGTTCCTTTTTTTAGCAGATATAAATCATCTGCCGTCAGTTTTGTTACATAATAGATATATTCATTCCAGCAATTAGAAGAAAAGACAACAGATTTCTTCATGGATAGCGTGTCCGAGATCAGCAAAAATCCGGGCAATCCAGTGGAAACATTTCTTCTCGGCCCGAAGTACTTGTCGCAGCGATTGTATCAGCGAAGCCCCCCTGAGGTAAAACTAACCATTCAGATTTCAGGCATCACAGCGAGGGTCGATGATCCGTGGCATGCGTGCAGGACTTGAAGCTTGCGACGATGCTTGTGAGGCCGGCGCAACGGTTCGTCGACGATGCATTGATGAAGGGGAGCATCCTGACGGAGGACAAGTTCGGCGTGGTGAACCGCGTGTACGTCGTCACCGGGGAGGATCGGGTATCGCCGGCGGAGTCGCAGCGCCGGATGGCCTCGAGGATCCCTGGCGTGGAGGTGATGACCATTGAGGGAGCAGATCACATGGCGATGTTTTCCAAGCCCCAGGAACTCTCCGAGCTCCTCATGGAGATAGCGAACAAGTACAACTGAATCATCAACCGGCTGCCATTTGCAAGCTTTTCAAGAAGAATTACTCCCTGCGTACTCTTTCTTTCTTTCTTAGTGCCGTTTGAGAGTATTCTTTTAAAACTTTGACATGTTAATACACTCAAGTATTTGGATTTGTTAGAAGAAAATCGTATTTTTAGTTTTGTCATAAAAATACCTTGGTAATCATGTGCTCCAAGCCGAGGGAGCTCTGTGAAGTTCTCGTCAAGACAGCCAACAAGTGCTATTACTGATCAATTTGACAAGAATTAACGATGCATGTCATGTGTAATACTAGTAAGCCTTTTTTTTTTGGAGCTAGCACTGTTATACTGTGGAAGTAGATCAAGATACTTGGATTTTCGTTTGGTACATGTCGACATGAAAGGGTAGTGTTCAGAGGATACACTCTGAACAACGCTAATGCAGAAGCAGCGTTTTCTTTGGATTATTGTAGCGGCAGCCTGAATGAGCATCCGACCCGTGTTTGTGATCTGGACTACTAGTTTTCGCAAGAAGCAGGGCCAGAATGAGCATCCAACCAGTAGACTGAAGGAATCCGCCATTGCGAAGAACTCTTTCTTTCTGGACTGCCTTCCGTACCGACTTCCGGTGCCTGGGCATTCAAAGTGTAAAGTTTGCCATCCCTCGCGCAGCATTGTGCCGTCGAAAACAAGGGCCTTCGACTTGGAACTCTAGCTTGCAGTATTTCACATTGTTCACCGCATCTTCTCTCAAGGCAGCATCCTTAAGAGAGCGTTGATATCCGGGCCTTGCTTTGTCCTCGCAATCCTTCTGAGCACCACTTTCCCAACATCTTTTGGGCGGCCAATATGGCATAATGGCACTGCAGACTGATTGTTTGGCCAAACATTTCTCAAATCAGAAGTCAGTATACTAACAATGAAAAAAATTCAGTGGAGATTGAACAAACTTAAGTTACTTGTTAATGTGACATACACATGACTTTATATTCATGTTTCACACAACAAACTCAAATATACTGTTTAAGAATGTTTAGAAGATTTTATTTGTTGGGGCAAAAATTTGAGACTCACAAATGAAGTGTACCTACAAGAAGTCTCATGGGACAGGTGAGACGATGACACTTTCGGATATGGAAGTAACACATTCAAATCCTTTATGTATAACACACTGATCTAGGATCAAGCTAGTGCGCATAGCAAACAACCTTTATTCATTAACTGACATAATCTTTTACAATATGGATAGCACGCAGACCAAACAAAAGTAAAACAACAAAAATAAAATAAAATAAAATAAAACCTAATAAATTTGCCACTAGCAATCGACTGGGGTAGTGGTTCTAGTTATCCTGGTCCACACCATCGTAGACATATTCCTCATTTAAAAACAACAATAAAGCAAGAGTGGGCACTAAAAGTACTCAGCAAGCTACATGGGAAATGCAATATTAACGTAAATGATAACAAATGAAGGTTGTATGGTTATTTTTGGCGTAAAGCAATTTTTCAAATACAATAAGTAATTTCGAAGGTATGGGTGATATAAGAAAAACTAAAATTTTAAATCAATTCTTAATACGGGATGAAACCCAGAGCTAACCAACTTTCCCATGATGGATCACACTACTAAACCATTTTTTTCCTGGAAATATCAAAATCTAATCTGCGAAAGGCTAGCTCGGCATGCCCATCACCGCAAGCTCGTCTAATCGATTAGTTTACACACTGCAGAGGTTGTACAACTTTACCCACAAGACCTAATCATCTTTATTTTGCCAACATACACTTCCTTTGGTGTGTGGCAGTGAAAATCACGATAAGGCTTCTATAAAGCACCATCAATGTAGTCAGGCCCGCTAAGATTTCACCTTTGAAAGGATACCCCTAATTCAGAAGTCTCCTCTTACACCGAGCGGCAGCCTTACACCCACCCCACTTTTAACCTAATGGCACGATTGTCATGGTATGTTTCAATACAGATAGCGAGGTCTGTCCCATACCAGACATGTGGAAGTATGGTAACGTTTTACATTTAGCAACTCACAGACCGGTTCTTAATTGACTAGGCGAGCTTTCAACAACCCAACAACCACCAAACCAACCTATCTCGTCCAATCTAAACCATATTTTCAGTTTTATCATGACATGACAGAATCTCAAGCACAGTTTTCAACTTCAATAAAATTATCATTTGGCATGAATTCCCAAAATAACCTAGATTCAAGTTTATGCATATGGCTAAGCATATTTCTAACTGCTTTGGTAATCATCATGCATCATAATTATATTCCTAGGGTAACAATAGCACAAGGGATTCAATCATCAAATGCAGCTTTAACAATCAGTGCATAACTATTTAATTTAAAACTGGAATTGAAATGCATTTTTAGAAATTACGCATGCAATAATTTAAATTCAAAATAAAATTTCTAAAATTGGGTTTAAATTGATCAGGGATGTGTAACTTGCCTTGGAAAAAACCCTTGCTTTGGATCTGGAGCTTGATCTTGAGTATAAGCTTCACTCTCGTACATCGTACACTCTCGGTACTTCAACATCTACGTGAATCGAGAATATAGCAAATAAACATAATAATAGAGAGCAAACGAACTCCAAAAATCAAATAAAATTAACCATTAAATAGGGCTTAATTTTCAAAAAAAAAAAGGAATTAGAATCACCTCAATCAAATCTCGTGTGAGGGAGAACGAGCTCTCGAAAGATTGAAATAAAAAAAACAAATAAATCCTAATTACTTGAATTATTTTCCTACTGGAAATTTGGGTTAATGATGTCATGTTGGCGTCACTGGCTATTTAGGATTTTTTTGTCGAATTATTTTCTACCAAAAAAATCTAATTATGACGTCATATTGAAATCATAAACCGAATTAACAAATTTAAAAATATTCCGAAAAACTCCTATTAGACTGACATATGAGCCCAAGGACTATAGACCGGTTCCACAAAACAATGCATATCTACGGTGGACTTGGTGCACGAAAGATTGACCGACTGTCAATGTGGACACAAGCGAGGTGACGGTGACACATGGCACAATCCAAGCGATCCACATCAGATCAAACGGTCAGGATTCCAAGGTGGACACACGACGCACTAACACCCATCCATGTGGCGCCATCACGTCAATCCAAATCAGATCAGACGGATGTGACTATGCGAATGACGGTGAAGCGAGATCGTGACACGTGGCATGATCTACAGTGTATACTACGGATCTGACGGTTGGCAAAGCGACATTGAGGTCGATGATGACTAACCGACGGTGTTCCAACGATCGCACGGCGACGCGGCTTGGCATATCAGATGGATCTCGTCACAAAGACATCAGATCTGAGCTCCAACGCAGCGGAGGGGCAACGTTGGTGATGGAAATAGCGGAAGAGTGCGATAGCAAGCACGGAACTACGGCGAGCGATTCCGGCGGTGCTAGGGCGTCTCGATCTGTGTGGTTTGGGGTGGAACGCGTTGCACAAGGTGGGCTATTCAATGCGTGTGGAGGTGCATTAATAGCCACCTCGATGTCCGAATTCGGCACAACAACCGCGAAGAATCCGCGGCAGCGGCGGAGTACAGTGCATACATGGCAAGGTCATGTAGCAAAATCGTGAGCGTCCATTCAGCTTAGATCGAACGGCCAAGGGCGCTAGTCGATGCGATAGAATCCCAATCGTTGGGTCAATCCCACGGTTGGATTGCAGGGTTTGCGGTGGGGGTTTTGCAGGCTGGCGCAGGCTAATCCTGGGCTAGGCTATAGTAGGATTCGGCCCATAAGGCTATTAAGTTGATTTTTTTATTTTTCTATAAAAAAATAACTCCATGAATTACAACAAAGCAAAAATAAATAAATAGCAAAAATACCCAAACATTCTAGAAAAATTCTAGAAAATATTGTAGTGCATTTGGGACTCAAATAAAATATTTCCAACAATTTTTTTTTATCTTTTCAAAATTTTCAATATAATTTAATAATACTTAATTCAAATATATTCAAAATAATTCAAATAAATTCCAAAAAATTCTCAAAAACTCACAAATCAATTATTAAATCAAAATTCAAATTTCATGGTGTTACAAACACTGACGTTGAGCTCCCCAATGGATCATGGGGGGCCAAAAGCTGCCATAGGTTCACCGAAATTCCGAGGTCGAGACGGGGACCACCCATTTGTTAGCGGCTGGGGGGTCTAGTGATCTTTGCAATTCTGCTTCCGAAACTTGCAAAATATATCTATCTGTCAAGTTGAGTATGTCTGATCTTGCAACTCAACTTGAAAGAAAATATCACTAGAACAAAGGGTCCAAGAAAATATCACTATTAGAAGCGTAATAATACTTCTTTGTGACTCTGTTGCACTATAAAAGAACTAAATACTAACCCAAAGACCAAAACAAATGAGGAATTGAAAGACTACTCTACCTTTGGTCTGAGTAGTGACTAGTGAATACTAAGGGTGCGTTTGGTTCGCTGTATCAGGTTGAACCGAACCGTTCCGTACAGGATTTAATCTCGTTCATGCATTTGGTTGACTGAACGGAACCATCTGGTACGGGATGAGATGGTACAGATTCCTAGAATATTTCTTGAAGATGTTGTATCGTTTGATACGACGAATTCGGCTGAACCGATCAGTACAGGACCGACCGGTACCATCCCATCCAGGATCATCTCATCCATCCTGTATCATCCCATCTCATTCAGTCTGGTACATCCAACCAAACACACCCTAAGTGGCAATACACCGCTACGCATCTTTTTCTTCTTTTTCTGTGGGTGGGATGTGCACACACCACTACGCATCCGAAGTTCTGTACTTTTTGGTGGGAGCAGAAAGGTTCAACCTGATAACAATACGTAGGGATACCTTAAATTTTCCATGGCTGATGGCAAGCATCACCTTAATTCCTAGCGTTTCTTATAATTTTTTTGCTAATTACCAAGCAATTTTCCAAATTGCTTAATAATAGAAAAAATAAATTTTAGAATGAGTTAATCATGTAATAATACTAAGAAAATAATTACAGAGACATAGAGCTCATAATATGCTATCTAAATTTTTTTAGCATTTTTCATGATTTTTTGTTAATTACCAAGCAAGTTTTAGAATTACTTAACAACAGAAAAATAAATTTCAGCACATATAATCATGAAATAATTCTAAGAAAAATGAAACCAGAGGTATGACATAATCAATGTGTCATACATAATTTTTTAGAATTTTCTGCATTTTTTTGAAATTTTTCGTTAATTATTAACAAATTTTCAGAATTAATTAATAATATAAAAATAAATTCAAGTGCATAATAAACATGAAATAATGCTACAAAAATAATCCCAGAGGTTGAAACATCCAATGTGTGCTAAATATTAATTTTCTAAATTTTACGGAAGTCCATATACATAGAAATTCAATTTCTAGTATTTATCATCAATTTTCAGAATTATTAATCTATTTCCAAAATTACTCAAAAATAAGAGGGCAGAATTGTAATTTTCTCTTTTTATTTTACTTTTATTTTTTATAGGGGATTCGAACGGGCCGTACGGCACATTAGGCCCACGGGCCCGTTCGGACAAAGTTGGCCAACAATAAAACCGGCCGAAGGCCGGTGCTACAACAGGCCGATGGGCAGTGGTGCGACAGCAGGCCGCGGAGGCGGAACAGGCGCGGTGACGCGATGGCTGGCCCAAAAGCCGCGACGGTGGGCGCGGCCCCAAACGGTGTTGAGCGCATCTAACTGTGTGCGTAGAAGATGGAGTGATGCGCGGCGTCGCACAGAAAACGAGGTGATGCCAGGTAGCGCTTCGGGCCTAGTGTCATCGCACTAAAAACGAGGCATTGTGTCACCGGGTGCCGGTCGATGGCCTTCGGGACCAGCCGATGGCATGGCCGTGGATTCAGTCTTTACGGTCGATTTTTTTATGAACAGTAATTTTTCGATAACAACAATAGATTAGATTAACTAGTAATCTATAGTTAGCAAAAAATAATCTGTGGGATTCGATTGACTATTCACGTGGATCAACTTACGTAGAGTTGTGGTAGTGTGATCGCATGTGGCAGGATGATCTCGATGGAGGTAGACGATCACAATCGGCCACGGTAGAACATCGTGCTGATAACGTATTGTAAAACATAGTCGTTCACCCACGCTCGATCAACAGCACGACAACGCAATCGCATGAACAAAATAGGGCACACACATAGAAATAGGGGGGCAAAGTCCTCTCTCTTTATTAGATTAATTTTCTCTGTACAAGGGGGTGTGAAGCATCTAGGCCCCCAATTTCGCTATGTTTTGGTAATTAATGATAATCAATGTTTTTTGGACTAACAATTTGTCTTTAGTATGCAAAAGGTAGTTAGTCCTCATCAAGGAATACGAAAAGCAATGTCATGAGCCCATATTCGAAGTTAAGCTTAAGATCAAGGTATAAAGGAATTAAGGACCTTTTATAGCTTTTTGCCGATCTCGATGTTTGGAGAAAGATTAGGTTGCTAGATTAGGTACTGTACTATTTAGGGGGACTCAATTAGTAGTTTGAAAATAAGTGAATCTAAATGGCTAAATTATTGTGATAACTCTACTCATGCATTTGCGCAAATTCCTTTTTCAAAGTCATGCTTTACTGTCAAAAGCGGCACTACCGGCCCCTAAGGGTGCGGTACTGCTGGAGATGCGGCAGTACCACCCGCAAGAGGGTGATAGTTATTTAATAGGGATACTGCTGTCATTATGAGGCCGACACTACCGCGCATTGTGAGCGGTACTAAAGGATGAGTGGCAGTACCACCCTTAATACGGCGGTAGTCATTTTACAGAACAGGTGTCTCTGCGGCTTATCACCAAGCGGCACTACTGGCACTAAGAAGCAATACTACCGGTTGAGTGGCAGTTTTGCCCCCATTAACTCCGGTAGTTATTTTCCAGAAGCACCCAACTTTGCTTCTTTTCAAAATGCGGCACTACCGGTGCAAGAGGGCAGTAGTGCCAGACTTTGCGTGCAAGTGGGCTAACGGTCAGTACCTAGTGCATTTAATGCACTAGGTCTGCCGTTGGAGCCATGGCCAGTACTACTGGGCCTCAGAGGGCGATAGTACCGGACTCGACTAATTTTTCTGAAAATTAGCCCCAATGGTTAGTTTCTTAGTGTGGTATATAAACACCCCGCCTACCTCAAGGGCATGGTTGTGACCACGTTGAACACATTTTAAGCACTTGCAACTCTCTCTTCACTCTTGTGCATTCAATTCTCAAAATTGTGAGTTGTTGGCAGCAAATTGAGTGCATTGCATTATTTGAACCACTAGAAGCATTCAAAATCCTTAAAGCAAGCATTCAGTCTATTCTCTTAGAGATTGCTGCCTTCTAGACGGCTTGGGGGCCTGTGGAATTGGTGATCTTCTCAAAAAGCTTGTAAGAATGCCCGATGGTTTGTGAAGGTCGAAGCTCGCCTACCCGGAATGGGAAAGAGGTACCAATAGTGATTGAGGGAAAGCTCATTTGCACAAGGAACCGACTTGATCGGATCAACCTTCCTCAACATGGATTAGGGGAGACAGGCAAGTCTCCGAAACCACGGGATAAAATTCGTGTTCATCTCTTTGTAGTTTGATCAATTGTTCTCTTTTGAGCAATTTCACTTTCATAGCTTATTTATTCTTGCTGTTGTAATTAGAATTATGTAGTTGCTTAAACTTTGCTCGTTGGTTCACTTTAGTGAAATCTAGAAGATTTAGATCTTAATTGTCAAAATTCTCTTTTCTAATATTACTTGCTTTATTATTGCAATTAGAGCTGAGAATTTTAGAAACCTCATATTCGCCTCTTTAATCGGTTATCCTTAATCTTATATGGTGCTTAATATATATCAAAATCAATAGAAGATAGATTCAAATTCATTTATCAATAAATATAGTTCTTCCGTATTTAGATTATGACTATATATATCTTAACAGTTTGCGCTATTTTCTTGTTCCTGAGAGGGATAGCTTTGTAGAGTTATGGATTTAGGTAGATTATAATGGCTGCTACTGTTACAGAACTAACATTGAATCTGGATAATTATCGTCGCCATCATCAGGCAGACCACACAGGAGCACGTGAAGGTGGGAAAAAATCGTATTTGATACAAGTTTCAACTCGTATTTACAATATGATACAACAGTTTTGTATATTTACAAATAAACTATTCATCTACGGTTCCTGATTTACCAGTGATGTTTCTACCATTTACTGGAAACCGTAGAAAGGAATGGACGGCAGCCGAGGAACCGGCCATGGCCTTCGACGGCAACCCAGGAACCTGCCATGGCCTTCGGCGGCAACCCAGGAACCGGCCAAAGCAAAAGCAAGGGCCAGCTAGGTAACTTTCTTCGAAGAAAATTAAAGTTCAAAGAAATTAATCATAATCTGAGCAGCCGCTCATAATCTAAATTAATCATAAATTTTACATAATCTAAATTAATCATAAATTAAACATAACATGAGCAGCCGCTCCCTCGTGTGTGTGAATGTGTGATTGCACCAGCATCAGAGATTATTATGTGCTGCTGACCTCTGCTTTTGGCTTGGCCAGTATAATAATGTAACATGAGGGTTCTTTCCTAATGCATATACGCTATTTTAAAATGAAAAATGCACAAATTTGAATCAGTTAAGTTCAAGTAACCTAGCTGGCAAACACAAGATTATAATTGCGAGTACTTTAGGATCTGTGCAGTTCACTGCTTGGATGAGCATGGAAACACTGCTCGTTACTGAAATTATCGTAGGATTTGTTACTGGGAATATATATTTGCCATGACTATACTTCTCAAATAGACTAACATACCATTTGATACACAATTCCAAACATAACATGAGCACCATTAGTAAGTATGTAACTCTTCTTTTGATTTTAAATGTGTGTAAAATCATTTAGATTATGGATATGGAAAAATACTAATTTTTCTAGATTATGTAAAATCATTAGACAACTTTCTAAATTAATTTTCTTTGAACTTTAATTTTCTTCGAAGAAAGTTACCTAGCTGGCCCTTGCTTTTGCTTTGGCCGGTTCTGGAGTTCTTGTAGAAGGCCATGCATTTAGTTCTGGGTTGCCGCCGTAGCTATGGCCGGTTCCTGGGTTGCCGCCGAAGGCCATGGCTGGTTCCTGGGTTGCCGCCGAAGCTATGGCCGGTTCCTCGGCTGCCGTCCATTCCTTTCTACGGTTTCCAGTAAATAGTAGATGCATCACTAGTAAATCAGGAACCGTAGATGAATGATTTATTTGTAAATATACAAAACTGTTATATCATATTATAAATACGAGTTGAAACTTGTATCAAATAAGATTTTTTCCCGTGAAGGTGCGATTGTCTTTATAAGATGTTTTACTATGACGGATGACTAGACAGTGCCAACCAAACGAGCTGTGAAGCCTAGAACCTGCTGATGAAGTGGCGATTGCTAGGCCACGTTGTCCGCAACTCCGCATCTCTTGTCGAAACACTGCACATGTAGATTGTTGTCTATAAAAAAAAAATGGTCTCTTACAAATAAATTTACAAAAATAATTTCTTTCTCACTATAAAAAGCATGAGAGATGACACTTATTCTCTGCCATACGAGTGCGGGAGGAGGCCAGCACCGTGGAACCTTCTATGCTCAGGTAGCGCTACCACGCGCCCAACCCCACATGCGACGCGCCCTGCCTGCCCTCGACAGCCCTCACGCGCTAGCGCCACACCGCGGATGCAACATTCGGCACTGCAGCATGCATCCGCGCATGCGGACAACGGAAAGCGCACGGACGTAGACCCCACCTTACTTCTGCACACCGACAGTGTGAAACGTTGCCTTGCTCACAGGGTCCCACGCTAGCTAGCCCTACCACGTTGGTCACCCGGTTCCGGGGAGGTGACCGTGCTCGTCAGGGGTTTATATTTGCAAAACCGTACGTCTAGGAGTTTGGTCCTGTTTGGTACAGTTCCAGATTCTAGTAGAAACGAAAACGGTTCCAAATTCTTGATAGAAATGTTTCAGGTAGAATATGGCCCTGTTTGGTACAGTTCCAGATTCTAGTAAAAACGGAAAAGGTTCCAGATTCTTTATAGAAACGTTTCAAGTTGGATTTTATGAATCAAGTGGAACTGAGTTGAGGCCGATTCAACCACGGTGTGTAAAAAGAAAAAACGATCCAAGGAGAATCGTTCCGAGCTTTAGCCCGTTTGGTTGGGTTTCTTTTAGAATCTAGTAGAAACGGTCCGGTTCCAAGTTGCCAAACGGAGCATCAGAATCACTGCCTGGAAACCATTTGGCTAGCTGTCTGGATTATGTGAATCGGGGTGGAACAGGGTTGAGAACGATTCAACCCCGCGTGGAAAAAGAAGAAATGATCCGAGGAGAATCATTTCGAGCTTTAGCCCGTTTGGCTAGATTTCTTCCAGATTTTAGTAGAAACGGTCCGATTTCAAGTTGTCAAACGGCCTTAGTTTTGCTAAAAAAAAAAAAAAAGAAGAGTCCACATGGCTACAGTGAAAAACTTCCTCTTAACGTGCTCCGTTGTTTCTCGCTGGTTGATTTTACTATGATGGAAGCACAGGAAAATGGACACCAGATTTACATGTGTGACAAAATATACGCACATTTTCAGCATGTTCTTGCGGTGGGATGGGGGAGGTAAATTAGTAATATAGTAGTGAAGTAATGCAACAGTAGTTCAAAAATGTGCCAGATGGGGACATGTCAATACGGTAAACGTGCTCACAACTCTACTTCAGAGCGCATGGACGTGTAGGAGTGGGCATCGATTTTTAATTTTAAAATAATTTGGTTTTTAAAAATTGGCCACCAAAGTTTTTAAACCAAAATAAAAAAATTGTATCGAATTAACCGAAATATTACGGTTCAGTTAATTCGGTTTTTCGGTTAACCAAATATGAATAAATACTATGTACATTAGATTTTGTTCTTCTCATGTCGCAACACAGAGTAGAGATAAACCCAAATAATATTCATAGGTCATTACAATATAAGCATAGTAGAACATATGAACATACCACACATATGCATAAGATGTTAGAACATGATAATTGTTTGGTAGCTTTAGGAAGAACATTATAAAAGTGGTATTGTACATGGACTATTCGTTTATTTCGGTTTATATAATAAAAAAAACTCAATGGAATACCGAAAACTGAACTATACCAAAATAAGAACTGAACCAAAAACCGTAAACCAAAAAAACCAAAACAATCGGTTAATTCGGTTCGGTAGTTTGGCTTTGGTTTTAAAATGCCCACCCCTACTGAGTGATGGGGATCAACACAAACCAAACGCCTTACATACTTTTCAGCCGATAACTGTCGGTGTTATCCATCATGCTCAAAGTGTCGGGTAAAAGATCGCACAAGCACAGAGGCCGGTTCAAAGAAACTAGTGGCACAATGAGCCCACGCTTTGCTGCGAATGGAAAGGATTGTTAAGCCAAACAATGATTTTAACCAAAAAAAAAACTATTGTTGGGAATACCTAAAAAGGAAGAAAAATAACCTCAACAAAATTTTAAAAATCTCTCTCTCTCTCTCTCTCTCTCTCTCTATATATATATATATATATATATATATATATATATATATATATATATATATTAAAAAATATCTTTTTTATTATTATTATTTAAAGTACCGTGGCAATCATTGTTACTATTCACGATAATTTCCACAGTAAATAGGGGCCGCGTGGCGAGAAGGGCGGTTGCCTACCATACCTCTCTAACATTAGATTTTATATGATAAACGGGCCGCGTGGCGAGGAGGGCAGTTGCCTACCATACGTCTCCAATAGTAGGTTTTATATGATAAACGAGCCACAAATGAACAACAGGATGCAAAAATAAAGGCAACAAAGTTAACTAAAGATTGGACTGAGGCCTTAAGCTGATTCGCGTTGATGCATCCTCTCCTTTAGAGTATGTTTGGTTGATAAGATGATGTTAAATAGGATGATCCTGTACCATTTAGTTCCATTATTTTAGGTGAATGAAATAGTTCAACATCTATACAAAATATTCCTTAAATTTGTATCCCTTGATCTAGGATGGAATGATTCCATTTAAGCAAATAAACACATAGATAACTTTTTTCTTAATCCATCTCATACATGTACCGCTTGGTACAAGTAACCAACACACCCTTAGTTTTCTTTGTTTTTCCCTAAATCTACATTAATACAAAGTGATGTATAGCTTTCTCAATGGCCTCTGTGGCAATCACAAAGCCCAAAGTAATGAATCACAAGCATCCCATCAAAATCAGATTGCTCCCGCTCCCAAGAAACGCCTCCAAGAATTAGCTAATGTACAAATCTCTCTCATCGTCTCCTCCAATGCTGATCATACGAACTTCGGCCATCGCTCGGATTGTAATGATCTTGCTTTCCACGACTCCATTGCCTCGATGTCTCAGGGTTTTGGCCCTGATGGCCGGAATTCCACGGCCTTGAAGGCTCGGCAGGAGTGTAGCTCGGTTGCACAGAACTCCACTGCCTTGAAGGCTCAGATGGATTGTAGCTCTGTGGTCCGTCAGTCAACTGCCTGGCAGACTCAGCAGGATTGTAGCTCTGTTGCCGGTAATTCCACTGTCTTGAGGGCTCCGGAATATTACTCTGTGTGCCACCATAGGCCCTGCCAGCACCAAGCTCATGGGATCGCGAATGTCGCTGGTGAACATCTCGCCCCGCAGTTTGGTACTCCGCCGAATGAGTGTAGCCATTCCTGTCCAGTCCCTGACCTGGGAGAACGGAGTGGGACGAGATTGGCGTTGAACCATAAGCATTGTATGTTCTCTGTGTACTTTGATTACCGTAGGCACTATGGTTAGGATACGGCAGAGAGTTTGATGATGAAACACTAAATGAATTAGCAGTCCTGCGGACAACCCATGGGTCAGGTGTTGTATTTCCTACGGTGGTGGTGACATTAGCAGCACTCTGTTGCCAAGGGAGTGATGCATCTGATGCATTTGGCTCAGGCACCGAATAATGTGCTAGAGCAGGCTTTGGGATATTCTGAGGTTCCTGTGCTGGTTTGTTCACCGCTGGCTGCTGATGGACGGCCACCGCAATAGGATCAGACACCAAAGCATATGACTGGGTATGCTGATGTACCGGAGCTCTGTTCAGAAGATTATTCATAGGGGCAACATGACGAGTTTGCGGATTTGCGGAGACCGCCAACTGAGGTAGGGATGGGACGTTAGTTTGAATCTGTGCCCGCAAAGCAGAAACTGAAACATAAGGTTGTGAAGGCAACGAACTGACAACATTTGAGAAGCTTTGCTGCACGGTGCTTGCAATAGGAGGTGTATTCCCTTGGTTTGACAAATGCACCGGCTGCAAGTTTGGAGACTTCACCTGCGTTGGGAATTCTGACCTCCAGCTAGCCTGCCAAAGAAAAAACATCAATATGAACAGATGACAAAATTAGCATCAGAAAGCGAAAATGAAGAGCCAGCAGGCAAACCCTTGCTGCAAGGTCTTTTGGGGGAGTTGGCGATGGAAGCGAAGCAGGGATAGTTTCAGGACCAGGTTCAGGCTCTTTTGGAACTCTGGCAACGTTGGCCAGACTATTTACCAGCTCCGAAAGCCCAAGGCCAGTCTGCTTCAGCATGTCCAGAAGTGCAACAGTCTGCTCGCTTGGCAAGTTACCCACCTGGTTAGATGTTAGAGCAAAGACAAGCTGTGGATTCTTGAGCAGCACGGCTAGCAGCTCAAGATCTGGTTCAGACGCTGCACCAGCAGCAACTGCTGGGGCTGCTGATGAGGTCGATCCAACTTGCTTGTCCTCAACAGGAACCCCAATGTTAGGAGGGGCTGTGCCCATGCTATCCGTTTCCATAGTGTCAGCATCTGGCGGCTGGTCAATTGGAATTTCTAGGGTCAGGCTGTCATCAAAGTCCATTTCCACATCCCATGGGCCCTTTGGATTCAATGGGATGTCCTTTAGACTTGCATAAAAGGTTTCCTTCTCGCGTCGATTTCTCTGTGTTTGAACATCAAGCTCCTTGCTGTTGTCCCCAGCACTTACACTCCACGAGGGGTCTATCCATACCTCTGCAACAAGAGGCAATGAAGTTCAAATAACGAACAGAAAAAACCAATATTGCAGAGGTCAAGGATTCCAGGGAATCTCTTAAAAAATATAGCAAGTAATAAAAGCTAGAACCTTTCGAGCTCTGCAACAGGCAATACACAATGGGGTGTACTGCTAAGTTCCTTGCATTTAAGCTCGATTTCTTAAAATAGCTGGATCACATCATTTAACCCTTGCTTTTTTTAAGCTATGTTTGGCTACAAGATCCTCATTTTTTTTTGTTACTAAACTTTGCAACTTTTGTGTTTTGAATAACTGGATGCCATTCATCAATAGTTGCTGAAGCAACAATTTCTGACAGCATGCCGCTTGGTGGTATCTATAGGCAATCCTTTCCCAGCCTGCCACATCATGCCAATTGGATTTTGTAGAAGAATAGTTCGTGAGAATTAACAATAAAAAAGCCCTCAGGCAGACCAGTGACAATGATGCTAGGCTGAAGATTGTACCAGGAAGCATCAAATGTCCGGTAATAAGTGATTGTTTTGCAAAGATATATAGAATTCAAAGGGCCAAAGTAAAGTGACTGGTTCAGATGTAGAAGCAGATAGGCCTACCACAAACGCACTACTACAGCTGCAGGTCAAATAAGACCAAAGTATAAGAACACTAAGAGTACATCTCCCATATGCACTGAAACCAAGCAAACATAACGATTCATAAAAATTTTAGTGGTTCTTGATTGTCCAAGTAACCACAACATGGGCCAAGCAATACATCTTAAATGCACTCAGCATCTGGTATAAGCAAGGACATCAACAGCTTTCCACCTGCAAACTCAAGGAAATGAACATTGAACAAATTACAACTGTTGCTCGTGAACTAGTGAATTATGAAGAGGAACACAGCTCCTAAATGCTTCATGCTTTCGGCAAATGAATCTACACTGTCGCACAAAGTGACTATGTAAGTGGAGACCACATTGGATATGATGAGCTCAGATTTATTGAATCCCAGTTTTTATTCTACATGGCTGGTAGATTCATAATTTATGTATAAATCATAAAAATGCAATTTTTGTTACAGACAGATAGTCGCAAAATTGTTTAAACATTGGTATATGTGTTGACCGATGTGGATTTAGCTGCCAGCCTTCCTACAAGTATAAAGTCGCTGTAGTAATAAACCAAGTCTGAAAGTATGATAACAGATGCTTGTTCATAAGATACACAATAAATAAACCGTAACTGTTAATTTCTCATGCCATTACTGAAAATTGCACTGCCATCCACTGTTCTTGCAACAGTTTGGTAGCACAGCACTTGCTCCAAGATGAATCAGTTAATTAGACGCAGAATGCTGCACCAAATATGAATAGCTATTTACAGCCAGCCAGCCTTTTTGGAAAAACCTCGTCTGATTACCTCTCTTCAGGCCCAGATGCGCATCAAATTCATGATGCATATCTTAGATTAGTTATTTGTAGCGTTAGAACGGCGCATATAACTAGGTCAAACAAAAGAAAAGGCTCACGCCCATGTTCTGCAACACAAAAGGTCTGTTGAGGTGCAGTCCTGTTCGTTTCAGCTGAAGTTGATTCGTCGCCAACTCGCCATATATTGATTTTGGAGAATCAAAACTAATCTGAACTATATAATTTACAGAGGCTTGCGTTGGAACAAATCAAAGAAAATGTGTTCAAAGCATTCCATTCACTATATGGCTTCACCGGTTTGCATTGTCCAAAGAAACTCATCAACTCAGAAATATTCAGCATTCTAAAAAATGGGCAAGTGAAGGAGAACAAATCAAAGGTATACCTGGTGGTATCTGCCAAAGAATTTTCTTGGAATCCAACTTCTCTATGAAGTTTTCTGGGGAAGTTATGTTTAGCTTCGAACTGACCGAGATTTCTGTCTTAACAGGCAGAGGTACCGTACTTTGTTTAGAAGTTGATGGGATTGGGTCAACAGGTTGTTTAGTGATTGACGTGAGGGGAGGCATAGGTGATATATTCGAGTTGACTAAGCCAGATGGTTTTTGATTTTCCACTATCTGTGGCCTATCAGTCACTTTGCTTGTGTCAACCTTGCCATACTTCTCCTGCATGAACATGGCGCGCATCTTCGCTTTTTGGATATCATCTGCAGATAATGGTCTGCTATTATTTGTAGGTATGCTCCTGGTAGACTGAACATTCTTCCCGGCAGCTTTCCGATTTGGATGCTCTACAAGTAGAACTTTTCTTCTTTCTTTGGACTCTGGAGATTAGCTAAGGAGATCCACACGAGCAGTTTAGTTACACTAAAAACCCAGAAGTAATAACAATTACACAGGACGACTCGGTAATAATTCATTTGAATTCCACAGGCACAATTTTTTTAATATTACTCATGGAACATGCAATTATACAGTTAAAACAATAATAACAGCACCATTTGCTTTACAGGAACAACATAGCCTGGCCACGAACTCTAATAGGAGAGACAAATAAGCCATTAGTAACACCTATTTCAATTAGATATAAAAACTTAGGGACAAAAAAATGCAAGTTGACTAAAGGGTTCTTTGTGTAAAAGGTGCAAGACACTGATCAAGCTACCAAGAAAAGCCGCCCAGATCTTAGTACAGAATAATAGAAATTGTCAAGTATTTGCTAGGGAAGAAGACCTATAAGATGTATATGATTGAAATAAAAAAAAACACTTTAATAGCCTTAAGTTATACATGAAACAGGCAATCACAATTTCAAGAAAAAGAGAAGCAAAACAAAGTAGTGGTGAACTTAAACTTAGGTAGAGGATACTTGTCTGGAGAGAACTCTTTTTATTTGGCTCATCAGCAGAAGCAGTGAGCAGTAGTGGAGTTTTTTTGGGCTCAGGCTTTCTGCAAGGTGACACAAACCAAGTCAACCAAATGTTATACTAGCTAAAATAGAGGTCACAACACTTAGCACTACTGGAATTTAAATTTATTAAATGCAGAAATCATAACGAAAAGCACCTGCCCTCACTTGCACCTTCAGTCGAGGCAAGGATCTCCTCCTAATAGACCACAACAATTAAACTTGCCAGACATGTGAATCTTCTGAAATATATATTTTTTACTTAGATACTTACAGATATATCAAGTTCGGATTTCCAAGACTCGTCACGGAGAATTTCACTTATCCTACGAAAGAAAATAATTTAACTACAATAAAACCCTCCAAAGAAAAGGTAATAACAAGCAATACGGAATAGCAACACCCGTGTGTAAGAAAGGAGAATTCACCTTCGTTTACAGATTAATTCCTTTTGAGGTTTCTTCGATGCCTGACTTCGTACAAGCACTTTGCTCAATCTGGAGAGGAGGTTCCTGGCCCTGCTTGATATGTCTGATCTTCAAATCAGATAAGTTTTAGTAAGCAGCCCAAAGAAACTGAGAAAATCTATATATGTGTAGCTTAATACAACTTTACTGTGGGAAATACAAACTAATGCTAGAACAATAATTGGACAAAATTCAGATGGGGATATGCATATCAGAAATACTGTATCAGACAAGTAAAAATGGAAATTAACTGTTTGAAACCATAATTAGGCCTTTGAAACATTATCAGAGATTTAACTAGCATCACCATATCAACATCCTTTGTTAACACCAAGTTTTTAATTAATAATCTTTAATTAATAATCTTTCTCATGCTAAAAAATCATCATCTGATATGCACGTGCAAAATACGGAAGCCTTGTAGAAATTTCTACACACCTTGTGTCTTATAAAACCGCAACCTGTTAATAGTTTGCAACACAGCTGACATGTGGGCTGGCAAAGCTTTATGTAATGGGAGGTGAAGTAGCACCTATAACAATGAGAAAATAGTTCAAAATACATGCAACACATATGTAGTTGTTCAACCAAACAAAAATAAGAACCTTGAAAAAGACGAGAATAACTGTTGTTTGCTCTTCAGTAGCTGCTTGGCTCAACCATGTTGACACAATGGTCAAACCACCCATTGTTAAGAACCTGCACGGTAATTGGAAAGGTGAAGTTAGGGATCAATATAATCATTTAAAGCTCTGTGTATACTATAAATCCTAGATCTTACCAACTAAGAACTGTTACATTATTTATTTGGAGAATCCATTCCATCAATTTGACCTGTCCAGAGAATGTTTCCTCCTTCCGCATTAGAGCAAAGATACTTTCCAAGAACTTTTTATCTTCTGACTCAACATCAGGAGCAACTTCCTCTTGCTTAGTATCCTTTTGAACA
Source organism: Rhipidocladum racemiflorum (assembly GCA_036346355.1). Taxonomy (NCBI): domain Eukaryota; kingdom Viridiplantae; phylum Streptophyta; class Magnoliopsida; order Poales; family Poaceae; genus Rhipidocladum; species Rhipidocladum racemiflorum. Next base: position 54,615,251 of record CM070569.1, read on the forward strand.
GGATCTGGATTAATCTTAGCATCAGTTGGTTGTATTCCTGCTTGGTGAAAAGAGTTTTGTGGGGCCTCCACAGGTTGCGACAAGCTTTGCGGCACCTCCACTGGTTCTAAAATTCTCAAAGGTTCGATAACCTGAGCATGTGCCTCAATGTCAAGAGGTGTCTGCTCAGTGCTTATGGAGCATACATTGTCAGGCGCCTTGGATGCCTTTATTTTCAGCGCCTTCTCACATGACAAGCGAACAAATTTTCTTACTCGTGTGCGTTGACTTGCAAAAAATTCCCTTACCTAAGGACCATTAAAGTACAGCTTGTTAACAAAACTTACATAAATAAGAAACTGAAATAATATCAGCAGTTTCATGATTCACATTGGAAGCAAATGTATTGTGACTAATCAAATTATAGTAAAAATAACTTATAAATAAGAAATCGAAGTTTAGTCCACCAGAAAGAATAAAATGGAAAAACTCAATTTTCTTTTGAAACTTGAAAACGGTTATATGGTTTCTGTTCAACTGTACGTGATAAATTTTAAAGTATAATTTTGCTCCAAACTATTAGTAATACAAGTATATAAGAACACACAAACAAGCATAATACATCAAGGTATATGACAATAGCACATGCGAGATGAGAAGCATACCTGTGTAACATTAGCCCCACAAAGTGCGCTAATTTCTCGAGTTTCTTTTTTGCCAATAATATCTTTCACAGCAAAAAGTGACTGCATGGACTTAACTGCTTTTGGATTCAACAAATCCCTTGGCTTTTTACCTACAAAATTTGAACTACTGTAAAAGAATGCTCAGAAGAGCAGGCGTTAATTACAATAGTTGTGGAATAATGTGGAAAATTATTCAGATCTTAGGTCAGCTTCGACAACGGAAGATGTTATGCATCAGCTCTCGTCATCTAACTTTGTCGACAATGACATGACTGGTGAATGATGTTCTTCAGCAATCAAGCTTAAATAAAGTAAGATTTTCAGTATATGTAAGTTGTAATATGTCATGGTGCCCATTATCGGTTTATCATATTGTTTACTACGGTGTCGACCAAACGAATTGTGTCAATGTGAATACCATTGAAGCAGAAAAAAAACTCACCTATCTTGATAGATAATGCACCAGCAGCCTGCAAGAATCAACAAAATGCATGATAAGCCAACAGATGAACCGAAATGCTTTTAAAAAAGGTAATGAGTTGCAGTGTACAGTTAAAGTCCATAGCAAGTTAATGACAAACAAGCAAAAAGGACAATATTACAAAAGTACATGTAATAATCTTTAAACAGCTTCAGCATTCAATCAAAGTTCACTCCTTCAGATATCTTAATGCATAATAACGAAGTAACTTCACTATATCACTTACAGAGACGAGATAAAGAAATTTTGCTTTTAAGCTAAGCCTAACATGAACATCACTGTAGCTTAAAACACTACCGGACTACCTCCTCTGTCCCTAAACAAGTGTGGCTCAATAAATAAATATATCTGGAGAAGTAACCCATTACACACTCGCCCAATTTCAGATACAACTTTGCCCAAAAAGTATGAACTTTCCATCATGGAGCACCATAGCCACTAGCAAGTACAACTACCAGTACGCAAATACATAGAATTTTTTTTTTTAAAAAAAAGTAACTGGTAATTAGAACAAACTATTCGAATCGAATCACCATCAAAACCTAAGTTTTGATCAGCGCCCAATCGGACAGACTTCCCGTAAACACCCCAGATGCTAGTAGGCTACTTCAGCAAAAAATTACCCCAACTCATCTCCCCGTTACAGGAAAAAAAAAATGCATCGAGGAATGTAAGAGACGCAGAGCTTAGAAACGTGAGCTCCTGACCATCTCCTGGGCGAGGGGGTTGACGCCGGTGAGGCGGCACTGGGCGACGACGAGGCGTTGGAGCTGGTCCACCTGCGCGCGCAGCATCTCCTGCTGCGCCGCCACCATCGCGGGGATCGAGCCCCCGTCGGCGTGGCCGCCCGACTCGACGAGGGCTCCGGCCGCGGGTTTGAAGGGGACGAGCTCCATGGCCTACGCGGGCGGTTGGGCATCAGGTTGTCGCCGTCGGCCTCTTCGTCGTCGTGGCTGGGGGTAGTCGGCGCCGGGGTTAGGGTTTGGAGGTGGGGTGCGAGGAGGTGGAAGGGGAACGGGGACGCGGGCGAGTGAGATGGACAGAGCTGAGATGGGAGAGTTTTCCTTTTTCCTTTTTTTCCCCGCCCGCTTTTTTTTTCTCTTTCTTTTTTGAGAAGCTTGGGTCAAACTTTTCTTTTTATAGAATATTCTCGGGAGGCAGTCGCCTGGGACTGGACAGTTGGGAAATTTCATGAAGTGGTATATAAATTTTTTCTCGTACATACCGACGGTGATTGATACCATATGGACAATCCTATAATCTAACGCCATGACATTAAGTCTGAATTAAGCAATTAAATTTGCATTGAAATAAGCATCAGGAATTTATTTCCAGCTGAAATTAAGCTGTAACCAAGGTTTCAAATCTCGTTTTGGGTTAAATCTTGGAGGTGGCCGAAATCCAAAATCTCAGCGAGATTCGGAAATTTCAAATAAAATCTGGACGAAATACAAAAACCAAATTTCAAATCCGTTTTTTTTTTCAACCGGGAAATCCGAGATCTCAGCCGAAATCACAGAGATCTCGGTCCACACTAAACCGACTGAAAAATGGTCCAAAACACGTTAAAAAAATTTTGAAATTGTTTTGGGATGGTCCTGACACATCACTAATGTTCCCATAAAAATTTCAGATGATGATCATACATGAGGAATTTTTAAAAAATCAAACAGTGGGTCAAGTCGTGATAAAAAGCCTTGTGTAAAGTTTGTTTTTGATTTTTGAAATGTAACAAATGAAGTTTTTGGAAATTTAATAGTGGTAATTTCAAGTTTTTGGAAAGTTTTCTACATATTCTTATATATTATATAGTTGATACCTCATTAGGACATATTGAATTGTAAAAGTCTTGATATTCGGGGTCTCTGTGAACAACTAGTACATATTCTATTAAACCTGTTGTTATGAGGTGGAGTGGACTAATCCTAATTTTGAGATTTATCGAGTTATATTCAAAAAGTTTACAATGTTCTTGTTATTCCAGCAAAGGAACTGATGCTACGTATTCAGAAAGTTTACAGTGTAGAGTTGAAGTTTTGCATGTATTTTCTAACTTTGGTGTTAAAATTGATTGTGGATTAGTTATTTATGTCGAATGGCAGACGGTGGATCAATCTTTAGGAATGTTCAAAAATTCAAATAGTGCTACTAAAGACGGACTTACAAATTTTATCTGAATGAAAAATAGTTCAAAGTAATTTAGAAAATTTTAAAAAATTTTGTGAATGGTCCTAACACATCCATAATATTTTCATAAAATTTTCAGATGATGATCAATCTTGAATTTTTTTAAAAAATTCGGACAGTGCTAAGCGACAAAAAAATGGTCAAAAACATGTTAAAATTTTTTAAATTTTTTTGGGATGATCTTGACCATAAATCCAATCAAATCCAATGCACAAAAATTAAAATCCGGCAAAAAAAAAAACCACCGAATTTCGGCCGAAATCGCTGAGATCTCGTCGAGAAATCCAAAATTTAAATTCTTTTAAAAAATTTTGAATTTTTTTACCCGGGCAGTATTTTGAATCTCAGAGGGGATTTCGGACCAAAATTTGTATCCTTGGCCATGATGTTACATTGCAGGATTGTTCATGGGAAGAAGTTTATATACCGGCTTCACGGAATTTATTTCCGGACAGTTGGGCCCATTGTCAGTATCGATTTACAGCGCTGCTGCTACTGCAGGAGATGGTAGTCATTTTGAGTCAACTTACAATAAACATTTTCTGTTACGTTCTGATTCTGTAGTTTTCAGTTGGTGTCACCGGGTTAGAACGACAGTAAATGTTTAACCGCATGGTACGAGCATTTCTTTCTTCTTTTTGAGACGGCGTGGTAAATTGAATGGCTTGACGAGGAAGTGTCATGTTCGTTATGCACTGAATCGATGATCCGCGCAGATTCTCACGTCACGGCCCATCCGTTGCTTCTGCTCCAGCGGTGTGAACCAGTTTTTACACGCCTGGGGCGAGGACAGGCGGTTATTACCCTTGCTGCAGCATGAACCACGGGGCCCATCGCTTTTCTAAAGTACTCATGTGTACTCATGTGCCATAGCAAGATTTTTACTGAGCTCCCCCTCCTTTGCAGGAATACACCAATCAAATCCACTAATACCTACGGATGTAAGGATGCTCGGCTTGGCAAGTTCCCGCTACCGAGCTTCCGCTGCGCAGCTTGTGTTGCCATAGTAACATATATGTCACTTAACATCACTTTTGTAGTTAAGGAGAAGGCTATTTTTATAATTTTGTTAAAAAAATATGTAAGGAGCTAGAAAAGCGTTGGGCTTCCGCTTGTTGCTCGCCACGTGGGCGGGGCATTAAGTCTTATGCCATCAAGAACCGTGTGCGTAAAGCCGTGTGTGCATCGGGAACAACATCGCGCAGGCTTGTGCAACGGTGCGCAAAAGCCATGACCGTGCACAGAGAGCAAATCGCCAGTCCTGCAGAGGACATGGCAAGTGAGTAGGGGTGAAAACGGAACGGAATTCCAAAGAAAAACGAAAACGAAAAGATTTTGTCGGAAACAGAAACGAAAACGGGAGAGCCAATTTCGACGGAAACAGAAACAAGAGAGCCAATTCCGACAGAAACGGAAACATAAATTCCATATAAGTTGAATCGAAAACTAAAAACGGAAACAAGCTGAAAAGTGAAATAGGCTTGGCCAAAAAATGAGAAAGGAGAGTTTATATTTATTTTCGAATTAAAATAACTTCATAAATACAAATAATTTTATATAAAATATTAAATAGAGTTCAAAATTCCAAAAAAAAATCTCAAAAATACTTTGGAATATTTTGAACCTAAAAAAATTATTTTCAGCATTATTTTTTATAAATAAACTAATTTTATAAATCCAAAAGTAGCAAAATGGTATTTATAAACTCCAGAAAATTGAAGATAAATTTTAGAAAATCACAATTGAACATCGAACAATAATATACAAATTTTAAGGTGTTAAACCTTTGTGACTGGTGGAGCAAAAGGATATCTATGATAATTATATGGATGATCTGATATAGGAGACAAATAATGTGCCTTCAATTGACAAACTTGAGAAAAAAATTTTAGTAATACCAATGAACATAACACTATTTTTGTGTCCACCTTGGAGGTGAAATGGACTACATTGTTCTTGTGGTCATGTTTATTGTGATTCTCTGCTATGTTCTTGTGAATTTTTTCGTTTTCATTTTCATATCCGTTCCGTTCCGTTCCGCATTCGTTTCAGTCACTATCCGTTTCCGGGGTTTTCGATTTCGTTTTAGTTACCGGTAAAAAAATGTGAAAACGGAAACAGAACAATCATTTACCAACCGTTTCTGTACCGTTTTCATCCCAAGTGTGAGTAGCCACCAACCGTAGTTTGCCACAATTGGTAAAGCATAATAATGAATTGGGAGATAGTTAATTCTTTCCACTGGTACATACTCCCTCCAGTCTTAAAAATACAACGTTTGAAAATCGACGCGTTCATAATACAACTTTGATCGCTAATTTTTATTATAATATATATTTATAAAACTCAATAAAATTATAATATTATGAAAGTGCTTCTCGAGACAAATCTACACATATAATTTCATGTATCCAATTTAAATATTTAAAAATATATCGATATTTAAAGTTTCAGAAATTTTGATAATCGATGTATCCAAAACGTTATCTTTTTGAAAACTGAAGGGAGCATCAGCTAAGGAGTAATGAACAGAGCCTTTCGGAACAGTATTTAGCAGTAGTATTTGCAAATAACCCAGGCAGGCTGGTCGTACTGCTAAAAAAACGCAATAAAGCAAACAAATGACTTCAAGAGTTACAGCTCTTGAAGATAAATGGCAAAACAAACGAAGGTAAATGGCAAAATAGCTCATTCTACGTAAGGCTTACCAAGTATCAGCTCTCAACGAATTTTATGCGCTTCTCCGTTGACCTTGCGGTCTCAAAAAAACTAGATCCTCAGATAATCAGGGTACGGACACTGTTCTCACCATGACATCTCAGTAACTCCATTCAACAAGAGCTCACTCAACTCCAGCCTTGTTCCCTATCCTGCAAACCAATTTCAGGTTCAGTGACTTGCAGGCACACAATGATGCACAAAGAACAATGCACAACATATTAAGCTAAAAAGAACAGGTAGGTGTGACTGAGTACATATTTAGTAAGGCACATGCGTCATTATCAATTTGAATGCCATTTTTTTTGTTAATATTAAGTGATTTTCCAAAACCCATGAGAGGAGCTTACGAGCATAACTCATCCAGCTGGTTTTGTAGGCTCCCCAAATCTTGTATGGACTGCAAGACCAAAGGAATTGCAGCCTCTCCCAGACATAAATCCATTCTACTAATACAAGTATACAACAGCATGGAGAAAGAACATGGACCATACAAAACAAAACATGTATACAACTGCACGGTGTTTTTTCACATCAGTATTGACTCTAACCAGTCTGAGATGTATTCGTATGCCACAAATGTCACAGCACCAGCAGGAGCCGATTTAACCAACGAGGGAAAAAGTCCTTTATAAAGGCCTCCAAACCCCTCCTTTGCCACAATCTCTTTTAGGGCATGGTACATGCCCTTGTATGCGCTGCTCTCAATTCGTGTCCCATACCTCGGATGACGTTTCAATCCTTCAATCTACAGTATGATGGAGGAAATATGAGGTGTTGCATGAGTTCAAATTATTTTATGAAAAAAATACGGCTGGATTATAACAAAAGACTTGGCAGCATATCATCGCACACACTCAAGTAATTCATAGCCACATCTAAATGGGCTATATTTGACTAAGTACTGACTTGAGTGAACAGTTTCGCCAGTGAAGAGGTATAGCACTGCACACTGCTAATAACATAAAGAAAACAATTTGCAAATAAATGTCTACAGCTGGTCAGCACATGCCTATTCACACAAAACATGCCCCAGTAAACAACATGGGCACCAAGATAGTATAGACAACTCGAAGAGTGCAGATATTCTGACAGATAAATGGCACACAACTTAGCACTAAAAAAAGCACTTCTTTATCATAATATAGCCAAATTAGGATTGTTCTTTTATGGGAAATTATAATAGAATCAAATGAATAAAAAATCAGCAATTTTCAAGACAAGACGGGTTACCTGGAATCTTTTCTTTACAACATCAAGTGGGTGACATGCAGCTTTCGAAAATGTTCCAGCTGCAAATCCACAAAGAAATAGCTGGAAGCTCGATGCCGAGTCATCCTCATTTCCTGAGTTAAGATGTGAATATCTGTATCTATTCCATGCCTACATGGAGGAAAATGCAGTCAGAAAAGCATAGCTAGCGCTCACAGAGGCCCGTACCAATCAAAAGTTCAGTGCCAAAAATAAGTGTTTTTCTTGACAAGTATTAAACATGTCTTGTACATGAAGAAATTGTTGCAACACATATAGTATCAGATTGCCTATCTGAGCATGTTATTGATTAAGTCTTCAAATGTACCTTTCTTGGTAGCTCAATATCCTCATTTTCAAGAAGAATACAAATGAAATAAACTAATTGACTAATGTAGTATGAGTGTATGACATCATCTAATATGAGCTTGTGATAAAACTTACAACTGATAATTGATTAATCACTAAAAAATCATATAGTTAAATGTGTGCATAACTGTGAGTTTAGTATTGTTACCATCATCGAACGTTTGAAAGTGTCATATGAACCAAACTGCAGGCCAGCATATGGTATGATTTCAATGAGAGTTGGATATAGGCCGGCATAAAGCCCTCGAACACCACGAGTTTTGATTATATCAACAAATGCAGACCTCATATTGGGGTAAACCTATGGGAAGTATGGGGGGAAAAAATCTCTGTTAATTAACAAATCAATTTTGGCATGCATAAAGACTTAAGAATGTCCGTCAAGTGTCCTGAAATGATTGTGGAAAAACTCAACAACGAAGAGTTATTCATAAGTCATAACAAAGTCCAATAGTAAAAAGCAAGTGAACAAAAACAGCATTCTTCACGTCTTTTGGAACCACAGATCTGAATCACTGTTGTTTTAAGTTTTGTAACAAAATATAATTCTGCCAAAAACTACCTCAGCCTTGAACTGTTGCTAGGACAATTTTGTCAGGAACATCATAATCCTAGTAGACAGTTGACAACAAGAATTGGGGAAATGGAAGAAAAGAATCAGATTTAAGCTGCATGACAAAACCAAAAAAGTGCAAGGGAAAATTATTGATTCAAGTATTATCGAACGAATGCCAATAGTCAAATACATATTGGTAGCAATCCGAATTAAATAAAAAAGGCCAGGAATCTAAAGCCGACCAAAACCAAACCAAGGGCATCATAAATTCGTAACTAAGTGTTCAAACTTCTAAGGAACAAAAGCGCCATCGAAAACCACAGATAAGATCATATTTACCTTTGGTTCACCCTGTGATGCAAGAATAGTTCTCAGAAGGTCAAATGGATATGACCCTACTGTTGCTGCACATCCTGCTACAGCCCCACTTACATAAGATAAGTAAGGACTCAAGTGCAAATGATCCTCTGGGAAAAAACAACAGGTCAGATAAGGACTACAGAGATGCAAGCAATCATAATAAAACTTCACTTCTGAAAACTGGATCTACATAAGTAAGGACTCAAGTGCAAATGATCCTCTGGGAAAAAACAACAGATCAGATAAGGACTACAGAGATGCAAGAAATCATATAAAACTTCACTTCTGAAAACTGGATCTAAATTTTTGTTATTTAATTGTGACAGTTAGATGAGCTGCAACAACTGTGCACCAATTACCACATTTGAAAATGTATCAGTTGCAAAAGTCACAAGTAAAAACTCTAGATACTGAACACTTATCATTAAGGTTCGGAAGTTTGCAACTGATATTCAATATAGAGTGATGAACCACGTTGTAAGGGGAAACACACCTGTTCTGGATGAACCTGATGCAAATGTTTTTAGCTTGTGTAGAACAGTGAATTGTATAGCTGTATATGGCATATACATCAACAGGGCTGGAACATTTCCTCTCCAAAACCCCTGAAAGATAATAATCTTGCTCAGTAAGAACAATTCTCACAGTGATCCTTTTTTGTTTAAGATAGGACTATTAAACCAAACAGAAAACAAGACAGAAGCAAAGGTAGATAAACAAAAAAAATTCAAAAAGGAAAGAAAAAGAACCACAACAGTTATCAGAATACAAATCTAGGAAAATATATACGCAGTAAATGCAGTGTTCCCAAATATTGCCAGTTATTTCAAATTAAGCAGCCAATGGCATCACCTAAGTAAAATAAATCTCTAACATAGTCTGTCAGCCATAACCAACCATGCGACATATTAGTGAAGAACAGCATCAAAGTATTATACTTAGCAGGTTATTGCCTTTCATTTGCTTTTGACAACAGTAAAATAGATGTATGATATTGCAACTGCTAAACTGTGCCAACAGTAAAATAGATGTATGATATTATCCAATTAATGGCTCAGTCAATTTTTGGCAAAAATGCTCAGCTTAATCGAGAAATTTGATGTGCCAATGGAAAGCTACCCAACAGGAAGCAACAGTGCAACACATAGATGGGGATGACAGAGTGACTGTAAACCTTTAATGCATATATGACTAAACAAAGTTCAAATAGATATGAATCATAAGACAGTAAAGTTGGAGTAGTTCCAGAATGGCTATAGCATTGGACTCTCTCCCCAGAAAAGAGCAATAGGACAACAAATATCACTTGGTGGTCTGTATCATGTATAACTAGCAATACCCAGAACTATCAGCCAGTGTACCAGCAAATTAGGATACTCAAGTTACGAAAAGATGTATAGCTGGAGACTGGGTTGGTTAACTATACAGGCATACAGCAAAGCACCACAGATCTCCAGTTCGTAAGGTACAGTTAACTAGGGTGGAATGGGAGTCAGAAGTGAGTCACTAAATATTACTTTATGACGTTAGTAGAATTAACAGCTAAAGGCTTGCTTGGATAAGGGTTTTTTCCCCCAAACACCCCGTAACAAGAGTGTAATCGAGAATTCTGACTTGCTTTCATATTTGATATAGGTTCAGCGCGAAAAAAATTCACATACAGAACAAACCTAACAACTAGATATCAAAGCTGAGATTTGGTTGATCACATGCCACATAGGTATGCAAGTCCATGAGCAACGGTACATTTACAGGTTAGTTTCTAAATATGGCATGAGCTCATAAATGTTCAAATAAAAGTAGATACCGGAAAACCTTCCTCTCGGAGAATATCTTTAGTTGCTTGCAGTAGCCCAGTGTACTTGGAGGGTCCATAGACATCCCTTCGAAGAACACCCCACGAGGTTGTTGGCTCTAATTGAACCTGCAAAAAACCATTAAAGAAGCCTCTGAATATCCAAAACAGACATAGTTAGGCCAATATAATCTGTGAAAGATTATCACAGATTGATAAGGTCAGGTTCCACCCAATGCAGTTGTCCCTCTTTCAATACTATGGTCTAGCGTTAGTGCAAAAGCCATCAATCTAGTGAAGACATGTGACAAAAACTATTCTGCCATCTAAAGAGTGTAATTCTTGAGGTCTTTTACTAAACAAATTCATCAAATTTCATGACAAAGAGGACCCTTGAAACTGCAATCAACCAAAACTCCCAAAAATGATCATCAAAGTTTATGTAATAAAAGGTACAACCGTACAAGCATATAGGTCCAAGGCCAGAAGAAAAAGAAATCTTTTGTCATCAAGGGTTAAGAGCCCACAAACAGGGAGTAACAAAAAGCGAGAGCAAGAAAGGATAATCCAGAGCACAAGGCAGCTCTTCGATAACTATTAATCTAATATCACGGGTTAAAAGAGCAGCTACATTTTCTTTCCAAAAAATCCTTAAAGCAAGGAATATCAGCGTTTGATAAGCTTGTGATAAAGCAGTTTAGGTATCTCTTGATGAAAGAATACCTATATGCAGGGTTCAAAAAATCGGCCAAAAATCGGGAAGATCGGTTATACCGGACCCCCCATTAAAATTTTATATCAGCAAAAAGAAATTCATTTTCGCACAAATTTTGTCCAATATAAAAGAAAATCGTAACCAGTTAAAATCACAAACGTGCATGCACCCTGGTGGTAAGGTTGCTAGGCTTGGAGAAGACAGGTCCTGGGTTTGAAACCTCAAAACTGTTTTGTTTTAATTCTTTTGGTTTTAACTTAAAAGATCAAATTTTGATTTAAAAACTTCAGCCAAAAATCAGCCAAACCGGTTCTATCAGCCCCCCCACCCCCCGGGGGGGCGTAAAACTTAAAATCCGATTTTTAAAACCCTGCCTATAGGAAGCAAGCTAATGCTACCAAAATTACTGATTTAAACAGTGTATGTGACCATCCAATTTTGTGTAGAACTCATCAAAAGTTGTGATAACAATTTGTTAGCATCGAAATGAGTAAATGCCCAAGCCTTCAACACACCGTGCCAATAAATTGTGATGTCCAGGTAGCCAAAAAGGCTACATTCAGGGGCGGATCCAGACCCCGGGCAGAGTAGGCTGTAGCCCGGGGTCTAGTACCGAAAGCCCACTAAAATTCTACGAAAAATTATTGAAAAATCATTGAAAACAAATATTTAATCTAAGATCAGTTGGCCCAGCCCGGGGCTTGAGTCTGGGCTAGCTCCGCCCCTGGCTACATTATTCGAAATTAATAGACAGCATGCTTACTTCACCAATAAAACAGCTCCAAGATATCCATCATAACAAAACGTAACTAAATTTCCAGCATGTGCAGCTCATCATGTCAAGTATTATTGAATCCATGTCCAAAATTCATCAAACAAATAGCTCCCCCGCCCTCAAGCCAAATATTCACACGAACACACACAACTTCCTGATAATCCTCAACCCCAATTTTCCTGCAGATAAACAATGCAAGGGCAAATCCACAGAAATAGTCGACTTCGAGTAAACGAAATACCTACAGCTTCCCCCCAAAACATACCACCTGCCCCAAAATTCCTCCCAAACGACCGATCTTACCATTTTTAGCTACCAAACAACAATAGAGCAAACGGATGCGCTTCCATTAAGCGGTAGTTCGCTAGAGAAATGCAAACCATGAGAGCCGATTTTGGGGGGAAGACCTGGAAGCGGATTTTGATGACGTCGAGGGGGGAAGTGACCGTGCGGGAGATGCCGCCGGATATGGCGCCCGCGAGCGTGTCCACCAGCGCCCTCCGCATCTGCGACGGCTCGTCCTCCGCGGCCATCGGTGGCGGCGGCGAGAGGCGACGAGGCGAGACGATGGGCAGTTTTGGCTTTCGGGAAAGAGGCGCTTGTCTCTTGGGGTCGCGAGGCTGTGTTTTGTTAAGAAGAAGGCGGATTGTCGTCACGAGGCGCCTGCTGTCTGGCGGTCGTGGAATTGAAAACTTTCAACCGAGGGTATATTTCTCACTAGTATAGTTTTATATGTTTTTTAATACTTTTATAACATCGTAAATCTAATATATACATTAAAATTTACTAAAAATACAATATAAATAGCTCTATAGCTTTACAAATATCAAACTACCAAAATCAAATCAATTTAGTCAACAAATGTAATCTATTAAGAAGATAATCTCCTATTGTTTTTAGATTTTTAGAGGTGTGGATGCATACTCGGTATCTTATCTAATGGTCTGTTTGGCAACAAAGTATTTTCATAGTTTCTAGGCAAAGCCGTAATTTTGGAGAATACCATGGTATTTTTGGCCATAAGGTGTTTGAAAGCAACAAAAAAAACTCTGTTTTGAAAATCATGGTATTGCCAATACCATGGTATTTCTAGAGTATTGAAAACTCTACTTATAGTGGAGTTTTGAGATTTTGGCATCACTTCATCATGCAAAAGACTTTACTTTCAAATAGTTTCCATGTCATGATTTTGTAATACCATGGTATTTATACCAAAATAATTTTCATGCTATGGTTTTATAATATCATGGTATTAAAAAATTTTGCTTCCAAACAACGAATAAGTCCGTCCATGCCAACTGGAGACTGGAGTAGTACCTGCTATGTTTACATTGCCACATTTGGGAATTGACACTTCGAGAGGGGCAGCTCCGTCATCTGCGCTCCTTGTCTGGGTGTGTGCCGTTTTCTTTTCATTTTTCCTCATCTTGACCTTTTTTTTCGAGGGTTTTAATTTTGACTTGAACAGGCATTTAGAATTGTGTTTTTAGTTGACCCGTCGTTAATGGCGTCTCTAACCTCTCTAGAACGTTGAATGCCACCTAAAACGCGTCAATTAAACACCCGTGCAAGGCATATGGGTTTGGCAATTGTAACGCTTATGGACCCCCAATTCAATTTCCCGCCCACAAAATTGATGATGGCCTAACCAAAAATTCTCGGGGCGTTACTGGTTTAAATACTCTACGCGTGCAAAATTGATCATGAACAAACCAAAATTTCTCGGAATGTTACTGGTTTAAATACTCTACACGTTCAAAATTCTTCATCAACATGGGACCTGCTTTGTTTAATGAACTGAAGTACGCTCTATTCTCACCGAGAAGAAGAAGAAGAAGAGTGTGACCTGCCAACTTGGATGAGATATTGAGATCTGATCGAACCATGCAGAACAGCTGTAGATGGTGTGGAAGATTTGAACTATTTAGCTCTTTGCATATCTAGACTCTTTCTCGATCGTGAAAGCATCGATAGATGATACATATCATCGATCGCGTTCGTCTACGTAGCAGTTTATCGATACCAATCTCTTCTTTCCGCCGAGCTCAGATACCACAACATTACCTATCTATGGGAGCTATATTTGCAAATTCATTAGGGAGCCACAAACACCGTGGCTTCAATGGTACGAGCAACTCCACGTGTATATGAAGTTATCGAGAATAGGATTTTGTTAGACGATTAATTTCTTATATCTGGGAAACTGTAACACCCCAAAATTTTGCTTTTCTTAAATTCATGTGTGATTTGGCACTTTGGTGAATTTTTGGAATTTTCTGGAATTTATTTGGATTTATTTGCAATTTATTTGAATTTATTCCATTTTGAAATAATTAAAGAATTTAATTTTGCAAATAAAATTTTGTTGTAAATATTTTATTTGAGTCCCAAATACCCTAAAATATTTTCCAGAATTTTTCTGGAATTTTTCTGAGTATTTTGCTATTTTTAATGAATTAAATGAATTACTGGGAATTATTTTAATTATTAAATCGCTGGAAAATACGAGTGGGTTTGTACTGTTCATCCGATCGAAGCCCGAGTCGGACTCGAGTTCGAGTCCGAGCCGAACCCGACAGCCGCTTGACTCAACCAAACCCGTTCTTAACTCTAATCGATCCTCGACCGTTGGATCGGATCCAACGGACGGATTGGATCGCCCGACACAAGCCGTGTCTGGACCCGGACCCGATCGCGCCCGGCGATCGTGGCCGCTTGATCGCGCTTACGGACGGGGTCCGTCAAGTCGTCCCTCGCCGAAGTCCGAAGCCGGACTCCTCCACCTGCTGCCGCTGCGGTCCCGCTTAGTGGTTCCGCTTAGCGCGCATCCCGAGGGTATTTAATGCGTGAGACATCGCCCCGAGGTTGCTCTCGCCTGGCGCACTGCGTTCCCAAGCCATCTCGCTCGAGCCGCCGCCGCTTGCCCGCACGAGCTCGCCGGAGTTGGAATCTGTTGCGCAAGCGGTTTAACGCCGATTCATGCCGTCAGTCGTCTTCCGCCGAGAAGGAGCCCAGATCCTAATCCCCGCGACGAGACGCACCGAAGGAAGGACTCATCTCGCCGGAGAGGTCCGCAGGCGCCGTCGGCTTGGTCACCGCCCAGCGTCAGGTGAGCCAGCGCGCCAGCGTTGCCATCGCCACCGCCGAGCTCGCCGCGGCCGTTGGATCAAGATCCGACCATCACGGTGAGCCCACGTTCTCCCCCAAACCCTAGAAACCAGATTAGATCTGGACCGTTGGATCAAGATCCAACGGCCCACGATCGGCCACGTCGCCCGTACTGTGGATAACGTTACGGGTTAGGATCGTTTCCAACCGTTGGATCAAGATCCAACGGCTCAGATTGACTGCGTTCACCCCAAACGCGTGAAGCATAGATCCAATCTGGGACCGTTGATTTTCAAATCAACGGCCGAGATTGTGCCACGTGTGCTTAGCCGCGCCCACGCGCGTGGGGAGCGTGTCTCTGACACGCGGGACCCGCGTGTCAGAGGGCCCACGTGTCAGCCGCAGTCACGCGTGCGTGAGACCCAGCGCTGGCAGGTGGGGTCCACATGTCAGTGACACGTGGAGTCGTGGACCGAGTCCACGGTAGGCCCGAGCCAAGCGTGGACCGAGTCCATGGACCGGCTGACGTCAGCCAACCAATCAGAGGCTGCCACATGTCCAGGCTGACGCAATAATTAATTTCCGAAAAAGAAAATGATTTATTAATTCGAAATAATGATTTCAGATTTTGTTTCAAACTTCAAACGCTTATAACTTTTGCGTTTCAACTCCGATTTGAGTGATTCAAATTTCTAAATTTGTATAAAAATGAGATCTATCTAAATATGAATTTTATTTAATTTTTGGACTAAAGTTTTTCTCTGCAAAATTATTTAATTGATTATTTAAACTTTAAATAATCATAACTTTTGCGTTTTAACTCCAAATTTGACGATTCCAGTTTCTAAAAACTCATAAAATTATGTTCTCTCTGTTTATGGATTTTATTTGGATGTTTGGACACTTTTTGCCTATTGTTTATTCGTGTATTTGCTATTTGCACGCTTTACGAGTAGACGTTGAAGTGCCTAAGGATTCAAGGAGAAGTATTGACTCAGGATCCAACTCAAGACCAAGAGCAAGTACTTTTGAAGGCAAGTTGTGCTTTGACCATGTTGATCCTATTTCAAATCTATTTTGATTTAAACTATTGCATGCTAGTTCAATTAGAAAGATACTTTGTTTAAACATGGGGTTAGATAAATACCAATTTCTTTGTATGACACCTTGATTACTTAAGTATGTGCCATGACCCTTTGTCACCCTAGTTGTGGATTACTAGATGGACATTATTAAATTGCCAACATGGGTTTAGAACGTTGTAGTATCTTTGCTTAGACTCACACGTGCTCATGACATGATTTTGGACAATCAAATGTTAATATTGACTTAATGATATATTGAACCTGTTTTGGAAAGGTATCATGTGATGTTGATGGCACGTGGTGCATGGTAATCAACCGGGGTTTGATAAACAGATTTTCGGCCGGGGCATGTGGCAAGAGTAATCAGTGGGCCGATTGTGGCATTGGGGATGTTGATTTGGTTCTTCTGTAGTCTTGCCCTGGTCACCCTAAGGACTTAACCTTGCAAGCCTTTGAACTGGGTCTAACGTGCAACCACATGTCTCAGTAATGGGACGGACCTAGTTGACTAAGTTGCTAATAACGCACTGTGGGACCTCGTGAGGTCAACTACACCCTTTGTGTAAGTTGTGCGGGGGGCGTCTGGGCCGAGGCCAGTACCCATCTAACGGTTGATTGGCTTAGACTTCGCCTTAGCTAAGGGAAGGGTTAGTGCGCAATAACCGGGAGGACCACTTGTATTGTTAGAGGTTTCCGAAAGACTTTGTTACTGAACTTCGCCTTTGTGGTGTTTGACTCAGTATCTTGTGGGTAAAGTGCATAACCTCTGCAGAGTTTAGAATCTATTCGAATAGCCGTGTCCGCGGTATTGGACATCGCTCGGGAATTACAATAAGGGTTAGATTTTCTCAAAACTAACTTGGATTTGAAAGGTTGGGTTGGATTAATAATGATGGTGATAGGAATATGGAATAGGATGGGAAAGTTGTTTATTAAATTCCTTGAAAAGATATCTATGCTATACTTGCTTCTACTGCTTTCGAATCTACTTATGCTATTTGTCAAATCTTTGTTTCGCAAATATACCTTGAGCTATTCCTTTGTACCAAGCCATGCATGTAGTATATTAGCACACATTCTGTGCATGACTTGCTGAGTACCAAGTACTCACCCTTGCCTCAACACAACACCAGTTGAAGAGGAGACTGCACAAGCTTTGGAGGAGGAACTCCAAGAAGATCCGTCTACTTAGGGAAGCGAGCCCAGTCAGTTGCCTGTGGTATACTGGATGGCGCCACGAAGTTATTTGATTTTCCGCTGCTATTATTTTTCTCTGAATAAGTTTCGCCTTGCGAGGCATATATTTGTAATTTGACCATAAGGTCAAGTAACCAGTTTGACTATTTAAATAAAGTACTTTATTGGTATCGAGTGGTATGATTGTGATATTTACCGATGTTAAGACTGTGTGCACTAGCGCGTTCCTGGACTAGTGCTGAATACACAGAGGGTCCGGATTTGCAAATTCGGGGTCCCGACAGAAACCTTGGTGCGTAACCAATTCGTCTGACCGAAAGTAAATATTTACATCGTGCACCACGATCTGTCAGTCTCGAACAGTCGCTAGATTATAATATTTCACTTTAAATTAACTTATGGGCAGGGCCGGTCCTGGTATTTTGGGGGCCCAGGGCGAAAACTTATATAGAGGCCCCATTTACCTCCTCATATATATATACCCTTTTTTCTCTCTATACGTCGCCACGTCCGAGCGATCGGCCGCCAGCCGCCCCTCCTGTTTTTACTTTTTCGTTGGATGAAACCCCTAGCCGCCAGCCGCCAGGAAGCATTCTTTTGATGGAAACCCTCTTTCCTCAAAAGACTTCTAGTCACTCACGCCCTGGCGTCCTGCACAAACACAACTAGTCCAATGCCAAATTGCCAAGGTACAAGCTGATTTTCGTGCAACCCTACTAAAAAAAGTTTCAAAAAATTCTGAAAAAATCATGGATGTATATCTCAACTTACCCCATCTACGTATAAAATTCCATGATCAAATTCGTCCTATGCTAGAAGTTACAAAAAAGACAAATTTTGGACAAACTTGAATAGTTCAAATGCACACCAAAATTTGTTTTTTTTTCAACTTCTAGCATAGGACGAATTTGATCATGAAATTTTATACGTAGATGGGGTAAGTTGAGATGTACGTCCATGATTTTTTAAAGAATTTTTTGAAACTTTTTTTAGTAGGATTGCACGAAAACTTTAATTGCACTGGATATATTGTCATATATATAGACACTTTGCTTAAATAGTTTGAGGGCCCTTAACTTTTGGGGGGCCCTGGGCGGCCGCCCACCCTGCCCCCCCTCAGGGCCGGCCCTGCTTACGGGCTTAAGCTATCAGCTTGCCATACAATAAGTAGCGCATACAAGAAGCAGCGTGCGTTACATGCCATGCTATAGATTAGGTTATATATTCGTGGTTAAATCTTCGACTCAACAAATGTTACGGTGGACAGATAAAAACTATTGCATGCCAACATCGTAAGCGGTCACCCATGAACCATCGCCTCCATCTCTACGAATACTGAGGACTCACGGCAATCTTATGCGATACTATCTCTGAGATTTCACTTTGCACTGGATTCATCCCATGCCTTCGGCCCCGTTAGGCAACTTAGAACCGGACCGTTTCTATTAGATTCTGAAAGAAATTCAACCAAATGGGATAAAACTCGGAGCGATTCTCCTCGAAACGTTTCTTCTTTTTTCCACTCTGCGGCCGAATCAGTCTCATCCCTGTTCCACCCGATTCACAGAATTCTACTTGAAACGTTTCTACCAAGAATCTAAAACCGTTTTCCGTTTCATTTTGCACCATCCACTTCAAATCAGGTCACTTCGCACCAGCCAATTGTGGTTTGGCGTAAACGTCTCGATCACTTAATTCGAGCATGCACCCAACTCGTGCAAAGTGGGCTGCCGGCTGAGGTAAAGCAGTGGAACATTGGAAGGGGAAAATACTCTACGAAACAAACATGGTGTTCCTGTACGTACGTTGATACCTGGTCCAAAGTGCGATTTACTTAGTTTGGAAAACGAACATTAAACGTACTAACAACGAGTTCATCTGAAGGTCAACCTTCCTATGCTTTCCGTTTCCCTTTATCTACGTATGCCATCAATCCATTGACTCACTTGACCAGTGATCAAAGGCACCTTTATTACCTCACCAACAATAGTTGTTCCAGTCATGGGGCCCATGAACCGCTGGGGATCGAGAGTAGGGTTCAAAATATCATCGATAATCGGTCGAAAATAGCGATTATCGATCTTACTGAACTGGTACGATATTATATACCGATCGGTAAACCGGTTAAATTCAAAAATTCGAAAAGATTTATGCGATGCAAATATCGCGATTATCGAGCCATATCGAGGGAATATCGTGATTACAGTTTTTTCTGATTTTTTTAAAGTTTGAATTTAAAACTCTTCGATTTTTGGTGATTTTCAACGAAAACCGTTAGCGAGCTGGGGGCGATTTCCGAGCCGATTTCGATAAGATGAACCCTGATCGAGAGTGACGTCTCACCGGGAGCATCATTCGCACCAGGATTTGCATAGGTCCTAAAGCGAACACGAGGTAAATCCAAGGTTCTAAATTTCATTTTTGGTCCACATTTTGTTGCTATTCGAAATCCATTTTTTTTTGATGAAATCTCATTATTTTGGATGAAATTTAGATAAAATTTAAAAGGAAAATTTAAAATTTGGAATATTTTGGACCGAGATTTCAGAAATTTCGATCAAAAATATAAAACTTTGTCCAAAATTACTGAAATCTTAGCAAATTTCAACTAAACGAAAAATGGTTCAAACGATGTTAAAATTTTTTTTAAAAAAATGGATGGTCCTGACATATCACTAATGTTTTCATAAATTTTTCAGATGATGATCAAGTGTAAGGAATTTTTAAAAATTCTGACAGTGCTATTGTTCTGATAAAAGGTTAACCAACGAATTTCAACCGAATTAAAAATAGTGCAAACCACGTTAGAAACTTTTAAAAAAATTTGTGGATGGCCCTAACATATCCATAATATTCCCATAAAATTTTTAGATGATAATCAAGCTTGAGAAATTTTCAAAAATTTGAATAGTGCTACTGAAGGCTGATCGACAAATTTCAACAAATAAAAAATGGTTCAAACCACGTTAGAAAATTTTGAAAATTTTTGTGGATGGTCCTGATAAATCACTAATGTTATATAAAAATTTCAAATGATGATCAAGCTTTGAGGAATTTTCTAAAAAATATAGAAGTGCAAGATACTATAAAATGGTACCGTGTGGCTAGAAAAATGGGAAAATTTTCAAAAAAAAATCATGAAAAAATAACTTCATTATATAAGTCATAGAATTCTAACAAAAATCGATATATTACTAT
This sequence comes from Rhipidocladum racemiflorum, assembly GCA_036346355.1. NCBI lineage: Eukaryota > Viridiplantae > Streptophyta > Magnoliopsida > Poales > Poaceae > Rhipidocladum > Rhipidocladum racemiflorum. The sequence continues at coordinate 54,635,711 of CM070569.1, forward strand.
TGTGAATGGTCTCGAGATGGCTGAAAAATTTGAGAAAACATAAGTAATAGATTTTGGCGATTTTTAACCTCTGTGAATTGTCTCAATATGGGCTTTATATTGTCCATATACATATCCACTGGAGATTTCACTTCTGTGCGTGTTCAGTTTATCTCTTCTTCAGTTGATAATTGCAGGTCGGGCGCGCCAGATTTCTTAGCATCACTAGGAAGAAGTTCTTCTCTTTCTCGTCTTCGACATTTTTCCTAGCTCATGGGAAGAAGTTTTTCTTTTCCTCATATTCGTGCAGATAAGGCATATACTGGATGATTCTCAAAGTAACAATACTTCATAGAAGTTGATGAAGGAAATACTTCAAACAAAAATTGGCTATAAAAGCGATATGAAAAACAAAAAAATTATCCTATTTCTAACATATCGCTCTTATACCAAGAAATTTACCAAGAAAAAAGAGTAATTTCATCAAGCTTTATTTTAGTTTTTGAAGCTTTTCACCCTTATTCTTGACCAAGAATTACGAAAAAAAGAAAAATCAAAAGATCAAAATCTTCAAAGAAAAACTTAAAAATAAGAAACTGCTCGAAGAAATCCTCCTCAAATCCATGACCAATTTCTACTCATCTTAAACTCAAGGAAGTAGGAAGTTATATATTTAAACTTTCATTTAATTCTTGAAGCTTCTCATCTTTACTCCTCTATTATATTTTTCTGCTCTGATGAATTGCGGAAATAAGAAAAAGGATGGAAGATTGAAAGTTCCAAGAACTAAAAAAAGCTTAAAAATCTTGTGCTTGAAAATATGAAGATACAAAGGAAATCTTACCTCCCCCTACATAGACTTTCAAGCAGTTAAAATGTCGATTCAGTTACCAAGAAGAATTACATAAATTCTTTATCAAGAACTTACAAGGTAGTTTTAAAGGGACTCATGATTCCATAACTTCTTGAAAATTGAAAAGTCTCGAGTAAATACATGTATTTACTTGAGCCTTGGGGGCTAGCTGAAGATAATTAACATACACTATTCTATTTTTGGGCATACAGTTTTGTAAGGTAAAAGAACTCATAAATAAAGATAAGGCCCATTACTTGGTTATGATTTAAATCAGAGCTAAATATAGTCACATGAAAATATTCTTGACCAGTATAAAAAGCATTGATTGAAGATGTGGTATGCCCTAAGTTACCCTGACCAGTTATATACACAAAATAGTCGGAAATGATTTATTCAATTATCCTGAACAGCATACATATCAAATGTGGGATAGCCTTCATGCTGACCTGATTGAGGTCGGAAAGGAAGTTACCACCGCACAAAATTAGCATGCGAGAGACGTTTTCTTTGATAAGTACAGATAACCGTTTAGAAGTTACTCTCTATAAAGAGACGCCACTTTATCAAAAGACACCTTTTGACGAGAAGATGCCTCTTGACGAGAAAACACTTTTTGACGGAAAGACATCTCTTGAAAGATGACAAGATATCATCCCTTCGTTTGCTATAAATAGGAGGCTTCCGCAAGGATTCGGAGAAGAATAAGAAGAAGAGTGAAGACAAGAGACAAGAGATTAGTATTAGCTTTTTAGTTCTCCATTTAAAGTCTGTACTCTATAACATACATGACTCAATAAAAAAAACAATCCCATTTTCTACTCTTTTCAATGTGTAGTTTGTTAGATAAAGACGTAAGCTTAGATTTAGGGATCCCAGGTCTTGAACATCGATAATCTGGTTTAAATAGCTATAGATCCAAAATGATATCAATATATTTGCAGCTTTGGATTAGCCTAATCAAAAAAACCCGAATGATCCAAGTCCATTAGCCACGCCAGCATCAACGTTTAGGTCTGATATAAGAGATTGTGCGGGAAGAGAGTAGAGTTTGTTACCTGTAAAAGTAACAAGCTAGCACACTCTCATCAAGTACCAAGCTGCAGTAAGAAGCCTATCTCCAGCAGCTTCCCTTTAGCCTCCAATCCCTTCACGAATAGATCCTAAGTGCTCCAACAGATTCCCTTCGTGATTCCCTTCGGACGGGATTTGGAGAGATAATCTGGATAGAAAGGGATTCTCTCTCCAATCCCTTCACAAATTCCCTTGAGGGGATGCTGTTGGAGATGGTAGGAAATAAAGGGAATGCATATGTGGGAGAGAATAGGGAAGGGAATAGGGAAGGGAATGTAATAAAGGGAAATTGCTGGAGATAGTAGAATGCCCTGGACTGCAGTTTAAATTGCAGCAAATAGAAAAGATAGCGCCGGCACGATGAATTGCCGCTCGTGTTTCCGAGAAAAAGAACACGAGAAGAATAGGATAATTTATACTATACCACTTTATTGATTGTCATTTTAAAAGGTACTATTTATTATTTTAATGACATGTAACCTCTAAATTCATAACGTCGAGTGTGGAGTAGTATGAATTTTTCCGTAAAGAATCGAATCGGTTCGGCTCGGCTCCCTCCAGGCCTCCACTCTCCCAGCATTGCAAGAGGAATCCGCCTCAAGTTGCGAAGAAAAGGCTCGGCAATGGCCAATGGGGAAGCAGCGTCTCGCCCGCGTGGACGGGGAAGAAAAGAGCTTTCTGGTTAACGCGGGCGAACCCCCCTCCCCCGGCGGCGCGGCCCGCGCCGTCGTTGCCTTTTTCCTTAGCCTGCAAGAGAACCATCGCGATTCAACTGCTCGGATGCACGCAGGGCTTCACAAACACACTATACTGTCCATGACGCATGGGTCCTACCGTATCGTAGGGACCATGAGTCATACATGCCCACATTACCTAGCCCCTTATATCCTACGCGTGTCACAAAATCGACCAAAGACTGACCCGTACTCGGGAAGCACCTGCCTCTACTGTATCATTTCACTGACAACTTGGGCCACCTAATAGTTAGACCCACAGATCAGCATTGCGAGTTAAGCAAGCGCGTCCTAGAAAGATCCGGGCAACCTCTTCTGATCCCCTGCGCCTGTATAAGAAGATAACCATTGAGCCTTCCCGATAGTTCCAACTTTCTTGTCTTCGAACATAAGTAGATCGATTTTGCAAGGCCAGGTCTTCTCCTCTAAAATTCAACAGAAAATTCCTCGAGTTCCGGCCATGGCGCAGAGGATGCTAGAGCTGACGCTGATCTCGGCGAAGGATCTAAAGGACGTGAACCTGCTCTCCAAGATGGAGGTCTACGCCGTCGTCTCGCTCTCCGGCGACCCCCGCTCGCGGCAGCGCATCGCCGCCGACCGCACCGGTGGCCGCAACCCCACCTGGAGCGCCACCCTGCACTTCAACGTCCCGGCCTCCGGAGCCGGGTCCCTCCACGTCCTCCTCCGCGCCGAACGGGCCCTCGGCGACCGCGATGTCGGGGAGGTCCACATCCCCCTCTCCGAGCTCCTGTCAGGCGCCCCCGACGGGCCCGTCCCCGTCAAGTTTGTCGCCTATCAGGTCCGCAAGATCTCATCAGGCAAGCCTCAGGGGGTCCTCAATTTCTCCTACAAGCTCGGCGAGGTAACCCGATCCGGCGCCTACGCCGGCGGTGCCGCTCAGGCCGCCTACGCACAGACTCCACCGGCCGCCGCCTACCCGCCTTCGACCGCCTATCCTCCAGCATCCAAGGCCGATGCCGCCGCGTACCCGCCTCCTTCCGCCTACCCACCTGCTGCGGCCTACCCACCTCCTTCCGCCTACCCGACCCCCGGTAAGGCAAGTGACCCATCCACGGCTTACCCGCCTCCTTCCGGCTATCCGCCCGCGGGAAAGCCGGCGAAGGCGGGCGAGCCGGTGACAGCCTATCCGGCCTCCGCCGGACCGAGCACCGCCACTCCATACGCTGCCCCGCCGCCGCAGTACGGGTACGGGTACCCGGCCCAGCAACCGGCTGGCTACGGCTACCCGCCGCCGCCGCCGCAGGCCGGGTATGGCTACCAGCAGCAGGCCGGGTACGGCTACCAGCAGCAGGCCGTGAAGCCGCCGAAGAAGAACAACTTCGGGATGGGTCTCGGAGCCGGGCTGCTCGGAGGCGCGCTCGGTGGGCTCCTGATAGGAGAGATGGCTTCCGACGCGTCGGCGTACGATGCCGGCTACGACGCCGGGTTCGACAACGGTGGGGGCTTCGATTTCTAGAGCGTTCGAGGATCAGAAGATACGATGGAGTTTTATTCCCCATTTCGGTTCACCTTTTTTTTCCCGTTTCTACTTAGCTGCGAGCCTGCGATGTCCAGAACCAAATTATACATCTTATCGTGTGGATATGTGATGTGGTAATGCAAATAGGAGTTTCACTCGATATATGAATTTCCGTTTTGTTTCGAGTTATCTCGAACCTTGATTGTGTCACCATCCTGACTCCTGAATTGACTGTTTGTCGATTTGGTAAATATGCGTGTTAAAATTCAGCTGAATTTTCAAAGCTTAGATACCTATACTACACAAAGTTGTTACATGAATTCAGACTTTCAGACGGCAGCACAGGCAGCTGTTGGTGTTGGTAATCCAATCTTCTAGTCTTCTGGAATGGTTTGCGTGTTGCTTTAGTGCATTTGCCATTTGGGATGGAAACTTTGCTGTGAAAACCGAAGAATTCCATTGAATACTGCACTATTTATTCACCCTTGATCATCAGGTTGAATTTTCGACGCACGCAGTTTAGATGTGGAAATTCCACTCTTGCAAGTTGGGGACGACGGAACAAATGTGTTTGTTATTGAATAATAATAATATAGATGATTTCTGTAGATCAATTCTAACACCGATCAAGAACAATTTGATCTTTTTATACAATAAGTGCTATATTTATAAGCCAAGATATTCGACGGTAGTTTCAGGATTCACCCCCAAACTCTATAATATATATTTATTAACGATTGTAAACTTGTGATGATCATCAGGTAAGGAAATTTTCGCTTGGAAAATGGTTGTGCCCGACAGCCCGTGCCAACTGCCAACACTCTCGTCTGGTACCATACTACCATATTAATTGATAGGGGGAGTGCATCCATGTGCACAATGACAAAAGGTTAGGCTGGCGACTTGAGCGTTTAAACAAACCAAAATAGCGCTTACATGGTGTCAAACTTGCTGATGCCATTTCAATATCGATTCATGATGAGTTTCCGATAATGATTTGCGAGGTCCCTCGGCTTGGTCGTGCAAACTGCAACTTCTAACCTCCGAAATAATTTCATTAAGAAAATGATTTATACGGTATTGCACCCCCTCTGTGCAAATTTATATAGTATATTTTTGGAATAGTCTTATTCATAAATATATGGCGTATTTTATATTCCAATTCAAATTAGTGTGATGTTTCCTTTATACTCTAATAAATATCCAGATTTATCTGATATTTTCTATCTACATGATTTGAATATAGTAATTATAGATAATAATTAGAGATAATATATTTATTTTTAATATTTTATTGGTTTATGTGTCAAGAAAAAATGCTCACTATAAATTTAGACGTAGAGAGTACTATTGTTCCTCACCGGATGGACGTGACAAGGCAACCAATAGAAAGTCAAACTGTCTCTCGGATTGGGAATAAATGTGCTCCATCCCCAAACTTGGCCTTTTGCTTTTTAAATTGGATTAGAAATGAATCGCTCAAAAAGAAAAGAAAAAAAAAAGATGCGGAAGTGGATCAGCAGTTTCAACTCCGTTTGGAGTTTCCTATTAGTCATTTCTTTTTTATGAACGAGCAGGAGAGATGTTTATTCATTCAAGCGAGCAAGAAAAAAATATATGAACTATTTTACGGTAAACTAAATTTAATATGAACCATTCAAATGAGTGCCTTGCTACATGGGAACGTCGTACCCACCACGACATGCACTTGCCCTTCATTAGGTTGAAATGGACAGGTTCCTATGCAGTTGCTATTATAACTGTAACTTAAGCAACTACACATGATTTGAGCCATCTGTTTTCAGAGTCAATGGTTCATATTCACATTCTACAGTGCTTAGTTGCTACATTACAAAATGGTGCTGCAATATTATAGAAGATCCGAACGTTAATTTTATATCCTGTGATACTATTATAACTATTTAAGTTGTTGTTATAATAGCAACTGCACGGGAACCTTCCCCTTTGTTAGGCTGCAATCATCACTCACCGGTCGCAATCGATCTTCGGATATGCGTCGGTTCCTCTCTTTCCAAATTTGCCAGAGTGGAAAGGATGAGGATGATGCTACAAATCGGGCTTTTGTTTGGCACATTGCTGACGGCCCATCGCCACCATTCCGAAAGAGGAACGGTGGCGTTGTTGCATAGCTGACCGCCACACCGATCGACGATGAGTCAGCGAGTCCCTAGAGACAAAAGGACACTCCATGAACATATGCAGGATGGTTTCAAGAGCCTCGCATCATGAGGTGGTCTGCCATGTCGATCCTACCATGGACGAGAAGGCGTGCAGATAATTTGATACGGGCAGGGGCTCAAGGCTTCCAGATAAGGGAAAATTTTGTATTTAATACAACTTTTGACTCATATTTACAAAACGATACAACAATTTCGCGTATTTACAAAAAAAAAAATCAGTGATGTTCGATTTCTGAAAAACCGAAAATGCATGTCCGGTTCTCCAAAAATCAGAGATGGCTTGTCCGGTTCTCCAAAAACCGGTGATGGGACTTGTCTGGTTTCTGGTAAACCGGCCATGGCCCCCCCCCTTTTTTTTTTGTTGCTTTTTTCCTGTTTTTTCAACTCGAGGTAATTCAAATGCAAATAACTTTCGCTATACAACTCCAAATTCAATGAGACAACTTTCTAAATTTGTGTAAAATTATATAGATTATGAATATACAAAAATAATTTAGTTTTGATTATTGTGCAGAAAATGATGTCCAAGTCAAGGTAAATTCGGATTTTCAAAACCGGTTATTGCGTATTCGGATTTTCAAAACCGGTTATTGCGTATTCGGATTTTCAAAACCGGTTATTGCGTATTTCCGAAATTAAAATTTCATACCCTGTTTGGTTATTTTGGTTATATTCTCTCGCTAAAATATCATATGATGTTTGTCTGCAAGGGGTACCGCTCATTATTCTTTCAAGAGAATTCCACTTTTGCCCTTCCCACAAAGAAAGTAAAATGAAAGCTCATACTCTCACATTAAAAAACGTAAAGCATCACACATATATGCTGACATAATCCTTGAATATCAATATAAATCCACCTGCAGGCCGGGACTACTAAAATACTGCATGGATGATAAGCTTTTGCTAAGATGAAAAGGATCTCTGAAGACACAAGCAAACCATTAGCATAGATCCAAAGATTTCTTTTTTCCTAAGTTGCACTGCAGGCCGTAGCATTTTAGAAAAATATATGGTTGGTGCAAGTTTTAATGGAAGCTTGAATATAGTCGCAGTGGATGGAGGCAAGGCCCACGCACGATGGTCGGTGTTCCCAAGTTTATTTTCCGGACTTAATTTAAGAGCTTTTTACAATACACTGATTTAATATGAACCATTCATTCTTTTCGGTCCATTAAATTGCTATCATTCATTCTTTCGATCCAATAGATCAGACTAGTTAGAATTTATTTATACTTCCTTTAGTAGTATAGTAGTGAAAATACCTTTAATAAATCAACGACTAGATGTAATGTTAACTACCTACTTATATACTACGAGTGTTATAATGTATCTAAAATTTCTCTAATTGAAAAGATAAGTGCAAGTGTGCTAAGGCTCGATTTGAAAGGCGAAATTCAGGTCAATCTCGTAGGAATTGATCTGTTCGCTGTAAAAACTTATCCAAAGCTCCTGCATTTGAAACGTACGATGTTGGTTCAGAGGATGGAGGTGAGGTCCGCGCATCGATGGTCGGTGGTTGAAAGTTTATTTTTCGGGGTTAGGTCCAGTTCGTTTCAGTTTATGAATTCTAGATTATATAAGAAATTGTTTTTGACTGTAGGAGAATTAGATTAGACCAGTTGCGGCTTCTAGGTTCTAGATAAGGCTGATAGAATCAGATTCAAACCATATTATGATTCTTTATAGAGGGTAGTTCTGATTCTATATAGATGGTAGTTCTGATTCAAACCATATTATGATTCTATATGAAGCGGTATCCCATGCAGACAAACATCATATGCTATTTTAGCGAGAGAATATAACCAAAATAACCAAACGGAGTATGAAATTTTAATTTTGGAAATACGCAATAACCGGTTTTGAAAATCCGAATTTACCGTGACTTGGACATCGTTTTCTGCACAATAATCAAAACTAAAATATTTTTGCATACTCATAATCTAAATGATTTTACACAAATTTAGAAAGTTGTCTCATTAAATTTGGAGTTGTATAGCGAAAATTATTTACATTTGAATTACCTTGAGTTGAAAAAAGAGAAAAAAGCAAAAAAAATATATAAAAAAAGCCATGGCCGGGAACCGGACAAGTCCCATCACAGGTTTTTAGAGAACCGGACAAGCCATCTCCGGTTTTTGGAGAACCGAACATGAATTTTCGGTTTTTCAGAAACCGGACATTACTGATTTTTTTGTAAATACGTGAAATTGTTGTATCGTTTTGGAAATATGAGTCAAAAGTTGTATTAAATACAAAATTTTCCCCAGACAAGCCGTGGGCAGTCAACCTTGACGCTGCCGGCGAGCTGGAGTTGGTAGGGTGAGCTAGCGGTGTACGTGCCTGTGGCGGATGCTTTCCATGGCTTCGAGGTGAGGGCAACATCGTAGAACATAGCACGCCGTAGTGCACAATACTCCAGGAATAGGTACATCCAGATTGTGTGCCTGACGTCATCGAGCCAGCATCTCTTATATACGCACTTAGAGCAAGGTTAATAATAGAGCCTATGGTGGGCTTTATAGTGTTGCCATGTCACACATAGCCAACAAAAAGTCTACTTATATAATAGCTCACTCTTGATACAAGCTATACATTTAATACTTGGATCACCTCTTCCTCTCACAAAGTGTCTTGGAGTCCGTGAGCAGCCCACTTTCAGCTGGCTACAAGTAAGCAGCTGTAACACCCCAAAATTTTGCTTTTCTTAAATTCATGTGTGATTTGGCACTTTGGTGAATTTTTGGAATTTTCTGGAATTTATTTGGATTTATTTGGAATTTATTTGAATTTATTCCATTTTGAAATAATTAAAGAATTTAATTTTGCAAATAAAATTTTGTTGGAAATATTTTATTTGAGTCCAAAATGATCCAAAGTATTTTCGAATTTTCTCGAAGTCTTTTGCTATTTTTAATGAATTAAATGAATTCTGGAAATTATTTTAAATATTAAATCATTGGAAATTCAACTCTGTCGAGTATCGTTTCATCCGACCAGTCGGAACCAGTCGGACTCGAGTCCGACCGAGCCACGTGACTCGATCAAACCAAATCAAAACCACTAATCGATCCGAACCGTTGGATCAAGATCCAACTTGAGATCCGCCAGACGGTTCGAGCCGCATCCGGCCGGATCCGATCGCGCCCACGCGATCGTGGCCGCTGATCGTGCCACGTGGACGGCCAGGCGTCGTCGTCTCCGCTGAAGTCCGAGCCGGACTCGCCGCCACGCCGCCGTAGGAAACTAGGTTTCCGTGGTCCCGCATTTAACGCCGAGGCTATTTAAGGCCCTGGTCACGCCCGAGGTTGCCCTCATCCTTGCGCACTCGTTTCCCGAGCCATCTCGCCTGGCCGCCGCTGCTTATTCGCGGCGAGCTCGCCGTAGTTGGAGGAGGTGACCGCCGCGTTTGCGCTGCTCGCCGACGTCCGCTGCCTTCCGCCGGAAGGAGCCTGCATCCGAGTCCCCGCCGAGACGCACCAAGAGACCACCCACTTCGCCGAACGACCGAGCGCCGTCGGGCTCGCTGCCGTCTCCGTCTCCGGTGGCTGCAGCTCCGCTGCCGCCATCGCCCTCGCGAAGCTCAGGCGCCGTCCGATCTTGATCGTGCGGTTGAGGTGAGTTCACGTGTTCCAAACCCGATTAGATTCGGGACCGCTGGATCAAGATCCAACGGTTCACAATTGCCACGCGTCGTAGTAGTGATTATTATAGATTAGATCTCGACCGTCCGATCTAGATCGAGCGCCCACGATCATCGAGTAGACTCAACGTGTTAACCCTGGATCTAATCGCGCCGTTGAATTTCAAATCAACTGGCCGAGATTGGCGCCACGTGTCGGGAAGTTGGACCGACGCGGCCGGTAGCCACCCACGCGTGGCAGTGGCAGGACGCCGACACGCGGCCCGCGTGTCGAGGGCCCGCATGTCACGGCTAACCCAGCCAAGCGCCGACGTCACCCATGACGTCACGATGGGTCCCACTGTCGCACCGTGGTGAGCCCACCGACGTCGCCGATGACGCTACCCGAGCGGGCCCACATGTCGGCCGACACGTAGAGTCGTGGACCGAGTCCACGGTGGACCCGAGCCGAGCGTGGACCGAGTCCATGGATCGCCGACGCCGCAGGCCAATCGAGGTCGCCACGTGTCCATGCTGACGCAATAATTAATTTCCGAAAAAGAAAATGATTTATTAATTCGAAATATTGATTCAAATTTAGATTCAAACTTCAAACGCTTATAACTTTTGCGTTTCAACTCCGATTTGAGTGATTCAAATTTCTAAATTTGTATAAAATTGAGATCTACCTAAATATGAATTTTATTTAATTTTTGGACTAAAGTTTTTCTCTGCAAAATTATTTAATTGATTATTTAAACTTTAAATAATCATAACTTTTAAGCGCCTTAACTCCAAATTTGATTTATTCCAGCTTTCTAAAAATCCATAAAATTATGTTCTTTCTGTTTATGGATTTTATTTGGATGTTTGGACACTTTTTGCCTATTGTTTATTTGTGTATTTGCTATTTGCACGCTTTACGAGTAGACGTTGAAGTGCCGGAAGGATTCGAAGGAGAAGTATTAACTCAGGATCCAACTCAAGACCAAGAACAAGTACTTTTTGAAGGCAAGTTGTGCTTTGACCATGTTGATCCTATTTCGAAATCTATTTTGATTTAAACTATTGCATGCTAGTTCAATTAGAAAAATACTTGGTTTAAACATGGGGGTTAGATAAGTACCAATTTGCTGTATGACACCTTGACTATTTAAGTATGTGCCCTGATCCTTGTCACCCTAGTTGTGGATTACTAGTTGGACATTATTAAATTGCCAACATGGGTTTAGATCGTTGTAGTATACTGCTTAGACCTGCTACGTGCTCATAACATGATTTTGGATAATCAAATGTTAATATTGACTTAATAATATATTGAACCTGTTTTGGAAAAGTATCATGTGATGTTGATGGCACGTGGTGCATGGTAATCAACTGGGGTTTGATAAACTTCGGCCACGGGCATGTGGCAAAGAGTAATCAGTGGGCCAGCTTGTGGCATTGGGAGTGTTGTTTTGGTTCTTCTGTAGTCTTGCCCTGGTCACCCTAAGGACTTAACCTTGCAAGCCTTTGAACTGGTCTAACGTGCAACCACATGTCTCAGAATGGGACGGACCTAGTTGACTAAGTTGCTAATAACGCACTGTGGGACCTCGTGAGGTCAACTACACCCTTTGTGTAAGTTGTACGGGGAGGCGTCTGGGCCGAGGCCAGTACCCATCTAACGGTTGATTGGCCTAGACTTCGCCTTAGCTAAGGGAAGGGTTAGTGCGCAATAACCGTGAGGACCACTTGTATTGTTAGAAGTTTCAAAGACTTTGTTACTGAACTCGCCTTTGTGGTGTTTGATCGCATCTTGTGGGTAAAGTGCATAACCTCTGCAGAGTTTAGAATCTATTCGAATAGCCGTGTCCGCGGTATTGGACATCGCTCGGGAATTACAGTCAAGGGTTAGATTTTCTCAAAAATAACTTTGGTTTGAAAGGTTGGGTTGGTTTAATAATGAAGATGATGGAAATGTGGTTTAGGATGGGGAAAATGTTTATTAAACTTCTTGAAAAGTTATTTATGCTTTACTTATTTCTACTGCTTTCGAATCTACTTATATTACTTGTCAAATGCTGTTTACTGCAAATATACCTTAAGCTATTCCTTTGTACCAAGCCATGCATATAGTATATTAGCTTGCATTCTGACCATGACTTGCTGAGTACCAAGTACTCACCCTTGCCTCAACACAACATCAGTTGAAGAGGAGACTACGCCAGCTTTGGAGGAGGAACTCCAAGAGGATCCGTCTACTTAGGGAAGCGAGCCCAGTCAGTTGCCTGTGGTATACTGGATGGCGCCACGAAGCTATTTGATTTTCCGCTGCTATTATTTCTCTTTTAATAAGTTTCGCCTTGCGAGGCATACATTTGTAACTTGACCATAAGGTCGAGTAACCAGTTTGGTTATTTAAATAAGTACTTTGATAATATCGAATGGTATGATTGTGATATTTACCGATGTTAAGACTGTGTGCACTAGCGCGTTCCTGGACTAGTGCTGAATACACAGAGGGTCCGGATTTGCAAATTCGGGGTCCCGACAGCAGCCCGCTTTCTTTCTCTCTCCATTTCTCTCTCTTCCACCTCATCACAGATCTGATGTGCCACTTCTTGCAGCCCGCCTACATCACCTTATAATACTTGCTCTTACGCAGTGCGACGGACTGGATTGAGAGCCAGCAGATTGTGTGCCTGACGTCATCGAGCCAGCTGCTCTTCCAGAAGTTCTTTGTGCGACCCTCGTCCCTGACGACTACCGAGCACCGAAGTGGCACCATGGAAGAGTGCCCTGTTTGTCTCGTCGCATGGTTATAGGGCTCGTCTCCCGAAACCAGGAAAGACAACAAGATAAATATGGAAATGTAAAAGAAACAAAGGGAAATAAACCCAAGATGATCATTTGAATATAGCTAGAACAAGCAAGTAAGAGTGATGCATAAACTAGACCTATCTACTCTCTCGATCTCTCAAATCTTCAAACAAAGATCATCATTGACCTTTGAACTCTCGATCCCAAGTGTTTGATGTAGCTCTGGAGTCACAAAAGTTGCTATAATGAATACCTGGGACCTCCTTAAATCGACTCCTTATTTAAAAACTAGCCGTTTGATATCTCTACTATTCTAAAGCAGCACTTGGTGGCAGTGGTCCGTTCTTCCAACGTCATTAACTGCCGTTTAATTGCCCTGCTTAATTGCCCTACGCAAGAAACGAAGCATTGCTTTAATTAGCCAGCTTTCGCAAGAAACGAAGCGTTAAAGATAGATGTGTGATCTTGTGAAATAATTTTTTTTATTTTTTAATCTTTATTTTTCGTTATCAATTTTGTTTTTCGTAGCAACGCACGGGCATGTAACTAGTATTTTCTAAAAAGTTACAGCATACTCGGTTCATTCGTCTCAGTTCTTTTTCTCAGAGTTCCAATAATTTTTTTCCCCTGAAAGCTGCACATACCCGAATCATCCATCCGGCCCAATACGGATTGCTCCCACTCACGACCCATATAACAAGCTACACCAAGTAAGAAGTGTAGAACAATTAGCTCATAAGGACCGCCATTGTATAACCACTCATCAACAGATGCAGCTTCCCAAATTGGGTAAAAGTGCAATCCGATCGCCGCAGAAGTAGGAATAATGGCACCAGAGATAATATTGTTTCCATAAAGTAAAGAACCAGAAACAGGCTCACGAATACCATCAATATCTACTGGAGGGGCTGCGATGAAGGCGATAATAAATACGGAAGTTGCGGTCAATAAGGTAGGGATCATCAAAACACCGAACAAAATCGATGAGAAATGGAAAATCAATTGAATGCTCCAAGTCAATGATCCGCCCCTGACTTAGATTATCTGCCTCTATTAAGGGCCCGTTTAGCAATTTGGAACCAGGCCGTTTTTACTATATTCTGGAATAAACCCAACCAAATGGGCTAAAACTCGGAACGGTTCTCTTTGAACCGTTTCTTCTTTTTCCGCACCATGGCTGAATCGATCTCAACCCAGATCCACCCGATTCACATAATCAGCATGAAACGTTTTTACCAAGAATCTGGAACCGTTTTCGTTTCTACTAGAATCTGGAACCGTACCAAACAGAACCTAAAAAGCCCCAGTGGGCAGTACCCGAGCTCCCTAGAGAAATGATCCGTCCAAAGCTCCGACTAACCCCAGATTATCCGCCTCTATTGAAAAACCGAAATGCACAGTAAAATCCCTCTTAGGACCAATGATCGGCCCTCATGCTCTGCCTAACACGATAATCCGTATCTATTGATTTTCCAGACTTAACTCAAATTTTAACCAAACTTTGAGATTTTTTTCAGCTAGAACCAAGCAATAGGAGCCAGTGTGCATCACACATAGCTACATATCCTATTTAAACTCGAGTTAGTAGCTTTGAACCCCAATATATAATAGCATAGTCAAAACAAAAAAAGAACCTAACATCTAACTTGATTCTTAACACGAGGGTCTTTAATCTTCATCCAAATAGGCTTTCCCTTCCATTAGCACAGACCCTCTGTCTGGGTTAAGTCCTAATTAACCCAGTGCATTCTCATCTAAAAACGAGTTAGCTTGACGCAATAATGCCATTAATCACCAAAACACCAAATCTTTACAAATTTGTGGCCTAAATGCTTACAACGGCCTTAGAAGCGCTCCAAATTATAAGCCAAGCTCGTCCGATTTTATCCATGCGCTTACGGATCCATACGTACTGGCAGTTAGTGGGAGCGTCATCATCTATACAGGCACCGTCTTGGGGAGGAGAGGACGAGGCGGCCTGCCTTTCCATCCAGCTTGGACATGGCTCGGTCCAGCAAGGGTTGCCGCTCAACCCGACGTACTAGTCTGCAGAGGGAAACCGGCATGCCTAGATATTTTCGAGGGAGCGGTTTGACGGGCGCCCGCAACGGTGCCGAGATATCGACTAAATCCGGTTCGTCGCAGCGAACTACTACAAGTAAAGTAATTACGTACGGGTCAGCAGCGGTGAACTACAATTCTACCTCAGCACGGCACGGTTTGGTATCCATTGGTAGCGTCGGGGCAGCCGGTACCGGTACGCCACGAAAGGTATGTGCTGCTGCCTTCTGTTAGACAACCTCGCTATCGAATAGTCCGGGGTTGCCTAATAGATCTCAAGTGGAGAATAGACAGGGAGAAAGAGAGACACAATATGAGGAGGAGCGAGCTTTTATTATTCTCAGATGCTTGTGTACAATGGGGTGACCACTTCGCCTCCTATATATAAGCGGTTCAAGAGATAAGGAAGAGTCCATATCGGATACGAATCCGTTTCCTAACAGATACGAATCTGCTTCCTAACACTCCCCTTGGACTCTTCATCGCGAGATGCATATGCCTCATTAAAACTCCATAAAACCCAAAGTGGGAAAAATAATTGGAGAAAGAGTACATAGCACACGCTGTTGTGTTGCACGGATTGCTCTCATCAAAAACCTTATGTAAGAAAACTTCAATGAAAAACTTACTTAAGGAAAAGAGTACAATCCACCCAAACTTCAATGTTAATCTTCAAGATTTACGTTGGGTACTCAAACTTCATGTTTGAGATTTATGTAGAGTATGTGAAAAATCTCCTGAAATATGCACTTCTCTAAGCCTCATCATCCCGATTCCTCTAATACATCTTTCAAAGGAAGATGCCGGAGTGACTTAGTGAATAAATCATGAGATTTTCACACGACTTAGTATGCAAGATCTTTATCTCGTTCATCTTATGCATTTCATGAGCATAAAAGAACTTGGGGTTGATATGCTTTGTAAGGTTACTCTTCACATATCCCATTTGTACTTGTGCAACACAAGCCGCATTATCTTCATAGATAATAGTGGGGTTTGTTCCATGTTCGCACCACATGACTTACGGATGTGGTGAACCATTCTTCAAGCCATGCACATTCCCGAGAGGCTTCATACAATGCAATGATTTCGAGTGGTTAGTCGACGCCGAGACAAGAGTCCGCTTAGACGACTTCCAAGAAATTGCCGTTCCACCGCAAAGGAAAACATACCCGGTTGTGACTTGCCAAGATGCGGTCCGATAGGTACTCAAAGATCGGCGTAGCCAACTAAATTCAATTCATTGTTTCTTCAGAAACAAGCCGAGGTCTTTGCTTCCTTGAAGGTAACGGAAGATGTCCTTCACCCCTTTCCAATGCCTTTTGGTGGGTTCTCAGACTGCATCGCTAGCAAATTCACGCGAACGCAATGTCCTGCCTAGTGCTATTCGCAAGGTACATGAGCGCCTCCAATTGCACTCAAGTATGGGAATTCCGCTCCCGTGACTTCCTCCCCTCTTCTTTAGGCCTCAGACGGTCTAGGTCTGCTTGGAGTGACCTTCCGACCATTGGGGTCTTTAAGGGTATGCCTTTTCAAAGCCAAATCTCTCCAACACTTTCTGCGTGTAGGATGCTTGGTGTACCAAGATTCCGCCTTGGACATGTTCAAGCCGCAAGCCTAAACAGTAACTTGGTTTTACCCAAGTCTTTCATTTCAAACTCAGATTTCAAGTCTGTGCATGCTTCTTCAATTTCCTCATCCGTCCCAATGATGTTCAAGTCATCTACATAGACGGAGATTATACAAAATCCATTCGTGGATCGTTGTATAAATACACATGGACAATCTTCATTTGCTCGTAGCCTTTCTTGCAGAGAAAGTCACTCAAACGATTGTACCACATTCTTCCTCGATCGTTTTAGCCCATACGTTGATTTCTCCAATTTCACACTCATATAGGTTTCTGCTTGCTCTGTCTTGGTTCGGGATAGGATACCTTCCTGTACTTTCATATAAATCTCCGAATCCAAGTTTCCATACAAATATCTTGTGACAACATCCATTAGCTTCATTTTCAACTTCAAGTTGATCGCCATTGAGATCAAGTATCTAAAGGTAATTCCACCCATGACCGGAGAATAGGTTTCTTCATAATCAACCCCAGACGTTGATTGAAACCTTGAGCGACAAGCCTTGCCTTGTACCTTACAACTTCATTGTTTTCGCTTTCTCTTGCGAACAAAAACCCATTTGTGACCTCACGGGGTTTATATGGGGAGGCGTACGGCACACAGGCCCAAACACCTCTCTTTTGTTCAGAGAGACTAACTCTGCGGTGATTGCCTTCTTCCAATCTTCCCAATCGAGCCTTTTCTTGCACTCTGCGAGAGATGCGGGCTCGGGATCATGATTAATGATCGTGGCAATCTTCTTTGCAAAGTATGCATCGACATTGGCTGTTGCTCTATTCATTGATTCTCCCGTTATTACAAAGTTTATGGCCATTTCATCATGGGGTGCTTCGTGCACTTCTACTTGCTCTTCATTGCTATTTCCCATTCCAGGAGCAAGTTCCTTTAGTTTTTCTCCGCCAATGTGTGCGCACACATTATTTTCGGCGGCTTCTTCCAATGGAAGGTTCAGATCTGGAATTGCCTTTTCCACAGGCTTCTTTCCAGTGCCAGGTCTCAACTGGCTCCCCTTCTTGCTTTGGGGCACTTTTGTGATTGGCTGTGGTAAGTCCTCTCGCCCAGTTTTCCCCAGACGTCTCCGGGTACTTTGGGTTTGAGAAGCCAGATCTCCTGTTCTTTTTCTTTGAGGCCTCGGAACAGGATGAGGGATACCTTCTGCTTTCTTTGGTATTTCCACCCTCTCTGGTGCATTTCTTGCTGGTACATGCGACTTAACCACGCTCTTCAGATCACAAAAATGATCAGGCAATTCATTTGCTAAATTCTCGCAAATCAATTATCTTCTGACTTCTTGATTTGCTTCATTAGTGCGAGGGTCATGCGCGGGATCCCAAAGTGGAATGCCATACTATTTCCGGCATTTTTCATCTAATGGTTGATTCTTCCCCTAATGACGGAAATGGTCCTCGTCAAAGATGCAATCGACCGAATCGGTGTGTGCAAGTCTCGATCATGGGTTCCAAATACCTGATTATGGATGCACTCTCATAACCAACGATATCCTGCACTTGCGGAGAGGGCCCATTGCAGTCCGCTGTGGGGGTGGTATAGGTACATATACCATACAACCAAATTTTCTAAGATGGGAAATCTTCAGGATAACCCCTTGCACTAATTGCATTGGTGAATGGATGTTGTAGGCCGATGGTCTATAATTGATGAGTCTTTGCTGCGTGCAGATCGCGTGTCCCCAACAAGTGTTGGGCAAGTTACAACTCTGCAAGAGCGGTCCGCAATGAACTTAATCCTCTTTATTAGTGCTTCACTAGCCCATTTTGTGTATGGACGTGCGGTGCAGAGTGCTCAATAGTTATTCCGTTCTTTGTACAATAATCATCAAATGCCTTGGAAGTAAATTCACGGCATTGTCCAATCGAATGGACTTCACGCGATGATCGTGAAAAGCATTCTTAATTCTCGATGATCTGCGAGATCAACTTTGCGAATGCATGATTCCTTGTTGACAAAGAAACATGTATGCGACCATTTCGAGGAAGCATCAATGAGCACCATAAAGTATCGAAGCGTACGACAAGGGCTGAATCGGGCCGCAAATATCCCCTGAATGCGTTCCAGAATGCAGGGATTTCATGTTGCACTTTCATAACAGAGGTCTAGTTATTAATTTCCGTGGCACATGCATGGCACACAAAATCTTCGTGATTCGGGAAATTCTTAACATTAATGCCATGACCTTGTGAGTTGTTAACTATATTTCTCATCAATCTAAGACCAGATGACCTAATCTACAATGCCATAAAGCAAATAATTCAGAGCTTCTAAAGACAGTCTTCAAAGAAGTATACAACTGCGTGTGCATTGATTTTCGTGTAGTACAAACCTGCATTCATATGAGGGACATTTTTCTAGTACCATCTTTCCATATTCGCGTGCTTCACTATGCACAAGTGTTCTTTGCCATTTTCTTCATTGGTTTCTACGTGAAACCCATTGGCGCGGATATCTTTGAAACTTAAGAGAGTGCGAGTTGATTCAGGGTACAAGAGGGCTTCTTCAATTACCAAAGTTGTACCCATTGGCAATATAATTGTGGCTCTTCCTGAGCCTATTATATGCGTATCGCTTCCTGCGATAGTTGTAATCCTTCCAGCGTTCTTCGTGATCGTCTGGAAGTATTTCACTCTCTTAAGATGGTATTTGTTGTGCCACTATCAACAATGCATATTTCCTCCATTGGGCGCTACACGATTTCTAGATGAAAAGAAAAATAATTCTAATCATATAGTGGCAAAGTGATTCAAATATTGCTTACAAATAAAGAATACTGGAATAAAGAATAAATTGCAATTCGATTCATGAGAAAAGAAAATGTATGCTCTTCGAGAGCTTACAATTCATTACTCAAAATTCATTAACAACCATCGTTCTATAGCACCAAACTTCAAAGTAACCCAATCTTCTTTGTGCTTGGAGCAAGATGGTGGGCTTGAGTTTCTCGAATCGCTTCAAGCGCGATCAGTAACTCGGTGTACTCACCTCAGCCATGTATTCATTATTCATACCTGGGGAGTACAAAATTTGATCGTTTTGCTCGGCAATAGTTTGCGTGTCCTTCGAGGACCCTAAGCGGTGGCGACTTGGAGCTTCTTGCTCGCAAGTATGATCTTCAAACTCGATGCCCATGTGAGATAGTTCACCTTTCGGGTCGATTCTTCAAACTCACTTTTAATAATGCCGTATTTGCATATTCAAAAGATTCTTTTCATTAGATTACTTCGTAATCTAATAGGAGTGGTTGCAAGATTCATAATTGCATAATTAAATTCTCATGAATTTCGAAACTAAAAGAAAGCAATAATTTCAAGATTCATAAATACAAGATTCATAGATGCGAGATTCATAAGTGCGAGATTCATATATACACAGATTCATAAATATTTAGAATAAAACAATAATTGCACAATTCATAAATTCATAAATGCGAAATAAATTCTCGAAATTTCCGAATTTTTCTTAGTATTTGGCAATTTTCTGTTAATTATACGGCAATTTTCCAAAGATCACTTGATAATGTAAAATAAATTGCAACATGAATTAAACATGGCATAAGTCTAATTACAACTTATATAATTCTTGTTGGTCGAACGAAAATGTAATGAATATCTCTGTCAATTTGACTCTTGGCCAGTCAACTTTGCCCCTAGGGCTCACATGAGGAGGGAGCACTTCCCGCTTCCGGTGCCAATTAAAGAACCAAGCCTCATGTGTGTTTTCCTAGACACCAATTGTCTCATATCTGTTTATTCATTACCAAAATCAAATCCCAACCACTCATGTTCTCAGTTTATGCCATATGAACTATTCGGAAATTTTCCTAGCACTTTTCATAATTCCTGCTAATTTCCAAGCAATTTTCGACTATCAGACAACAGAAATTGAATTTCATCAAATATCAATATGACATAATTCATCAAATATCAACATGACATAATTCATAAATATATACACAGATTCTGGATTTTTCCGGAATTTTCATATTTTTCCGGCAATTTTCGTGAATTTACGGAATTTTCTAATCAATTTTCTCAGGTTTTAATCATTTTTGGAAAACCAGAAAAAGAATAAAGAATTGGCTTCAAGTCTACGCTCGACTTCAAGCCTGATTGAACCAATCGGACTTCTTGTCCATTTGTCAAATACCACCAACGGACTTTATGTCCTCGGGAAAACAAGGAGGGTAAAAGGGTAAATTCCTCGCTTCTTCGTGCGCCATCCTGGTCTTCTTAACCGGATCCCACTCTGGTTCGGCTGGACTTCAAGTCCAGAGTCCAGACTGAGTTCCATTCGGTTCCATTAGCGGGGAAAGAAACGGGGGCGACCGGCGGATGGCCGGCGTGGCGGCGGCCAGAAATGAGCACGGCGTGCCAGGCCGATGCGTCGGCGGATTCGGCCGGCCGGCAATCAAGCTTCGATGGCTACATGCGGCAGCGGTGCTGCTTGGCGAGCCAAGCGGTGAGCATCATCCGCCGGTGTTCGAGCAAGCGCGCGGCCGGCTTGGTGCTGCGGCGGCACTCACGGGCGACGGGGATGCCAGCGGCATCGCCAGGCGAGAGTGGCGTGCTTCATGCATCTTTGAGGACGGCGGCTTCATGCCGCCGAGAGTTTGGTCGGGCGCGGCGATGGCGACGGAGGTCGGGCGATTCACGCAGCGGCCGGCGGCGGTATGGCGGTGAACGGCTTCGGCCACGGGTTCTCGGTGCCGCTTATGAGGCCTATAGGGTCCGCATGGCGACGACTGCGTGGTCGATTGCGGGTTGGCGAACCGGCAAGGATCTTTGAACGGCGACAGCGGTTTGCGGCGTGGGCCGTGACGCCGGCGAGCTCCGTCTGGCGGCGTCGTGTTTTCGATCTGGGTGGTAGCGGCTGCGCGGTGCTCGTGGTTAGCGGCGCTTCAAGCGCGAGGACCAACCGGGCGGCGGCGCTGCCATGGAAGGCGCCGGCGGCTACGGTGACCACAGACACGGGCGCTGCGGATCATGCGGCTACGACGCCATGGCGGCCGGCTCGGCGTGGTAACCGTGCCTATCTTCATGTGGTCTGTGATGGATTCGTAGCCAATATCGCTGCTTCGTGCATAGTATTGTAGATCGCCGATGTAAATCATTTGTGTAGCTTCGTGCTAATCATTGCTTATCATGGCTTAACCGTGCCGCGAGCGTAAAGTTCTGCGAGTCGTAGCTTCGTGCCACGAGAATAGATGCAAATATAGATTCAACGAGCGATTAGTTCAATCCTCGTATTCTCACCTTTTTCAATCTGCTTTCCGGTAGACTATCGCGTAGGATAGAGTCGCGTAGGACTTTTAGTTAGGCACTCCGAGTGGAGGCCGGGTTGGTGGCGAAGTTGATTGCGGTCGGATCGGGCGATCAATCGCCGTGAGTAGACGCTCGCCGTCGCCGATGATCCTTCGCTTCTTGTCTTTTCTCACCTTTCAATCTTTCTCCGGTAGAGCCGTCGATAACGTGTTAGACAACCTCGCTATCGAATAGTCCGGGGTTGCCTAATAGATCTCAAGTGGAGAATAGACAGGGAGAAAGAGAGACACAATATGAGGAGGAACGGGCCTGCTTTATTATTCTGTATGCTTGTGTACAATGGGGTGACCCCCTGCCTCCTATATATAGCGGTTCTGCTTAGAGATAAGGAAGAGTCCATATCGGATACGAATCCGTTTCCTAACAGGATACGAATCTGTTTCCTAACACCTTCCACGCCCACGCTAACCCGCTAACGCGAACAGGCCAGAATCCCGGCCGCGACCGATGGCACCAACCGTAAATAAACACTAACGCTAGACCCACTTTACCGATAGGCGGTAGCCTCCTCCGCCTTTTATCACACCTTCCTTTATGTCTAAGCCGTCGCGTCGCGTCGCGTCGCACCCGCAACACCCGACTGCGAGTGGTCGCGCGGCCCCGCGTTTCTTCTGGTTCTGCCCCTCTCCCCCATGGCGACGCCAGCCACCGCGCCGGCCGCACCGAACCCTAACCCCATCCCCGACGACCCGCCGCCACCGGAGCAGGAGGCGACCGAGTCCCCGCCGCCACCGGAGCAGGAGGCGACCGAGTCGGCGCCGCCTCTCCCCACCACGTCAATCGAGCCCACACCCTCCGGGGACGAGGAGAGGGATGACTCCTCCTCCTCCTCCTCATCCGCCTCATCTGCCCCGACGGCAGCCGCAGCCGCAGCCGCCGGTGGTGGAATCGAGAGGCCTTACCCCGCAGCGAAGGACCTCCTCCACATCTCCTTCAACCAGGACTACGGCTGCTTCGCGGCGGGCACCATGTCGGGCTTCCGCATCTACAACTGCGACCCCTTCCGCGAGATCTTCCGCCGCGACCTCGGGGGCCCGGGGGACGACGGCGAGGGAGGGGGTATCGGTGTCGTGGAGATGCTGTTTCGGTGCAACATACTTGCCCTCGTCGGCGGCGGTGATGCCCCCCACTACCCACCGAACAAGGTGATGATCTGGGACGACCACCAGAGCCGATGCATCGGGGAGTTATCCTTCCGCTCCCCCGTGTGCGGCGTCCGCCTCCGCCGAGACCGCATCGTGGTGGTCCTGGAGAACAAAATTTTCGTATACAACTTCGCAGACCTTAAGCTTGTGCACCAGATTGAGACGGCGCCCAACCCAAAGGGCCTCTGCATGGTGTCTCAGCAGCCCGGGTCGATTGTGTTGGTTTGCCCCGGTGCGCAGAAGGGGCAGGTGAGGGTGGAGCACTATGGTGCAAGGAAGACCAAATTTATCAATGCGCACGCTTCCCGTGTTGCGTGCTTTGCATTGTCGCAGGATGGTAGGCTGATTGCTACTGCAAGCACCAAGGGCACACTCGTTAGGATCTTCAATGCCACCGAGGGCAATCTTTTGCAGGAAGTAAGCTTTCTTAACACTCATCTAGCGATGAACTTGTATGTTTTGATAACAAATGTTTGAATGCAATCTGATATAGGTCGATCACCTAGAAGAACACCTTATTGTTGAGCAACTTTGTAATGGGAATGTTAGGAACTTATAGTGATTTGTGCTGTTATGGGTTAGCATACGTTTAAAAAAAAAAGTTTTTGGCAGTGATATTTGAGCAGTGACCTTTTGACATAACTTGTTTAGAACGTTGATAACACTATAACAGGCTTCATGAACAGCTTTGTTTTTTTTAGTCTCAGATGGAAAGGATGCATATCTGGTTGAAACAGGCTTAGATTGTTCTTACTAAAGTAAAGTGATTACAGTTTTACTGATGCTGGATTTCATTTAGTAATTCAACCATTTAAAAGTTTGATGAAATCATGGAATTGCACTGAGTGATTACTTGTACCGATAGCTTACATGAGGAAACTCCCCATGCCTCCGCTTTCAAAATTTTCCGGTTCTGAATTTATCGGAATTTGAATGAATAACCCAACTGCTTTGTAATGAACCAACCCATCCCCCTTTTTATTTACTCAAATAGAATATTCTTTATTTGTGACAGATTGTGTGTTAAAAAGGAACCATGCTTCGTCATACTTTTACACCCTTTTTGATGCGACAGAAGCCTAGGACTCTGGGTGCCTTTGTAGGATCATATATGTGGTCCTGTAACTAAAGTGCATAACATTTAGGTATTTAGCTGGCAATGTGAAATGTGATGTCAACCATTTGCTGAGGAAAGTAAATATATGTGACGCATTCAAGTTTTGTCCAATGCCAATTCAACCACTGTCCGTGAACTAACATATCGGGAAAGATATGGTCCTATAACTAAAGTGCATATCTTAGAGCTGCCATTTGATGTCAACTATTTGCTGAGTAAAGTAAATGTATGTTACCTATCATTGTTGGCATCGATGTGGTTAGCAGGATGTGTGATGAATCCCAGAAAGATCACATGGAAGGAGATGTTTAATATGTTGACATCATCTAAAGTGTTATGTTGTATTCCTTTCCTTCTTTGGTGTTCAATCATTTTCTGTACTCTGTAGACAGTAGCTTTCATACACCATTTGTGTTGCTTTGATTATACTCATCTGTCATGAGAGCATTGAAAACTGAGAGATGCTAAACAACCTATGCTGCTTTTTGGTATATTTATTGTGTAGCAGACGTAGTTTCTAACTACACAAGATGCTCTTGTCAATTTGCTAACTCTTAATCAATGTCAAGCTCATGATGAAATGAAGTCTAGCATCTATTTGCCTTTTTAATTGCTGGGAATATAGCAATTAACTTGTCTGCTTCTTTTGTAGGTAAGGAGAGGTGCTGATAGAGCAGAAATATATAGCTTGGCTTTCTCAAATAATTTGCAGTATTTAGCTGTTTCTAGTGATAAAGGAACAATACATGTGTTCAATCTAAAGATTAATGTCGGTTTGACCACAAATGACAAGCCGCTGCCAGCGCCAGACTCTGATGTTGCCCATATAAGTCCATCCCTTTCTTTTATTAAGGGTAATTTCACTATCCTTTCAGATATGATGAGTCACTATATTTCCATGCTTGAAAATAATGGTAGATAGCATAGTGGCCGTGTGTCGCGACGATCTCAAATACATATAATAATGGTAGATAGCATAGTGGCCGTGTGTCGCGATGATCTCAAATAAATATAAGTTCTAAACTTAAATAATGAAAAAAAATGATTATCTGTAAATCTGAAAGAATTGCATTCTTAAATCACATCAGATCAACCGGCCGCATGCATATACACATGTTCAGACAATGCAATCCTATACAAACAGATTCTACAAATAACACACACATCTGCATGGTACATAGACCAATCCACAAAAGATATTTTGGTGTGAGGATGGGAGATGAGAGAGATTGTAGAACCTCCAATCACAACCACCAATTCATTTTCATATAATAATGGTTGACTATTTTGAGTTACTTTGAGGCCCATGTTTGGAAACTTCGCTCTCTTGTATTTGTTGTGGTGACATGTAATACACTTGAAATTTTCATTTTCAGAATTTACATGCCAAGAACAAGGCGTGATTTATATCTGAAGCACACCTAGAAATTATTTTGGATCAAATGTTGGATGAATCTTACTTAGGGCTGGGTACACTGTGTTTTATTGCGCAAGTAACAATAAATTGCCCGTGTTATGGATAAGCAAATACCAAATTCCTCTCACTGATTAACTACAGAGATGGAGATTGACCAGAGTGATCGAGAGATGGAAAGTTCTTTCATGGTACAATATTTTAGAGGGGGTAGTGCAACAAACATCGTGTCCATAACAAGTGCTCAACCAAGTCATTTGAATCGATGTATGATTCAAGATCGATGTATGATTCAAGAGAAGTAATACAAATAGATAAAGTTTGACTCAGATGAACTACCAAACAAAACTTGTCTATATTTTTATTCATACACGACAAATCATGATAAAAAACTAGCTCCTGACAGTTGAACTCAACTCCCATCATCAAGTTGGCCCGAAGAGAAGTCTAGTGAAGTGCGAGATGGTTAGATGACCTGTATTTGAATGACATGACGGCATAAGTAATCTATTTATGCGAAGATGCTAAGAATAAAGCAATTTAATTACATACCCTAGCCATTTATATGTAATATGGTAGCTAGAAGTCATTCCTCTAGCTTGTTCTAGATTTTCAAACTCTAATGCAAGGTGAGCATTAGTAATGTAGATGTATGTTTGTTCACCATTGAGCAACATATTTAAATTATTATTTGAAGATATAAAAAATTTATTTCATTAACAAATTATAAAATAGGGCTTCATTATGTACCTCTGAGACATTAGTCATATATAGGCAATAGAAGGTTGATGTTCAAACGATTCGACGTAGCAAACCATTGATTGTTGGAATGCAATAACGATACCCCTAATATCTTTATATGTGTAAAAAAGTATATCTAGAATTAGTTCTATCTTTACCAATGAAACTTACTATATATTTTTAAGAAAGTAGCAATTAAAAATATTAAGTTGTCTTGAAAACAAAAGAAGAGGCAGAGGTCGACTGAGACTAATGTGAGAAGAAGCAGTTAAAAGAGACTAGAGGGATTGAAACGTTTCCAAATAATTGGCGTTGGATAGGAGTGCATGGAAGTTAGCGATCCATGTACCATAAGCATAGCCTAAGATTGAAGGTTTAGGGGTTTTATTGACTTGGCCTAGCCTACCCCAACTTGTTTGGGATAAAAAGCTTGGTGGTGGTTGTTGTAGCAATTTAAAATGTTTATAACATGCTAGTTATATTCACACAACTTAGGTACCCAACTCGATACGTGGCTACAACCCGACTTGGTAAGAGAAACCGGGTATGGTGCACTGAAAAACTGTGCATGTTTGTCTCGTCGAATCGTGGTTATTTCGCATGAAACGGTACTATGTAAGAAATATGCATCATCGAAGTTAAGGTGAAATATAATTCACTCCAAGAAGACTTGATGATGCATATTGCTTAGAATATAACCTGATTAAATAGTACCTATTCATGCGAAATAGCCATGACTGTGATTCGACAAGAAACAAATGTTCACGACGACTTAATATTTTTAATTGCTACTTTCTTAATTGCACCGTACCCGATTGCTACTTTTTTAATCGGGTTTTAGCCACTCATCGAGTTAGATACCTCGGTAAGTTGCATGAATACGACTGGCATGCTATAAGTATTGTTAATTGCTACTTTCATAAAAATATATATTAGTTTTGATTGGTAAAGATTGAACTAATTGTAGTATACTACCATACTTTTTTACATATATAAAGATGTTAAGGGTATTGTTCCATTTTGATAATTAGTGGTTTGTTATGTCGAATTGTTTGAACGCCAGCCTTCTGTTGCTTGCATACCTCTATAGTGTGAGAGGTACATAATGTTCTCATATTCTATATATTGTTAGTGCAATAAAATTTTGATGTCTTTAAATAATAATTTTAATATGTTGCTTAATGGTGAACAAAAAACATCTACATTACTAATGCACCTTGCATTGGAGTTTGAAAATCTAGATAGCTAGAGAAATTAATCTTCTAGCTACCACGGTACATCTAAATGACTATGGCATGGTTATCATGGTGCCGCCTAGTCGCCTCTAGGCGTTCCAGCGGTCGGAGGGGGACGCCAAGACCCGGTGCCTCCACTGGAGAGTGTAAGGCGAGTAGGCGACCATCTAGACCTCCAGTCGAGGCGGTGGTCGACTAGTCATCCAGGTTGGGCGTCACGGCGGCTGACTGGTCGTGAGGTGGGGTGGAGAGGAGAGGAGAGAAGGGAGCTCCGCCACCACCTTCGCTGCCTCCACTGACCTGTAAGATCCCCAATCCCGATCCGGTGATTCCCCCGTCGCCTCTGCTGTTGTTGCTCCCGTCGCCCCCGCCACTCCCGCCGCTGCTGGTTGTTGCTCTGCCTCCCCTGCCTCTGCTGCTCCCTTTGCTGACGCCGCTGCCCGCTGCTACTTCCCCTTTGTTGCTGCTGCTGGTGCTCATGCTACTGCTGTATTTTGTTTGGTCGCTTAACTGTTGCCTAGGCGCCACGGAGGCGGCTCGCCTCGCAGGGTGCTGTGATAACCATATACTGTGGTGTGTAATTAAGTTGTTTTATTTTTAGTTATTCGCATAAATAGAATACTTATACTGTCCTTTCATTCAAACCAACAGTCATCTAACCACGTCGCTCTTCACTAGATTTCTCTTATGTCTAATTTGGTGATGGGAGTTGAGTTCAACTATTAGGAAACTGTTAGGAAAATGAGTTAATTTCTCTTCTTGTTATGTTTGAATAAAAATATAGACAAGTTCTGTTTGGTAGTTCATCTGATTTAAACTTGTCATCTATTTTTATGTTACTTCTCTTGAATCATTATCAATTCTATTGACTTGGTTGAGCACTTGTTATGGACACGAGGTAAAAGTTTGATGCACTGCCCCTTCTAAACTATTGTATCATAAAAGAACTTTCTATCTCTCTCGATCACTCTGATCGATATCCATTGCCGTGGTTAATCAGTGAGCAGAATCTGGTCGAGAATTATAAGATTTGTTTATCCTTTAGCCTCTCTCATTACAACAAGCAAATGGCTTTAAGATCTCTGTGTTTTTTTAACTTTTTAAACGAACCGTACCAAAAAAAAGCCATTTTGTTCAGCTGGTTTTTGAGGGGCATATTAGTTGTTTGACACTGTTTATTGATTTCCACCCAAAATATGTGGTAATGCTTGATCTTTTCTTTTTCCTAAATCTGTAGTAAAAGCTATACCTGTGCCTCATCTATCTTTCAGAGCATTTGACATCCCAAATGCAAGGTTTTGAGATTTGCTAAAACCAAATGGCCAAAACTCAAAGTGAAAATTCGTAAAAGTAAAAAAATAAAGAAAAAAACATCATTATCTGTGTTCCTGTCATAATTGGCTGCCTAATATTTTAAAAGTTGGTCTGGGTTCCTAGTAATGTTTGATATAAGTTTGCATTTTTCACAAAATACCTAGTATACATGAGTATTGTTCTGTACGCTCCAATTTCCATGATATATTGGTTCCTTATTCATTAAGTTCCTTGTGTCCAAGTTGCTTCTTTTTATCTTACATGTCTGTTGATGCATTCTCTTGCTGGAAGCTTGGAACCTAACACTTGGTCTTAGCATCTTACATTTTTTTATTAGTACCCGTCAAGTATGGGTTGTATTTTGATGGTCTACAACATGCACAAACTTTGTGGTCTTTGGTTTTGAGTACATGTTACTTGGGATTAGACTTAACCGCCTCAAACACTAGGACAAAACTGCACTAAGAAGAAAAAAATACCACCAAGAGATTTTCCGTCCAAGACTAAGCACACATTAACTTGTTTATTTTCAATTGCTGACAGGTGTGTTACCGAAATATTTCCACTCGGAGTGGTCTGTAGCTCAATTCAGGCTCCATGAGGGTGAGCAGTACATTGTTGCATTTGGCCATGAGAAGAATACTGTGGCAGTTGTTGGTATGGATGGAAGGTATGTGCATAAAATTGAACATCGATTCTTGTAGCGATCGAATTTCTACGCACAGATTTGAGCTTGATATCTCTACTTTTTATTATTTTTGCAGCTTCTACAGATGCCAGTTTGACCCAGTCAATGGCGGAGAAATGCTGCAGCTGGAGTGCTACAATTTCCTAAAACCCTCGGATCAACCGTAGCAACGTAAGCAGCATATATTTTCCCGTCTTGTATCAGGGCTGTACAGTATCTCTGCTGCTGTCTCGTTCTCCTTATGGTTAAGCCAAAGCTAATATTATTTGTACATATATCTTGGTGGTAATTCGACGGTATGTTCTGTGGAGGGGTTAAAAGGTGCCCTTGTGCAGATGAACATGATAGAATGCATCGTTATTTATGAATGCTTAGCTTAACAGTGCTTATGCAATTCATGTTCGTAGGGCGTTAGCATGAAAGGCTCGTTCTGCCGAAGGTCTGCTGTTTCGGCATTTTTCTTCTTCTTGAAGCCGTTTTGTACCTGTGTTGATTGATCGAATGATCTCGCGTTTTACATGTCGTCATACGGCTTGATTCTTGTCTCGATTGTTGATTAGACGAGTCGTGAGGACTTCTATTTCCCCTTTCCCGGGGTGCATATATATATATATACCGGTACATACTAATCGGTGGTGGAGTCGTCGCCGGAAGAGAGAATATATAGCTACGGCAGAGGTGTCACGCGAACAACTTGGCATGTGTTGGACATAATCATCGAGTGATAACTTTATTAGCAGCCTGCCAAGCGTAAAATGCTTGTTTACGTTTGATGGTTGTTATGGGAGCACCTGTACTACGTTTTTCTTTTTATACACCATTGATGCCATCTACGAGTTCCTGGTAGACGCCATCTTCTTGGATATCTGAAAGTGTTGGATTAAGCAAGAGTGAGTACACAACTGTACTCAGCAAATTGAACAGGAAAATGTTGAATACTACATGCAAGGGATTTCAATGGATTGGCAGAAGGTTTAAGTGTTGTGGATGCAGTTTTATTTTCAAGTTTATTTTACAATTGAAATAAAAACTATAAATAATAGTAATTGGGGGTTCACAAAGTTACACAAATTAGGACTACTTGAGCTCGATTACGGTAGTCACCACAAATCAAATTTAGATTCGTTAACCAGAAGCACGACATATTTGAATACCATTAATTTGATTTTGTAGAGTTGCTCAGCTTTACCCACAGGATATCTACGACCATTAATGCCACGCATGAATTACATGCAACTTAAATGCATGCGGCAGGATCGAGATCATCACAACTTTTTGTTTGAACATCCCTATGGTAGTTCCTACCCGATATGTCCTTGGACCCACTGTTCTTAGAACCCTACTGGCCAACGCAGGAGTCGCACTCCAATACTGAGTGGGTACCTATCGTTGTGAGAACTGACGAATGACGCATCAACGTCCATTCCCGTTCCACCAACCCATCAGTTATTCCCCTACTGGGAATGCTGCTCCCTATTCTCCTTCCGAGAATTGTACCACCATGCAAGTATTTCCAAGGGACGAACAATGTACTAAGCTATGTTGGAAAACGGTTCAACTGAACTGACCGGTCCAAACTTGTGGTTGAGCGAAAGCTGAAATTATTTACTTTGCTCAAGGGGGTTTAACTTTATATTGCCAAAGACTAAGCCATTCAACCATCCACAAACCAACCTGATACCTGCTCGTACCAGCCACCCAAACCAATCATGGCATTAATCATCACTTTGGGGATCAAACTCACATCCACCTCGTGGCTAGTCCAATACTATCCCCTTGACTGTAGCAACAATTTTAAAATCCATTGAGCCAATTTCTCGCCATCATTTTATTTCTCTTTTAAAGATTTGAGTGAAACTATTAAGACTAATTAATTAACTGGGGTGTGTATAATCATCAACTAGGGTTATCCAAGGTTAATAGGGTTCATCAATGTCAAGGAGGCTGATTGCGAAACTAGGTATAACTAAGTTGCATGTCATTATAAATATCGATTTTCAGTATTTCAACATACAATCAAAATAATGCGATAGAAAAGTACATACTACAATATTATAATTAATTAGGTTCAATATGATCAAGGACGTGTGGCTTGCCTTGCCGGGCCGAGGGTGCATCTAGGATGTAGAGGCTGTAGTCGTGCTAGGCTCTTGTCTGGTTCGGCTCCTGCTCCGGGAACTGCTCGGGCTTCGAGTACTGCGCGAACGTCGGATCTAGCGCAAACGAACGAAAAAACGGTAAAGAACGACAAATGGAACGAAAACAACGAACGGAAATGAAAACGAAAAAACGGAAACGAAAACGAAAAAATGGGTCGGAGGAGAATTGAAGGGCAATTTAGGCATCTGAGAATTTTCGGAGCATCAAATGGCGAAGCGGAGGCCTCAAGATGGTGTATTTTGACCTTTTCGGGATTTTTCGAGATTTTCTCTAGATTTTTTGGATTATTTAAAATCT
This sequence comes from Rhipidocladum racemiflorum, assembly GCA_036346355.1. NCBI lineage: Eukaryota > Viridiplantae > Streptophyta > Magnoliopsida > Poales > Poaceae > Rhipidocladum > Rhipidocladum racemiflorum. The sequence goes on from CM070569.1 coordinate 54,667,592, forward strand.
GAAAATTGAAATAATAAAAGAAAAGAAAACGCCAGGCCGAAAATGGGCCAACCGGCCTTGGCCGAAAGGCCCGATGGGGGGGGGGCATGGCGCACGCGGCCTGCTGGGCCGCGTCCACGCGCGAGGCGGTCGGCCTGGCTGGCCGAGGGGATAAAAAGGGGGGCAATCGAGGCTAGGGTTACCGGGGGTGGGGTGGGTGGGTGAGCGACGGCGTGGCTTGGCGGCCAGGGAGAGAGTGAGGCGGCGGGGTAGCTGAGCCGGGGGAAGGCAGAGGCCAGCGCCGGGGGAGGGGAGAGTGGCGGTGGCTCGGGGGAGAAGAGGGGTCGAGGAGGGCTTCAGCGGGGGAATAGGGTGAGGGTGGTGGCGCTGCTTCAGCCAGAGGGGAGGAAAAAGGGGGGTGGTGGTGGGTAGGGGTGAAAACGGGTCAGATACGGGCGGATATTGCTCTTCCCGTATCCTAAACCATATTTTTTTTTCCAGATTCGGAACCGGATACGGGCTAGCCGGATACGGATACAAGACGAATATGTGACAGATTCGGATCGAAAACGGGTAAATATATACAGATAATGCATGCATATATAGAGTAATATATTTTGAATTAAACCGTATGGGTACATGACCATAGTAACAAGTTATATATATCAATCAAACCCAATATACGTCATAGGAAGAATATGCTACTTTAGGATTAATAGAACCAACTCATTGTCAATATAAATGGGCTCTCTATGGAAAAAATGAGATGAAACGGGCTAGGCATTGCTGATATCCGAATAGGAAATCGGGATATTCGATCTGAATACCCAAATAGGAAAAATTCGGATATCTGAATAGGAAATATCCGGATCCCATCCCGTATTTACTGGATATTAGTTGTCCCGTATCCGATCTCATATCTGAATTCAAGTATCCAGATCCGGTCCTGGATCCGACCGGATAGTCAAATCTGATCCCGTATCCGGTCCCGGATCGGGCGGGAATTATCCGACCTGTTTTCACCCCTAGTGGTGGGGATTTGGGCGGCTGCGGAGAGGAAGGGGTCTCACCGGAGGAGGAGTGGCAGGGGTAGGGTTTAACATTTCGTTTCGTGAGCTTTATTCGAGCAGCTAGCGGTAGCGAATTTCGCCAAATTTCGATCGAAATTCGAGAAAAATCGAGGGGTTTCAAAAGTCAAACAAATTTGAAAACGGTCAAATAGGTTATCGCATTTCGACCGAAAATCTCAAAATTTGACCGAAAAGGATCGAAATTCGATGGAAAAGCAATGATTTTCATAAAAATTGGCAACATGTTAAAAGAATTGGGAAAAATGTTTTAAAAATGGAAATAAATTGCAAAAAATGTTGTAAAATTTGTAAAAGGCCATTAAAGTCCCAAAAAATAGGGGGAAAATGTGGAAACACATAAAAAAAATTATGGCATGATCTTTCATAAATATGAAAATAATTTGGCATAACTTTTGCTATATTTAAGATAATTGCAAGTTGTCACATGTTAATACAAGTGCAAAAATAAGCATAATGACAAACAAATACCATTCACATATCAATATCATTGACATACAAATATCATTGACATACAAATACCATTCACATATTAATACCATTCACATAGGCTTACCATTTGAAGTTGTAAAGTAGACATATCTTCGTCGTTCTTCCATGTTCGACTTACATGAATATAATGTTAGTAATTTAATAAAGTTGCAATCAAATGAAATATGCAAATGAAACATTACCTTCGGAACTACGGGTAATAATGTTGCATGTACACTTGGTTGGCCATGTTGTATTCATCGGTGGACTTCAAGGCCAATCGTCGTGTAGCGAGCAATTTTGCCTTGTAATCCTTGCCAGCTTTGCCCCGCCCATGCACTTGTCGTTTGCCATTGTTGATACAGTATGGCATAAAACTCAGGGTCGTGCCACTCATAGACCCATTGGGTGGGAGGTTGTGCATGAGCATCGGGGATGGAGTAGTCATAGCTGCCATATGAGCCATAACTCTCTTGCGTCTTGGCGACGCTACAGGAACTACATCTATCCTGTGGTGCGTCATTTCCCTTCCCTCCAGTAGTTGGCACCTCTGTCTTGTCCTTCGTCCTATCTAGTTCACGCTGAAAGTACTCACGAACTTCCACATGAACTTTACTACAATGGACGACGTTCGTACCGCGCCCGACCAAGTGCTGCTTTAGTCGGGTTGTACCGCCTCCTTTCCCCTCTTTGAAACAATGCTTGTATCGAAATCCATCCCCAACTTCTCGCCGTGCTCCCACACCACGTCGACATGGTCTGCCATCTGCTAGAACGAATATTGCTACTTCACATGCTTAAACAAATATTACTAATAAAAATATTGCTACTTGAATATTGCTACCAAAGCAATGAAGTTTACTACTTGAATATCACAAACAACAATGAAGTTTGCTACTTGAATAATGCTCCTGAACTCACCAAAACTAATATTGCTACCAAAGCAATGAAGTTTGCTACTTGAACAACTAATTTGATTGCCACAACCAACAAGATTATGCATGATAGCATCAAAACAACAGATCATAGAAGCAATAATTTCATATTCCATTATTCTTGCAAAGAAGTGCACTTCAGGAACTAACCTAAGAACAATTCTCTATCTAATACTCTTGCAAAGAATTGGATAAGTGGAAAATTGCTAAAATGCCTTTCATTTCCAGGCTAACACATGCACATTGCTATCTTTCCAGAACCGAAAATCGAGTTTATCGAGAGAAATTCGACATTTTTCGAGGAAAATCGTTGCAACTAATGAAAATTTGTTGAACCCATCGAAATTCGTTGAATACATGGATTTTCGCTGAGGGGAGTCGAATTTCCATACATACCGCTCGAAATTCGTTGATGCTCTAGGGAAAAGACGGCGAGCGGCGGTCGACCAGGAGCGGAGGCGCCTGGATTTTGGTCGGAAGAGGATGGGGAACTCATGCATACCAATGATTGGTGGTCTGAATGATTCTCTTGCGTCTGATAAAGCCGAGCCATCCGGTGGGGTGGGCCATATTTGTTGGAGCCGGGCTCGGTCTTTGAAATTTAAGCCTTTGGCCAAACCTTTTGTGCTTTTCTATTTTTTTTACAATTTGAATGCCTCAAAAACTGCTCCAAATTCCATTTTTTCAAAAAATATTTACACCATAGGTCATAAGACTATTAAACTAATTATAGAAAAATTTTGGTTAATTTTTTTCTTCAAAATTTTCAATTTTTTTGAATTTGAATTTGGGCGGTACACCGAGCGAAAAATGATTTTGTTGCCTGTCGATACGGTGGAAATTCACAAATTTCGATGGAATTTCATCGAAATTTATAACCCTGGGCAGGGGCGAGGAAGGGAGGAGCTTGGGGAGGGGCTTTATAGCGCGCGGGCGAGGAGAGAGGGGTGGGGCGGTGAGCGCGGTGATGTCGCGGGATGGGGGGGCGTGGCGAGGGCATGGGAGGCTTTGACAACGATGGGGGCGGTTGGCGCGCGGGGATGCGATGGTGCGGGAGAGGACGGGAGCTGGTCAGCGCGGCGGGAGACGCGATGCGGATGACGCAGCAACGTGGGAGACGTGACGGCGGCAGACCAGGCGAAGCGCGATGGACTGGTCGCGCACGTGGAGCCGGAGGTCCAAGACGGAGAAGAAGGTCCAGGTGAGTTCAAAACTAGAATCCAAATTGAAAAAAATAATCAAAACCGAGCTCAAATCCCAATTCTCAAATCAAAAATCTGAATTCGATTTTGAATTTTTCTTTGAAATTTTGGTGTTATTTCAACCTACCCCACTTAAAATTAATCTCATCCCCGAGATTTACTTCTCCTGGGGAAGTGGTTGGGAAAATACTGTTGTAGTTCCGATTCCTTTTTCCATGTGGTTTACCTCGAGGTGTTGTCCTTCCACAGCACTCGGCAGACCATGACATTTATTCTTGAGTTTGAAACTTACCAGTGATGACGTTCGTGGTTTTTGTAGTTCCCTTGGCTATGACGTGATTGATCCTTCCCTGGATGTTTCTTGGAGTGTTCTGGCCTTTACTGCTGGTGTTTCCTTCTGTCTTAATCGGTGCTTTTCCTTGTAGGTATCCTCGTGTTTGCTGTTATGGCTAACGAGTCACTGGCTGCCTGTTTGTAGAGGTGAGAGCTGACACTTGTGCCCTGGCTACCACGGTTGGTAGGTCCTCGGTCAGTATTGATGTGTCCTTCTTGTCCACAATGAAAACTTCCTAAAGGCCTCTGGGGACAGTCGTTAGTAATGTGGTTCCCATTGCAAACATAGCATCTCACTGCTTTGGAATGAGTGGTGGCGGAAGTTGATTGCTGTCCACCTATTGCCGGTCTTTTATTTGGGGATCCGGGAGTGAAGGCTCTTTCCTCTGTACTGGACGGAAGCCTGTATCTTTGTTGCTGAGCTTTCCTTTTTCTAGTGTCTTTCAGGTCATTTCGGGTTTCTTACGAGATTATCAACTTGTCCACCATGGACGATAAGTTCTTGAAGTCTATGGCGAATATATGGAACTTCAGGTTCTTCTGTAGCCCTTCAAAGAATTGTTCTATTTTCTTGGCTTCAGTGTCAACTTCTCCAGGTGCGTAACGGGATAAGTAATTAAACTGATAGAGGTATTCTATTACGGTCAGTCCTCTCTGGTGGAGGGCTAGAAATTCCCTTATCTTAGATGCCATCAATCCTGCTGGTATGTGAGTCTTCCTAAAGGCTTCCGCGAATTCGTGCCACGTGATCACTTGTCCATCTTTTGTTGCCTGAAAATTTATCCACCAAGCTGTTGCTTGGCCCTGTAGCTGATGGGATGCGTAGAGCACTTTTTTCTTATCAGTGCATTGAATTGCGTCCAGCTTCCTTCGGATATCTCTGATCCAGTCGTCGGCTGTCAGGGGTTCAGTTAACGTCGAAAAGATAGGAGGCCTGATCTTCTGGAAGTCAGACCATCTAGACCCTCCTATATTTCCCTCGTGTCCGTTTAAATTTCCTTGGGGATAACCTTGAGGTCCTGCAGCTAGTTGTTCCAATATCCTTTCCATTATCTGCGTCTGGTGTCTTTTGGCCTGGTATCTGTTTCTCTCCATCATAGGCAGTACTTTGGAGAATCTTGTGTTCACTAGGCTGATTTCCTTCTGTCTACGGTGTTCTCCTTGCAACCTTTTGGCCAGATCCCCGTGCTGGAGGACGAAGAGGAAGTTTGGAGAAGATCTATGAATATGCATTGCTTTGTTTCTATGACACTTTTCTCCTTGCGGGTCGTGTGATAGCAACCCACCGGCTGTAGCATAGTAGCTAAGGGCCTATTTGGTTCAGTGCAGGGTTCAACTATCGCTCGAAAATCGTTAGAAATCGCATAATTTTGAAATCTATTTTTTTTTAAAAAAATCAAATATCATCTGATTTTCCTCGATTTTCTCCAAATTGTTCCCGATTTTGACTGGCCAGTTGAATGTTTTTCATAGCTCAATTTTTTGAGTGATTTTCTCTCGATTTTCACCGATTATCGCGATATTTACACCTCATAATTTTTTTTGAATTTAACCAATTTATCGGCCAGTTTTAGATGTCGTACCCCTCTGATAAGGTCGAAAATCGCGATTTTCTCATGATTTTCACCGATATTGTGAACCCTGGTTCAATGTCACACACACTGTTGAATTTAAAAAATGACTCGTGCTTTTGTCAAAACTTGCCTACGATCTTTGCAAAAATTTGAGGTCAATTTGTGACGGATAACATCTTGTTTGCTTTTTGCCCAACTGTCCATGGGTCATATCCTGGCTCCGTCACTGGATGTGTCAAACTGTTGTATTAGCTTGGACGTGTAGCCGGTCGACAACTCCGCCCGCCCGGCGTGGAAGAAGACCCTCGTCGCCATCCCGCTCCCGTCGGTGCTTGGTGACGATCGGATTACTGCCTAGTTTTCCCATGAGATGAATGCTGGTTGCTTTTTTTTTTAATTTGTCGCGAATTGTTGGAAATGGAATAAAAGTGTGATCAACACATCTCTTGCAGCCCGCTTGCCTTCACTCGGTTCTCCGGCCGCCCTGCCGCGCCGCTCTCCTCCCTCCCTCCCGCTTCCCTTCACCAGACCGCATCGCCGTCGCCTCCGCCGCTCCTCCCCACGCCCTCGCCCTCGCCCTTCCCCTCCTTCCCGGAGGCCTCGGCCTCCAGCTATTCCGGTCGCTTCTAGAGTCCTCTCCGCCTCGCTTGTTCCATCCCAGCCGATCCTCTCATTCCTCGCTCTTGCGCGCGCTGCCCACGCCCGGTCATTGCCTCACCGCGTTCTTGAGCTTTCCACGCCATAGAGTCCCTTCCTCCATCGTCGGAGCCATGCCCTTGTTGCGCCACAACATTGGGCCTCTCTTGCCTCGCGGAGCTCGTCCCACGCACGGTCACCCTCATCCTTCCCCTCCTGTCCCGTGCCACCTCCCTCCTCCGCCGCTCCACTTCGTGCGGTCGGCCTTCCCTCCCATCCCCTACCAACACCCGAGGTCGACCCCTTTGGCCCATCAGTTGGATCTAGCTCCACGATACTCTCCGAATAGTACCTTCGCCTTCTCCTCCACAAATCCCATCTCCAATGGCGAAGGAGCTGGTGCTGGACACTTGCGCTACCTGGCGCTTCCTAGCAGGATTTTTGTGGGAGATTTAGGTCATGTTGTCTAATATTAAAAAACGTATTCCTCTGTTTTCTTGATGTAACAATCTAGTCAGGTGAACATGGTTTAAATGAACCTACTAAGTGGGTAGAACACAGTTGGTTCTACATATTACTGCGAATAAACTTTTCTCTTTGGATACGGCTTTTCATATTACATGGGTTTGTTCATGTTTTTTTAGTCTCAAACTGATTATTGATTTTGTAGCTCTCTCCATCCGAAGGTTGCCTTCCTCAATCTCATTACAATATCGTCAACTTGGGCTAGAGTAATTGATGTCATGGACCATGAGGTATCATTCACAACAGCACCAAAAGCTATAATTGATCCATGACACTTTTTGCCTTTGATTGTTGAATTCTTATACCTCTTTTGATTCAGTTAGGTTCAAGACTATTTGGTTTTATTGGTACTGGTGCTAAGCTAGGGCAACCTTTTGGTTCATTATCTGCTGCAAGTATGGCCTGGCTAGGACCCTGTACGTATGTTTCTTTACGATGATTTCCTCAATAAGATAATATCTTCATGTCTAATATTTCATGGAATGCAATTATGAACACTATAACACAATATTATAAACTAATTTATCGTACTTAGTGTATAAAAACAAGCTATTTTTGTGATTAAAGTAGAAAAAAAATTATTAATAAAAAAGGTTGATTAATCGGATTACATAATTAATTAATCGTTCAACTGTTTTAATTACATTCCGATTAAATTATTTACGATAGTTTAACCACCCTCACTGATTAACCGATCAGTCGGTCGTTTTTCACAGCACTGCTAACTTACTATCTTAATCAAGCAAGCAATGCTATTCGGGTCTTTGTCTTCCATTTGTTGCTTTTGCAGCTATGTTCATGCTAGTCTAGACTCTAAAACCACTATCTATCTTGTGCTTTAAGGTATGTACAATAAAATGATCTTAGCTTACTCTTTGTCACACCATAGCACGAAAAACAAGATATATTAGTTATGTACAAGAAAGAAGATATAGTTATTGTGCAGTATCTAGAGACAACCTTTAAAGATAGTTGTTGTACAAGTTGATTTTATTGCTTACTCTAAATGACATGAATGATAGATAGAGTAAGTAATAGGTTTTACTATTGTTGTTGCTCTTAGTGGCCTGTTTTTGCAGCCAGTAGCGGAGCCAGGATAGTGCTAAGCCTCAGGCCGAAAACTAAGCAGCAATAATTAACGTCAAATACTATCCATACAGAAGTACAACAAAAAGTAAGACACCGAACAAAACAAATCGAGATTCAGGAACCTAGAATCTATGCTTATCTCTTACTACCAATGCTGGAAAAATTTAGAATCAACTAGCTAATTATCGCCAATTATTGAACAAACTAATATATCAGTATCCTGCGTCCACCGGATCATGAACACTCACTATCTATGTCGCCGAGCTTATTCATGTAGTCAACAAACCGCTTGTGCAGGTCGTGCGTCCACCGGATCCATCGGACGCAAAATAAAATGACAATGTCTTCAACCTCTTCATCATGTATTTCTATGACATCAAATTGAGTCCACTCAATTAATCATGAAATGTATAAGTTGTTCAAACCATCCACTTTGATTAAACTTACTATCACTCAGGATACTGCTCCTGCTCCACGTGCGCGATGAAGAGGTCTGGCCACTGCTCCTGCTCAGGTCGGGTCAAGCTACGGCTAGGGCTTGAACTCTTGAGATTGCCAGGCCTCGGGTCGGATTCTATACAGTAAAACTGCTCCACTGTTATTTGAACTGGGTCTTGAGCCATGGCCCCACCAGCTTGAGGCCTAGCTCCGCCTCTATTTACAGGTTAACCTGTCACTTTGCAACGCTTGTGTTTTAAGTCAGTGTCACCAATCCTGCCGGTCCCCGTTACATCGTGCGCACTTGGCTACCGATCGATCACCGCGTGCATTAAACTGGATATGATCCACCACCACCCTCTGCACGCATCGGTCGGCAGATGCAACGTCAGACATCCTCGTGCAATGTTGTGTCCGAAGCAAAATGAATAGCCGCGGCCGACCAGATCCGCTCCATACATGATCTTCCGTGCTGTTGCCTTTCGCTGGTGGAACCAAGGTTTCCGGCACATCTAAAATTTTGATAAACGCTAATTTTTTTTTAGTTGACTAAATTTGTTAATTTAATTAATTTTGATTTTGATGGTTTGAGACTTTTAACATCTTAGAACTATTTGTATGTGTTCGCGCAAAAAACGTGAAGGAGGGTTTTCGGCCTCGAACACACAAGACAAACGCCGGGTTTGCAGAGCGTGCCAGTCAATTTGACCTGAAATTGACAAGGTAGAGTTTGTAATTTGATCAAAGCCGATGAACAAGGATCTATCGGCTTTTCGCTAGTCGGCAAGAATCGACTAGGAGATAACTAGATCAACCGGTTACAGTTGATCCGGATACAAGGTAAAATCGGCTTCGGGAAGGCGATGCGCAACAAAATGAAGCAAATCAAACCTGGGTGAAATCGACTAAAATCAACAATCGGCGATGCGCAACTATGTTAATTCCGTCGACTTGCAGAGAGATCTATGAAACTAAAACAATGTAAAGAAAAGCTTGTAAAAAGTAGATGTAGGTGTTGTTGGATTGGTCCTCTCTTTGCTTGACGCCCACCTCCTTTTATAACACGCCTGGCCGATCCGAGTTGTACATGGATACGGTGCATTTACCCGTATCGGCCTCTTATCTGATTTCCTTTCCTTTTAGAAACGGTTTTGTCGGGGATTGGCTATCTGGCAAAAGACCACGGTACCCCCGTGAAAAGCTAAACCCGCCGACCAAGCGGCACTAAGGGAAGATGCTCGGGAGAACGAAACGAGCATCCCTCCTTCTCCTCCGAGCATACGCGTTTGCGCCTCCGTTCATGAAGCACCAAACACACCCCACGAGCAAGCATGCTCGTGGAGGCCACGACTGCTCGGGTGTTTTGGTCGGAGGCTCAATGAGCTGTGAGGAAGGAAGGAGGCAACCAATCAGCCCAGGAGATCAAGGGAAATCATACCCAAATTCAAATAACGCTGAATCAAGGGCAGCATCACGGATATGGATACATAGCGTGATCCCCGGAGGCGATTACTTTTTCGCATCTCTAGTCATAGTATTTAAACCCCTCAAGATCTGTAATAGGAGGGCACACGAAAGATAGAACACAATACACTGGAGTAGGGTCATTATCTCGGCGGTGAGAGGCCCGAACCAGATAAAAACACCGCGTCCCCCTTTTTTCCGGCCTCCTTCTCCGACCTCGCGTCGCTCGAACGCCCTCTTCGATCCGTGCGGCGACGGGCTCTGTTGATCCCCATTCAACAAGTAAGCTCGGCGGAGCCCGTTTCTCCAATCGTCGATACCGGGCGCCGTCTGTGGGGACGACAGTTTGATTCCGTGCGGATCAAGATCCTCGAGGATGCCAAACTCGGGAGACACTCGGGACCTTTGTGTCTTTGACCACGTTGAGGATGACGACGTGTACTACGCCGCCGACAACGTGCCAGGGTGACCGATCCTATCGATCACACCGAGTCCGGGAGCTTTTCCTCGGACACGGGAATGCGAGGCGGATCCTCCATTCCCGGACATTACCCTGAGACCCCGAGGATGATCGCAACGAGCTCTACGATGGCCTGGACATACCAGACGACCTAGAGCTCGACCGAGAGACCGCGTCCCAAGGGGATACAATGATGTCCCCATCGCTTTCGTCTCGCTCTCGTCGAGTCAACATGGCTGGGAGCCACGCGGAGCCCGGAGAGGGATCCTCGGACGCCGCCAGGCACGACCACTATGAGGCGGCCAGACGCCACTTGGAGGCGTCTTTGGGAAAGACGCTTGCGAGCATTCGCCGCCAGGCAAAGGGGAGGTGCGCCTCCACGGAAAGGAACTCTCGCGGGTACCGAACTCCCGATCGCACTCCGGAGCGCCGTCAAAGCTCGCCGCCGCGATTCACGAAAGCAGAACGGCTCTGAGGCCTTGGCGGCGGATGCGTGCGTGACTCGCGCAGCTTCCCGAGCAAGTAGACTTAGAGGCCATGGGCGTGGTCGTGGCCAGAAGATTTGAGAGGCTTGCCGCCGAGCTAAAAGTCTCGGATCCTCCCCATGGCCGGATGCCCGAGTGTTTCCCGACCATCACAACGCTTCCCCGTGCGTTCGCACAGAGATGAATCTCGGAGCCATGCTCGGAGATCGCCCAGTCGCCGACCGATCCGGAAAGGCCCCGGAGCGATCCAGAGCAACCTCGGGCGATATCCAGATAATCGCTTCAGACATTCTAGCGCCCGAGCACTCCGCAACCATGCGGTCATCCAGACGACCGACGCATGAGGTTTTCTCCGACTCGGCCCGCGCGCGGGCGTTGGGTGGAAGATCCGCGTGGAGGCCGCCGTGGCCGAGGTTTTCGTCGCGAAACCGAAGCCCGGTGCCGGGCCTTCACGAAGCTCCCTCCGGACGCCGCATGGCCGAACAGTTCAAGCCGGCCACGCCGAGATTCAACGGGACCCGTAACCGGATGAATTCCTCTCGATATACACTACCGCCATCCTCGCCACGGAGGTGATGAGGTAATGGCAAATTACCCGCCGACGGCCCCTGGACGGAGCTGCTCGACGTGGCTTTTCAATCAAAAGGAAGGATCCATACGGTCCTGGGGCAGCTCACGCCGCACTCCGAGCGAATTTCAGAGCTGCTACATCCGCCCGAAAAGAGCGACCTGGAGCGCTTGATACAGACGGACGGGAAACCTCGCGACAATTCGTCGAGAGGTTCATCCAGTCCGAACTCGATCTCGAACATATCGGACGAGGCCGTCGTCCGAGCTTTCAAGTTCGGGTACGAGGCGGCGCTTCACACAGACTGGAGATCCACCGGATCTAATAAATAACGAGCTCTTCCGAATGGCCGATCGATACGCCAACGCAGATGAAGCCGCCCAATGGAAGAAAATCTTTGGATGAAGGGAAGTCGCCGCCTCACCGGTCTAGAGACCTCGGCTAGCAAAAGGGTTCGACTCGTAGACAAGAAGATCAAGAAGAAGAAGAAAAAGCAACCCTCGCCCGCCATGGTAGCCGCAGTGGAACAACAACAGCCCGAACGCTTCGACCCACGGCCGTGGGCCTAATGCTCGGGAAGAGGACAACCACCAGTGCCTCGAGGACGAGGCGACCAAAGCGGACCGACGAGGCGACCAAGCGGATCGACGGGCGACCTCTCATCGCCCACTTCACCAAAGACGGCACGACCTACGGAATTGCCGAGCGTGGACCTACCGCTGGAGCGATTTACTGGCAGGGTCCCATGCCGACGCTTCGAACAGGTGAAAACGACAAAGGAAAACAGCCCGCCGAGGAAAGTGAGGATGAAATGGAATATCAAGAACCAAGGAATCACATAGCGGTCATCTTCTGGCTCCTCCGCCTATAAGTCCCGCCGGACTTAAAGGAGGCTGCAAGGAAGTGCACCATGTTACCCAGGGTAAGCCTCCTGGCAAAGAAATTGAAATGGTCGGAGGTATCCTCACATTCTCCAGAGACGATTGTCCCTTGGGGATGACCAAACCCAGAGGCTTCCGATGGTCGTGGAACCCCACCATCGCAATACTGCCGTCGGCCGGGTCCTCATAGACTCCGAGCTCTTTGGACCTTGTTGCGGCCAAGGTATTGGGACGAGATGCATTCCTCGTTCCAAAATCAAGAGTGTGGCCGTGCCCTTCTTCTGATAGTCCCGGCACCTCGATCAAACCTCCGGGGCAGGTCGTCTTGCCCGTAAGTTTCGCGGCCGTAACTTCGTAGCGGAGCTAATCACCTTCGAGGTGGTAGACTTGAGTCGGCCTACAACGCCATCCTCGGCAGGCCGGCCTTGGCCAAGTTCATGGCCGCCTCGCATCACGCTGTGCTCGGTGCCTAAAGATTCCCTGCCAAACGGAGTCATAACCGTCAAAGGAACCACAAGTCCGCACTCAATTGCGACGAAGAGCGCTGATATGGTCGGCCACTTGTTCGCCATGCCACGACCAAGAGCCGAAGCATTCCGGCCTAAACTTGCCCTCCAACCTGGAGGAGAGACCAAGGTCGTTCGCTCAACGAGTCGGAACCGGCCAAATCGTTCATTTGGGATCTTCCTAGATCCCAAATAGGAACTCGAGCTCGTCACTTTCCTCCGAGCAAGGTCGGATGTGTTCGCCTGGGAACCATCCGACATGCCCGGGTCCCAAGGGAGGTGGTCGAGCACAAAGAAGCGGTTCAGCCCGACAAAAACCAAAGTGAGACAGAAACTTAGACGCTTTTCCGGAAAAACAAGCAATCATCCGGAGGAACTTGATAAACTCCTAAAAGTGGCTTCATCGGAGAGATTGAGCACTCCGAGTGGCTAGCCAATCCAGTCTGGTCGTGAAGAAAGGAGGCAAGTGGCGATGTGCGTCGACCACACGGGTTTGAACGCAGCGCGTGCCCAAAAGACAACTATCCGCTGCCTCGCATAGACCAATTGGTGGACGCGACGGCGGGTCACGCACCATGAGCTTCCTAGACGCCTATTCAGGCTATCATCGAATCGGCTGTCGCGCTACAAGACGAGGGAAAGACTTCCTTCATCACCCCGCTCGGTACCTTCGCTATACGACCATGTCTTTCGGCCTCGAGAAATGCGGAGCAACCTTTCAACGCCTCATGCAGAAGACTTTCACTGCACCAAATAGGTCGAAATTTGGAGGTATATGTCGACGACATAGTTGTCAAGAGCAAGAGTACTTCAGGTCACGTTGTCGACTTAGAAGAAACTTTCAGAACCTCAATAAGCATCGAATAAAGCTAAATCCAAAAATGCGTATTCGGCGTGAAGGCCGGCAAGGTGCTCGGCTACATGGTCGGGCCACATGGCGTTGGGGCTAACCCAGAGAAGATCGAAGCCATTGAGAACATGAGGTCGCCCACATGCGTAAAGGAAGTACAAGCTCGATCGAGGATGGCCGCTTAAGCCGGTTCGTCTCCGACCGGGAGCGAGGACTACCTTTCTTTAAAGCCCTCCGCAAACATGATGGCTTCACATGGACGGAGGAAGCTGATCGCGCGTTCAAAGAGCTAAAACAGTACCTCTCCAAGCCGCCCGCCCTCGTCACACCCACGGCAGGGGAAGAATTGCTATTATACTGGCAAAGAACTCAAGACGCGGTGAGCTCGGTGTTGGCGAGAAAGAGATGGTACCAATGACCTATCTATTACGTCGGCCAAGTACTTCATGGACCAAAGGAGCGTTACCCGAGGTCCGAAACCATCGTACTCACATCGATGGCCTCCCGGAAGTTGCGTCACTACTTTCAAGCACACAAGATCGTGGTGCCGACCGGCTTCCCACTCGGGAAATCCTGAAAAATCAGACGCCGGTGGTCGCATAGCCAAGTGGGCAATGGAACTCGCCGAGTTCGAGCTGGTATTCTCACCCGCACGGCGATAAAATCACAAGTCCTGGCTGATTTCGTGGCGTATCGGCTCGGCTCCGCACCACCACGGGACCAATGATTCGAGGGGAAACTCCTGGACCTTGTATTTTGACGGATCCCGAGCATACGAGCACTCGGGGTGGCGTCATCTTGGTCTCCGGACGGAGAGCAGCTACAAGACGCCATCCAACTACATTTCGCCGCGACTAACAACGCCGCGGAGTACGAAGGCCTTTGGCCGGACTTCGAGCATGCAAATCGCTAGGAGTCCAACGGCTCACCGTGAAGGGCGATTCACGCTTGGTCGTGAACCAGGTCAACAAGGAGTATCGTTGTTCGATACCTCAATGGCGCCAGACCTGGCCGAAGTAAGGAAGATGGAGAAATACTTCAAGAATTTCAAGTAATCTACATCCCCAGGAAGGATAATTCCTGGCCGACCAAATGTCTAAGGTCGGTTCCTCCCAAACCGCCGCTCACGTGGTGCTCGTCGAGCACCTACATAAGCCCTCCATTCCCTCTGAAGAGGAGGCACCAGAGACCGTGGTAGGGTCTCATTCCTCGAGCAAAGCGCAAATTGGATGACGCCATTCATCCAATACCTTGCGCATGGGACATTGCCCGAGGAAGAAGCCGAGCGTTCCTGGCTAACAAGGCGATCTTCTCAAGATGCATCGATCGAAGGCGACCTATATCGAAAGGCGCATTAGGAATCCTTTCCAAATGCGTCTCCCAGGAGGAAGGCCGATACCTTCTTCGTGATATCCACGAAGGAATGTGCGAGCTCATTCGCCTTTCGTAACGCTTGTGAGCAAAGCCTTCCGATTGGGTTACCATCGCCGACGGCCTTGACGGACGCTGCGGTCAATCGTAACGACCGCCAAGCATGCCGCTTCCATGCTCGCAAAACCCGTCAACCGGCATATGCCCTACAAACCATACCGCTGCGTGGCCATTCTCGACTGGGGCTCGACGTCCCTGGACCCTTTCCCGAGGTCGGAAGAAAGGCACAAGTATTTGCTCGTGGCCATCGACACTTTCACTAAGTGGATAGAGGCCGAGCCTGCCTCGACCATCTCGGCCCAGCGGCCAAGAGGTTCCTCCGCAAAGAACGTGGTAACCCGGTTCGGGATACCCAACCGCCTTATCACAGACAATGGGACCCGATTCACCAGCTGAACTGCTCCAAAGTTACCGAGGAGGTCGGGACCAAGGTCTGCTTCGCTGCGTGGCACATCCACAGAGTAACGGAGCAAGCGAGCGAGCAAATGGGCAGCTAGTCCAGGGCATAAAAAAGAGAGTCTTTAAGACCCTCAACCAAAGACAAGCAAAGAAGGTGGAGGAGCTTCCCGCCGTTCTTTGGTCTATCCAAGCACCACGACAAGTCGAGCCACAAAGTAGACGCCTTCCAACTTCGTTTCACGGTGCGGAGGCCATTCTGCTCACAAATCGTCTTTGGGTTCCTGTTGGTGCAAATCGATCGATTCCATCGATCAAGAGGTTGAGCGCCTCGTCGACCTGGACCTCGTCGGCGACACGCGAGCAAGCGTTGCTCGGCCTGGCAATTTACCTACAAGCTCTTCGTAGGCATGCAGCCAAGGCAACCGACCTAGGGCCCTACAAGTCGGCGACATGGTCTTACGAAGAGTTCAAGACCTGTCGAAGGCCAACAAGCTGACCCCAAGGTGGGAAGGACCCTACACGGTCATGTCTACAAGACGCCCGGGGCTGTTCGCCTCGCGATGCCGGATGGTCGGGAGCTCACCAAAGACTGGAACATCGATCAATCGCGTAAATTCTACGTTTAGACGAGTACTCCTATCTCGCGCCCCTTGCGTTCTTTCCAATAAATCATTTTCCCTCTTTCTCGAGTTTCGTCCTCGCTTTGTCGAGCGAGCATCGCCGTCTACCGGACTACTGCATTTAACTTATCCAACAAGTATGTGCACGCCATCTCCCTTGGCCCCGGCCGGATGCTCGCCCAATCGCCCACTTTCCACAAGAGCTCTTATTTGTATGCATGGTCGGGCGCGAGCATCCACTCTAAGCCCTGATTCGGTGACCACTTTCGGGTATGGTGGCTCTACGTATTGTTGGTTTAAAGCTCGCCTGCTCTGTGCTCACAGCTCACTCAAACACAACCGATCTATTCGAGTAATTCAAAAATCGTTACGACCAAAGCGACCCTTAAAAACTCCCATGAACAAACTCGTGCTCGCAAGCGGTGAGGACACGACCTTTGTCCATGGCGAGGGCTACGTATGATAGGAACGTTCCGGCCCCTCCTTACCAAGGATCCTTTGCTCGTGTCTATGATATTTGATCTACGCAGAACTTGTTTTCTTTGCTCGTATGTTCAAGCAAAAAAAAAAAGCAGGCAAGGACCAAACTCCTGCGAATATGCTCATTTAATCCAAAACGTTGTTTTTTTACGGGGTTTTACACAAGATAAAAATAAAAGAAAGAGCTAAGTCCTACGACCGGCCTGGAGGGCAGCGAGCTCGTCCTTAAGGGAGTCGACCTCCGCCTCTAGGTCCAGACCTTCGCTGCCGCGCGACCTTCGGCGCTTTCCCGAGGCGCCGCGCCTCCTTGAGCTGGCTTCCTCGCGCTCCCGAGCTGGCCAAGGTCCCGCTGAAGCTTCACCAGCTCTTCGTCAAGCTCGGCGCGCACTTCTGAAGTGCTCTTCGCCGCCTCGCTCTGGAAGAGCTGGTCCCGGCCCGGCCGATGAGGCTCCTCGCCGATTCCACCGCTTCAGTCGGCCTCACAAGACTCGGAGACCCGACGCTCAAGATCGGCGATCTTGGCGTCTTGCTCGGTGGTGGTACGACTCGATTTCTTCACGAGACCGAGGTGGCATCGATATCCTCCATAGCCTTCGCGGCAAACTTCGCGAGAAAGAGAAAGGAGAAGGAAAGAGCCGAGCAGACTCCCGGAAGATCGTTCGCGGCAGAAAAAGAAGAAACATGGAAACTTACCGTAAGAGCCCTACCGACCAGCCTTGTCTCGGCCGCTGGCGGTCGGTCGCGCCACCGAAGAAGGGATTGACCAAGTCATCCCGGGCCGGGCGTCAGGTCTTGCTCCTCCTCGAGCACCGGTGCTCCCAGAGAGCAACGGCGTCACCACCTTCGATCAACCCCGGTCGCCTCGGCGATCCTCGCCCACAAAGAAGCGGCTCGTGGTCGCTTTCCCCATGAGTCGGCCACCGCTCGGGGTCAGACGCCAACCACGAGCGCCGCCACTCCATGCTCCGCTGGCCGAGGCGCTTGGTCGTTAGCAACCACCTCCGCCTCTGTTCCTCTTCAAATGAGGCGACCAATGCTCTCCGACCAAGGCATTGGATCGAGGGCGATCACCTCGCTTCTTGTCCCTCCATAGTCGGAGGCGCACCGATGCTCCGCACGGAGGCGATTGATCATACGATCACCTCCGCCCCTTGCACCTCCGTGGCCGGGGCGCCTGTGCCTCGGGACCGAAGGAGCTAGGCCGGGACGACCTCCTCCTCCTCCTCTCCTTGGCTCATGGCCAAGGGCTGTTGGTCGGGAGCGACCAAGCTCCTTTCCCCGGCTCGGCGCTTGAGCCTCGCTTGCAGCCATCTCTTCGCAAGGGGCCAAGGCCAAAGGCGTCTTGGTCTCGATCCCTGCGGCTCCTGCTCCTCCGCGGCTGGGATAGGCTCCACGGCCGAAGGGAGCGCTGGTCCCGCCAAGGAAGCTCGGGCTCCACCGAGTCCGGTTAGCACCGGCCTCCCCGCCTCGGCCATCACCCGGCCGACGACGCGGTCGAAGCTTCGGCGTCCATCGCGGAGTTGATAATCTCCTCGACCATCTGGCGGAAGTCCAAACGACATCCGAGCTATCACGCCCACGCCAAACAGGTGGGGTTAGCCCAAGAAAGTCGCAAGACAAGAGCGGAATAAGAGAATGAAGAACGTACCTTACGCCTGGCGAGCGGCGCCATCCTCCTCGGCCTCCTCGCCGGGCCACGGGCGACCTGCCATAGCGGCCTCGTAGGCCTCGGCCACGACCACGGCGCGCTCCTCTGCGGCGTCGCTGGCGCGTGCCATCGCCGGGTCGACATCGTCCATGTCGACCTCTTCCAGCGTCGAGGCGGGTTGAGAGGTCGACCTCCTGCTCCTTCTAACTGCAGCATAGGCGGCCTCCTCCTCTTCTTCCTCCTCCTCGGGGCATCAACCACCCGAGTGAGCTGGTCTGGAGGGCCTTGATCTGCCTCTCCACCGCCTCCTTGGTCGGGAGAGACCTGGCATCCTCCTCGGCCTTCCTCGCTTTGCTCGGCGAGCTGTTCCAGCCGGCTCCTCAGCTCCGGCTTCCTCCGTTGGAAGTCAGCGAACCACATGCGGAGTTCGCGGACCTCCTGGCGGTCGGCGGACTCAAGGTGCGGGGTAGGGGTCCTGGTCGAAGCTCGGCGCCTCGACCGCTTGGCGCGGAGGCGAGGCGGATGCTCGGCGACCTCGACCCGCCGCCCTCTTACGGAACCCTGGTCGGGTGTCGGGCTTATGGCGGCTGGCAGCCGACACCGCAAGCTCAAGGGCGACCTTCTCACGCCAATGTAATCGGGAGGAATGAGCTCGGGAAACATGCCCTCGAACGGAAGTGGGAAAATGTACTTACCGCCGCCGCCGGTCAAAAATATTCTTGGGGACCTGACGATTGGGCGTCGGCTCCTTCTTCTGGCGCCGAACATCTCGGCGACTTATCGTCAACTCCAAATTGTCCTCGAGCTGCGTCACAACCGAAGACTAAGACAAAAGGCATATACGGATGCATAGCGCAGTTCACTGTAAAGCGATGATGCTCGGGAAAGAGGTCCAGAATATACCTGCGTTGTCCTCGCGGGTGAAGTCGTGCCACCCGGTCACCTCGAAGAAGGGATGCTCGCGGCGCCAGGGGACACCCGGTTGAAGGTAAAGTCGAGGCGATATCCCGACCCGGTGAGCCCCATCCGGGCAAGCTCACCGATCGCCCCGAGCACCCGCTCTTCCTCGGGTTGCACGCAGCGCGCGCGCCTCTCGATGGCGGAGCGCCCTCCCAGTGTAGACCAATCGGGACCCTCCGCCTTCTTCCGGTAGAACCAGAGGTCGGCCCAACCCGACACCGAGTCCTTCGTGAGCAACGAAGGGGTACTCGTATGGTCGGTTGGGCCAAGGCGAAGATAAACGCAGCCGGCGGAACCATCCCGCCGGCATGCGGAAGGGGAATAGAAGTGAAAGAAGAGGCTAGCCGTGGGCATTACACTCCACGTAAGCCTCGCAAAGGTGGGAGAAGATTGCGAGGGAAAGGATGGAGTTGGGGTGGAGATGAGAGATCTCGCACCCGCAGAAGGCAAGCACGGAGGCGAGGAAGTCGCTCTCGAGCGCACGGCCCGTTGATGGCGTACAACTCGCAGGAGACGATCTCCGTCTCCCGCGGTGCCGGCGCCGCATCATCCCCGGGCACTCGACCCGAGCCTGGGTCGACGTACCCCTCGTCCGTGAGCACCTGGAGCCTCCTTCGGGTCATCTGGCTAACCTTGAAACGCGCCATGGCCGAAGAAGGAAGGGGAGCGAAAAGGGTTCTTGGGCGCTAGGGCTCTTGGAAGATTTTTGGCCGAAGACGAGCAAAGAGACAATGGGACTCCGACCTCTCCCGGTAGAAAGGGTTAAAAGGATAGTGAAGAGGCGGGATAAAAATCGCCGCCTATCGCAAAGAACACTGGCCGGAAAAAGCGCCGCTTCCCGAGAAACTACCGTGCTTCTGCGGAGGCTTCTCGGAGAAGGAACCGCAGAACAACCAAGCAGCAGCGCCCGCGCAGAGCAAGCACGCGGCGGGTAAAGAAACTCGTCTCCCGACGTAAAATGGTCGTGAGCCACGACCAAAGGAAATTCAATCCCCCCTCAAGTCTTCTTAGGCTCAAGGGGAAGCCCGAGGGTTCCCCACTTGAACCTCGGGGGCTAGCTGTCGGGGATTGGCTATCTGGCAAAAGACCACGGTACCCCCGTGAAAAGCTAAACCCGCCGACCAAGCGGCACTAAGGGAAGATGCTCGGAAGAACGAAACGAGCATCCCTCCTTCTCCTCCGAGCATACGCGTTTGCGCCTCCGTTCGCAGAAGCACCAAACACACCCCCCACGAGCAAGCATGCTCGTGGAGGCCACGACCTGCTCGGGTGTCTTGGTCGGAGGCTCAGCCGAGCGCGTGTGAGGAAGGAAGGAGGCAACCAATCACCAGGAGATCAAGGGAAATCATACCCGAAATTCAAATAACGCGGGGAATCAAGGGCAGCATCACGGATATGGATACATAGCGTGATCCTGAGGCGATTACTTTTTCGCATCTCTAGTCATAGTATTTAAACCCCCCTGAAGATCTGTAACAGGGGAGGGCACACGAAAGATAGAACACAATACACTGGAGTAGGGTCATTATCTCGGCGGTGAGAGGCCCGAACCAGGATAAAAAACACCGCGTCCCCCCTTTTTTCCGGCCTCCTTCTCCCGACCTCGCGTCGCTCGAACGCCCTCTTCGATCCGTGCGACGGGGCTCTGTTGATCCCCCATTCAACAAGTAAGCTCGACGGGAGCCCGTTCTCCAATCGTCGACAGGTTTCCTTTTCTGAGTCGTTTACCGATTCCTTATTATATGAATACTTCTTTTCCGATTCAGACCGATTTCAATGCACGCTGAATTTTGGTGCAAACATATGCCCCCCATTTTTGAAAGGTAGATTGCTATCTTTCAAAAATCCTTCGCTTTTCTCCATGATCGGCTTACCGTTTAAGATTCACCTCGGTAACTTCCCCATTAATGGCGCCGCAATGCTCTCGGTGCGTTTTTAATGCAAGCAAGCTCCCATTCGCCTTTTCACCTTTTTCACCGAGGTATAAATATGAGGTCCCCCTTTGCGGTCATTTTCACCCTGGCGTGCTTTTGTTTATCCTGAAATCGGCTTTCCTCCGCTTCAACCCCTTCTTCCCGTAGCATCGGCCGAAATGGATGCATCCCAGGTACTTGTTCCGATCCCAGATAGCGGTCATCAGTATTTCCTAGGTCCAATAGGAACCATAGAAACCGATACTGTCATTGGAGATGAGATCCCTAGACTCCCTTTATCGGCTCCTGGTTACAACATCAATGAGTGGTCCAAAAGTTTTAGGGCTTGGCCGACAGCTCTCAAGGGCTGGAGGTCCTGGTATATTAGAGTATCGGCCCAAAAGAAGGCGGAGTGGGAAGGTATGGGTATTCTTTGAGTGTATCCCCATGTCCTTAGCCGCTCGAGCCCAATGAATCTTTAGTAGCCGCCGCTTGCTATTTTTGGTCGGACTCTTTTAACGCCTTCTTTTTCCCAATCGTCCCATCGGCCCAACCCTTCTAGACATGGTCGAATTATGTCGCCTTAGGCCTGATGGAGACCAAATATCGGCTTTTAGTGGGAAACCTCGGTACAAATTGACCAGAAAAAAGGGAGAAGGTTGGTCCAGATATATCCAAAATAACAACAAAGTAACCGCCCTGTATCGGATGAAGAACACGTAGCTTTCATCAACTTATGGTTAGACCGATTCCTCTTCTGTGGTGCTTCCCTAGGACCAACCCAGTCTATCAATTTATGTCGAACAACTAGTCATGGGCCATCGGCTAGCTTTAGGAAATCCTTGTTGGGCGCCAGTATACCATATGATGCATATCATCCGAGTCGGCTTTTCATGGCAATGGTTCCTATGTCGTAGGTAATGTCGGCGCCCTCTTTGGTTTATCCAGATTTGGCTTTATCTGCGTTTTCGGCCGCCTCATTATCCGGACCCTTCGGAAGAATCGGCTTTTCCAACGGAAGACTTTCTTGAGGGCGCCATCCCTGAATTTCAACCTAGCCGATCCTCAGCGAAAAATTCATCATGTGTTCGTCTGATGAACAAAAATCTCTCCTACGGCTTCCATAAGTACTTGTCCTTTTTCCGAATCTTAACCAAGCCTCTTTTAACCGTAGAGATTTCTTTTCGTATAGCCAATTAGCCGATCTCCTGTGGCCTTCTTTTCTTCGTTTAAATTCGATAGCTCTCTAATGCCCCGATCTACTCTTGATCTGCTTCCCCGCTGATTTCTCCTTGCATCCTTCACGTCGGCTTAAGTACTCGAAATAGAACATTTCAGCCGACCTACGAGTTCTATCACCCTTCGCTTTATGCACGCCACTGAGTTTCGGACAAACAATTCCTTGCTTTCCTTTGCTTAGCATGATTAAGCCACGAAATAAAGTTACTAACATTCTTTGCGGCGGAGCTTATTATCGAGCTAGCCGATGAGCTCCATGTGGTAGACTTGCCATTCCTCGTGTTAAACACACGTCGATCGGGCCAATTTACCACATGGTGGGCTTCCATAGCCGAGGCGCTCTTATGGAGGCGTACTATTCCCGAGGTCCTGTCCTCTTTTCTTCCCTGGCTTTCGAGAGCCGACGGAGACCGGCCATTGGGTCTAGCTCGAGTTCGAGCGATGCTAACTTCGTCTTTAGAGGTATTTTCATTTTGATGTTTTATTGGAACAAGATTTTCATCGACTTAACCATATCTTTTACCCTTTTCGGACTAGCAAAAGATCAACTCCCAAGACAAGCCGCATCGGGCCGACGATCGCTCAAAACGGCAAAGGCCATCGACCCTCTCTGCCGGTTTATCTTCCGCACGTTGGGGTCAATAGCCCATCAACATCGATCTTGCCGAGCCAGCGCACCAAAAGTACGTCTAGTTCCATTTTCCATTAGCGAAGTTTCATGCTTGCCGCTTCGGCTAACCCCATGTTCGTCATTTTAGAGAAGAAGAGCCGTAGAGTCGTCATTAAGCGATCCCCAAAACTGCGGGTCGTGATGCGAGATCATCCCCAATCGATCGGCCCACTGCGGTTAGTTCCGACTCTTATCTTGATTCTTTGTCTTTGTTTTCTTTACCTTATCGTAACGTTTTCCTCGAGAAACCCCTTCCGTCCAGTTGTTAGAAGCCGACGTAGAAGACTCGAGGCGGACGTGCTTGTCTTGCCGGCTCGGCTCTGCTCCGCCATCTGTTTCCTCCTCCAAAACACTGCCTCGACCCAGCTCCGTCGATGGACCTAGCCGATCTTTTAGGCTTTTCCTTGGACGAGCTTGACGACCCGGAGATTGTGGCCACCGATGATTACCCTACGATATCCAACGTATAATAGTGGCCTCTGCTTCCAAAGATCGGCCGCTATTACGCCGGGTATGCGAGAGCGACTCAATCGCCTCCTAGATGAAGTGTTGCAACCGGAGCGGCTCTTCCGCCAACACTCAACCTTTGAGAAATGCGATGGCAGCCATGCAGCGATCTTCCTCCCAGCCTATGGACGCATTGCTAGAGGTATGTCACTTGACGACGCCGGTTGGATGTGGAGTTGGCCAAAATGAGGGTTGATCGGAGGAAGGCCCAAAGAAGCCGATCAACAGCTCTTGGATAAGCTTATAGCAGATGCCAAACATCGGAAGAGCATATTCGATCGAGGTACTGCTACACTCAAATCGGCTAAAAGCAGAGCTCAAGAGCTGGAGTCGACCAAGAGTAAACTTGAAGAACAGCTGGCCTTGGTCGTAAAAGAACTTGCAGACTGCCAAATTGGCATCACAGACTCTACATCCTCACTGGCCGTTCAGAGGCGGGAGATCGGCGAGGTTTTTGCGCAAGTCAAGACTCAATCGGCTAAAATAGTTCCAGTTCCGGGTGATGCAGTGGCCGACCAACAACTTATAGATGGTGTCCAAGCCACTATTGGCAAAGCGGCAGCGGCACTATCGGCTTTGGGAGCCCATTTGCCCGGATCAGGACTACACTAAACTTTGATTCATTGGTATCGGTTGTGGCCAATCTTTTTTGTAATATTGCTTTAACCTTGGGATGATGTCCTTTGAACACTTGTTTGATCGGTTATGCAACCGATTTTGTAAACTTTAATCTGTGGATGGGTGTTAAACTGACTCGGTCGGCTGTATGACCGATTTTATATGCATGTGCTTTTGTAATTGATCCTGATATTTTCCTTTCTGTAGTTAGGACCCGACCCATATGCTTGGGTGATATGCCTTCAGATATTTTCCATTGATCGCTTTAGGTAGGACGAACCCTTCCAAGGACTCCAGTATATACGAATTCCCGTCAATCGGCCGATTGATCTTATAAGGCCCTTCCCATGTTGGAGACCATTTGCCGAATCGATTATCCTTAGACCCAATCGGCAACACGGTTTTCCATACCAAATCGGCTTGATTGAACGACTTTGAAATCACTTTTTTATTGTACGACCTGGCAACCCTCTCTTTATCCTTTTTAAGCCGATCTAGTGTGATCAGCCTTAGTTCAGCCAAATCATCTAGATTGTCAAGCATTGTCTGTTTGTATTCATCGGCTGATACCTTATCTTGCTCATATAGCCTTACTGAGCCGATGTTGATTTCTACGGGTAAGACGGCTTCTTGTCCGTATACCAACTGAAAAGGTGACAATTTGGTTGATCCGTCTTTGAGATAGCCGATAAGCCCATAAAGCTTAGATAGTGTTGAGTGCCATTTCCTTGGTTGTTCTTCAATTTTTCTTTTATTAGTTTTATCAATATCTTGTTTGACGACTCGGCTTGTCCATTGGCCTCGAGCGTAATAAGGGAGGAGTTGAGTAATTTTATCCCAAGACTTTCCGCAAAACCTTTGAACTCGTTGGACATGAACACAGTCCCTTGATCAAGAGGTAATTGTTTGTGGAATTCCAAACCGATGGACGATGTGTTCATTTACAAAGTCGATCGACTCTTTGCTAGTAACCTTCTTGAGTGGTACAGCCTCAACCCATTTTGAGAAATAATCTGTGGGTGCAAGGATGAATTTATGTCCCTTTGTCGGATGACGGAAATATTTGGCCGATTATGTCTACACCCCATCCTCTAAATGGCCATGGCTTGATGATCGGATGCAAAGCCGATCTTTGGTCCGATCAGTATGTTACCAAACTTTTGGCATGTTTGGCATCCTTTATAATATTTGAAGCAGTCTTCTAACATCGTCGGCCAAAAATATCCTGTTCGCCTCAGTACCCACTTCATCTTATGGGCCGATTGATGTGATCCACAGATGCCTTCATGGACTTCACCCATCGCTATCTTGGCTTCCTCGGTTCCCAGGCATCTTAACAACAAACCTTCCATAGTCCGAAAGTATAATACATCTTCTAGTAGAACATATTTGAGTGCTTTGCGCCTGACCTTCTGCTCGGTTGGCTTGGATGGGTCCGACAAATAATCCTTTATCTCTCTTCTCCGCCGACAGGGTGAACGATAGAATCGGCCAAGCGTTTAGTCCGATTGACCCTGTCGGCTTTCAATCTTGTACCGATGCACATTGTGCCAATTGGTTTGCCTTATCATTAGCTTCTCTGGGGATATACTTTATAGAAAATGTAGTGAACATCTCGATGATCCGGAGGCATTGATGTAAATCTTGAGTTAGCGCATCATCGTTGCATCGGTATTCTCCTTTGACTTGCTGTACAATTAACATCGAGTCTCCAAAAGCTTCGACGTCTTTCACCCCGATGCTATCTAACAATTGTAGACCTCTTAGCAATGCTTCAGATTCTCGCTTGATTATTTGAACATCGGCTATTTAGCCGATACATGAAGTCATACTCCTGTTTTCTAGGTGAAATTAATATCACGCCGATGCCTTCGCCTTTCCTGGCAAACAGATCCATCGAAATCTGATTTGCCAAGGAGTCACATCACCGTCCCTGTCAATGTTTCACTTCCTGTGATAAAATCGGCCACAGCTTGTCCTCTTACAGATTTAGCCGACTCATAGGTTAACTCGAACTCTGTTAAGGCGTATGCCCATTTACCGAGCCGACCCCGTAAGATTGGTGCCGATAATATGTACTTGACTACATCCATTTTGCATATTATAACGCATTTGGAAGCTAGCATATAATGTCTTAACTTGGTGCAAGCAAAATACAATGATAAGCATAATTTTTCTACTAGGGGATACCTGGTTTTACGCATCTAAAAGACGCGTCGGCTTAAGTAAAATATTGCTCGCTTCCTTCCTATCGGCTTCTTGTGTTAAAACCGCCTAATCGAATCACCTTCGGCCGATATATATAGTCTAAAAGGTATACCATGTTTTGGCGCAATCCAATCTTGGTGGACTCATCAGATAACCTTTTATGTCGTCGAAGGCTTTTTGTTGATCGGCTTCCCATTTGAACTCTTGGTTGTCTTTATTTTTCAGTAGCGGTGTGAAGGCACGAATACGCCCTGACAAGTTTGAGATGAAACGTCGCAAGTAGTTGATTTTTCCAATCAATACCTGCAACTCCTTTTTGCTTGTCGGCGGTTTAGTATCGGCTATGGCTTTTACTTTGGCTTGGTTTACTTCAATTCCTCCTTCATGCACCGTAAACCCAAGAAATTGTCCAAATTGATACTCGAAAGCACATTTGAGAGGGTTCATTTTTAACCCATGCAACCTTGTGTTTTCGAACATCTTTTCCAGATCGGCTAAATGTTGCCAGTCTTCTTTGAATTTTACCACTACGTCGTCAATGTATATTTCCACGGTATTGCCGATCAAAACAGGGAAAATATGGTTCATGGCCCGTTGATAAGGAGCACCGGCATTTTTAAACCGAAGGTCATAACTTTCCACTCATATAGCCCTAAAGCTCCGGACATCCGGAAAGCCGTCTTGGGTATATCGGCTTCGCCATGAATATCTGATTGTATCCGGCGTTCCGTCCAAAAAGCTTATGATTTTATTCCCAGATGCAGCATCGATAAGCATATCGGCTATAGGCATCGGTACTCGTCTTTGGTGTAGCTTTGTTTAAATCTCTAAAATCGACACATACCCTAAGTTTGCCATTTTTCTTCTTTACAGGACGATGTTTGAGACCCATTCAACAGACGGGCAGGCGGATAAACTTTGCCTCTAGCAATCGTCCTACTTCTTCCTTTATAGCGTCATACAATGTAGGATTAAATCGCCTAGGGTACTGTTTGAATGGCCGATACCCAGGTTTTATTGGTAGCCGATGCTCAACTAGCTGTCGGCTTAAGCCTGGCATCTCGTAATACTCCCACGCGAAGCAATCTCTATATTTCTTGAGTATTTCGACCAACTTTGCTTTATAACTGGGTTCTAGTTTGGCACTTACAAACGTTGGTCTTTTATTATCACCTTCCCCAATGTTGACTTCTTCGAGCAAATCGGCAGAAGTAAATCCTAACCCTTTTCATTCCTCTTCAAAATCCTCAACAGCTTCTTCGTATTCTTTTTGCCGATAGCTTCTTGCCCTTTCCTGCAGCTTTGCTAGTGTCTTGTGCTCCATCTTCTTACTACTTCGTCTGTCCGATCAAACGTGTTGGGTTTAACACTGATCGGCTTGAATCCTGACTTCTCAACGCAGATAAAATCGCAATTGTCCAAGGCTTTTCCTGATATACATTCGGCTTCTTCGTGTGGCCAATTGGTGTCAGGGCTAGCCATGGCGATATGAGCCGATGTGTTACGGCGATGCGACTTCTCTATCAGATCATCGTTCCATCGCACCAATTTTTGGTGCATAGTTGACGTGATACAACAATTGGCATGGATCCAGCCCCGCCCAAGTAGCACGCCAGAATTGCCTTTGGCTTCAATCACAAAAAATGCAATCGAGAGTTTTATTTCCGATCACAATTTCGACACCATTACGCCTTTAGCCTCGGTTGGGTCTCCCGTGAAGTCATTTAGCACCATATTGGTCTTGATCAAGTCTTCATCGGCTTTACCCAATTTTCTTCAAAGTACTTAACGGCATTAGATTAACTGTCGCCCGCCATCGACCAACATGCGAGATATCGGTCGGCCATTAATGTATCCTTTTAGATATAATGGTTTTAGATGCCGATGCATGTCTTGTGGTTTTTCGAACACACGTCACGGTGCTCCGAGGCACAATTGGGCGAACACTTCTTCAGCCGATTCTTCGGTTTTGAACTCGGCAGGTAGAGTGAATACCATGTTTATATCCATTGGCGGCGTATCATCTCGGATCATCGGGGAACCGGATTCGACCGATTGATCTGAATCACTATCGATCTGTTCCTTCTTTCTCCATTCTTTTTCAAAACTGCATGCGGTCTTAACTTATTAAACATCCGATCCCTCTCGCTCTCCTTTTCAACTTCCCTTTCTTCTTGTGTCTTCAATCGCTGAAGCCTCCTGCGTTGTGATTTGCTGAGACCCGAGGGGCACCACCTAGGCTTAGGTTCTATCGGCTTTCTTATTTTTCCAGCTAAATTGCTCATCTCATTTGTCAAATTCCATTCTACTTGTGTTAGCCGATAGTTCCTGATTTCGGGAGGATTCGCTTTGCTCTGACGTCGACAACCTCTCATGGATCGGCCTCCTGCTTACTTCTGGATGATTGTATATCGGTCCAGACAACCTATCTTTTACAGATCGGTTTGGCCGGTATGCGGACGAGTGTTGCATAGGACAGATACGATCGTTGGTAAGGTCATCCCTCTCTCCCAAAGAAACCGCCAAAAGGGACATTGCCGATGTTTCTCTTCTTCATGGTTGGCCGACATGACATATCCGCCGCCAACGTTCGTCCTTTTGCCCTGGTCGATGAAAACTCGTGTTGAGTGTTACATCTTCGACTTATCCTCTCATACTTCCCAGAGCCGTGAGAAAGTCGGCTTTGGTTTGAAACCGATTTTTCTTGGAGCCCTCTCACCCGATACCATTTACCGACCTCCAAGTCCCCTCTTGGTTTTACTGTTCTTGAGTTTTGTCCGTTTCTATCGGCTTCTATTTGTATTGAGCCGATAGTAATCTGCACTGCTTTCATCTTTTGATCGTGCTTTAAATCTTTCAATCGGCTTAACATCTTTCATAGGTCCCTTCCTTTCTGTGAGCACGCACCATATTGACCTGGAAAGGATTCATATCTATTTGCATAGCCGATTCTTCCAAGAACTTTAACCTGCCATCGGCGATGGCCGATTGAATCTGTTGTCGAAAAATATTGCAATCGTTAGTGTTATGTGAGAATGAATGGTGCCATTTACAATACCTTCGCTTTTTAATTTCCTCGGCCGATGGGATGACGTGCCCTTCTGGTAACCTTATGAGTTTTTCTTGTAGTAATAAATCAAATATCTTGTCACATTTCGACACATCATATGAGTACTTGACTTCCGCCCTATTTTTCGTTGGCTTAAGTAGAGAGCATATGAGTGGCTTTTTAGAACCCTTGGTCCACTCGGCTATGTTCACCTCTCGCCGTCCTCAGAGGTATCGCTTGAATTGTACTCTATCATGTTTATTTTGGCCTTTTCATTGCTGTTCGGTTTAAATCTATCTTTAAACCCTTTGATCTCTGCATATCGGCTTTCATGTGCCGATACGCGATGGAGTAAGTGGCCTAAGTCGGGGAACTCTTGGGCCGATAATTTCTCTTTCAATGGAGGGATTAATCCTTGGAACGCTAGATTGGCCAATTGATCATCGGGTAATGTTACATCAGAGCACCTATTCCGTGCCCAAATCTCTTGATATAATCGAGACCGATTCGCCATATACATCGGATCAACTAAGATCGAAATCCTAAGCTCCATAGTTCTAAAAGAAGTATTCATGGAATCGGCTTTCTAAATCGTTCCATATATGAACTGAATTTGGAGGTAGATTCGTGAACCAAGTGAATGCACGCTGCATACAATGATAAAGGGAACAATCTAATTTTTAATCCATCGGATCAGGCCTCCCCACATTGAGCCATAAACCGTCCGATATGCTCAATTGTGGTAACATAATCATCACCTGAGAATTTAGCAAAGTCCGTATCCTGAAGTTGTGGGGTATGGCATTCGGTCTATGTAATCGGGATACGGCTTCTGTAGCCGATCCTTCCTCCGGGCTGTAAGTCGAACTGTTCTCTCAAAACATTGGCGATTTGTTCTGCCCAATTAACATTGTCGGCTTGTGGTGCGGACATTGCCAATTTTCATTGTTCGTACCCTGCCCCCCGAGTGCAAACTCGGGTCTTTGTCCAAATCGCACCTCAGAAGGTCTTGGCACTGTGTCATAATCATGATTAAAACCTAATACATCGGGTACGGGCGCGAAAGGTTCGACGTATGGCACCACCCTATCTGGCGCTTGTTTCATGGTTGTGGTTCCCGTGATCATGAACTGACCCTTTTGATCGGTGATAAGCCGATAATCCGATGCTATTGGAGGGCCCATTTGACTGATTTGATGCGCTTATCTTGACCCCATCCGTGTGCCCATGGTAGTTTGTGAATCCATCTCTCTGTATGCTTGGTTTCAAAACAGCAGGTTGAGTTGGTACCATAATAGGTGCTTGAGCCGACACGTTTACTGTGTTGGTGTTAGGCGTTATGGAATATACTGGGTACGTAGGGATGGTTTGTGGTGGATCTAGCCAGGCTTCCAGGCGCGGCTAATTCCTGAGCAATTGTTTTCACACTATTTTCTATCATCGGCTTTAATGTGGATACTAGAGCCGATGATCGTTAATCAATGCGTGATGGACATTGCTCGATCATACTTGATAAATCGGCTTGAGCGGGTGCGTATCGGCTTCTGGATTCAGATGACGAATCTCCGATAGGATTGATGCTTGGGAGTGCAATCTTTTGAGTAACGCCACGGCGTGTTTTCCGGAAGCACCGTAGCATCATTTCCTCGAGCCGCCTTTCGGTCTTCGATTTCTTTCCGTTGCTCAGGTTAAATCGGCCATTTGAGGCGCGATTATAGCATCAATGTTGATATCGGCGGTGACCAGCGGGCTTGTCGGTTGACGACATTCTTTTGTTGGTCCCACCTGGCGTGCCCAAAATATGTTCGCGCCAAAAAGCGTGAAGGAGGGTTTTCGGCCTCGAACACACAAGACAAACGCCGGGTTTGCAGAGCGTGCGATCAATTTAACCTGAAATTGACAAGGTAGAGTTTGTAATTTGATCAAAGCCGATGAACAAGGATCTATCGGCTTTTAAGCTAATCGGCAAGAACCGATTAGGAGATAACTAGATCAACCGATTCTGATTGATCCGGATACAAGGTAAAATCGGCTTCGGGAAGGCGATGCGCAACAAAACGAAGCAAATCAAACCTGGGTGAAATCGACTAAAATCAACAATCGGCGATGCGCAACTATGTTAATTCCGTCGACTTGCAGAGAGATCTATGAAACTAAAACAATGTAAAGAAAAGCTTGTAAAAAGTAGATGTGGGTGTTGTTGGATTGGTCCTCTCTTTGCTTGACGCCCACCTCCTTTTATAACACGCCTGGCCGATCCGAGTTGTACATAGATACGGTGCATTTACCCGTATCGGCCTCTTATCTGATTTCCTTTCCTTTTAGAAACGGTTTCCTTTTCCGAGTCGTTTACCGATTCCTTATTATATGAATACTTCTTTTCCGATTCAGACCGATTTCAATGCACGCTGAATTTTGGTGCAAACAGTATGGTATTTTTAGCAAATTTTATGTGTCTCTGTGTGTATATATATTAGATTTACGATGATACAAAACTATAGAATTATACGTATAAAGTGTGCTCTGTTTATCAAATTTGTTTCAGTTCCGCCACCGAATCCCTTTATTATTTGTATAGCAAGCGATTAATAACTGTTACTACTAGTTCTGATGATCGAGGAAGCAGACGGTAAGAAACATTTTGCGGTGGCCTGATGTTGCCATTGCACGTTTAGTCGCCGTCTGTCCGTACGGCGATCGAGGACCTTCAGGGGCGAGTGGCCCGATATGCATGTCGTCGGTTGAAATGGCAATTATTTTTTGGCCCGTGACGGCCCAACGAACGCATGCCGGGGGTCGTCGCCGTCGCGTCTTCATTATAAAGACCCCCATCATCGTGGCGTGCTGGTCGATCATACATACATACAGTGATACAGTGCAAGGAAGGAAGGAAATAGAATAGAGCGCTGCAGAAGTAACTGATCAAGAGGTAGGATCGAAGGTCACTCATGGCGCCGATGAAGCTGTACGGCGTTCCGCTGTCGTCGAACGTCATCCGCGTCGCGTCGGCGCTGAACGAGAAGGGACTCGACTACGAGCTCGTCCCCGTCGACCTCCGCAACGGCGCGCAACGCCAACCGGACTTCCTTGGCCTCAACGTACGCACGCTGTATACTCAGATATACTCCGAGTTCTTCTTCGATCCTTCTGTTAGAAAAAAAAACTTAAACTTGGTGGGTTTATTGATTGTGTGCAGCCTTTCGGCAAGGTCCCTGTGTTGCAGGACGGAGAGGAAACCTTCTTCGGTAAAACTACTAGCTCATTTCAAACTCAATTCTAGCTGCACTTTAATTAGCACCGTGTGAGATATATATATATATATATATATATATATATATATATATATATATATATAGAGGGGAGATATCTAGTGCAAACTCTTATCGCTGAAAACTCCGTGAAATCCACGTGTAAAAGTTTTGAAAAATTCTCAAAAAATTATCATATGTAGGGGAGATGAGGTTCTACAACCCTGTAAAATTTGAAGACCGAACTCAATTGCATTTGAAAGATATAAAAAAGACAAATTCAGTATGAATAGTGATCTTTCACTATTTAGCACTATTCATTTTGCAATTTGTCTTTTTCATATCTTTCAAATGCAATTGAGTTTGATCTTCAAATTTCACAGAGTTGTAGAACCTCACCTCCTCTACGTATGGTAATTTTTTGAGAATTTTTCAAAACTTTTATACGTGGGTTTCACGAAGTTTTCACGGTAAGGAGGGTTTTCACTGGATATGTTGCCATATATATATATATATATATATATGAAAAATAGTTTTTCCTATATATATATATATAGTTTCTGATACTACTTGCCATGCATGTTGTAACGCACACACCCGTGTGCAGAGTCCCGTGCCATAAACCGTTACATCGCGACCGAGTACAGGTCGGACGGTCCCGACCTGCTCCCGACGCCGTCGGGCCCGGTGGAGGTGTGGCTGGAGGTGGAGTCGCAGCACTTCAGCACAACGGCGTCGCACCTGCTGTACCAGCTCGTCTTCAAGCCCATGCGCGGCATGGGCCCCCCCGACGCCGCCGTCGTCGACGAGCAGACGAAGGCGCTGTGCAAGGTGCTCGACGTGTACGAGGCGCGGCTGGCCCAGAGCAGGTATCTCGCCGGCGACGCGTTCACGCTCGCCGACCTCAACCACATGGCCCAGCTGTTCTACCTCGCCCAGAGCCCCAAGTCGGACGAGCTGTTCGCGTCCAGGCCGCACGTCAAGGCGTGGTGGGGCGACATCTCCGCCCGCTCGGCGTGGAAGAAGACCGCCGCCGCCGTCCCATTCCCGACCACCTGATCGATGTGCCGCTGCTGTGTTCGTGGGCGCGCGCATGTGAAGTGTGATTGTTGATGAGGTTGGCGACCTTGTCACGCTGTGCTCTGCTCTCGTGTCGCACGCACGTACGTACGTGCATGCTGTGCTGTTTTGTGTGAGAATAAATTAAGCCATGTATACCTGATCCTGATATAACGATCTGGGAGTTGGGCCGGGCCAGGCCGGGCACGACGGGCTTCAAGCCATCACGAGCTGGTCTGGCCTGGTCTGGGCCCAGTCCTGAACCAACTACAAACGCTCGGAATCATTTTTGTGCTATCTTTTGTACTCGTGCTTTATTTTTTGGTTTCTTTTAATGTTTGGAATGGCAAGATATTTGATATAGTGATATTAAGTAACCATTTCTGTTATTTACATGTGTGCTCATATAAAATGATCAGCTCTTGTCACAGCCCATGGGCCTCTGGACCGCCACGGGCCGCTCCCGTACCCGGCCCAATTATTGGTGGCGCATTCTCCATCGCTGCAAATTGAGGAACCCGTGCATCCGTCCGTATGTTAACGTTCCGATCGGAATGCGTGCCTGATATTGTGAATCATCCACATAATGTGTCTTGCATCTTCCACAGAGAAGCTTGCATTATTGTCGCTGAAGCTATATATGTTCCATGAGCATCTTGTCACATGGCTTGTTCGCAATTAAGGTCTTGTTTGGCAATTTAGAACCGGGCCATTTCTACTAGATTTTTTAAGAAACCCAATCAAACGGGTTAAAGCTCAGAGCGATTCTCCTCGGATCGTTTCTTCTTTTTCCACTCTGTGGCCGAATCGGTCCCAACCCCGTTCCACCCGATTTACAGAATCCTACTTGAAACGTTTCTACCAAGAATCTAAAACCGTTTCTGTTTTACTAGAATCTGGAATCGTACCAAACAGGGCCTAAGTGTAAGACACCGGTGGGTCTAAAAAAAAAGTACTCCCTCCATCCCAAAATATAAGGTACAACTGCTTTTTTCCAAGTCCCAGAATACAGGGCGCGGCGCCTCCTTGGCTTCGGTTCTAGCTTTTCTCCCATCTCTCATGCGCATGTATGTATGTATGTATTAACCTTCTCTCCCATCTCTCATACGTATGCATGCATGCATTAATCCCTTCGAGCTCCGTGCAACGCAACTACTTTCTTGATCTCTACATTGGTAGGAGTTACGCCTTATATATAATAGGATGGAAGGAGTATAAGATACTAGTGGCGCAAAACTAGTTGCATTGCTGTAGTCCAATTACCAAGCACTATATAATAATATTACTTCCTCCATCTAACTTTATGATCGTCACTCACTAGGATGTTTTTTTCAAGAAAAAGAGGGCTTTATTAATGACAAATAATAGTATTACTTCCTCCATCTAATTTTATATAATGTATTTTTTATTGACACATAGACCAAAAATATATTAAAAACGATTCAACTATCCTTAATTATTATCTCTAAGCACTATATTTATTGTATGCACGTAGAGGATATCAAATAGATATAGATATTTATTAGAGGTATAGAAGAAATATGATACTAATTTGTATTGAAATATAAAATACATTCTATATTTATGGATAAGATCATTAAAAAATACGAGGTAAATGCGCGACGTAAGTAGAAAATCAGGGTTTGTTTGGGCGAGATGTAGCATTTCTAAAAAGCTGTTTTTTAGCTTTCTGAGCTGAAAAACAGCTATAGTTTTTTTTTATAAGAAATCGTTTAACAAATAGCTAATTTCTCTCAGCAATAAGCTGCAAATACAGATCCAATCCAACTTTTAGTTTTTATATATGGCTTCTAGATTATACTAAAAATCGTTTAAAAATTAAGTTATTCGAGAAATTTACAAGCTTTACAGAAATTAAAGCAGGCTTAGAACCCCAAATAGGGCCTCAGTCACGCTAGACCGCGTTGTGCTTGCATGGTCTCACGAAGTCTTCTTGTTCTTGAATTCAATTGTGCGAGCTCAAGGATTGTGCTCTCCTTGCACCTCTCAACTTAAAAAGAGTGCATGCATAATTGCAGTGTAATTTCAGAATTTGACACTCAATTCGCAGGCCTTTCGGCTTATTTGGATGACATATGGGACCGTCTGTGTGTATGACAGTGGGCCAAAGTGTCAAATTCCGAAATGCGAATTTTAAAGTGTGTCAAATTCTGAAAACTCTCCATAATTGCATGGCCTCACGAGGTCTTGTTCTCGAAGAAAAAACGTAGAGCACAGTCCTTACGAAATGACGTGCGAAATCCCAGACACATCCGGGGCTCCGGGCCATGCAGCCACTAGAGCATGTACAATTCTACATGTTAATTATCTATAAGGGTATGTAACATTAGATTTTACTAGTATATTGCCCGTGCTAACGCTACGGCGATATTTGTTACCTGTGCGTTGCAACGGAATATCAAAAGAATGTGCACATAAAAAGAATCATAGCATGCCCTAAATTTGACTTATTATTTTGACTACAAGTTACAACATGCAGAAAAAATCAAATTAATAATGTACAATTCAAAGCCATTCTCTTCCTATTGATTGTCTTGACAGTGCTTCAAGAAATCTATTCTATCGTCAAAATACTTGCTTTCCATTGTTGGATCTCCATCGTCAGTCTCTGGAAGAGGTTCGTCCTCTATCTGTAGGACAATCAGCTACTCTGATGAGTATAAATACCGTAACACATCTATTAAATAGTAGCACCCATATTGTGATTGCCGAATTATTCGATTGATGAAACAAACCAAAAAAATAGTAGAGTTTATATGCGTACTCTTTGAAATGAATGCTTTTGTTTTGTTGTAGCTGGGTGCCTGTCCTTTTGTGGGGTATTTATAGCTCCTCAGCATTACACATACAAGGACCAATAACAATAACATCATCAATGATGGGTGCCTTACTGATGAAGAATAGCTGAGTAAGTAATAAAAATAGGGAGCATGTAAGTTCATTTTGCAACTTGTTTGACAAATGATGAATGCAAAAAGAAGCTGGAGGTTTATGATTGCAAGGAACTAAGGCGCTATGAGAATACATGTGCGAAACATTTGACATTTCCCCTGCTGCTATTTTACAAAGTTTTAAATTATGAGAATTGCATTCTGCACGGTCATCAAAATTTATATAACTATGTGAGAGATTCTATCAGTGTAAAATAAAATAAAAGCGACAAGAAGTGCTTACTGGTCACAAAGCTGGAAATTTTTGCGGTGGTGCAAACCCAACTTTGCCAGATACAATAGGTTGATGACAATGCTTGCAAAGCGCATGAGACAAAGCATAATAAAGTCTTCAAATAAAATGAATCAACAAACTAAAAAATAATGATACATAGATAACACAAAAAAACAAGCCATAAATCTCTTCAATATACATTGTTCTAACCATTAAAATTTTAATAGTATCTTTACAACCTACTGGATATAGTACATATTTAAGCATAGCAACACCTAGCATGTACATTCTTAGCTTGTAGTTTAAACAAGGTTCAATTAGGCAAAAAAAAAAAGGCAGTGCCTAGGTGCTCAACGGCGGCCCTTCGCTTCATTTGGTTTGGCGAATTTCATTGAAGTCAAAATAGTTATACCGAAAACTAACCACGAGCGTCATGATTTAAGCACATCCAAAATAAAGATCTGACCTCAAATAAAGTTAAACGAGCGCTCTCTCCCATTACAGCGAGATCAACAATCAAAAATGAGTTTACACGATGAACCTTGGAGAACATAAATTACCATGACTGACGCAAGTAGAATTCCGAACAAGAATGAACACAAGATCAAAAAACGTACAAACCACTTTCACGACTCTAGATGTATAATTTACAAACGGTATTGTTTCCTACTTATTCTGGTACAACAGTTGTATTCTCACTCTGCGAAAAATAATCACAAGAAATATTAACAATAAAGCTTTGCTTGCTAGCATGCAGCTGCTAACGGGGCGGACATATTGGGCGGTGGTCGAGAATTAGTTCCGATTGTTGAGTGTGATTAGGAACTGGTAGCATCTATACTCCAGCAATTTACACTCAGGCAAAAAATCGATGCATCACTTCCTGATCATTCATCATCATGAGCCTTGTGTTTGACGGTGAATTTGGAGCATCCAGTCCATATAACTGCTTGTTCCAGCCATCTGATCCTCGACAAAGTTAGATAGAAGCAAAAAGCCTTCTCTTGGTCGCTCACCCTGCCGTACCACATGGGGTAGCTGGTGGCAAGAAGGATTCTTCTCCCTTTAGGGTTCTTAGCATTTTCATGAAATTTCTTGAGTACTCGTTGTCACATTCTCTCAACTGAATCTTCAAGATAACCCATGTTAGCACAAGTGTGACTCAAACGAATATGGTATCAACCCGATTAACCGTATGCCTTTAATTAAGTAAATTCAGGATTCAGTCCTAAAGAGCACATATCAGAGATTTTTTTTAGGAAGAGAAGAACATGAAAACGCACATGATATTGTAATTCTTTTAGGAAAACCCAAAAAAAAAAGAACTATGAACCCATAGCCAGAATTATTATTTACCAAGAATATAAAAGGTGTACCTTTGATAGATCAGGAAAGTTTGCCAAACTTACACCAAGAATGTTGTTCACCAGCTCAAGTGGGAGCATCCTACCAAACCATAATAGGAAGGTGAACCCATAATCAAGGAGGTACAAACCTGCAGTGTCTAAGCCCTGAAAGGTTAATGACAACCGCTTCAAGGATCCATCAATCCTATCTGGTACCTGAAAAACTCAAAAATTCATTTTGATTAGCAAACCACGCCTAAACTAAACAGAAACAACATTGACTTGACATATACCAAAAATCGACTGTCGAGCTTCACTTAACTATGCCTGAAAGCTCTACAAAGTTTCAAGGTATCATAGAAGCTTCATACACAACAAAATAATTAAGGCCTTTCCAAAGTAGCTGAATGGACTAATCAGTTCTTATACTGATTTTTCCCATCACAAATAGAACATACTAAAGTTGATTTTGTTAATTTCATATTTGATTTACGCAATTTCGAGGTAACAACTATATAAGTGAATACTGGTTAAAAGGAACTAAACCAGCTAAGTGGGAAGGAAATACAACATACCATTGTCAATACTTCATCAACCCTGTAAAGAGAAGGACAGATAAAATTGAGCAGCCTTTTTACAGGTAGTATCATCATGTCTTTGAAACCAAGAAAGACAATGTTCATCAAGAGGGACATCTGCATAACTGCCATGGAAAGCGAGAGATTTGCATATGGAAAGGATGTATAATGGCAAGAATCTTAAAGATTCTGGATCTCCCTTCTATCCAGGTTCCTATATTCCTTCAAACTTCTCATAAGCTTCAACCGTAATTGTTGTCGAACACTGTCCAGCTTATCAGACAGTGAATTTTCAACAGCCGTAGGATAGTGAAATTTGGTAAACTCTGAAATTTCTTTGTTGTGATTTATTTGATTGTTCAGAGATGCTGATTAGCCGTGAAACATCAAATACATGAGTCTTCCTTTCATTGCAATATAATCAGGCCATGAGTATAAATTTCTGTAAGTATAACGGAATATAACAAACATTGAATTAGAATTAAGTAGCATTACACGTATTCAGAAATTAGTAATAAATCCTTAATTTATTTATTTTTAATGAATCATCGGACTAAACTATTGTGTTTTGACTTTCATGGAGTTGCAGAAAAAAGTCAGATAGATTCTCAATCAATGGAACAGTTCAATCAACCAAAGTATGTAGTTCAGTTTTCAAAGGCGGATGACAGAAGCAATGAATTCGTAATCTAGCGACATATGCATAACTCAATATCCTCTTCTAGGATTTGCACATGAAAACCTGCGGTTTCAAATGGGCAGGCAGCCAAGCACAAACGACTAATGCATCTACTCTGCAGTGCACGAACCTTATAGTACTACATGTATGCATCAGATCCCTACAAGAGGCACAAATTCCTTTTCAGATCAAGAATTATAAACTATACATAAATATAAACTATAGAGGGACTAATGCAGAATAATTATGTAGAGGGGCTCACCAGGCATGACTAAGGCCAAGCAGCCGTGGCTTGAAGGATGACATTTTCCCACCATGAAGACACCATTAGGAGCGATGACTGGAATCAAGGGACCCTTCAAGGATTCCACTGGGAAACACCAAATCAGACAGCGTAATTAGTAGAAATTAGGGAAAACCACACCAAGAAGACAAATCAACAATAGATAGAAGAAAATGAGGTATACCTTCACATAAGTGCAGAATAATTATCTAGTCTAGTGCAGAATAATTGTGCTAGAACAAAATGAGGTATACCATCAACTAAGCGAAACAAAATATGAACATATGTCATATGAAGCTAGACAAAAAAATCCAGGTGGTCACGTCGCAGCCTTTGGCAAGGACATGAACATGCCGTACCTTTAAACTTCTTCTTTGTCTGCGCCATCACCGCCATTGGAGAACGGAGGGGCTGGGGAAGATGGTGCGGCGGCGCCGAGAGCGGCGGCGGCGGAGGGTAAAACCCTAGATTTGGATCGGTAGTAGGGCGTAGGGCAGAGGTGGAGGTGGTGGGAGGAGAGCGGCGGCGACGCGGGGAGCGGCATGGCGGTGATGGTGGCGCGAGCCTGCCGGGATAAGGCCGTAGGGAGGCGCCGGCTGCTCCAGGAGGAGGCGCACGGGAGTAGGGCGAGGAGGCGCCAGGTGCAGAGCGATGGGATTGGGGGCTCGCGTTAATTGCGATAGGCGTGATTGGGGGCACGGGCGGGAGGAAGTTTGATAGGATGAACCGGGTGATTTCGTCCATCAGATTTGATGAAGTGATATGATAGAACATCTGAGCGCTTGATTACGAGAAAATAGGATTTCTGTGTGCACGTGTTAGGGTGAACAAAGCAAAGTACCCTCTGTGGGGGCAGAATAGTGTGTGCATGTAGAAAAGAATTAACTGGTGAATTATAAAGGGGTAAAGAAATGATATAGAGAAGAGAAAGATAAGAAAGAGAAATATGCTGTCTACTTTTAACAGACGGCCTTATAGACAACTTTATACTTGGCTGCCTAATATTTTAAAAGTTAGTCTGGGTTCCTAGCTAGTAATGTTTGATATAAGTTTGCATTTTTCACAAAATACCTAGTATACATGAGTATTGTTCTGTACGCTCCAATTTCCATGATATATTGGTTCCTTATTCATTATGTTCCTTGTGTCCAAGTTGCTTCTTTTTATCTTACATGTCTCTGTTGATGCATTCTCTTGCTGGAAGCTTGAAACCAAACACTTGGTCTTAGCATCTTACATTTTTTTATTAGTACCCGTCAAGTATGGTTTTGATGGTCTACAACATGCACAAACTTTGTGGTCTTTGGTTTTGAGTACATGTTACTTGGGATTAGACTTAACCGCCTCAAACATTAGGACAAAACTGCACTAAGAAAAAAAAAAGTACCACCAAGAGATTTTCCGTCCAAGACTAAGCACACATTAACTTGTTTATTTTCAATTGGAGACAGGCAGGGTGGATCCAGGCCCCGGGCAGAGTAGGCTGTATCCCGGGGCCTGGTACCAAAAACCCACTAAAATTCTACGAAAAATTATTAAAAAATTATTAAAAACAGATATTTAATCTAAGACTAGTTATATGCCCGTGCGTTGCTACGAAAAACAAAATTGATAACGAAAAATAAAGATTAAAAAATTAAAAAAAATACTATTTCATAAGATCAAACATCTATCTTTAACGCTTCGTTTCTTGCAAAAGCTGGCTAATTAAAGCAACGCTTCGTTTCTTACGTAGGGCAATTAAGCAGGGCAATTAAGTAGGGCAATTAAACAGAGCAATTAATGTGACGTGGGAAGAAACTCTCACTTTATATAGTAGAGATCAGCTGGTCCAGCCCGGAGCTTGGGACTGGGCTAGCTCCACCTCTGGTGACAGGTGTGTTACCGAAATATTTCCTAAAACCCTCGGATCAACCGTAGCAACGTAAGCAGCATATATTTTCCCGTCTTGTATCAGGGCTGTACAGTATCTCTGCTGCTGTCTCGTTCTCCTTATGGTTAAGCCAAAGCTAATATTATTTGTACATATATCTTGGTGGTAATTCGACGGTATGTTCTGTCTTCTGTGGAGGGGTTAAAAGGTGCCCTTGTGCAGATGAACATGATAGAATGCATCGTTATTTATGAATGCTTAGCTTAACAGTGCTTATGCAATTCACGTTCGTAGGGCGTTAGCATGAAAGGCTCGTTCTGCCGAAGGTCTGCTGTTCCTCTTGCCTTGTTGGCATTTTTCTTCTTCTTGAAGCCGTTTTGTACCTGTGTTGATTGATCGAATGATCTCGCGTTTTACATGTAGTCATACGGCTTGATTCTTGTCTCGATTGTTGATTAGATGAGTCGTGAGGACTTCTCCTTCCCCTTTCCCGGGGTGCATATATATATATATATATATATATATATATATAT
Organism: Rhipidocladum racemiflorum; assembly: GCA_036346355.1. NCBI lineage: Eukaryota > Viridiplantae > Streptophyta > Magnoliopsida > Poales > Poaceae > Rhipidocladum > Rhipidocladum racemiflorum. The sequence continues at coordinate 54,709,603 of CM070569.1, forward strand.
ATATATATATATATATATATATATATATATATAATATAGCTCCGGCAGAGGTGTCACGCGAACAACTTGGCATGTGTTGGACATAATCATCGAGTGATAACTTTGTTAGCAACCCGTAAAATGCTTGTTTACGTTTGATGGTTGCTATGGGAGCATGCACCTGTATTACCTTTTTCTTTTTATACACCATTGATGGAAATCACGAATACTGGAGCCGCCTGAAGATTTTGAACGTGTTTGTGGTGACGTGCTCCACGCCGACGGCATCAATGTGAGGGAGGTCCTACCACGCGATCGCCGCTAGGGGCAGACAACACTACTCCCGGCGGTGATTGATTGTTATCACGTTTTGGAGACGCAAGGCCTTTCTACTTCTATCTAGGTGGCATACGAAGGAACCTACACGGCTACACCTCGTATCCGTGGGGCTTCCAGGCGAATCCGGCAAAAGCGTAGTAATAATATATATACCCACGACCGTGCCCCACGATCCCATGATTTGCCTCTCTGCTCAATGCTCTGCTGCGTCGTGAATTTCTCCACTTGGCCACACAAAGTAGTCGCACCTGACCACAAGTAGAACAAGACGAACCTAATCTGTCTATGAACTTGTGGATACTGATCCATCCCCAGTCGGATTTGTCAGGGCCGGTCGGATCGAACCCCATGTGCGGCGGCCGGTGCGTATAGACCATCGACGGCTTGCCCCGCCTGTCTCGCCGCCCAGGACCACCCAATCCATCCATCCATCCACTCGCACTTGCAGCAGCACATGGCTTTCACTGGCTCCCGCCGAGATGCGGAGATGGTGTACGTCTGTCGGCACTGTACTTGGGAGTGAAAACGAGCCGAGACGATCTGCATTTCAAACAAGTTTTTCCAAGCCTGCTCGAGCTAGCTCGTTTTGGGAATGAGCCAAAAGTCATGCTCGGCTCGGTTTGTTTCTGGGCTCGAGCCGGATGGCAAGGATGGTGGCGATGGCGGCTTCGGCACCGGTTTGCACCGCGCGAGATCTCTCCTCCTCCGTGCACACGATCAGGGCCTTGGCGACATTGTCGCTCAGGTGGCTGCCACCGGATCCTCAGCCGCCCTCGGCTCCGCGCTCTCGGACGGCGGCGCGGGACCTCCCCTCCTCCGTGCACGCGCTCGACGGCCTCGCCGACATCGTCACCTAGGTGACCTAGGTGGCCGCCGCTAGGGCTGGAAAAAAAGCTCGTGGCTCGTGGCTCGGCTCGGGCTCGCCCGAGCCTGGCTCGGCTCGCACAGGCTCGTGGCTCGGATCGAGCTCGAGCCGAGCCTGCTTCAGGCTCATAAAACACCGAGCCGGCTCGGCTCATGAGCCAAATTGGCTCGCGGCTTAACCCATACAGGAATTTAGTATGACTAATCACTTATATTTTTAGGAAAAAGATGATGAAGATGATGTTGAGAAAATTCCATTTCCTACAAGTGTGATAGAGCAACTAAGCAACTACTATTATTTAGTAGTAATTAGTAAGTTAATATTATTCACTGCAAATACATGAATTATTGTATAAATATTTAATTTTCTAATAAAATGTTCTCGCTCTACGAGCCAACGAGCCGGCCATGAGCCGAGCCCGAGCCGAGCCGAGCCGGGTTTTTTGGGCTCGCCAGTGGTCGAGCCGAGGCTTTGGCCACATCGACTGAGCCGCGACTGAGCCGAGCCGAGCCGGCTCGCCGCTTCACTCTACCGCTGCCAGATCCTCGCCCGCCTCCAGCTCCACACCCTTGGACGGCGGCGCAAAACCTCCCCTCCTCCGCGCACGTGCTCAACGGCCTCACCAACATCGTCGCCCAGGGCAAGGACGCCATCGCCCAGATGGCCGCGGTGAGTCGCCTCGGCCGCGGAGAAGGCCTTCCACACGAGCTTGTCGCCGAACATGGCGTGTTGCGAATACGTGCCGGCGAGCAGGTCGGCCGCGGCTGCGGAAGGGAGGCTATCTTCGTCTTCCTCGCCCACCACCGTAGCGCAGGCCCGCCTCACTGACGGTGGTCTTCGGCAGGACGCCCGGAGCTCCACGGGGTCAGCGGTGTGCGTGAAGGATAGGGACAACGGGCGCCAACACCACGGGCAGGAGCTCCAATGCGGGCGGCGGCTGTGTCGGCGAGAGGCGATGGTGGGGGCGGCATTTGACCGAGTAGGTGACCACCGCCGGCATGGCTTGTCCCCGGTCGACTGATTCCCTTGCAAGTCATAATTTTGGGGGCCGAATGGAGGAAGAGGCGAAGGAAGGGGAGATGTCGGGACCCCGAATTTGCAAATCCGGACCCTCTGTGTATTCAACACTAGTCCAGGAACGCGCTAGTGCACACAGTCTTAACATCGGTAAATATCACAATCATACCATTCGATGTTATCAAGTACTTTATTTAAATAACTAAATCAAGTTACTCGACCTTATGGCCAAGTTACAAGTATATGCCTCGCAAGGCAAAACTTATTAAAAGAGAGATAATAGCAGCGGAAAATCAAATAACCGTGGCGCCATCCAAGATACCACACAGTAACTGACCGGGCTCGCTTCCCTAAGTAGACGGATCCTCTTGGAATTCCTCCTCCGAAGTGGCGTAGTCTCCTCTTCAACTGGTGTTGTGTTGAGGCAAGGGTGAGTACTTGGTACTCAAGCAAGTCATGCAATGTAATGCGTGCTAATATACTATATGCATGGCTTGGTACAAAGGAATAGCTCAAGGTATATTTGCGAAATGTGACTTTTGACAAGTAATATAGGTAGATTCGAAAGCAGTAGAAACAAGTAAGGCATAAATAACTTTTCAAGAAGTTTAAATAACATTTTCCCCATCCTAAACCACATTTCCATCATCTTCATTACTAAACCAACCCAACCTTTCAAATCCAAGTTATTTTCAGAAAGTCTAACCCTTGACTGTAATTCCCGAGCGATGTCCAGTACCGCGGACACGGCTATTCGAATAGATTCTACACTCTGCAGAGGTTATGCACTTTACCCACAAGATACAGTCAAACACCACAAAGGCGAGTTCCTCAGAATAAAGCCTTTCTAAGCCTCAAACAACACAGGTGGTCCTCTCCTGTTAGGCTCTACACCATCCCTTCCCTTAGCCAAGGCGAAGTATGGGACCAACACAGATTAGATGGGTATCCGCCACACCACGATCGCTCCCCGCACAATCACACAAACGGTGTAATTGACACCCTGAGGCTCCACAAGTGAGTCCTTAGCGACTTAGTCAACTAGGGCCGTCCCATTCCAGCCATGTGGTTGCAAGTATGACCCAGTTCAAAGGCTTGCAAGGTTAAGTCCTTAGAGTGACCAGGGCAAGACTACCCAAGAACCAAATCAACATCCCCAATGCCACAACCGGCCCACGATTACTCTTGCCACATGCCCCTGGTCGAAACCGTTTATCAAACCCCGCTTGATTACCATGCACCACGTGCCATCAACATCACATGATACTTTTCCAAAACAGGTTCAATATATCATTAAGTCAATATTAACATTTGATTGTCCAAAACCATGTCATGAGCACGTAGCGTGTCTAAGCGATACTACAACGGTCTAAAACCCATGTTGGCAATCTAATAATGTCCAACTAGTAATCCACAACTAGGGTGACAAGGGTCATGGCACATACTTAAATAATCAAGGTGTCATACAAAGAAATTGGTACTTATCTAACCCCATGTTTAAACAAAGTATTTTTCTAATTGAACTAGCATGCAATAGTTTAAATCAAAATAGATTTGAAATAGGATCAACATGGTCAAAGCACAACTTGCCTTCAAAAAGTACTTGCTCTTGGTCTTGAGTTGGATCCTGAGTCAATACTTCTCCTTGAATCCTTCCCTAAGACTTCAACGTCTACTCGTAATGCGTGCAAATAGCAAATACACAAATAAACAATAGGCAAAAAGTGTCCAAACATCCAAATAAAATCCATAAACAGAAAGAACATAATTTTATGGATTTTTAGAAAGCTGGAATCGTCAAATTCGGAGTTAAAGCATAAAAGTTATGATTATTTAAAGTTTAAATAATCAATTAAATAATTTTACAGAGAAAAACTTTAGTCCAAAAATTAAATAAAATTTATATTTAAGTAGATCTTAATTTTATACAAATTTAGAAATTTGAATCACTCAAATCGGAGTTGAAACGCATAAAAGTTATAAGCGTTTGAAGTTTGAAACAAAATCAAATCATTATTTCGAATTAATAAATCATTTTCTCTTTTCGAAATTAATTATTGCGTCGGCATGGACACGTGGCAGCTTCGATTGGTTGGTCGACGTCGGTGGTCCATGGACTTGGTCCACGCCGGCTCCGGGTCTCACAGTGGACTCGGTCCACGACTCTCACGTGTCGGCCCGACATGTGGGCCCACTCGGGTGACGTCATCGCCGACGTCGGCGGGGACTCACCACGCGGTCGACATGTGGGACCCACCGTGACGTCATGGGTGACGTCGGCGCTTGGCTGGATTAGCCAGCGACATGCGGCCCTCGACACGCGCGGGCCGCGTGTCGGCGTCTACACGCCAGCGTGGGCCAGCGGCCGCGACGGTCGAGGCTTTCCGACACGTGGCGCAATCCCGCCGTTGATTTGAAATTCAGCGGTCGCGATTAGATCCAGGGTTAACGCGTTGAATCTACTCAATGATCGTGGGCGTTCGATCTAGATCGGACGGTCGCATCTAATCCTATAATAATCACTACTACGGCGCGTGGCGATTGTGAACCGTTGGATCTTGATCCAACGGTCGAGATCTAACCGGGTTTGGAACACGTGAACTCACTCTCAACCGCCACGATCAAGATCGGACGGTCCACGAGCTTCGCGAGGGTGATGGCGGCAGCGGTCTTTGCAGCCCACCGGAGACGAAACGACGACGAGCCCGATGGCGTTTGGGGTTGCTCGGCGAGATGAGTCCTCCTTCGCCAGTGCGTCTCGTCACGGATTCCGGATCTGGGCTCCTTCTCGGCGGAAGACGACGGCGGACGGCGGAATCGAGCAAAAACCGCGGCGGAGTGGCGCTCAACTCTGGCGAGCTCGCCGCGAACAAAGCGGCGGCTCAGCGAGATGGCTCGAGGAACGGGTGCGCAAGGATGAGGGCAACCTCGGGCGTGACCAGGGCTTTAAATAGCCTCGGCGTTCGTGCGAGGCGGAAACCTAATTCTACGGCGGCGAGCGCGGCGGCGAGTCCGGCCGGACTCGGCGGAGAGCGATGACGCTCGGCCGTCCACGTGGCACGATCAACGCCACGATCGCCTGGCGCGATCGGATCCGGGCGGATACGGCCGAGCCGTGCAGGCGGATCTCGGCCGTTGGATCTTGATCCAACGGTTGGGATTGATTAGGGTTTTGAGTGGTTTGATCGAGTCAATCGGCTCGGTCGGACTCGAGTCCGACTCGGGTTCGACTTCGATCGGATGAACAAGATCGACCGAGTTGGATTTCCAATGATTTAATATTTAAAATAATTCCGATAATTCATTTAATTCATTAAAATAGCAAATGACTCCAAAAATTCCAGAAAAATTCTGGAAAATATTTTGGATCATTTTGGACTCAAATAAAATATTTCCAACAAAATTTTATTTGCAAAATTAAATTCTTTAATTATTTCAAAATGGAATAAATTCAAATAAATTCCAAATAAATCCAAATAAATTCCAGAAAATTCCAAAATTCACCAAAGTGCCAAATCACACATGAATTTAAGAGAAGCAAAATTTTGGGGTGTTACAAACCTCCCCCTTAATAGAATCTCGCCCCTAGATTCAGTGGCTTACTAAAGGAATAGGTTTGGAAACTCTTTCTTCAAATCCTCTTGCGCTCCCAAAGTCGCCGCTTTCTTCATGGTTGCTCCACTCGAACTCTACTGAAGCGGGTTGACTTGTTTCTAGTTTCTCGATCCATAGTGTCCAAAATCCTCACGGATGCTCCTTGTAAGTCGGATCTTCTTGCAGCTCGATTGACTCCAAGGGCGTTTGCTTCTCGGCACTCGAAGACACTTCTTTAGTCGACACGTGGAACACGTCATGCACTCTGATGCGATTGTGGCAACTCCGGTGATAAGCAACTTCGCCTCTGCGCTCAAAATCTTAAATGGTCCAACATAACAGGGTGCAAGTTTCCCTTTGGCATGGAACCTCTTAACTCCCGAGAGGCGTAACTCCGAGGTATACAAAGTCTTACGGTTCAAAACTCAAGTCTCGGCGACGATTGTCGAGATAACTCTTACATCGAGATTGGGCTATCTTCAACCTTTCCCTAATCATGGCGATCCGCTTCTTGACCTCTTGAAGAATATCAGGCCCAAAGACACGGCGCTCGCCGGTCTCATTCCAATTCAATGGCGTCCGACAGCGAAGTCGACCATACAAAGGCCTCAAAAGGTGACATCGTAAACTAGCTTGATAACTATTGTTGTAACTAAACTCGGCATACGGCAAACTCCTATCCCAAGAGATAGCATAAGCCAATGCACAAGCTCTCAACATATCCTCCAGAATCCGGGTTGACTCTTTCGATCTGTCCATCCGTCTGTGGATGATAAGTCATCTTGAAGTTCAAACGGGTTCCCATGGCTTCATGCAACTTATTCCGTAACCTTGAGGTAAATTGGGTACCTCGTCCGATACAATCCTCTTTGGCACTCCGTGCAAACAGACAATCTGATCATGTATAATTGCTAATTTATCTCCCGAGTAAGTGGTCTTCACGGGATAAAATGGGCTACTTTAGTCAAGCGATCCACTATAACCCATATGGAGTCATAACCTCCTTGAGTCTTGACAAGCCGGTAATGAAATCCATTCCGATTTCCTCCCACTTCCACTCGGGTATTTTCGGCGGTTGTAGCAATCCTGCTGGTCTCGATGCATTGCCTTGACTCTCGGCATACGTCGCACAATGCAACATGCTCGGCAACTTCACGTTTCATACTCGGCCACCAGAATCTCTCCTTCAGATCCTGATACATCTTGGCGCTTCCAGGATGAATTGAGTACTTGGAGTCATGGGCTTCTTCCAAAATCAGTTGCTTTAACTCCTTTTGTTAGGCACACAAATGCGATCCTTCATCCACAACGTGCCTTGCTCATCCAACTTGAAGTCCTCTGCCTTGCCTTCCTCCTTGATGGACTTAATCCTGCGGATCTTGTCATCATCCTTCTGTCCTTCTCGGATCTGATCCTCTAGGGTAGGCTTTACTTCTAATGCGGCCAAGAATCCGCTAGGTACAACCTCAATCTTCATTTTCTGAAAATCCTCACATAACTCATCCTGACTTGTGGCTAGCAACGTACTCACGGTATGGCTTTTCCGACTCAGAGCATCGGCTACTACGTTGGCCTTCCCGGGATGGTAATGGATTCCAACATTGTAGTCCTTGATTAACTCTAACCATCTCCTCTGCCTCATATTCAGATCCGACTGGGTGAATATGTACTTAAGGCTCTTATGATCCGTATACACTTCACATCTGTTTCCAATCAGATAGTGACGCCATATCTTCAAGGCATGCACTACGGCAGCTAACTCTAGGTCATGTGTCGGATAATTTTCCTCATGCGGCCTCAACTGCCTTGATGCATAAGCGACGACCTTTCCATTCTGCAGACAAGACACATCCAAGTCCTTGGCGCGACGTCACAATAAATATCGGCTTTGAGCAACATCCGGTAGAACTAACACCGGTGCCGACATCAATCGCTTCTTCAGCTCCTGAAATCCTTTCTCACATTCTCAGCGTCCATGCAAACTTCTTTTCCTTCTTCAGCCAGCTATGCGTAAGAGGTTTCGCAATTGTCGAAAAGCCTTCGATGAAACGGCGGTAGTATCCTGCCATTCCAAGGAAACTCCGAACTGGTCACGATCTTGGTCGCTCCCAATGTAACACGCCTTCTACTTTGCTTGGATCTACTGGCGACTCCTTCTGCGGTCATTACATGTCCAAGAAACTCCACCTTGTCCTCCCAAAAATCACACTTCTTTGAACTTGGCGAAAAGTTCTTTGTTCCTCGGCTTTTCCAAAACTCGCCTTAAGTGTTCTGATGTTCACTCTCTGCCTTGGAGTAGATTAGGATATCGTCTATGAACACGACGACAAACTTGTCCAAATATTCCATGAACACCTTATTCATCATATTCATGAAATAAGTGGCGCGATTCGTCGATCCAAAGGACATAATCAGAACTCGTAATGTCCATATCTTGACGAGAATGCGATCTTGAATATCTTACGATCGGATCTTCAATCGATGGTATCCCGATCTCGAGATCAATCTTGGAGAAAACTCCGGCTCCTCTTAACTGATCAAACAAATCATCAATCTGGGTAGCGGATACTTATTCTTCCACGGTGACTTCGTTGAGTGCACGGTAGTCAATGCACATCCCGAAACTCCCGTCCTTCTTCTTGACAAATAAAACTGGTGCTCCCCACGGCGACTAACTCGGCCGATAAATCCTTTCTCCATTAACTCTTCTATTTGTTTCTTCATCTCTACCAACTCCTCGGTGGACATCCGATAGGGTCTCTTTGCTATCGGTCTTGCCAGGTACAAGCTCTATCACAAACTCTATGTCCCCTGTCTCGCGGCATACCGAGGTAGATCTTCGGGAAAAACATCGGGTACTCATTCACTACCGAGACATCCTCTATGCTGATTGCCTTGGTAATGTTAACCATCAATCATCCATCTCTAGCTGCGGTGGCTTGAAATTCCACTTTCTTCCCACACGGGCTCTCAACCGGATAGTCCTTCGTCCACAATCCAATACGGCCTTGTGCTTGGATAACCAATCCATTCCCAATATAACGCCTAGGTGCAGGTTTCCAAAATTATAAGGTTTGCTAGGAACTCTATTCCATCTATTAGTATTCTCACCCGGAACATCCTACTTTCGCTCGGAGTTCTAACCAGGGTTTGAACTAAAAGCATGCACTTAAGCCTTGCAATCCTCAAATCATTTCTAGTAGCAAAGCCTTGCGAAACAAGCGAATGCGAAGCTCCAGAGTCAAACAAAGCTGTGCAGTCTTGAGTTAACAAGTAACTTACCCGACGACGTCCGTAGCATTCTGCGTGCATCTGCGGTGACATGGTTGACTCGGCCTCTCACCTGATGCAGGGTGTGGCTCCTGATCTTTGGCGTCCTAGCTGGGTGGTTCCTAGATTGAAGCGAATCGGGGTCACTCCTGCTGTCTTCTTTGGACAAGCTGTTGGCAAAGTGTCTGGCTCGTTGCGATTGTAGCAGCGTCTCACTTGTTCCTTCTTTATTTGCACTGGGGTAGCGTTTCTAGCGGGGCTGGGTCAGTAGTTCGATTGGCAGGTCTTGGTGCTGGGATGGTGTCCTTGTTGCATTACGTGGTTGGAATCAAGAATTGATTTGGTGCAACTCTCAGCGCTATGCGTTCCACTGGCGTGATCCTTCTTTGTTGCATCCTGCGCTTCTGTTCTCATCCGGTTCCTTGCGCTTGTCCTCAAGAATAAGTGCCTTATTCACCAACTCTTGGAAATCTGGAAAGGTGTGGGTGATCAACCCTACTTGCAATCCCGAGTTAAGTCCCTTCATAAAAGCGAGGCTGCCTGGATTTATCGTCGCTACATCCTCAAAGTGCGTGGCGTGCTAGCTGTGTGAACTTGTTCGGTAATCGACCATCGGTGATTACCTTGCTTGATGCTCAACTCCTCCTTCTTAAGGTCCATGATTCCCTCAGTGCAGTGATCTTTGTCGGAATGCACCGTGAATTCTTCCCAAGTGATATCTTGAGGGTTCTCTGCGTGGCACGTAAGTTCTCCCACCATTCGTAATTTGTCCCTTCCAACCGATGAGAAGCGTAGAGTACCTTCTCATTTCCTATGCATTGAGCTATGTGTAGCTTCCTCTCGATTGATCTTAACCAATCATCGGCCTCTAATGGATTGGCATTCCCGGAGAAAGTGGGTGGGTGAGTTCTCATGAACTCGACAGCCTTGTATTCTGGCGTGGTCCCCGATTAACTTGATTAGCGATGGCCTGAGCGATGACGTGCTGCATTTGTTGCATCATAGCATGCATCAATCGAAGTCTGAAGCGACAAGAAAAGCTCGAAATTCTGCATATCCAAAGTGGCGGTCTGGTGCTCCATCATTGGGGTTTCTGTTGGCGAGAACCACTCCCATTGCTTCCAAAGTTTCCACGGGTATTCACCATCTGGCGATTTGCTCTAGGTTTAGAGATGAGAGGGAAACAAGAATGGACAAGTAGTATGGAACTTATGCGAGGCGAAAGGTGTAGCCTTAAGGTCCAACTTTATTATTAGTAACTTGGTATGGTGCTTACAATGCCTAAGGGCCTTGCAACACATCTTGCACACTCAAGAAACAAAGCAAATCCAAATCGAACTAACTCTGAGTCTAACGCCTAAAGGGTGACTCTTTATTCTATGACGCGACTCGGCGAAGGAGTCTCACTATAGGACCTATGCTCACTCATCGAGAAAACCTCCACGGCACAGATGCGGTGTCTTTGTGGCATAGGCGCCGTAACGATTGCCATGTCCAAAGAATCGTGTCCTCTATGGTAGTCGAAGAAGCGGTGTCCTCATCGAGATCCGACTCCTCCGGATCTCGCTCGTGTAGCTCGAGCATCGCTCGGTCTGCAGTCCGCATAAGGTCATCTCCAACTCGTCAATCCTTCGTAGAAGGTGTGCCACATACTCTTGAGCTTCCCGCCATCTGTTCTTCTCTGTCGTGACTTCCTTGCGGGCCTTCAGAGCTCCTTGCTTGTATTATCTAGTACATCTTCCTGGACGGCGACAAATCGTGCCAAGCTGTAACCGCAGTGGCATCCTCATCTGAATCGCCTTGGTCAAGAAGGTTATCGCTGCTTGCGGATGGTAACGGAACACCGTACTCTCAATTCTCTGGCGTGAATACGGGTAATGTGCGCATTGCTCGTCGTGATATTTCTTGGATACCCATCTCGCATCGTAGATCTCCTGGCGGTCAGATGTATCGAGGCGATTGCCTGGGCCCTTTTCCTAGCAGTACCTCAATCCTCACGTCACAAGCCTTGATCAATCCCGCTTGTCTCGATCACTTCCACTTGGTATTGGGGCTTCTCAAAATCTCCGAGAGTCTCAGAGCATATGCCAAAGTTCTGCAGCGTGACCAACTCCCAGATCAACGTAGTTGAACTCTCCCTCCATCTGTCACAAGAGCGCTTACGTAAGAACTCGAAATTTTCAAATCGTGACAAGGTAAGGAAAGATTCAGCAAGAGACAAGAAAAGAGAGAAGGGGATAAGTCGAGATGTCATTTCTTGTCTTGACAAACTTTTAGCTTTAGAAAATAGGTTTTATCCTCACTACGACCATTCTAGCTAGGGTTGAGCCTACAGTCAAGTATGGCTCTGATACCACCTCTGTCGGGACCCCGAATTTGCAAATCCGGACCCTCTGTGTATTCAACACTAGTCCAGGAACGCGCTAGTGCACACAGTCTTAACATCGGTAAATATCACAATCATACCATTCGATGTTATCAAGTACTTTATTTAAATAACCAAACTGGTTACTCGACCTTATGGCCAAGTTACAAGTATATGCCTCGCAAGGCAAAACTTATTAAAAGAGAGATAATAGCAGCGGAAAATCAAATAACTTCGTGGCGCCATCCAGTATACCACAGGCAACTGACTGGGCTCGCTTCCCTAAGTAGACGGATCCTCTTGGAATTCCTCCTCCAAGTCGGGCGTAGTCTCCTCTTCAACCGGTGTTGTGTTGAGGCAAGGGTGAGTACTTGGTACTCAAGAAGTCATGCACGAGAATGCAAAGCTAATATACTATATGCATGGCTTGGTACAAAGGAATAGCTCAAGGTATATTTGCAGAAATGCTTGACTTTTGACAAGTAATATAGGTAGATTCGAAAGCAGTAGAAATAAGTAAAGCGTAAATAACTTTTCAAGAAGTTTAATAAACATTTTTCCCCATCCTAAACCACATTTCCATCATCTTCATTATTAAACCAAACCAACCTTTCAAATCCAAGTTATTTTCAGAAAGTCTAACCCTTGACTGTAATTCCCGAGCGATGTCCAATACCGCGGACACGACTATTCGAATAGATTCTACACTCTGCAGAGGTTATGCACTTTACCCACAAGATACAGTCAAACACCACAAAGGCGAAGTTCAGAATAAAGCCTTTCGGAAGCCTCAAACAACACAGTGGTCCTCTCCTGTTCGTGCTCTACACCATCCCTTCCCTTAGCCAAGGCGAAGTATGGGACCAACACACCGTTAGATGGGTATCGGCCACACGACCACGATACGCTCCCCGCACAATCACACAAACGGTGTAATTGACACCCTGAGGCTCCACAAGTGAGTCCTTAGCGACTTAGTCAACTAGGGCCGTCCCATTCCGACCATGTGGTTGCAAGTATGACCCGGTTCAAAGGCTTGCAAGGTTAAGTCCTTAGAGTGACCAGGGCAAGACTACCCGAAGAACCAAATCAACATCCCCAATGCCACAACTGCCCAATTGATTACTCTTGCCACATGCCCCTGGCCGAAAACCGTTTATCAAACCCCGCTGATTACCATGCACCACGTGCCATCAACATCACATGATACTTTTCCAAAACAGGTTCAATATATCATTAAGTCAATATTAACATTTGATTGTCCAAAACCATGTCATGAGCACGAAAGGTGTCTAAGCAAGATACTACAACATCTAAAACCCATGTTGGCAATCTAATAATGTCCAACTAGTAATCCACAACTAGGGTGACAAGGGTCATGGCACATACTTAAATAATCAAGGTGTCATACAAGAAATTGGTACTTATCTAACCCCCATGTTTAAACAAAGTATTTTTCTAATTGAACTAGCATGCAATAGTTTAAATCAAAATAGATTTCAAATAGGATCAACATGGTCAAAGCACAACTTGCCTTCAAAAAGTACTTGCTCTTGGTCTTGAGTTGGATCCTCGAGTCAATACTTCTCCTTCGAATCCTTCCTAGGCACTTCAACGTCTACTCGTAAAAGCGTGCAAATAGCAAATACACAAATAAACAATAGGCAAAAAGTGTCCAAACATCCAAATAAAATCCATAAACAGAAAGAACATAATTTTATGGATTTTTAGAAACTGGAATCGCCAAATTCGAGTTAAACGCATAAAAGTTATGATTATTTAAAGTTTAAATAATCAATTAAATAATTTTACAGAGAAAAACTTTAGTCCAAAATTAAATAAAATTTATATTTAAGTAGATCTTAATTTTATACAAATTTAGAAATTTGAATCACTCAAATCGGAGTTGAAGCGCAAAGTTATAAGCGTTTGAAGTTTGAAACAAAATCAAATCATTATTTCGAATTAATAAATCATTTTCTCTTTTCGAAATTAATTATTGCGTCGGCATGGACACGTGGCAGCCTTCGATTGGTTGGTCGACGTCGGTAGGTCCATGGACTTGGTCCACGGCTCGGTCTCAGTGGACTCGGCCCACGACTCACGTGTCGCCGACATGTGGGCCTCGGGTAGCGTCATCGGCCGACGTCGGGACTCGGCCGCAGTCTTGACATGTGGGACCATCAGTGGCGTCATGGGTGACGTCGGCGCTTAGCTGGATTAGCCAGCGACATGCGGCTTCCTCGACATCGCGGGCCGCGTGTCGGCGTCACACGCCAGCGTGGGCGGCCGACCGCGACGGCCGAGCTTCCCGACACGTGGCGCAATCCCGTTGATTTGAAATTCAACGGTCGCGATTAGATCCAGGGTTAACGCGTTGAATCTACTCAATGATCGTGGGTCGTTCGATCTAGATCGGACGGCCCGGATCTAATCCTATAATAATCACTACTACGACGCGTGGCGATTGTGAACCGCTGGATCTTGATCCAACGGTCCGCATCTAACCGGTTTGGAACACGTGAACTCACTCTCAACCGCACGATCAAGATCGGACGGTCCACGTAGCTTCGCGAGGGTGATGGCGACGCGGTGCTGCAGCCACCGGAGACGAACGACGACGAGCCCGATGGCGTTTTCGGGTTGCTCGGCGAGATGAGTCCTCCTTCGGTGCGTCTCGTCACGGGGATTCCGGATCTGGGCTCCTTCTGGCGGAAGACGACGGACGGCGCGGAATCGAGCAAAAACCGCGCGGAGTGGCGCTCAACTACGGCGAGCTCGACGCGAATAACGGCGGCTCGGGCGAGATGGCTCGAGGAAGCAGTGCGCAAGGATGAGGGCAACCTCGGGCGTGACCAGGGCTTTAAATAGCCTCGGCGTTCGTGCGAGGCGACGGAAACCTAATTCTACGGCGGCGGCGCGGGCGGGCGGAGTCCGGCCGGACTCGGCGGAGAGCGATGGCGCTACCGGTAGTCCACGTGGCACGATCAACGGCCCACGATCGCCGGCGCGATCGGATCCGGGCGGATACGGCTCGAGCGCAGACGGGCGGATCTCGGCCGTTGGATCTTGATCCAACGGTTGGGATTGATTAGGGTTTTGAGCTGGTTTGATCGAGTCAAGCGGCTCGGTCGGACTTCGAGTCCGACTCCTTCCGACTTCGGTCGGATGAACAGTACTCGACCCGAGTTGGATTTCCAGCGATTTAATATTTAAAATAATTCCCAGTAATTCATTTAATTCATTAAAAATAGCAAATGACTCAGAAAAATTCTGGAAACTATTTTGGATCATTTTGGACTCAAATAAAATATTTCCAACAAAATTTTATTTGCAAAATTAAATTCTTTAATTATTTCAAAATGGAATAAATTCAAATAAATCCAAATAAATTCCAGAAAATTCCAAAAATTCACCAAAGTGCCAAATCACACATGAATTTAAGAGAAGCAAAATTTTGGGGTGTTACAGGAGAGGAGAAAGAGGTGCGGTCAAAAAATAGTTAGGGCGTTGATCTCCTCGGATTCGCCTAATGTACAACCGCGAGCTTTACAAGCAGCTCACGAGCAGGCTCAGACTCGGCTCGGAAAATCTACGAGCTGAATAAAACATACGGCTCGACTCATGCACACCGTGAGCCGAGCCAAGCTAGCTCATGCCGATTCGAGTCGAGCTGAGTTGTGAGCCTCAAGCGCTTTTTTTTAACCACCTCTAACTGTACCCACTACCCAACCTACCACGTGGCGCGCCATCAAGGCCATTCCCGAACTGCACTTGCAACAGCAGTTGCGCCAAGCAGCTCTTGTCGAGATGACGCCTCTCGCTGTTAATGCCATAATAATCTACTTACTTTTGTGTGCCACTACCCACTAGTCACCTATGAGGCTATGACACGTCTCTTGCTGTTGAAGCCATAATAATCTACTTACTTATGTGGGCCACTAGTCACCTACTAAGGCTATGACGCGTCTCTTACTGTTGATGCCATAATAATCTACTTACTTATGTGCGGCACTAATCACCTATGCCGATATTATGGGCGTCAATTACACATCGTTCATTCATGCCCGTCTTCATCTCCTTACAATATAAGAGGAGAACCATATCGTCCATATATATGCTAGTCGTGTGCGGCTTGACTAGCTCAAGATCACTATTCCTTCTTCATAAGGCCACAAAGCGACGGGCGGGGAGAGAGAGAGTAACTAGGTGAGGGAGGAAGAAGAGAACCGAACAGGAGAGAGATGGCGCCGAGGAAGCTGCACGGGATGCCGCTGTCGCCGAACGTGGTGCGCGTCGCGGCGGCGCTGAACGAGAAGGGCCTCGACTTCGAGATCGTCCCCGTCGACCTCCGCACCGGCGCGCACAAGCAGCCCGAATTCCTCGCGCTCAACGTAACGAACCGTCCCCCTTGTCTTCCCTCTGTTCCGTTAAATCCTCGTCAAAATTGGACAGCTTTGCGGCTTTGCCTATCAAAAACTTGTTTTTTTTTTGGAGAACTTTGTGTTCGCTAGGCTGATTTCCTCCTGTCTGCGGTGTTCTCCTTGCAGCCTTTTGGCCAGATCCCCGTGCTGGAGGACGGAGAGGAAGTCCTCTACGGTATTGCTAATACTACCACACATTCAAGGCTCCGTTCTTAATTAAGTTCCTTCACGCCAATAGCATGATGATTTCAACGCGATTCACGCTCTCCATCAATCCATCAACTGGACCCAGATCTGATGGATCTGTCTCAGTACGAATGACTTAAGTAATAGTAAGAGATTAGACTTAAGTAATAGTACGAATCTGGTTAAAATGAGACCTAGTAGAATCGGGGGAAAAAAAAAGGATTTAGCTGAGCCACTGGTCCGTACTTGTCGTAACCTTCTGATCGATGTGCCGTGTATTGCAGAGTCCCGTGCGATAAACCGGTACATCGCGACCAAGTACAAGTCGGAGGGTCCGGACCTGCTCCCGACGCCGTCGGCGAAGCTGGAGGTGTGGCTTGAGGTGGAGTCGCACCACTTCTACCCGGCCGTCTCCGACCTGGTGTTCCAGCTCCTCATCAAGCCCATGCTCGGCGGCGCGCCGGACCCGATCGTCGTGGACAAGCACGCGCACATGCTGGCCAAGGTGCTCGACGTCTACGAGGCCCACCTCGCCAAGAACAAGTACCTCGCCGGGGACCAGTTCACCCTCGCCGACGTGAACCACATGTCCTACCTGCTCTACCTGAGCAAGACCCCCAAGGCGGAGCTCGTCACGTCCAGGCCGCATGTCAACGCGTGGTGGGAGGGCATCTCCGCCCGCCCGGCGTGGCAGAAGACCGTCGCGGCCATCCCCTTCCCGACCGCATGAGGGACATGCCGGTGCCGGTGGGTCAGACTGCAGGAATGGACCGAAATCGTGATGTTTTATGCAATAATAAGTCATTTGTGTAGTCTCTAGTGCTGTTTATGTTTTTTTTAGTTTGTTTACCTTCGGACCTTAATAATGCCAAGAGCAAAGTTGGAGAAGATCTATGAATATGATTTGCTTGGTTTCTGTGACGCTTTTTTTTAGGAGATTTGATTATTTTTCTTTTTTACGGTGTAATTGATCATTTACTTTATGTGTCTTACCGACATATGGCTTTAGAACTCGTATGTCAGTGAGACATAATAAGACAAATGATCAATGATACATGTAAATGAGAGCAAATCATCAATTAATCCACGTCTTTTCTCCTTGCACGTCGTGTGTTACCAACCCACCGGCTGTAGCATAGTAGCTAAGGGCCTATTCGGTTCATTATCACACACTGCCGAATTTAAAAAAATGGTTCATGTTTTTGTCAAAACCTGTCTATGATCTTTGCAAAAATTTGAGATCAATTTGTGACGGATGACATCTTGTTTGCTTTTTGCCCAACGGCCCAAGCGCTACACCCATGGGAAACCTTCCCCTAAGATTATGGAAGACAAAGCAAAGCTCCCGCCCCTCCGCCCTGAAGAAGTGGACTATTGAAAACCCATCTATGAGTTTCAAGCACATCAAAAGAAGCTAAAGGGGCTAGCCGAGGCGACTCATTTCCAGGAGGAGCTAAAGATCGCGCCTGAAGACTATTCTTGGGTTGATATATATGGGCTTAATTGGAAGAAAGCCAAGGCCAACAGCCTCACTAGATCAAAAGGGGAAGACACCGATGGATCCTTCAGTGTGAGGTTTACGGCATGCAGCATGACTTCTTTATAATTCCAAAAGGCGCTCATGTATCGCAGTTATATTTCCTGTTAATTGTTCTTTCGTGTTGCCATTTGTATCGTACAAGTATGATGGCTAACATAGATAATGAACCGAACTGTATGCGCCATGCATGTTTACTTATTTTACCATATGCACCATCTATGTTCTATCATTTTGTACGCCTTTTGTGCATCTTCATGTTTACCACGAGTACATCGATTTGATTATAATTACAGAATGTTTGATTACAACACTCAACAAAAAAAACAATAACTATCAATTAAAATTCCACAATTTTACAATACATCACTAACAAATTTTTAAAAAAAAACTGTCGATTTAAATTTCCTAATTTTCCGCTACATCATTGAACCAAAAAATTCAAAAACTGTCATGTACTCACTGCCTTCATTTTGTTTGTACTAACATTAAACGTCAATTCTATGAATTTTTCCTTATTAATTTCTCTCTGCCTTATTATTTTCTACTTAACAAACCTCACTCCCGAATTTCTGTCAAAATTTGTTAATATATATATATATATATATATATATATATATTATTTTTGTATTTTTTAAAACCTAGGCCGCGATGGCCTGTTTTCGATATACTTATTTTCTAATTTTTTATTTTAACAAAATTCATATGCGCGTCCCTCTTCTCCCCCCCCACCCCCACCCACTTTCTTTCTCTTTCCTCTCTTTTTTTTTTGCTTGTAGTGCTCTCTCTCGCCATTCCTAGCGATAGAGAGGTTCCCGTTGTGCAAGAGCCCTCTGTCGCCATTTGAAATGATGACAGACTCTCTATTGATTTTTGAAATGGAGACAGAGAGTCTGTCTTCATTTCAAATTGCTACAAAGGGGTATTTTTGTTATTTTTTTAATCAACATATTATTTCTGTAATTTTTCATTACAAAAATATTTTTTTAAAAAAAATTCATTAAACGCTAGTTCTACATGTTTCTTGTCACATTACTTAACAGCATACTCTATATTTGTTGCTAGCTCTACCATATTATTTGCTACATTAATTGCTAATATTTACATAGTACTTGCTATTTTAGTTACAAGCAGCTCTATGTATTACTTGCTAGTATTTCCCTATTATTTGATGATAATTATTAACAATTTGTGCAATCACTACTAGTGATGGCTCGACATTAGTTACTAGATCTACATGTAAGTACTTGTTACAATAGTTGCTAGCTCTATATGTTTCTTCCTATATTAGTTACTAGTAGCATTTACATGTCATTTGCTAGTAGCATACACCTATAGTTGCTATATAAATTTGCTAGCAATTAATGCAGAGCCACCCAAAAGAGATTTAACTAAAGTTGCTAGTAGCCGACACCTAGAGTTGCTATCTTGAGAATAAATATTTTCAATATATCCCCAAAACATATTTAATATGGTCTTATTTTGTTAATCTTATTGTATATATCACAACGGTTGGAACAAAACGTGAATCGGAGACTCGGTTTAAGAAATACAATCGTTTAAAGAAAAAAAAATGAAAAAAATGTACAAGTTACAAGAAAGCATCTCTTTTTCTAGCTCTCTGATAAATTTTTTTTGTGCGAATATGTTTCACTACCAAATATAATTGTAAAAATAGCCCCATCTCTGACCGCAGAAGCGCTGATGATGACACTGACGCGCTCCCGCATCGTGAGAGAAGTTATCGAGTTATGGAACATCGATAACTTCGGTGACTTACCAAAAAGTTTGTTAGGGGTTATAAAAGTGTTACTTCAAGTTACAAATGGGATATCCTACCGGATATAAGGATCGGAGAAAGCGCACGCAGAGAGAATGGCCACGCGTCCCACCCCCTCTCTCTCCTCTTTTTGCAAAAAAACCCCTCCAGTTCTTGAAATTACGGATAGGTCCTTTGCAATTTTTTGTGAGAGGGAGATTTTTTCCCCGGTTCGCGTTTAGGTCCCTCCTTCGCCGTTTTACATAAAGAACCTCCCGTTAAATACAATAAACGAGCCCTTTATAGTTTTTCAAAATAGCGAAACAGGTCCAAAATCATAACAAATAGGTCCGTACACTTTCGCTCGTTGTCCTTTCTCCGTTTTGCCCCAAAAATGTTTTTGTGATCCGCTTTTTCCTCCGAGCATTGAAAAAATGTTTTTGTTTCTCCGCTTTGCCCGAAAAAATGTTTTTGTGGTCCGCTTTCCTCCGGAGCATGGAAAAATATTTTAGTTGGCCGTTTTCCTATAAAACCGAAAAAAGTTTTGTGGTCCGTTTTTCCTCCGGAGCATGGAAAAAATGTTTTCGTTTCTCCGTTTTGCCCGGAAAAATGTTTTTGTGGTCCGTTTTTCCTACGGAGCATGCAAAAAATGTTTTCGTTTATCCGTTTTTCCTAAAAAAAACGAAAAAAGTTTTGTGGTCCGTTTTTCCTCCGGAGTATGGAAAAAATATTTTCGCTTCTCCGTTTTTCCTAAAAAAACCGAAAAATGTTTTCGTGGTCCGTTTTTCCTTCGGAGCATGGAAAAAATGTTTTCGTTTCTCCGTTTTACCCGAAAAAAGTTTTTGTAGTCCGTTTTTCCTTCGGAGCATGGAAATTTTTTTTTTAAAGTGTTCTCGTGGTCCGCTTTTTCTACGAAAACATTTTCTCGGTTTTTAATGCAAATTTCTAAAAGATTATGTGTTTCAAATGATCGGAGTGTCTAACTTCTCATATGTTATACTAGGAAATTAAGCGGCGGACGCCACGTGAACAAAAAAAGTTTTGTGGTCCGTTTTCCTCGGAGTATGGAAAAAATATTTTCGCTTTCTCCGTTTTTCCTAAAAAACAAAAATATTTTCGTGGTCCGCTTTTCCTTGGAGCATGGAAAAATGTTTTCGTTTCTCCGTTTTACCCGAAAAAAAAGTTTTTGTAGTCCGTTTTTCCTTCGGAGCATGGAAAATTTTTTTTAAAGTGTTCTCGTGGTCCGCTTTTTCTACGAAAATATTTTCTCGGTTTTTTTTGTATTAAAAATATTTTTTTTTCGTTCACGTGCGCTGCGTGCCGCCGCGCTTAATTTCCTAGTTGTCACTAGAAATCGGAAGGTCCTATGCGCATGAGCACATCGCACGTGTTGCCCAATAGCGCTAAAGCACGACCAATGGCAGAAAAGAATTGCGTAATTAAAATTGGCAAAAACTGATTTTTATTTGTTAGCATTCAATTTTTTACATAATTTAATTTGTTAGCATTCAATTTTTCTGCCTATAGGATATTGGTGTTTTTGTTTGTGAGCACTTAATTTTTACTTCTATTAGATATTGCTTTGTGTTCTATATTGTGCTTTATTATTTTGACTTTGTCAATATTTGTCTTTGTGATCTATGTTTTTGTTTGTTGTGATTTTTACCGTTTGTTTGTTCAATTTTTCTTTTGTACAAATTATCACATTATTTATTTATATAATTTAATTTGTGTAAAACTAGTATATACTTAATTAAAAAAGGCTATACAAAGAATAGTGTCTATTTTTTTTTACAAATTATCACATCATTTTTTTTACATAATTTAATTTGTTTAAAACTAGTATATAATTTATGTTAAAAGGTTTCTTCATCTAATACTAATAAATTAAAAATCTTTGATAAAATAGTACTTAAATAGAAAGATAAGGGGCAAATTGGTTTTATCCATTGGATCTAGATTTGAAGGCTCAAAATTTAGGTGCTATTTAAAAAAAACACACTAAGATTCTCCCCAACACACTTAGGGCTAGGCATTTGTTTTTTTAGCCTATACGGTTTTTAAAAATCGGTTTTTGAGAATAAAAAACCGACCGAACAAATTGGAAAACCTAACCGAATTAACCGAATTAATTCGGTTAGGTTATTTTGGTTTTCGGTTCACCAAAAAATTCCAAGCAAATCTGCTCTGATCTCCCTATGCGTCGCGCCGTCGCCTCGTGCCAGCTGCGGTCATCATGCTGGCGCCAGCGCGCCGCGCCCACCATTGCCGTCGCCTCGTGCCAGCTGCGGTCATCATGCTGGCGCTAGCGCGCCGCGCCCACCATTGCCGTCGCCTTGCCTGTGCCCACCGTTGCTGTCCCTGTGCGTACGCTTGCTTCGACGCCCAACCGAAGCGGGAAGGGGAGGTGGGGCGAGGGGGGGGAGGGGTCGCCGGAGGGGAAAGGGGAGGCTGTGGGCATTAGAGGCTAAAGCATAGCGGGGGAGGTGAGGGGGCAGGAGGGAGGGACGGAGGCAGAGGTCGGCGGGGGCGAGAGAAGGAGCCATGCGCGGGGAGAGGAAGAGGCTGGCCAATCGCGCGCGGGGAAAGGGAGGGAGGTGGCGGGGCGAGGGAAGGAGCCGTGCGCCCGTGTGCGGGGAGAGGAAGCAGGCCAAGCGGTCGGTTGGCCGCGCATGGGGAGAGGGAGGGAGGGAGGCGGCAGTCGGCGGGGGTGAGGGAGGGAGCCGTGTGGGAGGGAGCCACGTTTGGGAAGAGCTTTGACGACAATCCATACCTCGGGTACCCCCAGCGGCCCGGAAAGGCGCGTGGGCCGACCCAAGCCAGTCGGGGCCCGAAGGCGTGACCGAGTCTCCGAAATCCCGAGGAAACGACGGCATTTATTGCGTATCGAGCGTATTAAATGCAGGCCATGATGGCCGTAACCCAGCGGCACAAGTCCCCAACCCCCGCATTAACTACGACGGCCAGCAGCAGAGCAGGGGGAGTCGGCGGCCAGTCCCATCAGCCCGTCACTTTCGAGGAAACACGAGCGCGGAAGACGGACGCCTATAGGGGTAGCCTTTTTTCCTTTCCTTTCCAATTTACAGTGTAACCCTCCTCCTCGCCTATATAAGAGGGGGAAGAGCGAGCATGCAAAAAGAAAAACGAACAAAAGAAAGAGAATCAATACAATCCAACTCACACGAACTGGAGTAGGGACGTTCAGCCCGAACCAGTATACATCTTGTGCTCACCCGAGTCAAGCCGTTCGAGGAGAGGGAGCGTGCACCCCCTTCGACCTATACAAATTCACTAGCCGGTGCCCGAAACGCCGACAGTTGGCGCTCCAGGTAGGGGCCTATGCACGCCGTCGCCGTTGCTTTCCCACTTAGCTTCCTCGACGGTCCTTTTTTCTTCGACATCGCCATGCCGATAGCATCGATCCGCTTCGGCTCTCTCGACTTTGTCACCACCACGGCGGGACAGATAGTGATCGTCCCCGCCATGCTCCGGCACCAAACGTCCCCCGTGGACCCTGACGCCATCTCCAGCGCCCTCGGTGACCTCCGGCTCGAGGCTCCCGCGCGGACCCCAACGCCGAAGCACGCCAAAAGCTCCGTCACCCCAAACGATGCGCAGGGGCGTCGAATAGCGGCGGTTGCGCCCGCTGCGACCTCGCGCTTCGTAGCAATGGTCGGCCACGTACCCAACGACAACCATTCGGACAACTCCTCCGGCCACGGCTCTAGCGGAGGAAGAGATAAGAACAGACCGCGCTACCGCGATCCCGACACTGCGGCAGGCGCGAACAACCCCTCCGCTACCCCGGTCACGCCGAAGACTCTCCTCCAACGTGCCGAGGAGGACCACCAGACTCGCCGCGCCGACCTCCAGCGGCGGCGCGACGAGCTGGAGGTTCAGAAAGCCGAGCTCGACAAGCTCCAAGCTGACCTGGAACAGCATCTACCCGCAACTCTGCCTGCACCTAGCGGCGTGCGTGCTCGCGCACGTCAGGTTCACCACCAGCTGGCCAAAGGGACCGACGATTCATCGTTTTTTCCACATGCCGGCCAAAACATCGCCGCGGCGGCGATGTTGCTCCGCGGCATCCCCGAGCCAGACGATCCCGCGGCCAAGGCAACCCACCAGAACCTTCGAGGGCTGGTGGAACGAGCAGCCGCACAACACGCGCATGGCTCCGGATCGCAGCGTTCGGGCGCCTCTTCGGACGGCCCGCACCGCGACGCTTTCCGGGGCCACCGAAGCGAAGCAAGGGCAGCATCGCTTCCCGAACAACCCCAGGCATCACGCACCCCGGCGCGCCAACGCTTGGGCGACGAACGCAACGTTCGCGCCACCCTCCAAGCACGAAGAAGGGCAGGGAACGACCCGGCCCGGACATACGTCGCCGACAGCGCTCATGACGTGATCGCAGCCGAGCCCCGATGGCCGGCCGAGGGCATTCTCACAAGGGATTCGCAGCCGCGAGGTTCCTCGCCAGGTTCCGGCGCCGGTCAACATAGCCAGACGCGGGGCCACAAACCCCGCAGTGTGGTCGAAGATTACCGGCTCGCATGCCGGCGGGGAGCAACAGACGACCTTTTCGTCATCCAGTACCTCCCCATCTACTTGGCGGACTCAGCTCGAGCATGGCTCGAGTACCTGCCCGCCAACATCATCAGGGACTGGGCCGACCTCAAGCACCACTTCGTTGGCAACTTCCAGGGCACCTACAAGCGACCAGGGAACTCCTGAGACCTGAAGGGCTGCAAGCAGCAGCCAGGGGAGAACCTCCGGGACTACATCCGACGTTTCTCCCAACAGTGCAACGAGCTTCCTGACATCCGCGACGCCGATGTCGTAGGGGCATTCATCTACGGCACCACCTCCAAAACCCTGGTCCACAAGCTGGGGTGCGCGAAGCCCAGAACCACCAAAGAACTCCTGGACATCGCCACCAACCACGCCTCGGGCGAGGAAGCCGTAGATGTCATCTTCGACAAAGGGAAGTCGGCGAGGATCGGCACCGAGCCCACCCTCCTCTGACCGCCCCGACAAGCGGAAGCGCCACGGCAAACAGGTCCGCGAGGACCGCCTAGTCGCGGCCGCCAACCAGCCGGGGAAGCCGCAAAACCGACAACCCCCCGACCATTTCGAGAAGCTAATGGAGAGTCCGTGTCCGAACCACGGATACCCCGTCAGACACAAGTATCGGGACTGCGAAGTCCTAAAGCGCTTTCTTTCCGGAGCCCCCACGACGCCGGGCAAAGGAAAGAAGCAAGACTTCAGCGCCGCCAGAGGATAAAGAAGCGACGCCGGTTTCCCTGAAACCGACGGGTGCCTCATGATCTTTGGCGGGCCGGCAAGCTACGCCGACCGAAGGCAGCTCAAGCTCGCCTGCCGAGAGGTGTTCGCGGCGAACCCTGCCGTACCCAAATACCTTCGATGGTCAGAGTCCCCGATCACCTTTGACCGGACCGACCATCCCGACCACGTCCCGCTGCCAGGGAGGTACCCGCTTGTTGTCGACCCCATCGTGGGGACGAAGCGCCTGACCAAGGTGCTCATGGACGACGGTAGCAGTCTCAACATCCTTTACGTCGAGACCCTCGACGCCATGGGGATCCCCCGCTCGAGTCTCCGACCAAGTAGGACGCCTTTTCACGGCGTCGTCCCTGGCCAGCAAGCCCACCCGCTCGGGCAGGTCGACCTGCCCGTCACGTTCGGGAGCCCGGCTAACTTCCGCACTGAAACCCTCACCTTTGAGGTCGTGGATTTTTCCGGCTCCTACCACGCCATCTTGGGGAGACCATGCTACGCGAAAATCATGGCGATCCCCAACTACACCTACCTGAAGCTGAAGATGCCCGGGCCGCATGGGGTGATCACCGTAACCACGTCTTTCCAGCTCGCTTACAACTGTGAGAAAGACAGTTGCGAGTTGGCTTCAGCGGTCGTCGCGTCCGCCGAGCTCGCCGGCTTCCGGGCCATGACCCAACAGTCTGCCCCCGACTCCAGCAAGTCCGGGTCGGGCTCCTTCAAGCTCGCCGAGGATATGAAGGCTATCCAGGTCGACCCCGAGGATCCGACCAAGACCGTTCGGGTCGGGACCACGCTTCCTGCCAAATAGGAAAGCGCGCTCGTCGACTTCCTCCGCGCCAATCGGGACATCTTCGCATGGAGGCCCTCCGACATGCCAGGAATCCCGAGGGAAGTCGCCGAGCACTCTCTGAACGTCCGGTCTGGGTCCAGACCAGTCGCCCAGCGTTTGCGCCGCTTCGACGAAGAAAAGCGCATGGCCATAGGAGAGGAAATCGCCAAGCTCTTGGCTGCAGGGTTCATCAAAGAAGTTCGCCACCCCGAGTGGTTAGCAAACCCTGTACTTGTAAAAAAGAAGACTGGGAAATGGAGAATGTGTGTCGACTACACAAGCCTCAACAAGGCATGTCCGAAAGATCCATTCCCTCTGCCCCGCATCGATCAAATGGTGGACTCCACCGCAGGGTGCGAATCCCTGTCCTTCCTGGACGCCTACTCAGGCTATCACCAGATCGCGATGAAGGAAGGCGACCAACTCGCAACCTCCTTCATCACTCCGTACGGCTCGTTCTGTTACGTAACGATGCCATTTGGCCTGAAAAACGCGGGAGCTACATACCAGCGATGTATGCAAACCTGCCTTTCCGACCAAATCGGCCGCAACGTCGAGGCGTACGTCGATGACATCGTTGTCAAGACCAGGAAGGCCCACGACATCATCGCCGACCTGGAGGAGACTTTTGCGAACCTTCGATGGTTCCGCATCAAGCTCAACCCCGAAAAATGCGTTTTCGGGGTACCCAAGGGAAAGCTACTCGGCTTTATCGTCTCCGAGCGCGACATCGAAGCCAGCCAAGACAAGATCTCCGCGATCTTAAGGATGGGACCGATCAGCAACCTCAAAGGGGCCCAGAGACTGACAGGATGCCTAGCGGCCTTGAGTCGCTTCACGTCCCGCCTCGGCGAGCGCAATTTGCCTCTCTACAAACTCTTGAGGAAATCCGACCAGTTCAGCTGGACGAAGGAAGCTCAGGACGCCTTCGACGCGCTAAAGGCTCTCCTGACCTCCCCTCCAGTGCTGGTCACCCCGGCGCCAGAAGAACCTCTGCTGCTCTACATTTCCGCCACGACCCAGGTCGTTAGCGCGGCACTTGTCGTAGAGCGAGCAGAGGAGGGACGGGTCCTCAAGGTCCAACGGCCGGTCTACTTCATCAGCGAAGTACTCTCCGAGTCCAAGGCACGGTACCCACAGATGCAGAAGATGCTCTACGCAGTTCTGATCACAAAAAGAAAGCTGCTACACTACTTCAACCAGCACCACGTCTCCGTAGTGACTTCCCTACCACTCGGCGAGGTCGTCCACAACCGCGACGCCTCCGGGAGGATTGCCAAGTGGGCACTCGAGCTCAACGGGCACGACATATCATATGTCCCTCGGACCGCCGTAAAATCTCAAGTTCTAGCCGACTTCGTCACCGAGTGGACCGAAGCCCAGGCACCGCCTCCGCTCGAAGACCCTGAGTACTGGACGATGTACTTCGACGGGTCTTTCACCAAAAACGGAGCCGGAGCCGGGGTCGTCATTGTTTCCCCGCTCGGAAACAAGCTCCAGTACGCCATCCGGCTGCTTTTTGACGCAACCAACAACGTCGCCGAGTACGAGGCCCTCGTTACCGGTCTCCGCATCGCCGCCGACCTCGGAGCCCTGCGGCTATACGTGCATGGCGACTCAAAACTGGTCGTCGACCAAGTCATGAAGGCCGCGGAGCCTCGCGACAGTCGGATGGCGGCCTATTGTCAAGAGGTACGCAAACTGGAGCAGAAATTCAAGGGATTTGAGCTTCATCATAGCTACAGACGGAACAACGGTGAGGCCGACCATCTGGCCAATCTTGTCTCTGGCAGAGGGCCGGTCCCGCCGGGGATTTTCGTCCTCGACCTACACCAAGCATCCATCCGACCCGATCGTCTGCATTTATCGATCGGACGACTACCGCCAAAGCGCCTCCGCTAATCGGCCGAATCAGAGCCGAGCCGGTCGAGCCAGCCGCAACGCCCCGATGACCCGACCGATTGAGGAAACCCTTCATCGATCGGTGGCCGACGGTTCCCTCCCGACAATCCAACCGAGGCCCGCCGCCTCGCACGACGCAAAGTCCTTTGTCTTTGATCGGTGGCGATTTACCTCTACAGAAGGAGCCCCTCTGGGATCCTCCAGAAATGTATTCCGGCCGACCAGGGAAGAGAACTGCTCCACGACATCCACGGCGGAGTCTGCGGACACCACGCTGGGTCGCGGAACCTGGTCGGGAAAGCCTTCCGACAAGGCTTCTACTGGCTAACTGCCGTGGCCGACTCCGAACGAATCGTCCGGACATGCGAAGGGTGCCAATTCTTCGCTCGGCAAACTCATCTCCCAGCGCAAGCTCTCCAAACGATCCCTATTACCTGGCCCTTCGCCGTTTGGGGACTCGACCTGGTCGACCCCTTCAAAAAAGCGCCCGGGGGCTTCACCCACCTACTGGTTGCGATGGACAAGTTCACCAAGTGGATAGAAGCTAAGTCGATCACGACCATCACTTCAGCACAGGCGGCGGACTTCATCCGCAATATCGTCTACCGGTTTGGAGTCCCGAACTCCATCATCACCGACAACGGGACGCAATTCACAGGAAAGGAGTTTCTCGAGCTCTGCGACAGCTTCAACATTCGCGTGGATTGGGCAGCCGTTGCCCATCCACGGAGCAACGGCCAAGTCGAACGCGCGAACGGCATGATCCTCCAAGGGCTCAAACCGCGGATCTTCAACCGACTGAAGAGGTACGCGGGACGTTGGGCGGCCGAGGTGCCTCCTGTACTTTGGAGCCTACGGACCACTCCAACCCGATCGACCGGATTCACGCCATTCTTCTTGGCATTCGGAGCCGAGGCCATCTTACCAATCGACTTGGACTACGGCGCCCCGAGGGTTCAAGCCTTCAACGAAACCCGGGGGCTCGAGTCTCAGCAAGACGCTGTCGACCGGCTCGATGAAGCGCGGGATGTCGCCATCATCCGCTCAGCCAAGTACCGAGAGCCTTTGTGGCGCTACCACGATCGCAAGGTTAGAGGGCGGCGTTCAACGTGGCGACACAGTTCTGCGCCGAGTTCGATCCAACAAAGACAAGCATAAGCTCTCCCCTCCTTGGGAGGGCCCCTTCACTGTAGTAGAAGTCCTTCGACCCGGCACTTACCGGCTCAAGGATCCCGATGGCAACACCTTGTCCAACGCCTGGAATATTGAAAAGCTAAGACGATTCTACCCTTAGTCCTTTTTTCCTTTTACCTCGTTTATTACCATGTTCACATTTTCTCACCCCAAGCGGACCGACCCTCGGTCGGGTCTATACGTAGCGTTTCTGCCCGAACCTTGCCCGCTCGGGTCGGCATCCCGTCTAACCGCCGTCATTCACCTGTTCGTTCGATCTTTCTCTCCCGACCCGAGTGCCACGGCCCACGCCCCGACGGCTACGATTGCGAAGTGGTATTTCGCTAAGGAGAAAAGAAACCGAGCAGGATAATGCACGGTTACTCAGGGGCCAATCCGACGAACAAGGTCGGGGTACGAACGCTCGTGTTAAACCTTTTTGCCTACTTTTTGGAAAACACTGGAGCATGTCGATCACTGGTCGGACGGTCCCCGCAGACCCGAGAACAATGATCCCGGCGCGTTTTTACCAGTAAAAAACTGAAAAGTAGCGAAAGGCATATACAAAACTTCTAAAAATCCGAACACCTTTATTTCTTCCGATTCAACGGCATTTACATTCTTTAGAAACGAGAAAGTCTAAAATCAAAAGTTTATCTCATTTAAGGGTCTTCCCCGCCTCGGTGGATCTCCGGACTTATCGTCCCTCTCCAAGCGCGGCTTCGGCTTCCCGCACAATTTTTGCCGCAACGCCACGCCAGTCGGGTCGCCGAAATCCGCACAGAGAGCTCCGATCTGCCGACGCGCCGTCGAGAACCGGCGGCCCCCTGCGCCCCCCTGTGTGACCTCTATGGTTCCCGGGGGAGCTTGGGGCCCGCCACAGAGGGATCCACCGTCGGAGAAGTGTACGGCAGCACGATCGGGGCGATCGACAGCACGTTCATCGGCGCAGGCCTGGATGTCGCGGTGGACTCCAGGCTCCCGGAAGGAGAAGGGGCACGGGGGGGAACGGCATCCTGTTCCCCCAATCGCTCGGGCGCTCGCAACGGCGGCTCCCTCAGCTCGACGACCGCAGCTTGCCGCTCCCGCTCCCGCTCCTCCTCCTCCGCCTCCCGCTCCAGCAGCTCCCAATCAACCCCGTCGTCCGACGGGGCCGCCACTACGAGACGGCCGGCTCGTCGCTCCAACTCCTCCTCATCCTCAGCCTCTTGTTCAAAGGCGTCCCAGTCGATCTCGTCGGTCGGTGGGTTCTCGTCCTTAGAGTGGGGCTGGGAGGGCGAGGCAGTCATGGAAGCAAGTCAGTAGCAGGTCTCAATATTGCTGGATAAAGTCCCAGCGCCCACCGTCCGCCTATTTATAGGCGATCCGTAGCCAGACGAAGCGACGCGCTGGGGGTACCCGCCAGCACTTACTGCAACCGCGCCTTTTCGAAGCTGATGGCGTGGAAGCCGAAGCATCAAAGCCAACGGTGCGAAAACCGAAGCGCCGCCAAATCTCCGCGTTGAACAAAAACGCCTCGAGAACCTCGCCAGTCGCAAGGAAAGATAAGTGAATATCCTCTTTTCTCGCACTCGTTGTTACTCCTTCAAGTGGCGCGCGGCGGTAACAACCAAACCGCCTCGCACCACTCGGGGGCTACAAGAGTCCCGTGGGTCGGTGACACGACCAATCGCCAGGTCCTCCTGAAACGGCCAAACTTTCGACCAAAAGTACTACGGCCTACGCCCCGGCGGCTACGGTTGCGAAATAGTACTTAACGGAAGAAGGAAGTGCCCAAGCGGAGCGACCTACGATTGATCGGGAACACCCCTCCCACGGTCGCACTAACCGATCGGCATGTTCTTGAGCGTTCTCCTGTTTCCCCGACTCCCTAACTTTGTAATGCGCACACCAACCTACGCCCGACCCCTGTGGTCCCCAAGGCAATGGACGGTAATAGTGTCCATCACAAACAAAGGGCGCGGAAAACAAGCACGAAGCAAAACACATGCCAGTTCCTTACAAACCTAGAAAGAGCAAAGAAAACTGTTTAATCTCTCTCTTTCTATCGCTCATCTATGGAGGACGTCGGTCGGGGAAATCTGGTCGGCAATCGCCCTGGCGTGCGGTTCGACTCGAAGCTCCAAGGCGTCGATTTCCTCCTCAGACCGGTTTGTGGCGACCCCGCTACTGACGGTATCCAGGTCGATACCGTCGTAGTAGGAGAGCGTACAAACCAGTGCCGAGGCAGCCCCAAGAGCAGCGCCGGTCGCCACCGAAGCCTCCACGTGGTCGGACACGCGGGCCAGGGTACTTTCCAGCGAGCTCGAGCCTGGTTGAGAGCCCACCGGCCCCAGCACCCGATCACGGATCTCCCGGCCGACCGATCGCAATGACGTCAGCTCGACCCGATCCTCCTCCGACAGCTGCTGCATGGATAGGGCCACGTCGCGCGACGCAACAGCTTCGTCACGCGCCGCGACCGCCTCATCACGCGCCTCCTCCGCCACCTTCCGCGCCTCCGTGGCGCTCCCGAGGTTCTTCTGCAACTCTACAACAAGGCCAGTGGAATCGGGAAGCCACGGCGAAGCAACCCAAAGATTGAGGACGCTAGAGCTAAGGCGCTTACCCGACACGGAGTCAGCCATGCTGCGGAGGTCCTCCTCGGCTTTGTGCGAATCGCGGATTGCGCTCGACCTGCCCTAAAGCAGCGTCGCGCTCGATAGCCACGTCCTGGGCAAGCTTCCCAGTCGCTTCAAGCTCCCTGCTGAGACGAGCGGCATTCGACTCAGCATCCCCCTTCGCTCGGTTTGCCACCGCCAAGAGAGACTCAAGATCAGACACCTTCTCGTCCGAAGCCCGCCGCTGGCGCTCCGGCGGGCGTCTTTGCGTCCACACTCTCTTGGCGGGCCCGCCCGCCGACCCGCTCGCGGTCAAGGCACTCCGAGCCTCCGATAGTTCGAGCGCACGGCCGATCGCCTCCAACTCGTGACGACCCCGGCCGGCTCGGAACCCGGATGTACCGGACTTGAGCGTCGGCCGGGTCTTGTGTTCTAAGGACAAAAGACACCCATCGACCCTCAACCCGACCAACAAAAAGGGTAAGCACGCAGCAGTGCAGGCAGATTACCTCAACTCTCCGAAGGGCCTCCCGAAGACAACCCCGACCTTGCGTTGAAGGATCGAGTGTAGCCGACACCTCGCGGACCGATGCTGCCGGCCGTAACCTGGCCGACAGATCTCTCCGACCGCGGTCCACTCGTCCCCCTCGCCTCATCATCCGTAACCACCGGCGGCGAGCACAGTAAGACCAGCGGTGGGATAGGAACGCGAGCAGCGCCGGCTACCGCGAGGCTCGACAACCGTCTCCTCTGCCGTCCGGCGGCCGTCTCCATCGTCGTCTCCTCCGCGGCTTCAGCGGAAGGAGGATCCGGGATCGGCAGCGTGGCGACCCTGGTGCCAAAGCTGCGCCTAACGAGGCCCGCCGTGCGGTGGGAGCTCTTCCCCGCCCGCTTCGCCCTCCGAAAGCGGATCCGGCTCGGCTCGAGCGCAAGGGTTCTCCTCGGACCCCGGCGTGACCAGCGGCCCCACCTCCATCACCGAAATGGCCGGCAGTTCCGCCGGTTGCTCGGCCGACGACCCCGACACCGCGGTCACTACCGCCTCCGCTACCAGTAGCTCGGTGCCCCCCGCCCCAATGGGGAGCACCGTGACCTCCGACTGGTCTGCCTCGATCGACGAGGCCCCCGGCGGCGGCGGCGGCAGCTCCGACCCCTGCGCAGGAACCACCATTTGCGCACTGGCCACCGCGACCGCCCCTGTATAGACCCTGCACACGACGACAAGTCAAGAAATGGCAAAGATAGTCCTAAAAACCTGCAGACTCACCAGTAGGCGGGGAGGAGGCACTTACCGCGTCGAGCGCCGGCACGGTACTTTCCCCCTTCGCGTCAGCCCCCCAGTGGGGATGTGTCGGCCCTCCGTTTTCCCCGAACGTCCGGCGCCGCTTCACGGCGGGCTCGGCAGCGATCGCGATCTGTCGCCCCCGACCGCTCCACCTCCGGCATCCGTGTCAGACAAAAGGGGCCCACCGTCGCCACCTCCGCCTCCAGAGCTTGGGGACGACCCCGAATCGCCCGATTCCGCATCGGTCGTATCGGAGACGTCCTCACCACGGGACCGCCTCGCCTCCCGCTGCTCCTTTTTCCGCTTCGCCGCTCTCTCTCTCTCCTCTTTGCGGGCAGCATCTCGCGCCTCCTCGGCCTCCCAGAGCACAGGCCTCGCCTCCTTTTCCCGGCAAATCCGGTAGGAAATCATCCGCCCAAGCCCTGCGAAGAAACCAGAGAGTCGGACAAACCGTAGAAAAGAAAAGAAAAGCAGCGAAGGAGCCCATTGGCATACCAAGTCGGAGCCACGACCCGCCATTAAAGGGGCGGGAGCTCGAGACACCGCCACGACGCCGCCACCCGGGACGGAGAGGACTCGGCGTCGACCTGCTGTCGGAGGGGAGCTCGGATTCCAAAGATCCTCATGGGATCGGGCGCCCCGTGTACTTTCGAACATGGGGCGCCCTCTCGCAAGAAGGGTCAGACGCCTCTCCATAAACGCAGCGCCGACGGCCGGCCCGTTCAAGCGCGCACCTTCAGACCGGATCGATCAACGATCGATTGCACCTTCCGCCGCTCTCTCCGATCAGGCCCCAAGTTCAGCATTCTCGCCTCGAAGCGGTAGGAGAAACGCGCGGGCCCTGTTTTCAGCGTTAGGACATAGAGCCACTCGGAATGCCAGCCCCGATTGGACTTAGGGAGCTCCAGGTCAATGTACTCCAACGCCCGATTAGAGCGCAGGTACAACGCCGCGCCTCAAAAAGCGCCCCAGGCTTCGCCCCTGTCCTTCACCAGGCAGCGGAGAAGAAGTACTTCCACAACGCCCAGTGCGGCTCGATGCCGAGAAACGCCTCGCACAACGTCATGAACACCGCGACGTGAAGCACGCCGTTCGGGTTGAGTTGATGCACCTCCACCCCGTAGTAGAAGAGGAGTCCCCGGACGAACCCGTGGAGGGGAAACCTGAGCCCACGCTCAAAAAACCAGGCGTGCGCCATGATCTCGTCGGCGTGTGGCTCGGGAACCGCCCCCGCCGCCGGAACCCGCCACCCGGAGACATCCCGCGGCGCAAGAAAGCCTTTCTTCTCCAGGCCGACCGCATGGGAGGAGCGAGTGGAGCACTCCTGCCACATCTTCGAAACGCTAAAACAACGGCGGCAGCAGGAAGCTGGTAAAACACCTCTCTCCCGTCTCTCTCCCTCTCCCAATCTCTCTCCCGTCGCAGGTAAAAAAGGGGCCAACCACAACTCCTCCCATCCTCCCTTATGTATGAGAAGCGGACCGGCGGGAGTCGAGCGGACGCAGGTCAAGCCAACCGCCCCACACCGCGGCAGCCGCGTCCGCCACCCGACCACGTCGTAAATGTGGCTACCAATCCCCCACTACGCGTTAAATGCTGTCAGAAAACCGCAGGGAGAACAGGCGTCACCTCAAAAGGCGCTCCCAGTGTCCTCTCGGTCTCTACCTCCGGGTCGGCCCAGAGACGCAATCGACAACGCCAAGGGCCCACTGAGCCACCGAGGCCCCAAGGCCTCCCAGACCTCGACAGACCGCACCTGAGGCCCGGCCTAACGCTGAGGGATACAAAAACCGGCCACAAAACGAATCCGGCTCCACCACAGCAAAAAACGAGCAAGGGGTGAGGACGAGGCGAGCCTCAGGCCCCCTAGTTGGGTCGGCGGACGACCCAATCGCCTTAACTCACGTCCAGACCATACCTCACGCTCTCTCATGAGTCGTCGACGGGCGGCAGGCAGCTGCACCCTGGGTTGGCGAACGATCCAAGGTCCGATACGGGATCGAGTAAGGAAAGGTTCTTTATGGATCGCCCCCAAGTGGGATCGGACACCCGCGCTGGGATCGTCCGCTAGGGGACCCCCCCTCGCGAGGGGGCCTCCAGGTTCCACCCGGATGACCCGCTTGCAGCTCCACGAGGGCGGCGCTCGAGCCAGCGAAGGCAAGCGCGCGTCTCTCACCCCCTCCAGGTCCCACACCTGCGGACGGGGCGAAAGCGTGGGACAGACAGCGAATCTCTCCATCCACTAGCGAACTCACCAGACAATGTCCCGGGTCGGCCACGATTCGCCCAGCTCCGGCGTAAAATGAGTCACTCTGACCTACCCCGCTCCGACCCAGCGCAAGCATGCCCACCGCGACCACGATGAGGAGATCGACGCGCGGGTCCCACCGAACGAGCCGGTCGGGGCCCCAGCCCTGTTGCCCAGCCAAACGGCCGTAACCCCCCAACCCGCTCTCCGACCAGCTCGGGGGCTACACCCACCGGGTGCGCTCGCGCGCACCCGGTCGAAGTTTCTTCCTGACCAGCTCCGGTCGGGCTTCCCAGCACGGCAAAACGCCGGTCGAACGACTATAACCCCCCAACCTGCTCTCCGACCAGCTCGGGGCTCTAGAGCTACACCAGCCGGTGTCGCCTTGCACCGGTCGAAGTTTCTTCCCGACCAGCTCCGGTCGGGCTTCCCGACACGGCAAAGCATCGGCCGAACAAGGCGTGACCCCCCGACCTGCTCTCCGACCAGTTCGGGGGCTCGGGGGCTACTGACGACAATCCATACCTCGGGTACCCCCAGCGGCCCGGAAAGGCGCGTGGGCCGACCCAAGGCGGTCGGGGCCCGAAGGCGTGACCGAGTCTCCGAAATCCCGAGGAAGCGACGGCATTTATTGCGTATCGAGCGTATTAAATGCAGGCCATGATGGCGAACTCAACCAGACAAGTCCCCGACCCCCGCATTAACTACGACGGCCAGCAGCAGAGCAGGGGGAGTCGGCGACCAGTCCCATCAGCCCGTCACTTTCGAGGAAACACGAGCGCGGAAGACAGACGCCTATAGGGGTAGCCTTTTTTCCTTTCCTTTCCAATTTGCAGTGTAACCCTCCTCCTCGCCTATATAAGAGGGGGAAGAGCGAGCATGCAAAAAAAAAAAACGAACAAAAGAAAGAGAATCAATACAATCCAACTCACACGAACTGGAGTAGGGACGTTCAGCCCGAACCAGTATACATCTTGTGCTCACCCGAGTCAAGCCGTTCGAGGAGAGGGAGCGTGCACCCCCTTCGACCTATACAAATTCACTAGCCGGTGTCCGAAACGCCGACAAGCTTGAAAAGGAGAGGGGGAGGCCGTGAGCCGCGAGGGAGGGAGAAGAATGGCCGCCGAACAGATTACGCGAGAGCTTGATGGGTTATTCGTTTAGTTTGGTGGCTGGGATTATAAAACCAAACCGAAAATTGAAAATCGAACCGTGCTAAAATAAAAACTGAACCGAAAAATGAAAACTAAAAAAATCCAATTTTTTTGATTAATTTGATTGGATTTTTCAATTTCGGTTAAAAATTGTTCACCCCTAAACACAATATTGTTTTTGCCACTCGAGTTGCCTCCTCTATTATTTGCCACTTAGTATTTTATCACTTTTTCGGCATGGAAGCACATAACCTAGATTGTAATCTCTACTATTATAAAGCAGCAGTTGGTGGCAGTGGTGAGTTCTACCCACGTCATTAATTGCCCTGCTTAATTGCCCTATGCAAAAAACGAAGCGTTGCTTTAATTAACCAGCTTTCGCAAGAAACGAAGCGTTAAAGATAGATGTTTGATCTTATGAAATATTTTTTTATTTTTTAATCTTTATTTTTCGTTATCAATTTTGTTTTTCGTAGCAACGCACGGGCATGTAACTAGTTCCCTCTTAAGTCGAACTGACCAACGTTTCTTCTACCTCCCGATCGACTCGTCTCTCCCCTCGTTTCATCATTCATTCCCCATCCCACCGACACGCCTCCACTAAAACCCTAGGCCAGCCCGATGTCCGCGCCGCCGCCCGTGCCGGCGGAGGGGGCGGCCCCCGCGGTGCCCCTGCCCGCGCCGGCGGGGCCCCGGCCGTACGAGGTGGCGGTCGCGGCGGCGGAGCTACGGTTGTTGGATTGCAACCTAGCGGCGCTGTGTGACCACGTCCAGGCCGAGGGGTTCGGCTCCGGCGCCTTCTCCGACGTCGTCGTCGAGGCCATGGGCGCCACCTACCGCCTCCACCGCCTCATCATCTCCCGCAGCGCCTACTTCAGGTGAGCTTCCCGAATGCGGAACCTTGAGGCTTGTGCAGCCTTGGATTCCCTGGGATCGAAGCTGCTGTTGTAATCTGAGCATCTAGGATTGTTTTAGAGACGGGAATTGCATTTCTATTGGAAAGTGGAATTTTGATGTGGTCGGGAACTCGGGATGTTTCCATTCCTTTAGTAGAATAATCTCAGCACAAATAATTGTTCGGGGACCAATTTTATTGTTGATTACAGCAAGTTAGTGTAGCTTGAGAAGTGCAAACTTGGTATTAATTTCTATTATGGTATTAAGATAGTTAGGCTTGTCTTGTTAGTTTCAAATGAGCGAATCTAAAACGGAGTTGATGGAAGTCAGATGGCTAGTTAGTGATCCAATTGAGATTCCAAGGCCAGAACCTGCGAATGGGATAGAGGCATCATCAGTCAGAACGTGAAAAACGGATTGTACTTTTCCCTCTCTAGTGATCATCTTACATTCATGTTTATTTCTTGATGACTTTTAACACAAGGTTCAGGGATCAAGTATGTTCTCTTCCATCTCCCATATAATGGGACTCAACTAGATGTTACCTTGTTGGATTTGGTCCCTTCATTAGAACTTAATGCTCAAATGGGACTCTGGCACTCTGCTCGTTTAGTTTCCATGAGTGATACATTACATGTTTAATATCATAATCAATATAGAAGTCTGATGATACTTCTCAATGTTAAATGCCTTTCAGTGCCTATATCCCCTGTATATGCCTTCAGTTGTTTATTCAACATAGAAGGGAACCTACTTCTGCAGCCAAACTTCTTCATTTTGCTGGATTATAATCTTTTCCTATGTGGCATAGTCAAATTTGGCCAGATGATACTGTGGTCTGTATTAAAAAGAAACTAAAATTGCTAAACAAACTGTGTATAAAAATGTCTGCCAGGAATATGCTACATGGTCCATGGAGGGAGGCTGGAGCACCTACAGTGGTCTTGCATATAGATGATGCTAATGTTGATTCAGAGGCAATTGCAATTGCGTTGGCATATCTTTATGGCCAGTCCCCCAAGCTTAATGATAACAATGCGTTCCGTGTACTTGCGGCTGCGTCATTTCTGGACCTTCAGGTCTACTTCATTCAAGAGTTTTCTTCTATGCCTAGCTTATGTGCTATCATTTTGTACTTACAAATGGTCTATTGCAGGATTTATGTGCAATATGTACTGATTTTATTATATCTGAGCTTTGGACATCAAACTTTTTACAATATCAGGTTAGTCCATTACTGTTCTATGGCTTATCTTTGGGATTATATATATTGATGAGAATCTAGAACCATTTCTAATAACGAAATTGTCATAATTTGTCTCCTCCTTAACCACTTTTCTCTGTTCTTATTATTTTCTTAATGTTCGTAGTTGTTTGCCGAGAGTCAAGATTATGGTAGTCATGGGGAACGTGTCAGAAATGCTTGCTGGGGTTATCTTTGTCAAAGTGCCACACTGGAACTACGAGAGGTAAGGAGCACTCATAGGAATTTTGTTGGTTAAAAGGAGGACGTCTCAAATATATTGTTCTTCTAGGAATTTTGGTAACTGCTAGCTTTCCAATATACTCTTTATTAGTAATTTATATTGTTTATCGTGGTTAACATCTAAATTTTAGTATAGCGTTAATAGATTGGATTTATGTTAGATATTCTCCATAGAGCTCACCTAATTTAAGAATTTTTGGATTGAACTTATCATGCGTGTGTGAAATTACAGCAATGGCTAGTTATGTCTTGCATGAATGAGCTGAATACTTGTGATATTAAAATCTTTAGCATGAAGACTAT
Organism: Rhipidocladum racemiflorum; assembly: GCA_036346355.1. Taxonomy (NCBI): domain Eukaryota; kingdom Viridiplantae; phylum Streptophyta; class Magnoliopsida; order Poales; family Poaceae; genus Rhipidocladum; species Rhipidocladum racemiflorum. The sequence continues at coordinate 54,748,116 of CM070569.1, forward strand.
GCTCTAGTGAGTGGGGGTTGCAGTACAAATGCAGCTGTTGGGGTACAAGAAATGCGTGGAAAGCTTTTCTAGGTTGAATCGTTTGAATTTATTTGGTTTTTACTTTTTATTTTGCTGCAATATGAATGCTGACACATATTTCTGGACTTGGGTGAAGTTCAATCTTGAACATGTCATATGTGCTACATTTGTTTTGTCCATAATATTGATTTTGATTTTTTTTCTTGAAAGGTGCTACCAAAACTTTCTTCACAGACTTTGCACTCTCTCCTTACATCTGATGAATTGTGGGTACCTAATGAGGAGAAACGGTATGTTTTATCTTAACTTGTCTGCTGAATGGTATTAGGATTTAGAAGCCCATTAATGACAACACTCATGTTGCAACTTGAAGGTTTGAACTAGCATTATTTGCTCTACTTGCAAAGGTCACCATGTCTGATGTAGAAGTTAGTGGAACCGAAAATTTGAATCTTACGGCAAGCTCACCAAATGCCGATCCTTGCATGAGGAAGGGTAAGAGTCCGATGAACGATGCTGAAAAGGAGCAGCTAATGGAGTCTGAATTGCAGAAATTGAAGTTGCATGATAACATGGGGAGTAAAACTGCCGTTAACATTATTGGCATTCCAAATGTGGTAATTCCGCAGGATAGCACACCATACTCCATTGCACAAGTAAGAGGATGCTCAAAATTTCTGCTTCTCATTACTTTACTACAAGCATGAGCAGCACACTAAGATTGTACCATTTGTTCTGAAATCTAGAACGATGAAGCTTCCAAGAGGACAGAGAACGATCTTTCTACAGGAGGACCATCTGGAGAAAGTACTTCTTATCAATTTAACGAAAATATATGGCTTTCTAGTGAGCAAACAAATAATTACTTCTCAAGAACTTTTTCCAGTAATGGGTTAGTTCCTACTGAGTGGGGAAGGCTCACTGCACCTCTTTGGGGTGGCAGGGTTGTTGGTCGACGGCAGGTTAGATGCAATAGAGGAAGTTCTTGTCTTTCTGCTGACGAATTTAATGCTTTTATGAATATATTTGAAAGGGGTTCTCTTCTCTACTGTAATATGTCATTTGATGCACTGTTAAGTGTTCGAAAGCAACTTGAAGAGTTTGGGTTTCCCTGTAAAGCTGTAAACGATGGCCTTTGGCTACAGGTTATTGGTCTGCTCTCTGCCTTTTAATACTTTGTTCCTTCTAAGACTATGATTAAAACTTTGGTTGTTTGTTAACGCAGATGCTTCTGTTGCACAGAGTGCAAGCAATAGTTGCTGATACTTGCAGAAACTGTTGCCTTACAAGTAATTCTTGTGCTTGCAAACAAGCATATGTGAGTTCGCATAGCCAATACAGACAGGAGCATGATAGGAGCAGTGCTTCAGGTACTATAGGTAATATCTACCTTGCAGATGCCCAAGGTGATGGGAATGGTGTGTATGGGCCTGCTCGTGTTAACGTAAGAGGAGCAGTTGATGGACTTGCTGGTATTGGGAGAGGAAACTCAAATGTGCCTGGTGCAGCTTGGGCTCCTACACGTTACGTCTTCTCTCGTGTTCCTTATGGTCTCGGTTCAAGAAATGGTCAGCAATCATTTGCCAATGATGAATCAGAACCTAGAGTTGACCACAATGGAGATATTTCTGGAGATGGTCTGACTGCATTGGTTAATCTTAGCCAGGAAAACAATGCTTCTCATTGTCAGGCAGAGAGTATATTTGAGACAGGCATGCAAACTAGATATTCTGGTGCTGCTTCTGTCTCCTCTCCAGGTGGTTCTTCTCTCCAGATGCAAGAATCTAAAGAGCATGAACTTGTTTCCAGTTGGGAAACTACAGACAATGCAACTATATCATTGGACATGAAAACACCGCTTAGTCATTTTCCTCCTTTCCGCTTTGGGTAAGATTTCCTGCTTATTCTGTACCTACTATTATAAAACATCACTTTTTTGGAATTTGGATAGTGTTCCAGGAAAAAGCCTGACTTGTTCTGTATGGTGTTTACCTCCAGATCGACTGTTCCAAGTCATCTCGATATTTTTTTATAGACTATTCATTTGGCTGTTGGTTATCTTTACCAAATGCAGGAAAAAACAACAAATTTCAGAACAAAAATGATAAGACTAGTCAACCAAGACATGTTCTGATATCAAATTAATTATTCCCTACACACCTCATTAACATGAAACTGGTTGAGCCAAAAAAAAAAAATGAAACTGGTTGTGCACACTACTTCCCTGTTTCTGCCAAGCCTTGACCAGTTTATGACTGAATGCAGGGTGGAGTTTGAAGGTGTGCACAAGCTTGCAGACGGTCAGGTGAAAAATTCCACAGAAGTATTTTATGCAGGCTCTCTGTGGAAGGTAAACTTTCTGGCCTTACATCTATCCATGCTTCTTATGGCCCAAGCCTGGTTACGTAATAGACGTGAATACTTGCAGGTAAGTGTGCAGGCTTTCAATGATGAGGATCCTCATGGGCGTCGCACCCTTGGTAATATTTTTTTATGTGATTCTGTCATGTTTGCCTGTCGCCTACGTTGATTGTCCAAACTAATGTGTCATTTATAAAATTGATAATGCAGGACTTTTTCTTCACCGACGCAAGGCTGAGTTGTTAGATCCCTCGAGGAAGGTGAGTGATTTAATATTTTAATGGATTCATTTGTCACAAGATAATAGGGTCGACTGATATACTTCTCTTCTTCAGGCCCACATGTATGTAGATCCCCGGGAAAAGGTTACCGCTCGGTATAAGGTATGATCTGCTTCAAAAAATTTTTATCAATATATTGCTTTCCTGTGATATTGTCTGTGGTTTAATTTGCCATTCGTCTGTTGCTCGTAGCTCATCTGCCCATGTAAGAGAGACGTCATGATATTTGGAAGGCTGAAGCAGGCTGGCACGCTCTTACCCAAAGCTCCAAAAGGGTGGGGTTGGCGCACTGCTATACTTTTTGATGAACTTGCTGATCTTCTCCAGGGTGGAGCCCTGAGAATCGCGGCAGTTGTCCAGCTTGTCTAAGCCAAAAATTGCCCTTGTACATCGAGAGACGACAGTAGGATGTGTCGTGCCCCCCAAAAACAAGTAACATGGAAAATAGTACCTGCAAGGTTGGTGATATTACCGTAATGTATGCAGTTCCATACTCAATATATATTTTTCGACTGTGGTGCTGTTCAGTCCTGTTTCAAGTGTGTAATAAGAGTTGTACAGTGGCATGCAATTCGATGGGTGAACCTTCAAACATAGGACCCAAGTTGTGTTCGCGTGGAATCACAATAGGTGTTTTGAGGGTTTTTTTTTGGCCTAGATTTTTCTAGTGCGCTATGCATGCTACTGACAATTCGCATTAAAATATATTCGTAATTGTTGGTCGAAAAGAACCGCTTCGTCCGTTTTACTATGTTTGTCTATGATTTTAGGAGCATTGTCTCAAAATGTTTGTTTATTGAGAGAATCAAAAGTGTATTTATTGTAATACTTCTACTCTACTCCTATTTAAGTGATTTGAAAGAAGTCAAGTGATTGTGATTTGCATGGGTATGTAAAATCAGTTCTTATTAACTTTGACGATTATTAAATAATCCTTAAATAAATAGACTATTTATCTACGGTAGCTGTCGGAACAAAGACTTCTGTTAGAGATGTTAAGATTTTAAGTGATGCGGAGGAGAGAGAAGAATAGATAAAATTGATATCTACTATTTAATAGATAGCTTTATATTTTATGTACCATTATATAGACGCTTGTTAATTGCAAACAACTAACGATCTATTGAATGAGTTGTTTTTAGTGAAGTCTATAGATGATATAGAGATACTATAGATAGATGCCATCTATACCACTGTACATGCCCTTTTGACTACTGCACATGATTAATTAAGGTGTTAATGCATCCGGTCAGGCAAGTAGAGCCCACATGTCTAATTACAGACCCGTCCAACCAGAGCGTGGTTGATGCTTGGGTTAACTTGAACATACTCTCCCCAACCTATATGCGGGAGCCATTACACCCATTGCAATCTCTCTCAAATCTCAATACGAGAACAGAGGAAGGGGTTGTTATTCTCTCTGGAGAAAAGTCTGAACCAGTCTAAAACACTATGTTTCTTTCTTCGTGATCTCAAGTGTCGTGTCCCCGCAATCACACCGTGAGATCGATTGCAATTCATCGACAAACCTTTTCTTAGATTTAATGCTTCGTTGATCTATCCGTATGGTGGATTGCTGATAAATATAGTGAAACAGAGAGAGAGAGAGAGAGAGTATGTTTGTATCGCTTACTGAAAACTGTTGTCGTTCATGACATCATGCAAACTATATCTCCCCCACATTGATTTGTCACTCTTGCATCGCGAAAAGAAAAATCGATATGCTTTTGAAAATCCAATAAACGCTGATTTACATTTGCGTAGGAGTCCATAAATTAAATACGTGCGCTGAGAATCCAAAACTAAGATTTGCACAGACTGACATACATTTCTGGATGAATACTTACTACTTACTATCTTACAGGGGAAGGTATCCTGAGCCTTTGGGGTGGTCCACGTGGCCCGTTTATGCGTTGTTGCGTGTTGGCTGCGTTGGCCGTCTCGGTCTTTCTTCGTTCAGTGCGTGGCCCAGCTGGCTTTCTTGGTCGACTTCCCGTCCGTCACTTGTACCCTGCCGTTCGTTGGCTAACGCTGCCCGCCGCGCCGTTATTTCCTCCAGTGCTCCGTCTTGCTCGGCCGAATGGGTAGCGGCTGCGTCCAGCTTTGACAGACCGTTCGTTTTTAACGCCGCTCGTTTCGGCGTTGTTTCCTCGACCAATCCGTCTTGCTCCGTGCAGTCGGTGGCGTCCGCGTGTAGGTTTTCCAGTGTGGGGGGGATTCCGCTGTGCGGCTGACCGATAAAGGCCCATGGTTTACGGCTCCGTCCGTTCTTGCCAGCGCCGACGGATGCGCTTGTTCCCCATCGCTATCTTCGCCGCTGCCGCTGCAGCCTCGACGTTTCCGTCCGTTGCGCGCCTTCAGGTTGTGCCGTTGATTTCTCCTTTGTTGCTCGGTAGGTTGTGCTACCTTGGATGTTGCCTCATCTGCTGTTTTGTGGTTCTTGTCGTGTTGTTCATTGTTTGCCGACGATTGGGTCAAATGCGTCTGCTCTATTCGGTTGTTGTACTGGATGTTGGCTGCTCGGCGGACTTCCGACCGGTTTGCTTGCCGTAAATCCTTCAACGCCATTGTCAACATTTTGTTCTGTCGGCTCCATGGCGCAGGTATTGCTGTTGCTTGGGTTTTGGGTTCTTGTTCAATGGATTTCGTTTAGCCTCGGTTGGTTCTAGCTTTTCCCCTATCTGTTTATCTTGTTCTATTTACTAATGCTCTTTCGGTGCTTGTATGCAGGGAGTTGGTATCTGTTTGGTCTGCGCTATTCGTGTTGCCGTTTCTCTATTGCGGTTTCCAGGTTAGCAGATTTAGACGTGCAATGTGCTTTTAGTTGTTTATTGTTGCTTTGATGCTATCCGTTTATCTGTAAGTTAGGCGTGCTTCGTTGGTCGTATTTAGGGTTTGGCATCAATTGAAAATACAAAGGGATGACACTAATGTCTTTCTTCTCCCTTCCCTTCTCTCTCTTGGTACATACACACATGCTGTCCATACATAATTCTTTTACATATCTTTCGTTCCTCACTATTTAAATTATCTAAAGAACATGAAAAGTTGATAAGCTGTAACCTGTATGTGCTGTATCTTGCGAGCATGGTGGGATGATGATTTTGAACGAACTCAACAGGGGAAATTTTAAATTTTCTGCAGCTATTATAGGATCATCTATTGGTCTTATTCTCTATTTACCAAACAAGCCCAATGAGGTGACAGCGTAACGGACTTTTGCTCATGCACTGAAACAGATTGGTGTTGAAAAGATGCACAAGGACAGCAAGTATGTTTTGTTTCTGGACGATGACGTGAGACTGCATCCTGGGACAATTGGAGCTCTCACAAAAGAAATGGAGAAGAATCCTGAGGTCTGCTTTTCCTCCCTCCCTCCCTCGCCCTCTGCCTTTGCCTCTCCTAATAGGATATGTTTCTTGCATCTGACAGATATTTATCCAAACTGGATATCCCCTTGACTTACCTTATGGCAGCTTGGGAAGCTATTGCATATATGAATATCACATGGTATGTTGCTTTCTCATGATAACAGATTGTCCTGCAATTTTATTCATTATAGATCAGGAGGTTATGGATGCCCTGCTTTAACTGAAGTGCAAAAATGTCCAGCTAGAGTTTACATCCGGCAAAGTTATTCTATATATAAAATTGTTCATTCTGGTTTCTGGATAATACAAACACACTACTGGTGCATGAAAGACTTATTTTTTTGCCCCCTTTTACCATTTCAGCAAAAGGTTTCTGAAGATTCTGTGATCGCCATTTGATTGGTTGTGTTGAAAATATTGAGATATTTGATTTTTGTAGTTTTTCTTAACAAAGAAAGCTATCATTTGCTATAAGATGCTTTGAAGGAACTGATGTAATAGTATCTAAAATTTTTTAGTTTTGTTTTTGCTCTTTGCTATTGTCCCTTGGATCATTGACTATGTTGTTTATGTATTAGAAGTTTCCAAAACAAGGGTGCTGATTTGGTTAGCGGCATTACGTCTTTTTTGTAAGCACATATAATCGTGTCAAGTTAGTCTTTTAGAGTTTTTTTGCAACTTATAGCCTTAACATTCTGATCTTATAATTCTGTGTACTGATTATCTTCAAATTTTCTTTCAGAGGGTAATGCCTGGCTCTTTTGATGGATCATTTGGCTTCTTTAGGGTTATACGACCTAATCCATTGGATATGTCCAAGGATAAGCAACAGTCCCTTTTATCTCTTTTAGTTGAGCATTCAAGGCAATGTGGGGAATGTTGGGACCCAGAAACAGTTCGAGAATCAATGTACAAGAATATCGATATGCCGCTTTATGCTTTGTGGACATTTATTTATTCAGCATCTATTTGTTTGTCTGTATGGTTCTTCATAAAGTTTGCTGCAATTTTTAGCATATGGAATAACTGTATTTAACTATGCGTTTACCTATTATTGTTATCCAGGTATTGACGATGAGAATCATGCGTCATTTTCGCATAACCTGCTTGAGGATAAGCCCTGGATAACGTATGTTTTTAATCAGAGCCTTTAATTTTTATCCATGTCTCCATTGCATGACGATATTGTTCAAGCATGTCAGCTATTGTTTCTACAACAACTTTAGGAAAGAAATGGTTGGCGGATATATGAGCAATTATGAACTTGAGATTGCTGTACATGCCTTTCGAAGTCACTGCCCTAATGTCTCCAGAGTATACAGGTACATGATGTATAATACTTTGCTCCTTGGCGATGGGTATGTTTGGAGTTTCTAAACCATGTTTAGCCATGCTGTATTGATATTGTTGTGATTGGTGGATATCCAAGTATGGACTATGGTATACAATAGAATCAAAAGTCTTTACTAATCACGATGGGATTCAGTGTTCTATACTTCTACGTATAATTATATAGTCACACTGATAGTTAAAAGTAAAAGGGATGGAAGAAAATGAAAAAGGTAGCTTTGTAAGAAAAACAATTATCAGATGGTAACTTCTAAAACCAAAGTCCATTCATAATTGTGTGTAATACTTTGTGAAATTTTAGATTTCTGGCTGGTTCATAGTTGCCCGCCTTTTTGAGCAGCAAGCTTCAAAAGTGATTTGCCTGGATAGCTGAATCTTCTGGTTGGAATCTCCTATTAGCGGCACCTTTTCTTTGTTATGCAACTTTGAAATTTTCTTCAACAGATCTCAAGTTTTCCAGCGCTTCTGTCATTTTTTGGTTGTCTAATGTGTAATCTCCCAGTCTGATATATCTTCAGTATGCTGATATATTCAAACTTCACTTATCTATTATTTCTTCTCTCTTTGAGGGATTACACAAACTGACAAACTCTGTTCAGGAGAAATTACCTAGGGTCTCTGAAATCATGCCCTTGAAGGGCTTTGGTGAACACAATTTGCAAAATTGGAGAACTCAGGTACGGTCAGACTGCAATTTGTAACCATTGTTGTTTATAGTGTTAATTATTACGCTATTAACACCCATAAAAATGCAGATTTGTGGGGGACCATTGGAATTCTTGTTTGTAGTAGAAAGCAAAGATGATCCAACTTATCATGCTATTTCCTGTTTGATCGCAGAATACAAGGTAGTTGGAAGCCCTCATAAGTAACTAAAAGTCTTATTCTCCCAAGTTATGCATCTCATCTGTCCATAACTCTCTTCAACTACAACAAGTTTGATACATGCATATTTCTGCTCCAAGCTATTCTAGAGAAGGACGGCGTCGTTGTCTGCTGAAAAAGATAAATTCTCTACTCTTTGGGAACATACTCTCATTATGGTTCATTTTACTTATTCAAGCTAGAGATTTCTTTAGCAAATATGGTGATCAAGACTTTTTCTGAGATGTTTTGTCTATATAGAATTTTCATCATTATATTAGGAGATTGAAATATACGAAGTCCAGCCTAACTATAATCAACTTGATTGATTTTTTTTAGAGAATCAACTTGTTTACTTTTTAAAAGTTCCTACTTCAGTTCTCCTCTTAGGATAACATTACATTGAATTGAACATATTGGTTAGGTGTAGAGGCTGGACTCTGGTACATTCTTGCCTCGAAAGCAAAAGGCTTACTATAAGAAGCCATGATAATATTCATTGCCTTATTCTTATTGTCACTCGCAAAGGATGATTATTCTAATCTTATTCTTTTGTACACAATGGAGATTGGCATGGTCAACGAATTTACTAAAGATGGAGACTTCTTAGATTTCAAGCTTACAGATTGCTTGGTATTACAATATAACTACAAATCTCATCCTAAATCTATCACTAAAGTTGTAGGTATGAGATGATCCACACATAAAAATCAAACTCATGTAACTAGCTTCATGGTTGATGTGCTGTCAAAATCAGGCTGATATAACTAGCTTCATGGTTGAGCTGCTGACTCTATTAACTGGATTGATTTTTCAAGCCTCATGTGTCATGGCAGGAGGCAGGTAGGTGACCAAGGTTTGTGCTGTGCTATTGGGCAGTAACATTGTGATGCAGTGGTCCAGTTGTGAGCTCATGGATTAAAGCAGGTTTAGATTATGTTTCGTGTTTCTTTGGTTAGGGCCTATTGTTACATGTTCTTTTCTTTTGAATGCAGTGCTCTTTTCTCTCTGCTCTATTAATTTAGGTACTGTTATTGTCCTGCTCTATTAATATAGGTACCGTTATTGTTCTTTTCTTTTGAATGCAGTATTCTTTTCTCTCTGCTCTATTAATTGATGTTGCCATTAATTTAGGTTCTTCATTGTCATACCGTTTTTTAGATAATAAAGTTTCTTAATTTGGTTCTGAGCGTCTGTCGCACTTTATAGTTGTGTTCTTGTTTTTTGTGAGTCAACAAAATATTTAGGCGAGGCGTATGCATCAATATTATTAAGTGCTGGTATTACTGCCTCCAGCGTCCATGTCATGATACATAAATCATATATTTACTAAGGGTAAGCTTGAAAATGAGCTTAGGTTAAGGTACAGTAAAAATTGGCCGGATTAAGAGTGAACAAAGTCATTGTCGATATTTCCTAAATGTATTGATCTATTGCCTATGAATCCTTCGAATATTCTCTGATCCATTTCCTCTTTTCACCTCATAGGTCTTCTGTTCAGCTTCCGTCATTAAGCTTTTTCAGATGTGTGAGCCTGATAGGTTTAGCAACTTGTGAATTTTGTGGTGCCCATTATATTTGTATTCATAACATAGTTCTGTTTAATTTTTGATGGGAAGTACATGTGTGTCGTAAGTCCATACGATTTTGTGGTGGCCGTGTAGAACCGAGATGTGTATGACACTTCTGCGCTTCTACTTCATTTTGATTAGTTTCAAGAAACCTTCTACTTCATGTTGGTTAGTTTCAAGAAACAATTTTGTCATTGTCTTGGAGGCTACGTTGTTAGCTGCACGTTGGTCTCTTTATTTCCCCTTTATATACTAGGTTCTGATGACTAGGACTATTCTTGATGTTTCATCCTGTGCCCAACCAATTGTTGCTTCAAATCTGACCCGCAGCCTATTTTCGTTGAAGGTCTGATCCATTATATACCATGTTATTTCTTTCGTTTTCTAGAAACCATAGCTCTAATGTATTTTCTTTTTCCTCCTATAGCATATCAGAACTAGAAAGTCAAGCTCTATGGAATGAACACAGCACTCCATCGGAACAAGGCCTGACGGCTGAAATCTCACGACGAATCTGGCACTGAGGCTATTAATATAGAAGATCACATCGTTGTACCAGATGTAAGTATTTGTATCCCTCACATTCCATAATGCTGGTCTCTCCAATGTAAACAGTTTCAACATATTAAAGATAACTAATTAGTATTTTCGATATCATTCCTCCATTGAATTACATGCTTGACAAATATCATATTTCATCTTCCCTCCGACTTTAGCACTCAGTTAAAAAGAATTAAGCTTACCTTTACATTCCTATATTATTTTAAGCCTCACTTCTACCAGGTCAACAATATCATTAACGGCGCGGCGTAGCGCGCAAATAATTCCTAGTAAATGCCTACTAGTAGTGCACTACTGTGTAAGTGTGAGCTCCCTTCCCGCGTTCAGCTTGCAACCCATGTCCAGTGTCGTCTTCCCAGCCATGGCGTCCCGGAGAACAACCGTGGTTTTGGTCTCCCGTAAAAGTGCGAGTCACAACCCACCCTTGCCGGGCTAGACCAGACATATATATGCGCTTATGCGCACAGTTAGGTCCTGTTTGGCAGAGCTTCAGATCCTAGCTCCACCTCAGAACTGAAACTTGTAGGCTAAAATAAAGAGAATTAAATTTATATTTTATTCTAAAATGTAAACAAGATGACTCACCTAAACACTCTTAATATACCCACATTCCAGCTTCACAGATTTGGTGAAGCTAGAAACTAGAAATACCCAGTTTTATCAGATTCACGAATCTGATGGAGTTGGAGCTCTGTCAAACACACACAACTCTAGCTCTACGGATCTGGTGAAGCTAGGAATATTTAGTTCCACCAGACCCACAGATCTGATAGAGCTAAAGCTCTACCAAACATGACCTTAATAAACCTTCTCTGCCTTTTTTTTCTTGATCGAAAAATCTTTCTTTTTTAGAGTTCGGCCACATATAAGATATAACACATCGTTCATGCTTGGTTGACGAGATCGAATTAATTAGTTTGATCAGGCAGGGCCGCATTGCTTTGCGTTGAAGAGAGCAAGCTGTATCGCGGAGGGGTGCTCAAATTGGGCTTATAAATATAATTTGGATTCTCTTTGTCTAGAAATTAAGATCGAAAAGAGTAAGAAAATGGGGATTGCATTTACTAAGTCATGACTGTTTACAGAGTACATATTTCAAATCGAGAATTCAGAAACTAATACTAATATTTTATCCTTAATCTTGAACATGATGATTTGAATATTTGTAGAAGCCTCCTATTTATAACATACGAAGGGATGACGGTTTATCATTTTCTAAGAAGTGTCTTCCTGCCAAAATATATCTTCTCGTCAAAAGGCGTTTTCTTGTCAAAATGTGTCTTTTGTTAAAGAGACGTCTTTTTGTAGAAAGTAACTTCCAAACGGCTATCTATACCTGTTAGAGAAAGTGCCTCCTGCACGCAAGTCTTATGCGAAGGTAACCTCTTCTCCGATCTCGACTGGGTCGGGGTGTAGGCTTATCCCACGTTCAACCTGTATGCTGGTCAGGGTTATCCCGACCAACGTGTATCTATCATGTCAAAATAATTTAGGGTATACCATATCATTCGATCAATATTATATATAATGTTCGGGGGTATTTTCACGTGACAATATGTAACTCTAGCCGAAATTATAACCAGGTAATGGACCTTAGGCCTTGTCTTTATTTATAGGCTCTTTTTTATGAGACTGTAGGCACAAAAATATAGTAGGGTATGTTAATCATCATCAGTAAGTGCTGATTTGAGGTGGTGGAAAGCTAATTCCCCCTATGGAGTCCACTTGAAGTTGTCGCGGTGAAGCATGGCCGTCAAGGGCTCGGCAATGTCGGTGTACTGGAGGATAAATCGTCGGTAGTAGCTGGTCAACCCGAGTAAGCCACGAAGAGTCGTGACTGACGTGGGTTGAGCCTAAGCTGAGACTGCCTGGAGCTTGTCGGCGTCAGCCACCACGTCGGTGTCGGAGATGACATGCTTGAGGTAGTGCACCTATCATTTGTGTGAACACACATTTGGACTTCTTCAGGTACAACTCGTGATGGCGAAGGCACTCCAAGATGAGGCGCAAATTCTCCATGTGGTCCCCGGCCGACTAACTATAAATGAGGATGTTGTCGAAGAAGACGGGGATGAACTTCCGGAGAAAGTTGTGGAGGATCTCGTTCATGAGAGCTTGAAATGTTGACGACACGTTGGAGAATCCAAATAGCATCACGAGAAACTCGTAGTGCCCGTGATGAGTGCAGAACGCTTTCTTGTCGATGTCGTCCTCGCGCATGCGCACCTGGTGGTATCTGGAGCGAAGATCAAGTTTGGTGAAGAACTTGGCGCCATGCAGCTCATCTAATAATTCCTTGACAACCAGAATGGGAAACTTATCCTTGACTGTGCGTGCGTTGAGTTCACGTTAGTCGACACAGAACCTCCACGTGCCATCCCCTTTTTTTCACCGGCAAAACTGGCAATGAAAAGGTGAACAACTATGCCTGATGATGCTTTGGTCTAGCATGATCGAGCATTAGCGCTCAATCTCATCCTTCTAGCGGTAAGGATAACGGTATGGCCTAATGACCACTGGGTATGTTCCTTCCTTCAGGCATATGCGATGATTACATGCACAGTTGGAGGGAGGCCGTGCTGCTCGGTGAAGATGTTGGCAAAGGTCTCTAAGAGGGAGTGCATCTCGGTATTGGGACCGGCCTGAAGAGACAGGAGCTGGGGTTGCGTGGTGCTCTGAGCACCCGCAAGTAGCGCTTGGGAGTCCTCATAGGCAAAGGACATAGTGAGGGTGAGGAAATTACACTGGATATCCCCCAATGTCTGGAGCCACTGCACGCCGAGAACCACGTTGAACCCATCTAGTAGAATGACAAGAAATGGCGCAGTGAAGGAATATTTGTTGATGTGGAATTCCTCGTCTAGGATGTCATCCAAGCAAGGCAACTGGTAGCCATTGGCCACTTTGATCTGCTGGGATGTTTCTTGACGATGCTCGAGTGCCATGCAAATGGCAGCATGATTACTGATGAAGTTGTGGGTGCTGCCATTATCGATGAAGCAAAGTAGACGATGGCCACGCATGAGCAACACCACTTTCATCGTACCCCTAGGTTTTGGCCTAAGGATCGCAAGCATAGATAGAGAAGGGGTTGGCTGTTCCTCTTCCTCCTCCATCGTGCTGACCCTGAGTGAGAGGTGGTCGTTGTAATCCGTGTCATCTTGGCTGATCTTGTTGGAGAAGAGCCACTTGCAACGGTGGCCTCTTGTATAGAAATCATCGTAGTGGTAACATAGCCCCTTCGCGCGGCGTTTGGCGAGCTGGTCGGCATTGAGTTGCAACCGAGTGAAAGGTGGAGCTGTCGACGCTACGCCAGACACAGAGCTGGTAGCAGTGCGAGTGTTCCTGATGGGTAGCACTGGGGTCCCCAAGGTGGGTCCACTTATGCCGGGACCATGGGTGATGTGGTTGAAGCAGCACCGCGGCTGAAAGCCATGCGTTCGTGGCCTTGAGTAGCATAACCGTGCATGGCCTCGGCCACCCAAAGACCCTTCTACTTCTCGGTGTCACACGTGAAGCTGACCGCTTCAAAGAGATCACGGGGCCTTTCCTGACGGACGTCAGCCGCCAATGACTTTGCAAGCCCGACGGTGAACATATCCATTTGATCATCCTTCACCATGCGCGGGGTGCATGCTAGAAATCGTTGAAATTGACAAGCGAAATCATCTACTTGGCTCGCTCCTTGCTTAAGATTGACAAGATCCCCTAAGGGTCCCGCCCCTGATGGGCGTGTGAATCGCTGCAGAAATGTGTCGAAGAAATCCTCCCAGGAGATCCAATCCACCTTGAGCATCCAGTTGTTCAGCACCTCTTAGGCTTCGCCACGGAGGTAGTGTGTTGACATAGGGCCAGAGGGCCACAACACGCTCCCCCCTCTCGCGGATAAAAATGAAACCAACCATAACTTTCTCTTTTTGTCCACACTCACTCCCTGGCCGGACCATTCCCCACTTATTTCTCCCCATGGTAGAGTGTAAGTTTATTTTTACAAACATATAACATGATTTAATTATTCGGTTAAAAAATATGTTTTCATTGTAACACACAGACACTTGACAAGTTGTTTTAATATCCCAGTGCTGTTTTCGAAATTTTGTCATGCAAGTAGAATGACCAGTAAAATCTATTGCCTATGGCTAACCCTTTTTTCACTAATAACCTTTCTTTTTTTACAAATTTACTACTCTTTAACTTACACTATTAATAAATACTCCATCCGTTCATGTAAGTCGTATTTTCTCTTGGCATATAGACCAATAAAGCATTGAAAATAATTAGCTTACTCCCAATTGTTATCTTTAATCACTATATTCAATACATGCATTAGAGATATCAAGTAAAACTGGATATTTATTAGATCTATAAAATAAATAGCATCTATTTACACCTTGGGGTGGTTTTGCTTACGAGGATCCAACTCAGGATGGTTGTGCCATGTTAGTAGTCATGTCATCGGTTTTTTATGACGGCAGTCTAAATAAGAGGGAGGATGATGAGAACAAGAAAGATAATAAAGATAGTGAGAATTAAGAAAAAGATCGATGATACGGATGTTAACATACTTTGAATTGGATCCTTATAAGTAAAATCCCATGATATGGCCGTTAATATTATAAAAACCATCTTAAATAAGATCTATGTTCTCAAAACCATCATGCAAAATCGGATTAAATGTTAATGGCACATCTGTAGTCTACATTAATACGCGAGATATAAATGCTCGTATCCAACGTTTGGATTTCCATATCCGTCTGAGACATAGAATGCAGGCCAAGAGAACATCTATAAAAATAGCAGGCAAATCTCTTCTTCTCCACGCACTCTCATCCCATCACAGGCCAATACATCAAAGCTTGTCTTGGCCTTCTATATAACGGCCTCGCTCGGGCAGCCATGGCGCTCGTCAACAAGACACAAGTGCTGGCTGCCTTCATCCTGGCCGTGAGCCTCGTGGCCTACAGTAAGCTCACTCGACTATTGTAGGCAAGGTTTTAAATTTCGTTTTTGGTATATATCTTGGAGGTGGTTGAAATCTAAAATTTCGATGAGATCTTAGAATTTCAAACAAAATCTGAACGAAATCAAAAAACTAAATTTTAAATCCGATCAATTTTTAACTGAAAAATATGAGATTTCAGCCAAAATTACCGAGATTTCGTTCAAATTGAAATGACCGAGAAATGGTCAAAAACATGTTAAAAATTTTAAATTTTTTTTGTAGATGGTCCTGACCCTAATTCCAATCAAATATGGCCCACAAAAATTAAAATCCGATCAAAATGTCGGTGATTTTGGCCGAAATCACCAAGATCTTGCTGAGATTTTAGAAGTTAATATAGCATTTTGAAAAAAAAAATGAATTTTTTATTCATCTCAGTCATGACCAGATAACGAAATTTCGACTGAGATGACCGAAATCTCGATGAGATTTTGAACCATGATTGTAGGCTTGATCCATCCCAATCTCATGCAAGATAAAAAAGAGTACTTTTCTCCACTCAGATATATAATTTGAATGATCTTGTTTAGATATGTAAACCTTACGTGTAGATTTAATGAGTTATTTTCCTACTATACCTATAATTATCGTCTCTTAACTATATGCATTTATTCATTTCACCAACACAAAGTATTATCTCTCATACATCTTCCAAAACAATTAAGTAGAGGTATCTAAGTCGTTATTTTTTCTCGTGCCATTCTTAATCTTACTTTAATCTTAATCTTTATATAAAATGAAAATATATCTTGTATTTCTGAACGGATGTAGTAGTATACGGGGTGCGGAGTACTAACATTAATTTTGTGGTACAGGTGCGGAGGCGGTTCGAATATGCAAGTCCCGAAGCGAAACGTACCATTACCCACAATGCAAGACCACGCTCTGCATCACTACGTGCATTAATGAGAGCTTCACCAGCGGTTACTGCAAGCATAAGGGCACTGAGAAGGAAAAGTGCATGTGTACCAAAGAATGCGGCGGAGACGAGCCGCCGTCGCCGCCGGAGCCGCCGGAGCCGCCAGCTGCAATGGGCGTCGCCAATTGATTCGAGTGTCTATATATGGGAAGGATGGGATAGAAGCAGCGAGTATATATAATTAATCTGTGCACATGCGTGATTAATCGCATGAAAATAATCGCAAGTGAAGTAAATAGTAAATGAGTGCTGCTACTACTATACTACAATCTTTGCCATGGATCTGTGTTCGTTTCTCGATCGATTTGTCGTTTGAGCCCTCTCGTTACGGAGGCTGCATGCTCCATAATCCATATTGTCCACTTGCACCCGTTGATTAAATTTGCTAGCTCTTGATGTTCGTTCAAGAGGCATCTGATTCCGACCCAACCAAAGAGTTTGCTCGATCGAGCGCACGAGAAATGAGTAATCCATTCCTGACTAATTAAGCTAGTAACTTATACTCCCTCCAGTCTTAAAAAGATGACGTTTTAGATATAGATACTGTTTTCAAAACACAACTTTAATCACTAATATTTATTATAATCTATTTATAAAACTCAATAAAATTATAATATTATGAAAGTACTTCTCGAGACAAGTCTACATATGCAATTTTTATGTATCCAACACTACTACAGAAAACCCTATCAGAGACGGTTCACAAATATCATCAGAGAAGGCTTTGTGAACCGTCTCTAACAATGGGTCAGTGATAATAGAGCCACATCACAGACGGTTTCAACAACCGTCTGTGATAATAATATTACAGACGGTTCTTATTCAGAACCGTTAGTGATATATTTCTTCCACAGACGGTTTGACAAAAGACCCGTGCAGCGATAGTATGGATATCACAGGCGGTTTATTATGCGAACCGTGCAGCGTGATAGTATAGATATCACGCAGGCGGTTTATTGTATGCGAACCGTCATGTTATATAACCTATCACAGGCGGTTCACAAATAACACCGTGCATGATATGTATATCTGCAGGCGGTTCACAAATAAGAACCGTCTCGTGATGTGGTTTTCATACATCGACATTTTTACATTTATTGGCTAGCCTCAGAAATGCTAGCCATGCCCTCAAAGCAGACATAACACGAGATATAAGATCACAAACAAGTGATCATAACACGAATCACGCAGACATAACACACACAGATCACATAACATAGACATATCAGATCGCAAACAATATATCAAATGCGTATAAAGACTAAAAGAATCCCAACTTTATTATCATCTAGCGCTCATGCAAGGAAACAGAAGTTACAAATAAATTTTCTCCAATCACGTTATTGGAGAAGTAAACACTAAACAACCATACGTAGCAATTGACACAAATAGCAGCTTTCAAACTAAATATATCAAACATGGAAAGAGAATGGCAAGCAGCATCGATCCAATAAAACCAACGAAGGATATAACTTGATCCATCACAAATGATTTAACGTTGTTGCCTTCCAAAGACTTCCACATCAATTGTATCAGGAAGATATCTACAAAATTTACTAAGGCATCATTCCAGCTGCCTAATATGTACATGGCTACTACATCACGGTGTTACTATTTCGAAATGCTCTCCTCTCAAGAAAAAGAATTGACTAAGAATGATATTTTTTTCCTAAGCAATTCAACTACTACAAGTCCACAATCTTCACAAATTAAAACAGTACAAGTGGCAATACAGAGAAAAACCTAACTCTTGCAGTTAGGCACCTGCGTAGAACTCGCCTTTTTTATTAATGACTTCAGTGGCTAGGAAAAAACAAAGTTTTCCTCGAATTGACGCCAGATCCTTGTCTTGCAACGAAGTTTTATCCTTACTCATTTGTGTTGCATTGACGAGGAGATGCATGTTATGGCAAACGTAAAATCCACATCGGTTATTGCCCTGTCCCTGTTGGTGGCACTGCAAAAATAGAATTGCTTAGTTCCAGAATCATGGCTACGGAGTTTGAAATAGGATTATACTGTATAGAGGATACCGGAAACTTGAAATCGTGCTGCAACGCCTTATCCCCGCCTTGAACAGAAGGATCTCGCAAAGCTTTGACCGTCCTACGTGATTTCGAAAGGTTAGCCTCAGCTATTCTAGGAGCAACAAGCACCTTAAACAACGTGGTTACCTGGTGATTAACCGTGCGATAGGGTTCAAGTCGTGGTTGCCGGTATGTGAGGAATCAACGTAAATAACCCGGTTCTTGGCCAGATGAATTACAATTAGAACCCAGTGAAACCTGCATAGGTATGTTGCCATGGTCAATTAGCACCAAAGTATTGTGTGCACATTACAAATGAGAGTATACCAAGTCGGGCAAAGACTTACCCTGGTTAAAGGGTAAAAGTATGAAACTTTTATCTTTCTCGAGCATCCAAGGCATGTCGTGCGTATTCCTCTCGCTTTTGCATCTTGGTTCATTGTTGGTCATGAGACTAAGAGTGGGTCGAGGAAACCCACCGATGTATTGTTCGTTCTCGCTTCGTGTATCATGAATCTATATATACAAAAGTTAGGCAAAGGGGTCACTTCAAATATATATATATATATATATATATATATATATATATGACATTTATCTGTATTTCAGGGAAGACACACTCACAATGTCCAAAGATCTTAAGAGCGAGGCGTCGAGGGCGTCGAGGTTGAAGAGATCGAACAGTCCTGAAGCCGACCGCGAAGTAGCCCCGGCCCGACTCGTTGAGCGGATGCTTAGGCTTGTAGCGGACCATGATACTTGTTGTATGCGTTCGTTCTCTGGCTTGTTAGCTTGTCTCATGTAGTATGTATGCAGGCTTTTGCAGCGATAAGTCAATGTCTTCATGCGATCTTCCGTTAATAAAGGCTCTCCTAGCTTGAATACCGGGCCAACGGGGCCATCGGATAGTACTCCAAGGCCTTCGCTTATCTTTTCGATTTGCCCTTCCCTTTCTTTGTTGGAACGGAAATCTTCGGGAGACGAGGGAGTAGAGAGCAATCATAGTCAAAGTCAATATCAAACTCATCACAATGTTTTTGGGTGGGAGGGCACGATAAGCGATTTGGGGGAATTGGATCAACTTAGCGGAGGAAGTAGAGGTACTTCGTGGAGGATGGATGTCTAGAGATATGTCATTTCTTTGGGCCATTGGATGAATGTGCCGATGACATCCCCCAGTGTCTGAAGCTCGTCATTTGGAGGCAATTGTAGCGTGACGATCTTGAAAATGTCATGAACGCCGTCCACATTGACCTTCGTGAAACCCGGCGCTAGCAGGGTACCGTGCACCATCGCCCCTTCAATGGATGGATACGCGAGGCCCCAAGCAGCCTGTATAGGAAGGGAGCAATTGGCAACTCTCACCTGGAGATTGCACCGCGTGGGCTCCTACACAACGGTACCCAATTAGCTAATGTGCCCAAAAGATATATCTATGGAGCATTCAAGAGATCTAAATTAGTATACCTTGATGTCACAGACAGGGAATTTGCCGACGTGTTTACCCTGGTCAGGGGCGGACGCACAGCTGCTCTTACGTGTAGTGGGGCTGAACCCTTGGCCTTCCACAGGCTGTGTGTTTTGAGCATTGAGCCTTTCCTCAAGGCTTCTTATCCTATCATCGAATTCTCCTCTCAGCCTGTCCTCAAGATCCTTCACGATCTTTTTCTCGCGCTGCCTCTACCTCTCTTCTTACTCCGGTACATGTGAGTGTCTTGAAGCCCGTTTTCCAGAGGAACGAAAACCCCTTTGCCTCGCGTGCGACAGGGTGTTCCTTGTTTCCCAATGCCGTGGAGAGTGCATCTCTCTCCTGTTTGGGACAAAAGATCCACCTAAGATTGTGCACTCAACTCTGCCTGCAAGATCGCAGCAAGTTATTTGACTTATGAAGTTAGGAACTAAATACGTACCAAAATGGTGGTTCGATATCTTACCAAACGTTGGCAGACTTCCTCGTCCGCAGGGTTTGTAAAGGAGATGGTGCCAGATGGTGTGGCACATGACCTCGCTCTTAGCCAGTCTCTGGCGCGCTGGTCAGCAATCGATGCAAATGGCGCGGAGTCCCCCTCGTCCTCCCTGTCCCATTGCATCCTCTTCCCCGCGTAGCCAGCGGTGCCGAGTCTATGGGGGTGGGTGTTCCTTGCCTGCAGGGCCTTGTGTGCTTCGCTTTCAATCAAGAATTGATCTGTCGTCTTCAGCTGAACAAAACGTCGCCATGAATCCTCACTAATGAACCCGTACTTAGAGTAGGGAGTCCTATCCTTATTGACGTATTCGTTGAATATTGTGCTCTTATAGGTCTTCCACGCCTTTCCTCGCCACTAGCGGTGCATACCATCGCACGAGGTCCTCGAGTTCTTCCGGGAGATCGAAGGAGGAAAGGATTTACGTAGCGGTCGTTCGCGGCCCTCGTCGATCGACTTCCAGGATGTACATGTGATGGGGACCCGTTCGCGTGCAACTATCCCGCACATTGTTCGTAATGCATTCACTACCTTTTTACTTCCGGTAGGGGATCCATCTTTCGGATCGATCGCCGTGATGCTATATCGGCCTGTTGGCCTTTTGTTTGCTTTTCTTGGAGCGCGAGTTGGTTTGACTTGACTTGGCTCATCAGTTGGGCCTAAGGTGGACATAAAATATTGAAATAATGTTATTCACCAAACGTCTTGTGGGTAAAGCCGCAGAGTGAAAATCTTTTTCAAAAGCTGTTTCCACAGTCATGAAAGTCTTGGTGCACTAGCACTAGCTAGATGTTTTCATATTTTTCATAAAATGGTTTGCAATTGGAAATTTTGGTATTGAAAAGTTTACCCTGCAGATTATTCAATACTTTGCTATGTGTTGGCAAGATTGTTTTCAACTGTTGTGTCATGTGTAAGCAAAGATTGGTTTTATGCCATGTGTTGGTAGAAAATGGAAAACTTGTTGCTCACGTCATGGAGGACTGTGAGTTGTTATATTTATGCTTGCATACTTGTTATTTTATATATGTTAAATTGCTTTTACTAAATTCGACTTTCTATTAATACAACCTACATATATTTATGCAAAATAACCATGATAGCCTTTCTATTAATACAACCTACATATATTATATGTTTTGCAAAAGTCTTGTGAGTACATTTTGTACTCAACTTGCTCTGATCTGTGTTAATTTTGATTGCCTAGCGTCATTTTTGGAACTTACGGCAAGATCAATGTCGATGCATCGGTGGCGCTCTGGTGACGTGGCGATTTGGAGGACTTTTCAAGCTGCCATCTGCTCGAGGAGGCCCTCCCCTGGATTGCCCGTGTCATTTTCACATAGTATACCAGGAACAAGAGTCAAGAGCTATCTCTCCTGTCTAATTTCTGATCTGTCCATCTATTCCATCGCGTCAACATTAAAGCCTGCGCTGCACTACATTGATAGCTCTTGACTCTTGTTGACGCGATGGAATAGATGGACAGATCAGAAATTAGACAGGAGAGATAGCTCTTGACTCTTGTTCCTGGTAAGTGCGTGAAAATGACACGGGCAATCCAGGGGAGGACCTCCTCGAGCAGATGGCAGCTTGAAAAGTCCTCCAAACTGTCACGTCAGCCTGTAGCGCCACCGATGCATCGACATTGATCTTGCCGTAAGTTCCAAAAAAATGACGCTAGGCGATCAAAATTAACACAGAATAAATAACAAGTTGAGTACAAAAATATACTCACAAGACTTTTGCAAAACATATAATATATGTAGGTTGTATTAATAGAAAGGCTATCTTGTTATTTTGCATAAATATATGTAGGTTGTCTTAATAGAAAGTCGAATTTAGTAAAAGCAATTTAATGTATAAAATAACAAGTATTCAAGCATAAATATAACAACTCACGATCCTCCATGACGTGAGCAACAAGTTTTCCATTTTCTGCAATTTAGTCGTGTAAAGCCTTGACATACGACTGTTGATATGCGCTCAATTCTCTAAAGTTGTTTGTGTTGCGTAAAGCCTTGATATTGTATTTGTGTGGTAGGTTAGAATGAATGTTATTTTGTGGTTGTAGTTAAATGGGATGTGTACTAGCATTGCTATGAATCGTTGTGACTACTATTTCCGATTAGCTACTATTTTCATATGAATACTTTATTCATTGTTAAGCAATCGCATTTGGGAGCAATCGAGAACCAGTTATTATTAGAGTGTATGGATTGGCTTTGGTTGTTATTTATGATCTTTGTTGATGATATTTTAAAGAACAACACTAGAATGACAGTTCACAATATACTAATTCACAATATGTTATATTTGTATGTATTAACTCTGTTAAAATTGAATCTAGACCTCTGTGAGCTTGCACTATTTTCATTCTAACTAATGTATACAATTTATAGAGAAGACATGGAAGGAGAAATGGTACAGAAAGACTTGCAAAACATACAAATAAAAAAAAAATAGAGGCCATAAAATATATGCAGAGAATAATATAGGAATGGAGGCAATGAATATTATTCAATTGTTAGTAGCACCTACAATCTACAAAAGCAGAGGCAATGAATAATATAGGAACGGAGTTCATTCTCGCTTGCTTTACAAACCATCCAAAAGGCCACAATCTTCTCTTTGAGGTGCCCTTCTTATGCAATGTTTCCTTTGATTTCACAGTTTCAACCTTAGCACACACATCCACAAATCTATTGTTCTACCACGGGGGAGGAGACCAACCTTGTGATGGAGGAGGAAACGTCATTGGGGAGGAGGAGACGCAGCGATCGGGGAGGAGGAGGCGCGTTCGCCAGGGGAGGGCGCCAACGGCGCGGCAGGCTTCGAGGAAGGCGCGGCGGCTCGAGGCGGCGACAGTCTCCATCAGTGCGGTTAGGGTTTGAAGTGTGCGTAGGGTTTTCAGTCTGATCGAAACGTTTCCAGTGTAGAAGTTATATAGAGACACCTATCACAGACGGTTTTAAAAAAACAACCATCTGTGATATATATTTCACAGACGGTTCTAAAACAAAACCGTCTTTAATGTTTATCTATTACATACGGTTCTATTTAACAACCGTCTGTAATAGTAACTACCACAGACGGTCCTTCAATATAACCGTCTGTAATAGATAAATATTCAAGACGGTTGTGTGTACGAACCGTCTGTGAAATAGATATCACAGACGGTGCTCATAAAGAACCGTCTTTAAAGGACACAAAAAATTAGTTTTAGTTCTTATTATATACATTGCAGAATATTGTTTTTCCAAAGCACACAAAATATTACAGATAAATATCACAGAAGTACAGAAATATTACTTTATTATGCATACATGCATGCACTTGCTTACAAGTTAACATTGTAATTATACAGTGAAAATTATCCCTTCACGATGATCGGCCAGCGCGTGTAGCTGACTTCCTCAGTTTGTTCTTCTTGGACCATGCTGGCATTTCCGATAGGAGGCAAATCATCAAATTGATTGTACTCTTCCTCATCTACTACATTCTCAACTCCGACAATCCTCCTTTTTCCCTGAACAACTACGTGGCGCTTCTTGTTGGGCCGAATTGATAACATAGAAGACTTGAACAACTTGGTTTTGCGAGCACGAATGGTTCATCTTGGTATCCGACACGTTCGAGGTCCACAAGAGTGATGCCGTGCTTGTCAACCTTCACGTCTTTGGAGGTGGACCCAACGACACCGAATTAGTTGGATCTTGAAAAGTACGTAGTCAAGCTCCCAAATCTCCTCTATTAACCCATAGTAGGAGCTCCTCGTTGACCAGTGATGCGAGCATCTATCACGGACCCCTTTGCTACAGTTTGTGCTCTTCAAATCCTGATCTATCGTGTAAAATGTGTATCCATTTAAGTCGTATCCTTTCCACGTGACAACTGTAAAAGCTGGACCTTTTGCCAACCATTTCAGGGTGTCATATGACGAGCTCCCAGTGATGGGTCGCTCTTTGAACCAATTGTTAACTGAAGGTTATGTTGTCTTATGATCCAAGACTCCTGTCGTGCTGGATTCTCTTGCCTTAGCCATTGCTTGTGCTCGACGATGTACGGGGACACTACAGTCATGTGTTGTAGAACTGTGAAATGGGCTTGAGCACACGCAACTGGATCAGGTGTGATTGCTTTCCTTCCGATGGTACCGATACCCTGGAGCCTCCCCTCATGGCGAGATCGAGGCACACCTATTGGTTGGGCCTGAGCCATGTAATCGACGCAGAACTCGACGACCTCTTCGGTTGCATAACCTTCGACAATGCTACCCTCCGGACGGGATCGATTTCGTACGTAAGACTTGAATTCCCATATACCTCTCGAACGGGTACATGCTACGTAGGAACACAGGTCCGCACATCTTTATCTCTATTACAAGGTGAACAATGAGATGGACCATGATATCGAAAAATGACGGAGGGAAATACATCTCAAGATTACATAGAGTCATCACCATCTCGGCCTGCAGAGCATCCAGTCCTTCGGGATCGATGACCTTCTGAGCGATTGTGTTAAATAAATAACACAGCCTCGTGATTGTCTCTCGGACCTTGACTGGCAAAATACTTCTAATTGCAATAGGGAGCATTTGAGTCATCAACACATGACAATCATGAGACTCCATGCCAATTAATTTTAAATCTTGCATTGAAACAAGTCTCTTCATGTTGGACGAGTAGCCGGACGGAACTTTCACACCATGCAAGCACTGGCACAGTTCAGTTCTTTCGGCCTTTGACAGAGTGTAACAAGCTGGTTCGCAATACGTACCACCTTTAACGGTCTCTTTTGGTGCTAACTCAGGTCTTATGCCCATATCGACTAAGTCAAGTCGTGCGTTGATACCATCCTTTGTTTTGCCCTTAATGTTTAGTAGGAGACCAATCAGGCTATCACAGACATTCTTCTCCACGTGCATGACATCGATGCAATGGCGAACTTCTAGGTGCTCCCGATGTAAGGTAGGTCCCAAAAGATTGATCTCTTCTTCCACAAGCTCTTCTCACGGGTCGACCTTGCGTTACGTCCCTTTCCATGTGTAACATCCAAATCCTTAACAAAGTCATGAACATCTCTCCCGCTAAAAGACCTTGGAGCTGAACCGTTTTCGTTCGTCCCATCGAATAGTCTCTTCATCTTGCGGTATGGGTGTTTCCTCCTAAGGAACCTACGGTGACGCATGTACACGGTTTTACGCGAGTGATTCAGCCACACACTCTCAGTATCGTCTAGGCAGTGAGTGCAAGCCTTGGCACCTTTTGTACTCTGGCCCGACAGGTTAGCAAGTGCAGGGTAATCATTTATGGTGCGTAACAACAAGCGATGTAAAGTGAAGTTCTCTCGCTTGTATGCATCCCAAACCTGTACTCCCAGAACCCACAATGTTTTTAGATCTTCCACCAATGGAGCTAGGTACACATCAATATCGTTCCCAGGTTGTTTCGGTCCTTGGATAAGCACAGACAATAAAATGTACTTTTGCTTCATACACAACCAAGGAGGAAGGTTGTAGATACAGAGATTCACGGGCCAAGTGCTATGCCGGCTGCTCATGTTACCGAAAGGATTCATTCCATCTGTACTCAGTCCAAACCTTATATTCCTCATCTCCGCAGTGAATTCTTCATACCTCCTATCGATGTTTCTCCATTGGGTGGAGTCAGCAGGGTGTCTTAGCATTACATCGTTCTTACGCTTCTCGGAATGCCAACACAGCAGTTTGGCCTCCTTTGGGTTAGCGAACAAACGCTTCAATCGGGGAATTAGAGGCAGATACCATGCCATCTTAGCAGGAGTTCCATTCTTCACCTCCTCATCGGAATGACTCTTACGCTTGTATCGGGATGCATTGCACACCAGACATACATGCAAGTTTGCATACTCTTTACGGTATAGGATACAATCGTTCGGACATGCATGTATTCTTTCTACCTCCATTCCCAAGGGACAAAGAACCTTCTTGGCTTTGTAGGTTGTTGTCGGCAACTCGTTTCCCTCTGGAAGCATGTCTGCCAATAGACGTAACAGCGCTGTGAAACTCTTGTCTGACCAACCATTGCTTGCCTTCAATTTCAGCAGTTCAAGCACGGACGACAACCTTGTGTATTTCACCTTGCAACCAGCAAACAAAGGTTTCTTTGAGTCCTCCATCAAACCCACGAATTTTTCATATTCCCTTTCATCACGGTTCCCTTCTGCGTCGCGCAGCATCTGCTCCAGATTGTCATCATGCAACATATCCTCGTCGGAAGCAGAATCAATGTGATCATCCGGCATATCGTTGACTTCGTCGAAGATGTTAACAGTACCACCTGCTTCTTGTATATTCTGCTCTTCGTCGTGACTGGTCCAACATGTATATCCCTTTTTGAAACCTCGCATAATCAAGTGTGCTTCGATTTGCGCTGAGTTTCGAAACGTCATCATATTCTCGCAATCGATGCATGGACAAGACATATATTGCACTCCCTTATTAAACATGTCCTCCTCTGCAGCTCTTCTAAAAGTGGAGACGCCATTAATGTACTCCACACAAATGCGGTCCCAGCGTACATCCAGCTTCGATCCATCTATGCTACACATGTAATATTCGATCCAATTAGAACCCTCTTTTCAACTGATTAAGTACACTTTCCTTAACAAGTTAGAGCTTCAAAATAATATTGCAATTATAACGTCCAATTACTAGCTAGCTTAGATCACCACCAAAACATGGATCTACAAGCTAGATCTAAACAATCTTAAATTTCTTACATAACCAAGCTAGATATTGAATTAATATATATAAGGCAATTTTATATCCAATACTAACCTTAGATCTGAATTAATATATATAATGCAATTATCCATTACTAACCTTAATTACATCACAAGAATCACCTATTATATAGGCTTACAGACGGTTGTATTGCCAAACTGTCGGTGATATAACGGTCTTAGCATTCTATCCCAGCAGGTGACCACAACATTGAACTTGCGCTCGGGCCTATATATAGGCAAGCTTTATCACAGACGGTTCTATGTAATAACTGTCTGTCATATAGTAAGATTACAGACGGCGATGTGTACCAACCGTCGGTGATATTATACAGACGGTTATGTAAACTAAACCGTCTGTGATATATAGGTATATCACAGACGGTTATTTCAAAAACCGTCCGTGATGGCAGACGAGGAATGGTGTGTGATAGTTTTACTGACGGTTGGTTTATAGAATCGTCTGTGATAGCGACGGTCCGTCTTCGTCTCTTCGTTTCCTGCGCGCCTTTGAATGAGAACTATTAAATCACCGCTATTGATCGAATTCGATCAACACATTACTGCTAATGGCATCTCCTTCTCTCGCTCGTCAGCTAATGGCATAGGAGGAGCGGGAGGAGGACGAGGAGGAGGAGGAGCGGGAGGAGGACGAGGAGGAGTCAGAGGAAGACGACGACGTCATGCACTGGGGGAGCTCAGATGACGACGACGACGACGACGGTAGCCCACTGTGGCGCGACGACGACGACGGTAGCCCACTGTGGCGCGACGACGACGACGATGGCAGCCCACCGTGGAGCGACAACGACGATGGCAGCTCGCCACCGCCTCCGGACGACGATGATTATTTTAATTTATAAGTAATAATATATATATATATATAATGTAGTAATGTAATGAAATGTTTTATGTTATAAAATGGCTGTTACAGTGGTTATCAAATTTCATTGGGAGAAACTTACACCCGGACGTCCGATTCTCGTTTTTTTTTTCGGACGCATTGCAAGATTTTTTTTGAATGTATGAAACATTTTTTTTAACGTTATGAAACATTTTTTTGTAACGTATGAAACATACATTTTTTTTTACTGTTTGTCGAAGAAAAATGTTTCACACGTAGAAAGAAAATGTTGCGAAAAAAACTGACGTCCGATCACTAGCAATTTCGAATTTCATTATGTTATAAAATGGTTGTTACCATTTTTCGTCCTATCTATCAACGAATTATGGCCTTCGATGAAAATACGTAGTTCGATAAAAACATCAAAATGTTATAATGCAGATACGCAGGCGGTTATAAACACAAAGCGTGCGTGATATAAGCAATATCGAAGGCGTTTATAAACACAACCGTGCATTGCTTATATCACAGACGGTTGTATAGTAAAACCGTCTGTGATATTACTTTATATCACAGACGGTTTTTTTATAGAACCGTGTGTGATAATATCACAGACGGTTGGAATACAAAACCGTCTGCGATATTTATCTAATCACAGACGGGTTTAATTAATAACGGTCTGTGATAGTTTCACTGACGGTTGGTTTATAGAATCGTCTGTGATATTATATATTACAGACGGTTTTTGAAAACCGTCTGTGATGGTGCGTCTAATATAAGCATTTCTGTAGTAGTGCAATTTAAATATTTAAAATTATATTGATAGTCAAATTTTTAAAAGTTTGACCATCACTATGTCTAAAACGTTATCTTTTTGAAGACTAGAGGGAGTAATAACAAACAAATTATGCTTCCTCTCATCATCTTAGCCAGCTACCCTACCCTCGTCTTGCTGATACTCGCTCCCTTTATAAATAAATGTCTTTTATCTTTCAAATTTTGTTTCTAAATATATATAATTCTACGTACAAGTTCAAAATAATTTTTAACTGCTTTTCCTCTTTATATCCTTACCGATCATTATTCGCAATATTATTTATTACTTTGTATTAGAGTAACAGTACATATCGAAGAATAGTAAATGAGCTAATGAAAAAAGACGATTTAATCATTTCTACTTATGTCTTAATTAAAATACAAAATCCTAAAACTTGTCTATTCATGAACGAACGGATAAATAGACGGCCTCCTTTCGTTTGATGCCCCCCCGCTTCCGATCTGGGCTCGAAAAGGCACGTGCATCCAAAGAGTGTCGGTGTCAATGCTCACACCAAACTACTAGTTTCATGTGAAAAGAATCCTACTGATAAATTACTGCTAAGAACAAGGTCCAGGACAAGGTGAGAGCCAGTATTCACAAAACCGTCGAAAACGTTTTCGACCGTATCAAGCCGGTTCGAAAACCCTAAACCGATCGGTAAACTGGTTTAATTAAAAAAAAATTTAAAAATTTATACGATGTAAACTGGTCGAAAACCGGTGAAAACCGAGCGGTTTTCGACAAAAACCACTCTAAAAACCGGTCGCCCAAAAGGTTCAACTCGCCGATCGGTTTTTCGAGAAAATCGATGGGTTTTCGAGAAAACCGAGCGATTTTTGTTTTTTTTTCTTTGAATTTGTTTTGAATCTTTTTGCAAATGCTCGGTTTCGAAACTCTTCGGTTTTTGACGATTTTCGTTCGATTTTTACTATAAATTGGTACCGCCGAGATCTCAATTTTCAATTCGAAAACGGTTTGATAAACCTAGCGAGACCAATGAGCTTCATGTGAATAAGGAAATCGATACATGACGCCTACCAATGCCAATTACAAAAAAAAGCGGATGGATCAAAGAAAAAAACATGCTCCATGTCAACTCAACTACTAAATCTCAAATCATGCAGGTATAAACCACAAGAACCGCCGAGAGAGAAAAAGAAGAAGAAGAAGAAGAAAAGAGACGAAGAAACATGTCTTACAAGAACTGAATAAGTACTGTAGCATTCATGAGGCCTCCGATGCGTGCCGCCATGAGCCGATCCATGAGGCAGCAGCTAGCTAGCCTCTGCACCGAGTGATGGAGGAGCAGCCCCGGGAGTAGGGGTTGGCCTGGCCGCCCGGCTGGCAGTTGTAGTAGGACGCGCCGCGGTACGAGCACGGCACGGCGTTGCGCCGCAGCGCGTCGTAGCCGATGTAGCCGTTCCCGCCCAGCTCCCTCCTCCTGTCCTCGCCGCCGCCCAAGCACTCCTCCGCCTTGTCCGTGCACGCCATGGCGCCGTCGTGATCCGCTGCCCGGCTGGCCGGATCCAGCGACGCTTGGGCGGCGCCGTGTGAGGAGGCGGCCGCGATGATGAGGAGCACGGCAGCGGCGACTGCGAGCACGGCGCGGCTCGGCGGCGGCGCCATCGATCTCTCGCACCCAGCTGCGCTCCGAGCTGTTCAGTGCGTGCACTGCGCCTAGCTGCTGCCTTTGCTGTGGTATGTTCTCCTGCTTCTTCTGCCTCTGCCTGTGCTTGTGTCGACGTGGGTGTTAGTTAATATCTCATGACAGCTGGTTAAGCAAACGACCAGAGTGTTGAACATGGAGAGGGAGTGAGGAAGCTAGTGGAGTGGGAAACTAATTAAAACAAGGTTAAAATACTTGTCAAACCCTAACACACACATAACTTGAAAATACCGATCAACTCATTTCACAAGGAAAAAAATACATAAGGATCGTCACGCTTATCATTTTTTTCTTGATAAGCAAGCGGTTCACGAGATTCACCTTACATCTTTTGACCGTGATCGAGATATGCTAAGTATTTTTAATTTTTTGATACGTGTACCGACTATGCTATATCATCTTACATCTCGACTATCGATGTGGCACAGTGGACGCAGCGAGACACACGTTATGTTTTCATCGAATATTTGATAGCCGCTAGTAATCATGTCGTAGACGCAATATTTAACTTCATGCTTTTATTGCATATAACTATAGAATTAAATTAACGTGAGACCATATTAATTTCCCAATAGTCCAGAAATCTGATATGGCTCAACCATCCAATGCAATGAAACCTGAGAGGTTCGGAGGAGAGAACTTCAAGAGGTGGCAGAGCAGTAGCATGATTATGAGCTGAACAATGATAATTGTCTTGGTTGTCTGCTGTCTCTCCTCTCAGATCAATTGTGTGACGTGTACAAGCACCTCACCAGTGTTACCGATTTGTAGGATTACAAATATGCGGTGTCAAATGTTGGACGTGAGCTATATGTGAATGAGCAGTGCCATGATTTCAGAATAGTGGATAACCATTCTGTAGTGGAACAGTCTCATGAACTCCAGCTTCTAGTGGGAGAACTCGAGCACTTTGATTGCACTCTTCCAAGTAAGTTTGTGATTGGTGGCGTAATTGCCAAGTTACCTCTCACTTAGAGGAACTTTACCACGACCATGAAGCACAAGAGGGAGATAATGACCATCGAGGAATTGATCGCAAATTTTGATGTTGAGGCAAAAGCCAAGGATGCCCCTCGTCCCTCACAGGAAGGCACCTTCAATACCAATCTTGTGGATGATGAGTCTGATAGGGAAAGAATAAGAATAAAAGAAAAGCCAAACAGATAACTAGCTTTAAAAAGAAATGAAGAGGAGGAGCAAGTAGGACCTTACTTGCTTTGTGGCCATATAGCCAGAAAATACCATCGGTATAAGGGAAGAAATGAGACTCAGCAGGGGCAGAAATATGCCAATGTTACTATTAGCAAGGTTGGAAGGTCAAGGTATGTACCTGTTTCTCTTTTAGCATGTCAATCTATCGATTGGTGGATCGAAACATGAGCTAATGTACATTTGTCTGTTGACTTCAATTTGTTTTTCTCTTATCGGGCTGTCAGCTGTTTCTCCATCTTGATGGGGAATAGATCACGGGCCATTGTGCATGGAATTGGTAGAGTGGATCTAAAATTAACATATGGGAAGACTCTACCATTATAGAATTTGCAGCACATCCTGGAATAAATAGGAACCTCATCAGGGGTTCTTATTTTTGTCATAACGGCTACCGACTAGTTTTTTAGTCAAATAAATTTATTATTTCGAAGTTTAGCTTATTTATTAGCAAAGTTCTGATTGTAGAGGCATGTTACGCCTTTCTATTATTGATGATTGTAACCTTGTGAACATAATTTTTTGTTTGGTAAATAATGTTAGAGATGCTATTGTTTAGCACTCTCGTTTATGTCATATTAATTATAATAGAATTGCTTGTTTGGTTAATCTCAATTTAATTCCAAGCTTTTCATAGTTAGCGGATCTAAGTGTTAGACTTGTGTGCAATCTAAGCAACATCAAAAACCTTTTAAGGCTATAGGGAAGAAAAGTCTGACACCATTACATTTAATTCATTCTAGTTTGTGTGAGATGAATGGAGTATTAACTAAGCCAAGAAAAAGATACTTTGTAAATTTTTTTGATGATGCTACTAGATATTGCCAATTGTATCTACTTAAAACAAAATATGAGGCCTTGGAGTACTTTAAAATCTATAAAATTGAGATAAAAAATTAACCGGAAAAGAAAATCAAGCGGTTAAGGTCGGATAGAGGAGGTGAATATATCTCTAATTATCCATGGGACGAAGGCTCCCTATTCACCCCAATCAAATAGGGTGGCTGAGCGGAAAAATCGTACACTTACGGACTTGGTTAATGCCATGATGGACAGTGTCGATTTATCCATGCCACGGTGGGGGATGCTGTTAGATTTGACAGGCATAAAAGCAAGTAGTAGATCAAATAAAAAAGGAAGAAGAGACACATATTTAATGTAGAAAACCCTTGCGGGGAAAAACCACGGGCGCTGGCCGGCAAAAGATTTCACTATTTTCTGGAGTGTTACAAATGTAGGGGATTACAATGTATATCTTTCCCGTACGAAGAAAACCTTCTCTTGGTTTCTTACACGCATGGGGGTGCTTGACGAAAGTTAGTGTACCACAGTATAAGAACAATAATCTAGGACCTAAGCTGTGCTCTTTCTAAGCTGTGCGCAATATAGTGCAGCCTATAAATTTTTAGTAGTAAAATCCGAGATTTGTGATATTGATGTTAACATTGTTATTGAATCTCGTGATGTAAGTTTCTTTGAGAATATCTTTCCTATGAATGGTACTAGTGTATCCTCTAATCAAGCATTCTTTACTCCACCTTCTAAACATCTCATCTTTCATGAAGATACCATTGAGCCGCTAGTATAGAAGTTCCTCGTAGGAGCAAGAGACAAAGGGTTGAAAAATCCTTTGATGATGACTTTACTGTAAATCTCGTGGACTATATACCAAAAAACCTTTTAGAGGCATATGCATCACCCACATAGAGTACTGGAAAGAAGCGGTCCAAAGCGAAATGGATTCCATTATTGCTAATAGAACATGGGAAATCTGTGAATGTCCTACTGGCTGCAAACCAGTTCAATGTAAATGGATCTTCAAGAAAAAGCTTAGACATGATGGTACTATTGAGAAGTATAAGACTGAACTTGAGGCTAAGGGTTTTATCTAAAAGGAAGGAGAGGATTTCTTTAATACTTACTCACTTGTTGCTACTATATACCAAAAACCCTTTTAGAGGCATATGCATCACCCACATAGAGTACTGGAAAGAAGCGGTCCAAAGTGAAATGGATTCCATTATTGCTAATAGAACATGGGAAATCTGTGAATGTCCTACTTGCTGCAAACCAGTTTAATGTAAATGGATCTTCAAGAAAAATTTAGACTTGATGGTACTATTGAGAAGTATAAGATTGGACTTGTGGCTAAATGTTTTATCTAAAATGAAGGAGAGGATTTCTTTAATATTTACTCACCTGTTGCTAGGTTGATTACTATCATAGTGCTTCTTGCACTAGCGGCTTTGTATAACTTTGGCATTTATCAAATGGATGTAAAAAAACAATAGAGAACCTGCTATTTCGTTTAAAATAAATAAATAGAGAACCGGACGAGGAAATATATATATGAAGCAACGTGGGGTTAGTTAAGATGTCATGACAGCTGGTTAAGCAAATGACCAGAGTGTTAAACATGGAGAGGGAGTACTGAGGAAGCTAGTGGAGTAGGAAAATAATTAAAACAAAGTTAAAATACGTGTCAAATCCTAAACACACAAAACTTGAAAAATGCCGATCAACTCATTTCACAAGGGAAAAAAAATGCATAAGGATCGCCACGCTTATTGTATTCCTGACACGAAGGGACTGACGCCATTTTTTTTTTCTTCATAAGCAAACGGTTCACGAGATTCATCCAGTGTTAGGCTGTCCAGTTGGAACATGCCAAACCTAAATTTAGACCCAAAGCAAGCTTTATCTTCGGTATACGTGCCTCGTTATGATATTGACTTTTCTGGCCTCAAACCTCGAAGGAAGAAGCTAAGTGTGAGCTATTCATCATACGATGATTTACTCCCATCTTATACAGACTACCAGTTGACTTGCTAGTGATCGGAGTCGTGCTTAATTACTGCTGCCCAATGTACTACTAAACTTCTTTACGTATGCCTAAACGTAGAGGCGAATTCAAACAGAAACCAGGTTATCGAGATATACTGCGTATAGGCATTGCGCCTTTTGTTGATTTATTTATGCAATGGCTAATGATCTTGATCCGTATCAACATGGCACGCCTGCTCCATGGCAATAAGATATGAGGTCTTTGTCCGCGTTGGCGTCGCGGCATATGAGGTCTCACTGACAGGCTATTCTTAAAATATCTTGGTTGTATATGTGAGTCACACCGAGCAGAGAAACACAAGTAGGCCAGCTTAGCCAGATCAGATCAGAGACTGCATGCTTCAGTAAGTTTGGAGGACAGTGTTTCCTGACATTTGCATGCACGATGGTTAGATTCAAATGGGGGAGTATGGGACCTGCCCAGTTGAACTTCTATAGGGTTTGTTTGGATCCATGCAACTAATAGTTAGCTGCTAAAAATTAGCTGGAGTGGATCCAAACACACTCAGCTAATAGATCAGCTAACTATTAGCTGGGCATCCAATTAATAGTTATCTCATTAGAGCATCTCCAGCAGAGCCCATAAACCAGCCCCTAAACTTTAAAATAAGGAGTGTAGTAAAAAAAACAGATCCAGCAGGGCCCCAACTCAAGCCCCTAAAATTAGAGGCCCCCTAAATTTGCCTCCTCAGCCCCAATTCCCAGGGCCCCCAACTCAAGCCCCTAAAATTAGGAGGCCCCCTAAATTTGCCTCCTCAGCCCCAATTCCCAAGGACACAAGTACAACCCCTATTATTGAAGATAGGGAAATACATGAGAGGCTTCGAAAATTTTATCATGTTTTGAAAATTTTAAATTTAAATTTGAAATATCATGTTTTTAAATTGTAAATGTTAATATGCTTATGTTTTATGTATTACAAATATTTTTGATTGAATTTTAGTGGTGTCAAATGAAGATTATACATAGCGGATATGCCAAAATAGGAGAAAAAGTAAAATAGGGGCTGAGATTTAGGGGCTGTTGCTGGACTTGTGTTCTGAAAACAGGGCCTCAAAAAATAGGGGGAGCCCCTAAATCCAAAATAGGGACCCTGTTTTAGGGGCCCTTGCTGGAGATGCTCTTAGCTAGCCAAACCCAGCTAATAGCATCTAATATGTGGCATTTAACCAAAATACCATTCGCGTCTACCACCAATAGCATTTAACAGCATGTGTATTCTGGACAATAGCATCTATTAGCCACATATTAGCTGGTGGATCCAAACACCCTACAACTAATAGTTAGCTAGCTAATATTAGCTAGGAACTATTAGCTAGCTAACTATTAGCTGCTAATGGATCCAAACAGGCCCATAGACGACACTGTTTGCGGTGACTGAAGCATTTTCTGTAGGAGCGGTGTGTGTTATCCAGTTATAAGCAGTCGTGATGAGTCTTACGGCTTTAGATGATGTTGGAGTTACTGGTTGGCTTTCTAGATTCATCTGGGTGGTAGTTTCCTTCTTATCCATGGCTGCATTAGCACTATGCTTAGTAGTTAGATTATGGATAGGTCTTCTAATTTGTTCACAGGCTGGCTGCGAGTCGTACATAAGTTTTTAAGGCCCTGGTGCGAAACACAAAACGAGGCCCTATACTAAATAAATACAAATAACCAAAATGTGATTCCATTATATAACTATATGTTTTTTCTCAATATTTAGAACTACAATAGGCATTAATGTTAAAAGAGTAAAGGGTGAATCTTTCTTACCGATATCTTTTTAACTTCTAATAAAAAGCATTGTGTGCCTGGTGTTCTTCGAAATGAAATCTTCAATTATATCTTCATATTTAATCTTCTCCGGAACATCATTTTCAAGTGCAATTGTTGCCAATTCATTGAGTCTTTCTTGTGTTATAGTACTGCGCATGTAGGACTTTACTAAATTCAATTTTGAAAATCTTCGTTCTGCAGATGCAATTGTCACAGAAATAGTCAACAATATTCTATATGCAATAAGGGTATTAGGAAAATAACCCATCTCTTTCACAAACTTCAAAATATCAAGAGGGCCCATGTCTTCCTTAGGGGTAAAATCTTGGAGGAACTTTAACTCCACATATAATTCTTTGCCGTCGATATCAGAATATTTCGCGAAATCGGCAGAATACGATGCGTCGTTAGAACTTGGAAACCTTAGCAGGCTATTTACATAAGAGATGATAGTAGCGCAGTATATGCTGGGGGGCCCAAAAAATTTGGGGGCCCTATGCGGTGCTGCGAGTAATAGCCGAGAAGATAGCTGTAGTAGTTATGGGTGTAATAGGATTGGATAATTTCCGCTGATCAGGTGTCTTCAGATTGAATTCAGATAGTTATTAGATTTAGTATCGGTTTTTTTAAAAAATTTGAATTTAGATTTAAATTCGGGAGATCACTATATTGATGATTTTTTTAAAATAATATTATTTTAATGGAAATTGACAGGAATAATACACTGATTAAAAAAATAGCAAAAATACACCTCTATATCCATTTGAAATGGCGACATACTCTTTGTCGCCGTTTGAAATGGCGACAGAGAGTCTATCTTCTTGGGGATCCTCCCTGTTCCGATTCATCTTGGGGCTCTCCTTGTTCCACCGGCTCTTGGGGATTTCCTTGTTCCGGTTCATCTTGGGGCTCTCCTTGTTACGCCGGCTCTTAGGGATCTCCTTGTCCCGATTCTTCTTGAGGCTCTCCTTCGGTTTGCCTTCGGTGGTTCTTGCTCTGGTGGTTCTTGGTTGGAGAGGAAGGAAAGAATGGGAGAAGCTTGCCTTGCTCTCTCGGTTAAAAGGGAATGGAGGCTGGTTGATTTACTCCTTTGTGACTGGGGAGTAATTGGGTATGGCTGCCTGACTCGCCGTGCTGCACTTGGGGGGATGTATCCCTATGCTGGGCTTGTGATGGCTGGTCAAGTTACTATTTTTACCAGGCTCTCCCCTCCTTCCTATTTACCAAATTACTATATGCATTCACTCCTATTGATCGAAATTGCTATGGACACCCGCAGTCCGATAGGTAAGTACGCTTACCGAATGATGAACCCGATCTAGCGAGAGGTGCCGACTCGGCCCCAACGGGTCTAGTATCTCCGTGATGAATACCTCGCCTGTGGTTCTGACGCAATCCTCTTTCTAATTTATTCGTTCTATTCGCTATTTTATTTTGAAATAAGCAAGATACGCTAATTACTATTCTAATTACTCACTAATGCTATTGTCTGTCTAATTGTTATTTCTAGGGCATTACAATAACACTACTGGATATGATTAGGGCTGCAAGAAAAGCTCGAGGCTCGCAAACTATTCGAGCTCGGCTCGTCAGAGACTCGGCTCGAGCTCGGCTCGAGCTATATTCGAGCTCGAATCGAGCCTGATCTCAAGCTCGCGAGCCCGGGCCGAGCTCGAGCCTACTCGAGCTTTGTTCACTAAATTGTTGCATGGGTTATGTGATTTTTAAGTTATGCAAATGCTCTCACTTGATGAAAATTATTGCATGCAAATGCTCTCTTGATGAAAATTGTTGCATGCAAATGCTCACTAAATTGGTGCATTGCATATCTGCTACCGGATGTTTTGATTTGTTGCTTTTGTTTGTGCTTATCTGCTGCTGTTGTATATAAACAAATGTTATCGAGCTTTTTCGAGCCGAGCTCGAGCCTACTCGAGCTTTGTTCGAGCTCGAACCGAGCCTGCCTGTAAACTCGAACCTAATTTGAGGCTCGGCTCGAGCTCGGCTCGAGCTTGTTCGAGCTCGAGCTTCGTAGGGCAAGCTCGCTCGAGCTCGGCTCGTTTGCAGCCCTAGATATGATGAATGTTCAGACAGTCGCTACACGCAGTGTGCTAATGCTCCATTGTTAATGTTCTAAGTTGACTCATGCATCTTATTAAGAAATACTTTCTCCGTCCAAGTTTGTAAGACGTATTTCTTCTTGGTACATAGACCATGAAGACATTGAAAATGACTATATTATCACTAAGCACTATACTCAATACATGCATATATAGAGAATATAAAGTAAAGATAGATACTTATTAGGGATATAAAGGGAATATCTCACTAATTTTGCATTACAATATGAAATACGCCATGTATTTATAGATAAGATCATTCAAAAAATAAGCCTTATAAACTTGAACAGAGGAACTACTATTTAGTAGATTTTGGCACTGCACTTCTCAAATAGGGGCTGCACAACTCGCTAAACGAGAAAAACATAGACCGGTTTTGCGGAGTAGTGTGCTTAATTAGTACTCTCTGTTGCCTAAGAGCTAGTACAATAAGACCACCTCAGCTTACTATTAGCCTGTATATGTCAGCTTTGTCCGATGTGAAAGAGTGAGAAGAGAGAAGAGAGCTGGTTCTTATTTAGTAGTTAGCTTTGCACGAAAATATAGGTAGATTATTTATGTACAAGAGAGAAGATATAGTTATTACATAACATCTAGAGAAAATGTATACCGTTTGATCCCAAGTGTTTCTGCATCCTAATAAGCTGTCAAGGAGAAACCCTCTAGAACTGAACAAATCAACAGGCCCCCTAGTTTTGTTCTTTATTAGCAACACTCTGCAAAAGCAGCCTCTGAAGTTCTGACAACTCTGGAGCATTGTTGCCCATTATAGCCTTCTGCATTTCTTGTTAAATTGTTATTGACTTTTCAGCTTTCAATTTCACTTTTACTGGGTCTCACTCTTTGATGCTTCAGACTTTTAGTATATGGACGGATGGACCCAATATATTCCTTAGCAACCTGCTTTTGTTTCGGCTGCCATCTCGTACTGCACCTGTGTCACGCCCGCACCTGCCGCCGTCGTTTTCCTGGCTGGCCGCGCGTTTTGCGCGGGACGTTGAGCCGCGAGCCGCCCGTCTCCTCCCCTATAAAATCACCCCACGGGACCCTCTCTCTCCCGTGCCCTCCCCCTCTCTCTCCCTCCCCTCTCCTCCAGCCGCCGCCGCCGCCTTCGTCTCCGCCTCCGGTGAGCCGCGTCGCGCCATTCCGCCCGCCACAGCTCCATTGCCCGTCGCCCTCGGCTCGCCGCTGCGCCGTCGACTCCGCCTCGCCCGGTCTGCGCCGTCGCCCTCCCCCTCGCTTCGCTCGGCCGGCCACAGAGCGGCCTGGCCCGCTCGACCTGCGCTGGCGCGCCACAGCGTATCTTGTGAATGACGCGATCCACGATCCGCCCGCTGTCAGCTTTAAAAGAAAAAAAAATGATTTCAAAAATCCGAAAAG
The DNA here is from genome assembly GCA_036346355.1 of Rhipidocladum racemiflorum. Lineage (NCBI taxonomy): Eukaryota > Viridiplantae > Streptophyta > Magnoliopsida > Poales > Poaceae > Rhipidocladum > Rhipidocladum racemiflorum. Next base: position 54,787,814 of record CM070569.1, read on the forward strand.
GCTGCTGACGTCAGCATGACGCAGTAAATCGGATTTTCTTTTAAAAAAAATGATTTAAAAATTCCGAAAATTCCAGAAAAATCATTTTATTTGTTTTTAAACTTCCGGGAGCCCGTTTTCGCCTGTTCGAACTCCGATTGGCTCTGTTCTTCTTCCTAAATTCATTAGAAATCCCAAACTTCAGTTTAGAGCTAGTTTGAAGTTCAATTTGTGTTTATTTGTATTCGTTTGAGTCTTATTCGAATTTGGTTGTTTTTCGCGCGTAGATTACGGAGAGACCGAGGAGTTCCCGAACGACGATTTCGAGCAGCAACTCGTCGATTCAGGCAAGTCACACTCCCTTGATCATATTGCTCCCAGTTTTATGAACTTGTATGTTGTATTTACAATTATTGCATGCTTATTTATTATTGACATTAATTTCCGACTTAGTTTTAAATGATAGTTAAATCCAATTCCGATATGCGACCTTTGACATTTGAATTCCGATACCCTTGTAACCTTAGTAAAAATATGAGTTATGACTATGGTAAAAGTTAGACATTGCTTAGCCATGCATAGAACTGAACTTAGAGAATTTTGGGAAACTTTATGCCAAAATGATAGCATGTTCAATTGGAAACTTATAGTGATCAATGTTAGTATTAATGTGGAGATTAGTATGGTTAAAATGAAAATGACTTAGACCGGGCGAGAATTGGTTGGAAGGTGGTGAGGTCATGGTTCTGGGTTTGTGGACAGTCTCGCCTAGTCAATTAAGGACCGGTCTGAGTCTCGCTGAATGTAAAGCCTAACCGTACTACCACGAGTCTGGAATGGGACAGACCTGGCTATCCTTATTAAATCATTTCATGGACAGTCATGCCATATGGGGGTAGTGGTGTGGTGAAAGCGAGATGCTGCCACTTCGGCGCAAGAGGGGGCTTCTGAATAGAGGGAGTCTTTCAGCGGTGAAACCTTAGCGGGCATGACTACGTGTATGATTTTAATATTGGGGCCTTGTCATAATTTTCTCTGTCACTCACCAAAGGAAGTGTGTTGACATAAAAGGAAAATATTATGTCTTGTGGGTAAAGTTGTACAACCTCTGCAGAGTGTCAAACTAATCGATTAGCCGCGCCCGCGGTTATGGGCATGCCGAGCAAGCCATTTTCAGATTAGACTTTAGTAAATTAAAATTTGGTTTTCAGAAATGATGTTGGATGGAGGGAATCCATCATGAGTATAACTTAGCCAATTCCAGGAGAGATTCCTGAGTTAAAATGTATAGATTTGATTTTGGAATAAAGTATGCCTTTTAAAATTGTTGAAAATGTTATTAAACTGTTGCTTTATGCTTAAATAAAACATATTGCCATCCTTTGATTACCCGTGCATGTATATTGCATTTCTGGTGTGGTTTGCTGAGTACGTATGTACTCACCCTTGCTTAATTTACCACTTCAGAGAAGGAGTACCACGATGGTGAGGAACAGTTGGACTAGGCCGCGTCCCCCAGTCGATTGCCTGTGGCAATTAATTGGGCTCTATCTATTTATCTTCATTTCCGCTGCTTTATTTATTCGTTTATTTATTTGTTGGCCTGCGCGCCATTTCATATGTAAACCTTGAATATTTATTATTAATAAAGAACGCTGGATATGCTATGGTTTCATTTCTATTGTGTGTACTAGCATTTCCTGGACTAGTACAGAATACACAGAGGATTTCGGAGGTGTTATTCCGGGGTCCGACAACCTGCATCCTGATTCCTGCATGTATAATGGACTTGGAGCAAGCTTATCCGAGCTTGCAGTGTTTCTGTTCAAGTCTGGTCAGAGTCGATGCACTATACCCAAGACAAACTGTTGCCATCAGGGGACCTGTTTGGATGAGTAGGTAATTTCTTGAGAGATTTTGAGATTTAGTTTAAATTTGAACTAAATCCTAAAACATTTCAATGAAATACCCCTAATCCAAACACCCATAAGGAGCTTTAACATGTCAGGTTTTAGCATATCCTGCCAGGGCAAAAGCTGAACGTATCAACGTAGGACAGCACAGCATTCGTTCCTCTGGCCCTCCATCTGACGTTACGTTACTGCTCTGAAAAAAATACTGCTAGTAGGTTTGAAAAGAAAAGCGAAGGAAAAAAGAACACTCTTCTCGTTTAATTCTTTTGAGCACTTCGAAGGAACCTTTTACATTAAGAACTAGCTATTCATGATTCTTGTTTTTTTCTCCAATTTTTTTTACATGGTTCTCAAGAGATTCATGTCCAATGTTACAAAATTGTTCCGATAAACATCAGAGCTGTTCCATTAATAGCTCGCATTCTTCCTCTCATGCATCAAGCTTATTCTAATAACATGGAACCTGAGTAATACTAATACATTGGTTACTGGTATTGAATCACAGGAGGTGCTTTTGTGCATCACTATTTTAAAGTAGTATAAATATTAAAACATGAATGAACGGTGGATAATGACTACTTACCCATTTGTTTGTTTTAAGATTTGTGCAATTTGTATCGAGAGGAGTGCACACAAGCACGTCACATCACACCGCAAGAATTGGCATTCTCATCATTGAACATGTCACCGTAAGCGTCCCGTGGCGGCGAGAAGGCGCTCCTCTGTGGTGCTCCATAGTAGTAGCCATCCGTTGAAGAATTTTGATAGCGATATGGCGATGGTTGAGGATGGTAGTCGTCCGTTGAAGAATGCTGATTCCGGTATGGCGATGGCTGAGGATAGTAGTCATCCGTTGAAGAATTTTGATAGCGATATGGCGATGGCTGAGGATGGTAGTCATCCGCTGAAGAATGCTGATTCCAGTATGGCGATGGCTGAGGATAGTAGTCATCCGTTGAAGAATTTTGATAGCGATATGGCGATGGTTGAGGATAGTAGTAAGGCTCATATGGCGATGACCGATTGTAGTGAGAAGGCGAGTACTCATCTATGTAACCTCGTGATGGTCCGGGCCTTGCCATTGCCATTGGCATCGGTGTTGGTGTTGGCGCGGCAGCGTAGTAGGCTGCGCTTGTCGTCGGACGCGCCACATTGAAGCTCATGGCATGCACCGGCTGCTGTGTTGGCATGTGATTCACGTAGCTGCCTCGGTCGTATTCCACTGTCACCCTGGCATCAATCGGCGTCTCCTCTTGGTGTTGCTTCGCTTTCCCCTTTACCTCGTTGGGTCGCTGCCCTGTTGCCGCCTTGGTCTCATCGCTGGTGTTGCCACCGGCAGTGGCGTCGGCGTTGGCCTTGGCGCCGGAGGCATCTTTGCTTTCTTGAACCGGCTTTTGGGTCTCATCGGCGCTTTTCTTGGGCCCCGGGGAAGGCTGAGGGTTGCTTGGCTCTGCAGCGCCGGCGGCTTCAGCGTTGTCGGGGCCGAGCTTCTCGGCAGGTTCGTTCGGCTTGCTGCCCTCGTCATTTTGGTTCTCGGCCTCTTGGCTTTGGTTCTCTGCAGGTTGCTGCTGCTGCTGCTTTGGCTCCTCCGGCCACGGCTCAGCCTGCTTGCCGGACTTGCGCAGCTTTGCAACGAGGACGTTGGCGTCGACGGTTCTAGAGGCGGTGACCGTGACCTTATTGCTCCGGGATTCGATGTCGCATCTGTACACGCCTTCAAGGTCAAATGAACAGAGGGTTTAGGTCAGTATAGCCATGTTTAACGTACCCACCGTTTTGAGCTATTTGCTCATTTCATCTCTCGCGTCTTCTTTCCACTTCGTGTTTATGTTTGTACCTAGAATTACCCTCCCTATTACTGTTGTGCATTCTCCATAATTATGCGGTGCAAATTGACCTATCAGGGTACAGGATTTCAATCCAAGATACAGTTTTCCAACGTGAAAATTTCCCAAAGACCGCTAAAATCGCACAACTACATGGTAAAGATCACTGTACATGCAATCCGGATGTTAAATAAGACATACCATCAACATTTAGGAGCACCTTCTTCACCTTTTTTTTGCATCCTTCGCAATGAATGGACGCCCTCAGCACCAGAACCTAGATTAGGACAAACCGATCAATTATCAGCACACTTGCATGGCCTTGAGCACAACAAGAGAGAGCAGCACTACAGCAAAATCATGGAGATTGAACATTAAGCCAAGAGAGATTCATAAAACAGATTAGTGGGCCACTTATAGCACTGAAGACCAAAAATTACTAGCGGCTGAAACAGACTAGTGAGCTGAAGAATTGCTATCCATAAAATTGCAGAGAAGAAAACCAGGAGAGTGAATATTAGTACCTGGCACTCAATAGGTTCTGAGGCCATGCGAGCAAGTGAAGGAATTTGCAGGAGAGAGGGGAAAGTGAGGGAGGCTTGAGGAGATTTTATGCCCTGCACTAGACACTATAGTTTAACAAGGAATGAAAACCACTACTGTGGAGGGGTAGTGGGCGTTTCGTTGGGCCTATATTTTAGTTTGGTTTGTGACTAGGGAAGGCGCCTTTACAAGTGGACAAAACACACACTTTTAGGCTGTTTCTCTTTGAGAGGTGAAAGTGACGACGGTGAAAATTAATTTTTATCAGGTGAACTGTGTAGAAATTATATGTACAAAAAAATTTAAATCCTCAAAAACTATTATATATATTATGTAGGAGAGGTGAGCTTCTACCGTCTTATAAAATTTAAAGATCAAAATCAATCATATTTGAAAGATATAAAAAAGATAAATTCAATCTAAATAGTGATTTTTCACTGTTTATCACTATTTACCTCGCTGCTTTTCAATTTCATATCGTTCAAATGTGATGGAGTTTGATTTTTCAATTTCACATGATAATAGAAGCTCACATTCCCTGTGTATGATAATTTTTTTGAGAATTTCTGAGAACTTTTACATATAGTTTTCACGAAGTTTAGACAAATAAATTGGTTTCCACCTGATACGTTGCTGGTAAAAGTTACTGCACTGTAAACTTAAGGGAAGTGGTCACTTTTTAACAAGGGAACATATCCTGTGCACATGTGCAAACATTAAATCTGGACCGTCCAAATCCCATCCAACGGTGACTCGATCGGGGGGTAATTGCAAAATGTTTACACATATGATTTCGAGTCACCGTTGGATGAGATTTAGACGGCCCAGATTTAATGTTTGCACATGTGCACAAGGGCTTCATGTGCACATGATATGTTCCCATCTACCCCCCCCCCCTTTCTTTGTTTTTTTGTTGTTGCAAATCTAGCTTCCTCCTGAGTGGAATTGTAAATCTAACTCCCCTCCTAACCGCGACAGGCACCTCCTGCGCTCGCCGACCGTGGCAGACCCGCTCTTTTGGCACAGTCGACCCCCTCCCTCGCTCGTTGGCCCCCTCCTGTGCACGCCGGCCTTGGCAGGCCATTGCTCCCGCGCTTGTCGGCCGTGACAGCGTGTTGTTAATTCCCACGCCTCTCGCCGGCTGCCGCGCTCCTCGGGCACGTCGGTGACAAGTATTACCTACCGCGCTTTTCACGGTGGGTGAGAGGGCTAAATCTGTGATTTCACTTGGAAGGGGGCTTTGTCCATGCATGTTCTTCAACTCTTTTAACACCGTTTTTAATTTTCTGTAGCCAAAGTTTCACTACTCAAACAAGCAAGAGTGAAGACGATTCCATGAAGGAGACGGCGCTAAATTACAACGCGGAGAGTGTTGTAGGCAACCGCGGATTAGTGGATACCTTTATCATGCCAAATACGAAAAAGATAGGCCACTGCTTTCGGTAGTGTTCCCCCGTGCAAAGGAAAAGTTTTGTTTTGTCACAAAACTGAAAGGTAGCTACTGCTGTGACATATATATATAAATATATATAATACACCTTTTTTGCATGGAGGTGCAGAAGAAAGCATCTATTCGAGCCTTGCCTTTTGACAACGCTTACTTGTCCACCCCGGCCGGCGCGGGGGGTGGGGGGAGGTTTGTTAATTATATCTCGCTTTAGTCCATGATTCAATGCAAAATTCTTGTGTTTGTCCATATTTGCAAAAGGTAAAGTATGGATTCATCTGGAATTAACCTTTTGAAGAAAAGAGCAAGGGTGTTTAAAAATGTAACAAATTTGATTTAAAAAAAACTGTCATCTTGGCAGGTCATGTATGCTTGGCATTGGAAGGAAGTAGATGATGTACCTGTATTGGAGTGCTGAGCTTCTTTGGAGCCGTCGCTTTTCTAGCCCATAAAATGCATTTTCCACAAATTTAACCTGTTTTATTTGATTTTGCAAAACTAGTCCCGTTGGTAAGCTTGGAAGGCGACTAGGGAGAACTCGGTAGGAACAGCCACCTACCGAACCTATTGGCTGATATTAAATAAGAAATCTGATTAATTAGCTATTTAATTAAATGATTAATTATGTAGTTAGTAATTAATTAGTGTATTTAATTCTGACGAATGCTTATACTATAGGTAGTCCCAGCAGCCCAGAAACCTCGAGCGGGCTGCCTTCAAGGCCCAGCTCCAGCCGGAACCGGCAAGCCGCAGACAAGCTCGGTCCCCGACCATGCCTCGGCGCGAACACTCCGTCCAACCTTCCCTGATCACCCGGGTCGGAGAGCCTCCCTCGGTTGGGCGCTCCGGTACTCAAGTACCTGCTCTGCCAAACGCGACATCCCGGGACATCCGTGTCAGGGTAGGTGGTTCCTTTCCAAGGTGTCACGGGAGCCGCCTGCAAAACTAGGCTTCGGTCCCATCGCTCTGACACGGAACAGAAGGGAACGTCTCCACCCAAAGCCTCAAGGGTCATTCGCCATTAAAACCAGCCGCCTGACAAAGCGTGCGGGGCGGCGCGTCACGTTCCTCCACAGGACGAAGCCTTCCACCGCAAGCCTGCCGACCAAGCACGCGGGGAGGTGGAGGCCGGTCGGACGCCAAGGCCGAAGACCGAACCCCGAGACAGGACACCCCGGCTCCTTCTTTTTTCCTTTCTTTAGAGGAACTCCCGTGTAACCCGCAGCTCCCGCCTATATAAGGGAGAACGGGACCCTGGGGAGAGGGAGAGAGAGCAAAAGAAGATAGAAAAACATATTCGGAAAGGGTGTTTGGACAACGAACCAACCCTAGCTTCCCCTTGGAAGCGACGATTGTAGTCCCCCGAAAGGGCATATACACAGCAAACGAACTGGAGTAGGGATATTCAGCCCGAACCAGTATACACTTTGGGCTCCCTTGAGCCAGGCCATTCGAGGAGAGGGAACGCGCGATCTCCCCTAAGACCGAAAAATCGTATTGCCGGTGCTCGAAACACCGACAAATTCCTAGCGAGGAAGGGGAACTCGGCAGGAATCTTAGTGCGACAGTTGACCTGTCGAGTTCTTCTAGCATGAGAGGTGAGTCATGGTGGCTAAATCTGCAAATAATTTCGGAAAGGGGCTACATTTGAAAAAAAAAATAGCAAGGGGTTTAAAAGAAGCAAAAAAATTCAAGTTTTTTCTACATTATGTCCTGGGCGTCGAAAAATTCAAGTTTTTTCTACATTATACTCCTGGCAGAAGCGCATGCTGAGCGGATGAACAAGAATATAAAGATGTAAACATCAGCGGCGAAAGTCCAGCAAGGGATCATGAGATGCACATTTTGATGGTAAGAGATTGCGACACACTAACCATTGTGCAGGTTTACGCAGTTTCTCACTCAAGAAAGGAAAAGGGGACTTTTTTTTGACACATCTACCGTTTTTAACACCGTCAATTTCAGTACAACATGTCGTCATGTTCAGGTATACGATTTTTTTCGTCAAGACACTCTGAGTTACTCTGTTGCATGAAGCGCTATTTTCATTTCTGCACTTCTGCTAGTTTAGTTATTGTTCAACACTTACTGCAGATGTTAGTTCTAACATCTGAGAACTTATGAACTAAGACCCCATATCTGGCAAAGCACTTGGTTTCCCAAACAAAATCAGACCGTACGTCATGAATCATCATGATACATCATCATCGGCCTTTCTTTTCTGAACGATTCGTTCCTATCAAGGACGTTGGGAAACTTCCAACAACGAGACTGCATCAGCTGGGCGAGCAGGAAGGCAATCTCTCTGTCGTTTGTATGTGGCTGTCCCTTTCTCAAATTTCTTCCTCCCATCACCACAAACAAAACAGCTTCTCTTGCTCCTTTTCGCCTAGCTGAAAAGGAAGATAGCAAGAGCCATGGCACAGGTTTCTCAGAGGCTGCGATGCAAGCAAAAGGAGTGCAAAAAAAAAAAAGAAGAAAAAAGCTGCAGTGTGGAACTGTGGATGCAATAAGCAAAATTGAGTGAGTGAGTGAGAGAACGGTCTCTGAGGCTCTGAGCTATGGCTTTCGATGTCCCTCTCTTTTGTGCTTTTCAGAAGCCGTTTACGTCGTCTTTAGTTTTCGTCTGGGGGGATGAGGAATATTTATGGCTTTGACGACGTGACGCGATACGATGTAGCAGCTGGTGCATGTCGGCGTTGGGCTTGGATGGGCACTACGGCATTAACGATTGGAACAAGTCATCAGCTTTCTAAAAAGTTTTAATATTCTCATCTATAAAATTAGATATTTAAGATTCAAAACTTATAAAATCGGATCGGTTTATACATTAAGACGGTTTTAAGAGCAGTTTTGCTATTGGGAATCCAACTTAGAATGATTTTTTGTAGTTTTTGCTACATTGGTAGTCATATCATCAATCAACGTGAAGAAAAAAGAGAATGTATACAAAGAGAAAAGAAGTGAGAAAGAGATTAATGATATTGATATCAATACTTTTAAATTGGATCGTCATTACCCAAACTCAATGACGTAGGTGAAAATAATCTTGAGTGGGATATAAATTATCAAAACCGCTTTAAAGTGTAAAGTGGTCTAGTTTTATAAATCTAAAAGTTAGATACCCGGTTTTATAGTTGATGGTATTAAATAGACATTTTAAAGACCGTAACAAGGACTTATTCCTTAACAAAAAGAGAAGATATTGTCTGGGGAAAAGAAGGAACATCAGGCCAGGCAGGACTGGGAAAAAGAATGAATTCAGGCGCAAATTCACTCAGAACGTGTTCAGTGCTGCCTGCCACCAAAATAGTTTCTTTTTGAATTTCTTTTAAATAATACTTTTTTAAAAATGAATTGCGGTATTAATATGCGGAAAATAAAAATTGCAAAAATAACACCTATTCGCCAAACGGTACGGCGAAATAGCTATTTTCGTCAAACAATGCGGAGACCACTGCTTAATTACGTAGTTAACAGTCGGCCGTCAGAGTTTAGGGGAAAGAAGATATTATCACCGTACCGTATGGCGATAATAACTATTTTCGCCAAACCGTATGGCGACAACTCTATTTTCGCCGTGCCGTATGGCGATAACTCTATTTTCGTCGTACCGTATGGCGACAACTCTATTTTCGTCAAACGGATCGGTAATAATACCCTCATTTCTCGTGGAATTTATAGTCTAACGGTTAACTGCGTAATTAGGCATTTGTCGCCACACTGTTTGGCGAAAATAGCTATTTTTCGCCGTACCGTTCGGCGAAAATAGTTATTTCGCAGTACCGTTTGGCGAATAGGTGTTACTTTTGTAATTTTTGTTTTCGGCGTATTAATACCGCAATAAATTTTTTAAAAAGTATTATTTTAAAAAAAATCCGTTTCTTTTTTAACTCACTACTACTAAAACAGTTAATTGTGCTTTTGTTGACCCACGTATCACCATGCTACAAAAACATATATACAAAAGGGATTTGTTCGTGCTAGTAGCATCAACTTTTTTCATACGCACAGTGTCTCGTTGCTAAAGGGATACACTGCGACCTTCGAAGGATGCGGGTAAGAGTATGTCTAATGGTAGAGCTGGCCATGAGAAAGCTTCATGTCACTTATAGCTAGTTGAAAGACAAGCTCTTTAATAGATTGGCTATAATATATTCTCCCACATTAAATGTGGGTTCACATGTAATTGTCTTTTATTTTTTTTGGAAAACACTATAGCCTGACTCTTAGTTAAGAAGAGCCAGCTCTTATCTCTCTTATCTACTTCTCTCCACCACATAAGCAAAAAAAGATATGATACACTCCTTATAGCCAGCTGATTTGGTATCATTGGAGATGCGGAGGTATCAATCAAAATCTCGAGAGTATAATTGCCGTGGCAGAGGCCCTCCTAGCTAGGTAGACCCCAACAAAATTCTGATGTGACATGATAAATGTAGATCGTGAATCAATACGATGGATCCTAGCTAAGTATCCCGTCCAAGCGAACGCCATCTCCACATCGACGACTCAATGTGCATATCCACCAGCGTACTCCTAATTCAATATGCAATACCAAATTCCCAATTGAGCGCCACATAATGGCATGCCCAAGCAATAACGACCTCACTAAGTAGCAATTAGAACAAAGCTACTTGGCAATGTTCATTTGTCAAGTCACCAGAACTTAGAGCACCGCATCATCATGTGCATGATTTAGGGACTGACACCAAAGAATGTTGCCTATTTTAAGGGCGATTCCTCAAGTGTTTTACGAAGTAGATTATGTAACTAGTCCTGATAATAATGAGTGGAGTTTTCTGCATTTTCTTCAAACAAAAAAGGGGAAGTTTTGTTCCTGCCAATCAAAATATGTTCAATATCATTCCTGCCATCAGAATTTCCTTATTTCGTTTTTGTTTTTGCCATCCTTCCAAACGTGCATAGTTCGTTTTTGCCACTCCCTCCATTATTTCATCAACTCAACGGGTTTGGCCGTTTAGAAATATAGAAAAACAATCATAAAAATACCAAAAAAATCATAGGCAAATCATAAAAAATAGTAAAATAATATAGAAAATTTGAAGGATAACCTTTATTTAATTTTTTTGAAAAAATACACTAGACAAAATTCTCAAAAAGTTAACTTGTCCTTCAAAATTTTAGGGTATTGCAGCTGTTCACTTATCACTAAATTTTAAAGAAATGAATGCGCCAAGAAAGTGATGTTGGACTCAGAAAAAGGTAAGAAATCAACTTGTTACCGTGCTTATGTGTTTTGCTCCTTATTTCATGCAAAATAGTGATGTTTTAAACTATTGCTAGAAGCATACAACTTGCTCAACTTAGTGTGCTGGAATTTCCGTTGTCTAGTCCTGACTAGCCGTCTAAGTTGACAAGTTACTTTTACGGTAACTTGACTCGACTTGACGACTTAATAACTATGCTCTCAAGTCTCAACATACACCTCTACAAGCAACTTGGGTGGCCTCGCTCCTGCCACCACGAGTCCATCCGAAGGTGAGGGAAGGGGAAGGGTGAGACGGTAAGTCAGCCAAAGAAGACTATGGAAGTGAAAGGGGAGGGTGTAAGTTGATAAGTTTTTTTTAAAAAAAAATTTGGATGTTATATACCTAGTTTTATAGCTGAGGGCGTCTAATATATAAATCCGTCCATTTTTTCATCAAGTCAACGGGTTTGACCGTTTGGAAATATAGAAAGAAAAAAACCAAACAAATCATAGACAAATCATAAAAATAGAAAAATTATATAGAAAATTTGAAGGATAAATTTTGACCAATTTTGTTTAATTTTTCTGGAAAAAATGCAGTAGAAAAAATTGTCAAAAATTCACTCTAAGGAAACCGTTTTAATCTTCCTGAACTTTTACGGAATATTGCTAAAGTTTTCCTGATATAAAACTTATGTGCAACTTTAAAAAAAAATTGTTCAGAAGTGGTCCCTTAATTACTCTGTATTTTCTGGTATATTTTGTGTTTTTTTTCAAACTAACCTTTTTCGGATATTTTTTAACTGTCAAACGCCATTGACTTATGGAAAATAGGACAAAGTGGTGAAAACGGAATACACGCTGACGGATGGGTGGCAAAAACGAAATGAGCAGATTCCTAATTGCAAAAACGATATTGCAGACATTTTGAGTGGTATAAACAAATTTTCCCAATAAAAAAAATGGTCAGATATGGAATGTTGGAGTCTCAAGTCCGTGAGTAGAGCATTGCCAATGTCTGCAAAACAAAATGAGTCTTGCAATTAGTGGCGTTTGAAAAGCTTTACTGTAGGTCCAAATTGCGCTTCCCCATGGTAGAATCAAATACTGGCGTTGCAGATGCGACTAAAAGGACTTCTGAACGCAAGTTCAGTTAGAATCAATATGTGTGTGCACTGCCGTATCAAAGATCATAAAACTAGTGTATGCATAAGCATCGTCAGGTTCAGCCCAATCTGCGAATATCATAATCACAACATTCGCTTGCACATAAAAATCGAATCACTCTCCCAACAACTCACCATTATTAATATAAACCATTCATTCCTTTCAATTCAATGGATCAGATTAAAAAGAGTTTACTTATACTTCGTCTGATAGTACAATAACAGAAACACTTTTAACAAATCAACGGTTAGATCTAATTTCTATTACATACTATATACTATTGATATAATGCACCGTAAAATTTCTTAACATTCTTCTTTTCAAAGAACCACGGTATTATCCGGAGGATGCAGTGAAGCACGATCAACAAATCTAGCAACAAATCTAGCAAGAAATTATCCGGAGTACGCCGAACCCGGCGACGGGAGCTCAGGACTCAGGAGGCGAAGGGGAAGACGGCGACTCCGGTAGGGCGGCGGGGAGCTAACCCTACTCGCCAGAGGCGAGAGCGAGCAGGGCTCTGTTGGCAAACGGCAAACACCGATCCAACCCACGAAAACAACCCTGGGCTGGCGTTAGGGCCTAGGGCCGAACTGTCCTACTGGGCTGGCAAATTGAAAGAAAAGCCCATCATTTGTACAATGCATCGCAGCTTACCATTTTCCTCTTACTGTTTTGGGCTTGGTAATTTTTACTGCGTTGTTTTCCCTTTTCACTTCTTTAATACTCCATACACCAGTAGCACAGACGTCGCCTAGTAATCGTAGATAGCCATGCATTTCGTCCGTCAGTTAAGTCCTCGTCACTAGGGAATACAGTGTCCTCCATCCTGGCATAAAAATTAAGGCTATGCTTGGCAACTTGGAACCGAGCCGTTTCTACTAGATTCTAGAAGAAAACCTAACCAAATAGGCTAAAGCTTAGAACGATTCTCCTTAGATCGTTTCTTTTTTTTCTACACCGCGGTTGAATCGGTCTCAACCCAGTTCCACCCGATTCACAGAATCCAACCTGAAACGTTTCTACCAAGAATCTGAAACCATTTCTGTTTCTACTAAAATCTGGGACCGTCCCAAACAGAACCTAAACTGCTGTCCACTGTACTTAGTTTGCACTTCAAATGCTGCTACATCTACTACTCCTACTTGCAGCATTTCCGACGCACTATCTCTAAATTAATTGAACTCATTACAGCCGCACAAGTCGAATCTCCGCTTAAAGAGTGGCAATTACTAGAAGAGAATAGATATGCATGAAGGAATCATCGTGTGGATGGCTGAGATGGATCGACGGCATGCGGAGGAAACCAGGGACAGAGGATGACATCAAGTCAAAACACATATATTCTCCTCTCCTGTCCCACGAGCTAGCTAGCTAGATCGTATATATCCTGTGATTGCTGAGCAGGCAACAAGAAGCTTCTATACAGAACAATTGATTAGCGTATAAGTCTCATTAGCAGTTTGCATAAAATATAATCAGTAAGATTAATGAATCGAACGTATTGCCACGAGTGTGAAAACTGGCCGGTTTCAGATCCAGCCTAGCTCTGGAAAATGAGCCAAAGGCGGTCCTCTAATCCCTGTCCGTGAATTAATATATATATATATATATATATATATATATATATATATATATATATATATATACCTTAACTATTATAAGAATGAGTTGGTGGTGATGGTGAGTCTGAGGGCCGTTCTTGGCCAAAGCTTGATGAATCTAAGGCCCAGTAGGTGAGTGCCATCATGTCACTCTTCACGTTTTTGTTCAATGATTCTTGATGCGATCTCAAATAAGTGATAGCTCAAGTTCTAAATTCTCGTTTTTTTGTTTTTAAGAGTTTAGAACTTATGGTGTCATCATCTATTTGGGATCTGTTGCAACGCACAGGCACTGTACTAGTATATATATATAGGGGGCAAATTCAGTGCAAACCTTCCTTACCGTGAAAATTTCATGAAAACCACATGTAAAGGTTTTGAAAAATTCTCAAAAAATTGTCATAGGTAGGGGAGGTGAGGTTCTACAAAACTTTTTGAGAATTTTTTGAGAATTTTTCAAAACTTTTACACGTGGTTTTCACGGTAAAGGAGGTTTGCACAAAATATGCCCCCTATATATATATATATATATATCACTTAGAAACTGGCCAAATGTTAATTACGCAAGTCAAGGTGAAAGAGCAAATTGTGTTTGAAAACTGGGGTACTCCATATTTCAAATCAAGTAGGATCGAACAGACACGGTGTAGTACTGCTCTGTACTGTCTACTGCCAGTGCTATTACTGTCAAAAGGCGATCTAAAAAGAAATTAGTTACTAATTCCTCACAAGCCAACGCGCGCATGGGACATCAGAATTCAGAAAGATCTAAAGAACCAAGAGTAGACCAGCACACATGCATGCATGCACGAGATGAGTGAGACACCACGCAAGTGAACTAGATATAGTTAACCCGCGCACTATGCACAGGCAGTAGTGTGTATATATATAGATATATATATACCTCAATACACCACGTACGTACATGTATAGTGTATACGTGATCGAGAGTACGTACCTGCATACACACACATACAATTAACACGCACCTATGTCGTACGTACAAACCAGTGGTGCGCCGATTGAGATCGATGGAGGCGGCGGTGGCTTGGCCTTGATTAGACTTAGACGTCGACGACGCGGAAGGCGTCGCGGTTCTTGACGACGATGTCGTACATGTGCACGGAGTTGAAGTGACCAAAGTCCTTGGGGAGCGAGATGAGGTCGACGGACGAGCGCTTGTGGAACTGCAGCATGCCGACGGCGCCGTCGCCGACGCCGTAGAACCGCTCCCAGCCGAGCGCGGCGAGCTTGCGCTCCAGCGACGCGTAGGACGAGATCACCTCGCCCGTCGGCGTGTGCAGCAGCGCCTTGCGCCTGGTCCCTCCCGCGCCCGCCGACAACGGCGCCGCCGTCGGGCTCTCCACCAGCTTCAACACCCCGTTCCTGAAAACCCACACGCCCGACATGATGCTGCTCCCTCTGTCCCCGCCCCACCCTACGTATGATGTATCTTGTGCTTCTTAATTTGGCTCGTATATATGAGTGGCTGTGTGTGACTTGCTGTGTACTTAATTTGTAGTTTCGGTTGGAGCTGACTGGGATGCTGGGAGAGGATGAAGAGCGAGGGCCAATAAATAGAGTCGCTGTCGGGACTGCAACTTAAGCAATTCTCATAAACGTGTGAGCCGGCCGGCCGATCAAGCAAACGAACGGTTCAGATTGTCCAAAAACGCTTTCTACAGTATTTTGCGGTGATAAATCTGAAATGGGCTTTTCTTTTCTTTTCTTTTTCCGCACAAAGAATAAATCCTCCATGGAATCTCGAATTGGCTAACAGGAATATGGGAAATTTTCCTCATCGGAAAAAGCTTGAATCAATTCCATCTTGCTGGATTACATCGCACTACATTTTTCTAAGAAGAGGAAAAGATCGCGGCCGGCGGAATCGTTATCGCTTACCATCATCTAATCCCTCGCAATCGAGAATTCAGCAAAAAACACAGCCATGTGACAAGATGCTCATGGAACATATATATATAGCTTCAGCGACAATAATGCAAGCTTCTCTGTGGAAGATGCAAGACACATTATGTGGATGATTCACATTTCACAATATCAAGCACGCATTCCGATCGGAACGTTAACATACGGACGGATGCACGGGTTCCTCAATTTGCAGCGATGGAGAACGCGCCACCAATAATGTGCAGGCACGGCACCAAATAAAAGAGACCTAACAATATGCATTGCAATTTGCAGGCATTCTATCCGCCCAGCCCAGCTTGATGAGCACCTGCAAGGCCCAACCCCATCCGATCTGAACTACCATGCTCAATTTTGTTATGCTCTTCCTCCCTTTTCGTGTCCTTTTCCCGGTTTCCCCTGCATATATGATACTGTGTGATCATCTGTAATGCTCGATCGGACTCCATGGCATGCAGTAGCACCAGTATAGTCCAAACCAATAGGGTGCCCTGTGCATTTGTACGACTAGATTTGTTTCGAAGCTTTTAGTATCAAATGATACAACTTATATGTTTGAGAATATGTTTACGTATCTTGTAAATTATTCAGGATTTTAGTATATCATAAACATTGAAAATAACAATAGAAGCTTGAACGAAAATACAACTTTTGCATTGAAGTATGAGCTTGATGGATCGAGGTTCTTAAAAACATGAACACTCTTCATGATGCATGGATCATGTAGTTGCATACCTCTATTCTTTCTCCATTAGCTACTCTTTTTAAAAGTGTATACGTGCACATGTATCTCTATTTAATCTCAAATCAATATGTTGATTATATGTGCAGTAATCTTATTAATTTATACGGTATTAGAGTATATTGCTCACATATATACCGATGCACCATGGGCGAACTTATAATCCCTCACACGTTAGCTACTCCACCGAATAATGTGTCTTCTATCTCTTCTCGCTACTATGCCTTTTCTGCTTCAAATTCCAATAGCATGAGTAATTATTGATCGATCCCTCTTAGCTCTTACACATTCCAATACAATCTCTTAGCTACTACCCATTCCAATACAATACTCTACCACATAGTTATCTTCCACTTGTCTCCAACTATTGCTTAATACTAACCGTTGCAACATCAAGAATGTGTATACGTGCAGCCATCACTATTCCCACCAGGGACACCCAGCCGAGCGCGGCGGGCTTGCGCTCCAGCGACGCGTAGGACGAGATCACCGCACCCCTCGGCGTGTGCAGCAGTGCCTTGCGCCTGGTCTCGCCCGCGCCCGCCGACAACGGCGCTGCCGTCGGGCTCTCCACTAGCTTCAACACCCCATTCCTGAAAACCTAACTGAGATCCTTTGCCGTAGCGCCGGGCCAGACCCACATGTCAGTGACCGTGCAGTTACGACAGTGCCGGGTACCGCAAAAAATTAAATAGCAACAGAAGTTTTCTTTTTTAACAGATTAAATTTATTGATCGAGTTGCTTTGATTCTAGTCGTTTGGAATTCGTAAGGTATTAAAACCTATTGTATTGTAATTTTTTTTAATAAATTTTAAATATGTATATGCTAGATTTATGATATTACAAAATTATTCTATAAAATTACAGATTAAGTATACCGATTGGCTATCGAGCTTCTTTCGAAATTAAGATAATTCGATATAAAATTATTTTCTTTATCGTTCAATTGGTTATTTCAAATTCGAGCTAACAAGCTACTTATCAAGCCGAGATTCGTTAACATTCTTCGTTTGAAATGAATTTATTTTAATTTTGAATTCATTAATTACTATAATCTTAATAATTTTGATTCAAATAGCTTTTTTTTGCTAACATTATAGTACACGTGAAGTATATACTCTTAAAAAATTTTCAGCTCCGTCGCTGGTAGTACATGCTTTTGGACAGAGGGTGGCGCGCGCACCGTGCGAAATAAAGGGCGCCGTGGATGTGCCGTGCCGGGCGTATCTGTGCGATCCAGAATGGACGGCCTACACACAGCCTCGGCGCTCGAGCTACGTTAACGTATCTGTTTCTTTAAACCAAAGCAAGGTTAATTGGCATGACAGTTGCCGTCCTAGTCTTCCATTTGGAGCAAATACAATAGCAAAATTTACTATATATTAATAGTAAATTAAAAATCAGCTGTATAATAATTTGTTCTAAAGATTATTTTTAGATGCTGTGTAATAACTATCTCTTCTCTTTTGTACATAAATAATTTACCTATATTTTTGTGCAAAGCTAGCTGTTGGTACTGAATAAGAGACAACTCTCTTTCTCTCTTCTCTTTTCTCGCTCTTCTATATAAAATAAAATTGATATGTACAGACTAATAGTAAACTAAGATATTCTTATTAATGTATTTGCTCTTATCGCATATCGAAGTAACTATCTAGGGGCTGAAAAGCTGTTTTTGGTTTACTGGGATGTAAAGCACCTGTGGATTTTCTTGATATATCGTTTGGCAAATTGGCTGCGGCAGCTGTAGTTTTTGAGGGGCAACCAAGTGGGCCCGAGTGAGGTGGGAGTCGGGAAGGCGGCGCTCGAGCCGGAGGGAGTCGAGGAGGCAATCAGGCGGAGAGACGACGGGGCGAGAAGGGTGGCACATAGAGCGGGGAGGCGGTCGAGCGAAACCACAGCTGAAAAGCACATCTCTACTAGCTGTGGTTTTTAGGAGTGCTTTAGCTATGACTTAGCTATACAGCTTCAGTAAGCTAGACTGTTTTGGAGAGCTTTAGGCCCAAAGCTGAAACACAGCTAAAGCACAGGGCCTAGATTCTAGCCGGGCAGTCCAAATCTTTAGCTCTTGGTTAGCATGGGAACTAACCGTTGTGTGCACGCGTGCATCTATGAGCCTTCATTGATTCTACCAAGTCCAGCAATGTCGAGTACCGAGGGCTAGCTCGTTTGGCGTGAGATCTGTGGTAATTCTGGCCGGTCGAGAATTCCATTTCAAGATCAAATATTTCGAGTTTTATTTCTGTAAATATTAACACCCTTAATGCGGAAGAAAACCGAGAGCAGCCAGCCACCCCACGTGGCAGCCCGGTTTTTTGCGAAAAGCCCCCCGATTTTTTCAAAATTACGTTCGGGTCCATGCGCGATTTTATGTGAGAGGGGAATATTTTTCCCGGTTCGCATTTAGGTCTCTGGTTTGCCGTTTTACATATACACATACGTTTAGTAAAATAGCTCTATGTTTCAATGTGTCTATGTTTCAGAGACTCTAGAATTTTTTTAAAAAAAATTCTAGCATGTATAAGAGACACGCGGCTAGCTAGGCGATGCGATTGCGATGGGCGAGGAGTGGCGGCGGCATCATGCCATGCATGCACAGTGCGCGGTCAATAGTTTCGTCGATGGACTGGAATCCAATCCCTCGATACATGAAGAAGCGAAGCTATGGCTAGCTAGCTAGGCAGCTGCCACCTAGCTATCTAGCTAGCTATAGCTACAGCTAGACTTGCGTACTAAGCATCGATTCGCCGATCGACTGGAGTCACTGGAACAACAAGAGAGAAACAGAGATTCTCTCTCTGCCTCTCTCTCTCTCTCTCTCTCTCTCTCTCTCTCTGAGTCTGTTGTGATCGTATGCATCGACATGGCGTGTGATATACGCCCGGGCAATTAGCCGAGAAGATAGCTTGATTGATCGCGATCGAACGCTTGATGTGCTCGTGCAAAAAGATTCGATCCCGTGGCCCATTTGCTCCACAAGGTTTCGTTATCTCGCTCCTGGACCTCCTGGTTGAGTGAGAGAGAATATAAATCGTTGGTCTCTAGTTTTCTTCCGTGCTCTGCGTACACGGCTCATGGCTCACCTGTCAGCTGTACTGTCTGTCCCGTCGGTAACACATGCATATACGTACGGCAGCTGTATTTCACACCTGCCGTATGAATTCCAGGAAAAAAAATACAGAGATTTCACATTAATTAGTTTATATTTGTAAGAATAAGGTGATTTTCTTATGTTTGAAACGGAGCCGAAAAATTAAAGTACAGATATGAGGCCAAAACTAGCAACCTTCCTTTACATGCATACAAACCTTTAATATTTGTATAACTTTTAAAAAAAATGATGCATAGAGGTGTTAGAATTAATTCAATGAAAGAAGTAAAGGGGTGTTAAGTTATGAGTGTGGGAGCTTAGTCTCATATTATTTCGCTAGGTGATGGGAAACCGACTTATAAAAAAAGCTCTTGTATGAACTTTATTATACCTTATATCAAGGTTAGAGCCTTAGAGGTAGACATGGTTCGCTATGTTATGCTATGTACACACGCACGCACACATCATATTTTACCATGTGTACCGACTATACTACATCGCCTTGCACCTTGACTGCAGATGTAGCGCCGCGGACTCAGCGAAATGCACGTTCTCGTGCAATTAGCCTATTCACCCACGAGGCAAGACTCTAGGGGTTGTTCTTGGGATTGTAGCAATTTGATTTTTCATAACACTGAGATTTCATGACATGGTTTTAGCTTGGCGTATCTTTATAAGGGAGACTTCCCTGTTCGCGAAAGCGCAGGACGAAAAATCGATCTCGCCTTCCTTTGGCCCTATCTAGTTTCACCGGCGCTTGCTGTCACCCGAGTGATTTCATCCCTTCGCCCGTCAAGCAATGGGCGTGAGGAAGAGCAGTGTCTCCGATTCTACGTCGGCATTTGATGACTTGCACGGGAGATCGGCGATCATATTTTTGGGAAGCGCCGTACCACACGACTGCTCGTCTTTGATCGTCACGTCTCTCTTATGCAGCTTTCTGTTCTTCATCAAGCCCATTGTAAATGTTTTGGATCGATTAGTTGTTGGTCCAAACGATCTTTCCTTTTATGATTAAATCCGATGAAAATGCATACCGCTAAGATAGTAGTTTACATATATGTATCAATTGGGCTAACAAGCGTGTTATGTACCCATAGAATATTTGTTGACCGTTAGTAATCTCGTCGTAGACGCAATATTTAATTTTATATTTTTTTTATTACATAACTATAGAATTAAATTAACTTAGACTACGCTAATTTTCCGACAAGAGCTAGGCCACCCTCAAGACTAACTCGATCACGCAGCATCAATGCTCACAAAGTCACAGTGAATATGACTGTGATCCGGATCCGACGTGGCACCAATTCAAGGGAGCCGCCAATATATGCGAGTAGGCCCTTACTGGCAGCCGTACCAAGACAGCTTGGGTAGGGTTGGTCCGAGCTGTCGCATTCGAATTTAATCACGTACGGTACAGTAGATAGAATGGCTTCGTGTGGTCGCAGTCGGGAGATAAGCGACGCACCGTAGCACGTGCTGGTTCTTGGAGGCACAGCAACCGCATGCATGGCCCGGTTGTGGTGTGGGACGAGACGGCATCATCCGGCATTTCGCACGCCATTTCGCGGGCACTGTGCTCTACGTTTTACTTCGAGAACAAGAAGACCTCGTGAGGCCATGCAATCATGCAATGGCATGCATGCATGCACTCTTTTATGTTGGAAGGTGAAAGGAGAGCACGTACAATAAAGCTGTCCATCACCATGAGCTCGCACAATTGAATTCAAGAACAAGAGGAGATCACTTGGTGTCTTGGTGAGACTATGCAAGCATAACGCGGTTTAGCGTGACTGAGGCCCTGTTTGGGGCTCTAAGCCCGCTTTAGTTTCGGAAAAACTTGTAAATATCTTGAATAACTTAATGTTTAAATGCTTTTTGGTAATTTGGAAGTTATATATAAAAACTAAAACCTGGATTGAACCTACATTTGCAGTTTATTGCTGAGGAAAATTGGCTGTTTGTTAAATGGTTTATTACAAAAAAAAAAAAACTACAGTTATTTTTCAGCCCAGAAAGCTAAAAAATAGCTTTTTAGAAAACCTATGGCTCCCCCAAATAGGCCCTGATTTTCTACTTGCGTCGCGCATTTACCTCGTATTTTTTAACGATATTATCCGTAAATATAGGATGTATTTAGACGGTTTGTGCTTATAACCGTCAGTCATCACTCAGACATAGTGATATTGACTTTTTATAACTACATTCTCACATTTCTTTTTTGATCTTTTTGAGCTTCGGTGAGAGTAAATGATAGAGGACGTTTTGGTCTAAAACCACGAAATGAATTACTTCGGCTCGCGAAGGTGAAACCAGAGGAGATTCAGAGGCCGCAAATACTAGATGGCTCATTATTGCCACGACAATGTCCTACTTATTCACATTGACCAGACAATGCATGCAGTTATTGATAGACATAAAAATCATTGCATTGCGTACGCATTATCGTGTATTAGCTAAAGCATTGCGTAGGTAAGTTAGAAGGGGAACGCAAAATGACTTTCGGTTCTGTTGATTTATTGCGCGATGATTTTATTGAAATAGATCGCGGTATATTTTTCACTCCCCCGTCGGTTTAGACAATCTTATTTTTCAGCACATAAAGAAATAAAGAAGCCATTGCAATTGCCGGAAATACTAAACCTACTAAAGGCACGAAAATAGAAGGTAAAATATTATATATAGAACATAAAACATTATATTAATTACAATACTTAATAACATAAAACAATATATTAATTACAATATATATAAATAATATGCATAGTGGCGGTTGGCGCGATCACCGCGGAAACCACCACTCGTCGTCGCCGCAGGGGGCTGTCGTCGTCGTCATCGCTGCACAGGGGGCTGTCGTCATCGTCGATGGCATTTTCGTCGTCATCCTCCTCCTCCGATGAGCTCCCCAAGCGGATCTTGGCATCCTCCTCCTCCTCCGGGGGCGGTGATGGAGCGCCGGAGCAGGGAGAAGAAGAAGCTGAAGAGTTCCGATTGAAGACGAAGCTAGTTCCGATGAAGGCGCGCGGGAAACGAAGAGACGGCTCTCGATCGGTGGGATAAAATTTATTGTATCTCATTATAGACGGTTATTGGTTTATATCCGTCTGTAATATGAAACATCACAAACGGTTCTATAGACCAACAGTCAGTGTACCTATCACAGACGGTTATTAATTATACCCGTCTGTGATATTTGTTTACATCACAGACGGTTTTAAGATAAAACCGTCTGTGATATTTGTACATACATACATACATACATACATACATGAGGAATCATGAGGAATCAGTTAAAACCGTCAGTGTACTCCTAAGTGTATGTACTCTCTACCTCTATTTGGTTAATAACAACTTTCTAATCATGAGGAATCTGTTAACAACTTCCCCTTATAAAATATAATTCCACTTTGCGTAACATCAATTACTATATAGGGGGGAGAGAGAGAGTGTGTGTGTGTACATACATACATACATACATACATACATATAGGAAGCCTCTTTTCTACTCCCGGGAGTAATTACTCCCTATGCCGTATCTCACAACGTAGGGAGTATTTCGCGCAATGGAGAGTATGTACGTGTAGTATATAAGTATATAAGATCATCTAGGTGGTATTTACATTTTTTTGGAGGTGGTATGGACGCTTTTTAGATAAACGAGTTTTCAAAGTTCGTTTGGGTGGTATTTCAGAGATGGGAGTAATTGCAAGGGAGTAATTACTCCCTTGTAATTACTTTTTACTCCCTTATAATTAGTGTGTGTGTGTGTGTATATATAGGAAGCCTTTTCTGTACTCTTGAGAGTACGTACTCCCACATCCAGTATACCACTTAAACGAATGTGTTATACTCTTTTATCACTTTCAGTATACTCCAATAATAATTCTAAGATACTACAATGCGACGTTGTTGAAAAAAATTCATCTGAGCCATTTATGTCTTGCTATATACCGTTTTTCATGTATAAAAAGAGTATATAAACAAACTATGCTATAAAGTGTGGGTTTTGATGAAATTTTTCGTGAAACTCACTTTGGAGTATCTTATAATTAGTATTAGAGTATACTCAAAAGGATAAAGAAGTATAATAACATCATTTATGCAGTATATTGAGAGTGGGAGTACATACTCCCAAGCAGGGGCGGAGCTAGCCCAGGCCCAAGTCCCGGGCTGGACCAGCTGATCTTAGATTAAATATCTATTTTTAATGATTTTTCAATAATTTTTCATAGAATTTTAGTAGGCTTTCGATACCAGGCCCCGGGCTACAGCCTACTCTGCCCGGGGCCTGGATCCGCCCCTGCTCCCAAGAGTATGCAACCATTTTCCTATATATAGACACACACACACACACACACACACACACACACTCCCTTATAATTAGTATGTACACTTTTTAGTCATACTTCTTTTTATGTGCGTATATGAAGGTATTTGCAAAATAGGCTAAAAACTATGTACTCTATTACAATTTTTTCATGTGGATCTCATTGGAATATCTTATATATAGTTTGTATATGAGTGTATCCAAACTGATAAAAGAGTATTTCAAATTCGTTTGGGTGGTATTTCAGAGATGGGAGTAATTACTCCGGGAGTATGAAATGTGTGTGTGTGTATATATATAATGCATCCGTGGCCGTTGAACAACAGTGATTTCATCCACACCGTGTAAACTTGCTTCTCATCTGAATCGGTAGGGATATCAACAGAAGGATGCAGCTGAGCAGAGGGCGGCTGAATCCTAGTGGCAATTGGCATTTCGTGATCCGATGGGATGAGATGAGCACTGCAATGGCTCAGCTGTTGCATCTATACACGATGCATATTATAGGCATGGCCTCATGAAGTTCAGGACTGTGCTTGCATGGCCTACATGCATGTTATAATACCCTGTTTAGACAGGTCATGATTAATTTTTTTTTCTCTACATGCAATTTTCACAAGGGTTAATTTGAGCAAAATCTGTTTTAAGTAGCTAGTCAGGGATCAGATACTGTACTACTAGCCCATTTGTCTGTCTTTTGGAAAAGTGATGCTGCGCGTGTCCTGCGGTGTATGTACTACGTAGTACTACTTTAATCTTGCCAGGTACGTACGGTACGCTCTTTAATTTCTTTGCATGTTTTTGTTAAGGCTAACTGTTCAAACATGAGCAGTCGCTACCATTTTTTTTATATATAATATAATATTTTGGCTCCTTTTGTGATAGGAGAGACTCTATAGTTCAGAGTTCAGAGGGAATACACTGTGTAGTTGCTCGCTTGCTCTTTGGTTTGCGTACATGTACGTGATCTCCTTTTGTGCAGACCTTTACACTTCTTTCCTGAGAATATAGCTTTACAATTTAGCACAGGAGAATTTCTGTGCACCAAGACGCTAGAGGTTACACAGTACTGCATGCAGCTTTGCATATTTTGCTTTTTGAAAAGAGACCAATCCATAGATATGGCCCCCTCTTTTTTTTCTTCAAAATCTGCTTTTCTTCCTTCTTATTTGAAAAGAGACCACCATTTATTTCCCTGAAAGCAGTCGAACAACATTTTTATTTGACCGAATGGCTGAAGAACAAGAATGCGGTCCGTACATGAAGTGATATGATCCTTTCGCTGGGATGTTCACTAGCTAGTAGCTAAAATTAATACCCTCTGTATTTGGCTCTAATTGCTTGGTCGGAGGATTGGATGGTTGTCAAAATAATTTTAGAGGATTTGCTATGTTTCCTGCAAAATTGTTATAGGGCTCCTAGCTAGGAAATTCCTACGTTCCAAATTAACAAGCCTTAAGGCCTTTTAGTAATTAAGCACAAGACTAACTTTGATCATAAATCTGCGGACAACTGATCAATACATCGGCACTGTTGTGATCCAAACGTACGTTGAGGTGTCGTTTTCTTTTCCTTTCAGTTGCCAGACAAGTTTGGACGAAATATATCTTCCAGAACAAGCGAACGATTCGATCGGTCAACAGGTTTAATTTCTCTTTGATGATTATTCAATCTCGTCTCCGTATGCTGATCTTCATTTCCCCCCAATGATTTCCCTGTGTCTAGTCTAGTATGAATTAGTATAATGCACGCATGGTTTCTGTGCCTTGGACAGCATAATTCGAATTGATAAATAAACCCCAGAAGTCTCCCCTTGCATATCACGGTACAACTATATATCCTATAAATTAATGGCAATTTATCTCCATTGTTAATAGAGTTGCTAATCTGCGCAAGGCTCCCAAATTTTGTGGCAGGCCTTGCTTTGTTTAATGTCGTGTGTTGTGATCATCTTGTCCTTGTGAGTTGGGCGCTAATTACTTGATGAAATACTCGGCAGCATGCATATCCATTTTGGGTTTTGATAAGTTTCATCCGGATGTTTTTTTTAGAAACCATCATCTAAATTCTGGGCCATTAGATTTGCTTTCAGATCGATGCACACCCCCCTGAATTCGAGGTGGGTTAATCCTACGGATGTGTGTTTTGATCGTACGATCCAAAGTTTGGATGATTTTTAGGACAAAAACATCCGGATGATGTTTATACACTCCCATCCATTTTATGCCGTCATCAGAGACTGTCGTTTCCCAAAAAGCAGGAAACAATTAAATCAAAAATAAAGAAAATTAAGTTTATATTTTTATTTTAAAATGTAAACAAAATGACCCACCTAAACACTCTTAATATACCCACAGTTCTAGCTCCATAAATCTGATGGAGCTAGAAATACCCAGCTCTACTAGATCCACAGATGTGATAGAACTAGAACTCTACCAAACATGTCCTTAAATCAAAGAAAACATGTGCATGCATTCTGGGTAGATTATGAAAATAATAGAGTTTATCTTCATGGTACCCTGTCATGTGTGGATATAAGTGATCTTGTAAACAAAGATGTGGGTCACCCTGTACAAGACATCAGAGAAAGGATGAACAACAAATTGTACACTTAGCCAAAATTTGGAGAGAATCCAAGTCATAGCAAATTTGTAGGTACAACCGTCCGTGATAAAAATATATTAAGAACCGTCTGTGATGGCTACAGGAGTCATCACAAACAATTTTAGTATAAAACCGTCTGTGATGTTGCTGTGATGTTGTTACTGACGGTTGCATTATAGAACGGTCTGTGATGAGACGTCTAATATAAACCATTTTATAGTAATGAAATACGCTATATAAATTTGGAATGCTAACTATACATGGCTACATAACTCTGATATTTTTTTTTTTTTGCGTGTGTGTGAACTAGTATACCATACTAAAATTAGTCCAAGCAAGCACTAGGAAAACGTGATGCTAATTGCTGATCCGTACGTAGATCGAGCATAAACAACTTTAGCATAACACTATTGTATCATATCGCGTGACGCGTACAACGGTACAGTCAGCACAGATAAATTAGGCCTATAAATACGCGAAACCAGGCACTGACACCCTCCATCCCAATCATCTCACTGCAGCAGCAACAGATCAACCAGCGCAACCTCCTCTCGTCAATGGCCAAGATCCAGCCCCTCCCTGCCGCCTCCTCGTCATCTCCCTGCTCTTCCTCTGAAGATTGCAAGAGCCTGCAGCGCGAGCAGAAGCAGGCGGTGGTGTACACGGTTTGGATGAAGTCGCTGGTGTTCAACGGCAACGGCTGCACGGTGTACGGCTCCGACGGCCGCGTCGCCTTCCGCGTCGACAACTACGGCTGCAAGGGCAGCCGCGAGGTCTTCTTCATGGACCGCGCCGGCAAGACCCTCATCAGGATCCAAACAAAGGTACATACATACATACATACGTGCATGCATACATGCACATCGATCGATCAGCTAGAGGATCGTGCATGGTTAATTAGAAACTGTTTCCAAGAATCATATCAGCATTTCTGAATTACGCCTGTGTCATCGTGCTGCAGAGCTTCGGGATGTTGAGGAGATGGGAGGCGTGCCGGTGCTACGACGGCGGCGAGGGCTTCGGGGAGGAGGCGAAGCCGTGGTTCAGAGTGCAGAGGGCTCGGAAGAGCGGGGCCACGGCGAAACTGCACCGCGGCGGGAGAACGTACAGGATCGGCGGGTGCCCGCGCAAATCGGACTACAGGATCAGCGGCGCCGATGGCACGGTCGTGGCGGAGGTCCGGCGGAAGCAGACGGCGTCCGGGGTTGTGCTGGGAGAGGACGTCCTGACGCTGACAGTGGGCCCGGAAGTGGATCACCTGCTCGTTCTGGGCTTGGTGGTCGTCTGTGGCCTCATGAACCGCTCCATGTGATGGATGGCGAGGATTCTCTCCAAGAGCGGAATTGTTAGTTCTTTTTGTTTTTCTTCTTCTTTTATAGCTAGTTTAATTAATTCCTAGGCACATACGTGATGAGAGATTGGGCTACAATTACAAACTATCTACGTGGATAGATTGATATTTTAGTTCGAATTCCTAGCTAGGCCGCTATTTCATAGGATATAATTTAGAAAGTTTTCCATCAAGCTGAGGTGGACTTGTTTTGGTGGATCGTTTTTCCCCTTTCTCTAAGACTATCTCCAGCAATTTCCCTTCATTCCATTCCCTTCCCTATTCCCTTCCCCATATTCATTCCCTTTATTTCCCACCATCTCCAGCAGTATCCCCTCAAGGGATTTGTGAAGGGATTGGAGAGAGAATCCCTTTCTAAAGGGATTCACTGTTTGAATCCCTTCCGAAGGGAATCGTGAAGGGAATCCGCTGGAGCACTTGGGATCTGTTCGTGAAGGGATTTGAAGGGGAAGGGAAGCCGCTGGAGATAGTCAAGGTTGTTTGAGGAATCTTGCAGTCTTATATATAAACTGTAAGATTGTAAGACAACGAAACAAAATTGTTCGATCATTATATAAACCTTTGTTTGTCTAATTATTTTTCAACTTGACTATTATTAGGGGAATAATTTTGGTTGTCAGAGGTGTCTTATTATTATTTTTTTAAAAAAATTGATCAGAAACTCTCACATTCACTTAAGAAGAACAACAACAACCAAGCTACAAATACACACCTCCACACACGTACACGTTGGCTGCAATCCGCTCTGTGCATGTCCGAGTCTGGCGGTGCTACGACACGAGCAGAATAGGCGCATGCGAGTGCTCCAGCCAACCGAAGTAGTGATTCATAACATGCTTATATTAAAGAGGAACCGTGTTTCTCGTACAAATTCATCATATAGCACTGTGCTTGCTTGAATTTTATACGTTATAATATGAAGGGTGTACGTTAATTACTTATCGCTTCACTTGTTTCAAGATTTATACAAAACGTATTGGGAGGAAATGCATATAAGCGCTACTAAGAAGCCCCCATAGTGCATATGCTATAATGTTGACAGTCATATACAATTTAAGCCCCAACAGTGACTATGCTAAAATGTTGACATTCATACCAATTTAGACTCTGCTTAGGACAGTGATACATGATTGTTATATATAGGAAGCGAATAAACATGGTGCATGGGACAAAGTTTACCACGGCACACTGCAATTAGCACTGCTGCCTAAGAGATGAACACATCCAAGTCACTCCATGAAACGGTGTCCATATCGGTGCATTAAACCCAGCAGTTTATCAAGGAAACCGAGTGCAACAGGACAACGCCCTGCTTGCCTATAAAACGGAAGCAAATTTTTTTTCTGGCTCGTTGGCTTAATTTTCTTTCAAAATTAGCTTTTAGTTTAACGAAATAACGAATTTGTTATCTTCTCAATCACAATAAGTATCTCTTGCGTTTTCATGCCACGACAGACACCTACACTCCTACAGCGCTTTCCAACCGTAACAAGTGGATATGCCGTGCTTAATGTGGTCCCGTACCGCGGCAGGTGATTTGTGGCGGTTCTATACCGTAACATATGATATGCAGCATATTCCGATTGTTCGGTGGTCAAAAAGATATTAGATTTATAATTTATTCAAATAAGATGTCAAAGATGAAAAAAATGTCAGGAAAAAAAAAACAAAAAAAACTCTATAAATCGAGCGCTGACTAGCAGCGAAAGGGGATCAACTTTTCAATTGCTGCGGATTACGCGATCGACGAAAGGCACAGGCGAGCAGCAGGCAGCAGCCCGTTTCGTCTGCTTCACAAGATCGAATTAAATACTTAAAATAGCTGTACTATTTGATCAAGTACGTGCTGCGCGTACGTGCATGGGTCGGTGGCGTTTCGTGGCCAACCACTTGCTCCTACCGGGGTGTGTCGGGCGTCTCTTCTCCTCGCTCCATTAATTCGCAAGATTCACGAGGACACACCCAT
Source organism: Rhipidocladum racemiflorum (assembly GCA_036346355.1). Classification (NCBI taxonomy): domain Eukaryota; kingdom Viridiplantae; phylum Streptophyta; class Magnoliopsida; order Poales; family Poaceae; genus Rhipidocladum; species Rhipidocladum racemiflorum. Next base: position 54,817,516 of record CM070569.1, read on the forward strand.
TTGTCATTTGACAAAAAAATGTTTAAGCTTGTGTGGTGACCATTTGGTCGGTGACCTGAGTAACGTGACTAAGAAAGGATAAATTTTAGAAAACATTTTACTGATGGTATATAGTGAATAGCATAAATTAGGAGAAATTTTTTAGTGTATTATACTGGTAATATATGGTGTGGAGTAGAAATCAGATCTAGCTATTGATTTATTAAAAATATTTATACTGCTCTACCACCGGAGATAGTATAGATAAACGCTATCTAATCTGATCTATTGGGTCAAAAAGAATGAACGGTATATATCAAATTTAGTGTACCGTAAAAAGAGCTTTAAATTAGATATAGCTATTGATTTACTAAGGATATTCTAGTACGTTATTATTGAAAGAAGTATAAAAGGTGTATCAGAGTGTAACAAGTGGTATCAGAGCCAAGCCAGATTAATCAAATTTGTGAGAATATCGGTAAAGCGTCAGGTGGCACAAAATCAAGATCGATGTCGATGATGTAGAATCAAGTAGAGAAATTTAACGGCGGAGGAAATTTCAGCGTGTGGCAATATGTAGTGAAGGATATCCTTGTCCAGCAAGAGTTAATCGCTGCTCTTAAACAGGACAAATCGGAAAAGAAGTCCGAAGAAGACTGGAAGGTGATGGAGCGGAAGATTGTCAGTGCAATCCTTCTATGTCTCTCTAATGAGGTAAAGTACTCGGTGATCAAAGAGAATTTACCGAAGAAATTATCTAAGGATTTAAAGAGTTGTATATGACAAAGTCGCTGACAAACTGGTGGGTGCTGAAGCGACAACTGTATAGGTTGCGCATGGAGGTAGGTACACGGTTCATTGACCATCTCAATGTCTTCAACAAACTTATCACATAGTTTATTAGTGTGGATAAGAAAATTGAGGAGAACGATAAATTCTTCATTCTGGTATCATCTCTACCACCATCTCGGGAGCAATTGGTAATGAATATTCTTGTCAGGAAAAACACTCTCAACTTCAACGAGGCAATTGCATATATATTGGAGATGGAATCCTTGAAAAAGCTATCAGAATATTTATCCTTGGGTGATCAAGCATTGGCTAAAATAGGTATTGCATGCAAAAGTAAGAGTTATAGGAAGAAGAAGGACAAGAGCAAGGGCACACGTGTATGCTATCTATACGACAAGGAATATAATCACTACAGGAAACAAGAATAGTGTCCTCGGCCGAAACATTTTTATCGTCGGTAAAAAAACGACGACACAAAGTATGCCTCTATCGACGGTTTTAACGTAACCCGACGACATATATACACCAAGCAGGCCTGTGTCCTCGGCCCCCTCAAACCCGCCGATATAGACCACAGTCTGTGTCCTCGGCCACATTAAACCCGCCGACACAGGCACTCCGCCTCAAACAGGGAGTATCGGTAGCGATGAAATTTGAATTTCAGATCCCGCCAACACAGGCTGTGTCCTCGGCCTCAATAAACCCGCCGACACAGGAACTCCGCCTCACAAGCTGTGTCCTCGGCCTCATTAAACCCGCCGACACAGGCGCGGAGAAAATGTGGGACCAACCTGCAGGATGCTCAGGCCCACCAGTGGCACGAAGATTGTTTGTCGTCGGGAGAGAAACAGCCGACGATAAAAATAAGTCTATGTCCACGGCATAAATGTCGCGGCGACCGCAGTTAAATTTTGTCGGCCAGTTTAATTTTAGTGATTTACAATAGTAATTCCAGATTAATTCAGAAAATCTATTTGAAAATGTTTTTGTTGTTTTTAAAATTAAGAAAAATTAAATAGAGCTTTTAGAATGGTTTGTTAGGTAACATACATCTATATGACATGTAACTTTTTATTATTTAATTAATTGGTATGTTACGGCGCTATGTGTATGTCTCCAGACGTATTTACGTGTCGAGTACATTGAGTAGAACCTTGTGACGATCCAACGCACCAATTGAAAGAGTGAGGAATGACCTGGAATAGGTGTGAGTGTTGTAAAACCTTTAAGTGACCAGTAGAAATGTCTCGTTCGACCGTCGTGGCGACAAAAATATCGAAGAACGTCACGTGGGCGGTGATCGATGACTCTGTTACTCTCCTTGAGTTTTCAGATGAATTTGTTGTGACGATGAAATGCCGGGCGAAAGAAGAGCGAGCAATTAGCTGGAATAGGTTGTGCATGTTCTAAAAACCTTAAACTGGCCTTAAAAATCTCGGGAGAAAGAAGAACGAGCACGACCTGTGTCCCAGTATCTGACGGTGGGCCCATGAGTGCTGTCTGTGTCCACGGCAAAAAATGTTACCGACGACACAAGTTGAGCCTGTGTCGTCGGTGAGATCTTAACTGCCGACACAAGCACTGGACTGGCCTGCACGACCTGTCCCCTGTATCTGACGGTGGGCCCATGAGGGCTGTCTGTGTCCACGGCATACATATTGCCGACGACACAAGTTGAGCCCGTGTCGTCGGTGAGAGCGTAACCGCCGATACAAGCACTGGATCCGACGGTGGGCCCATGAGGGCTGTCTGTGTCGGCGGCTTAATTGTGGCCGAGGACACAGGCTTCCGTTATCAACCAGTACGCGAAATCGATCTACTCATTGTCTCCCTCCTGCTCGTCATTTCTGCGCTCCTGCGATTTTTGGCTCCACCTGCCCGGCCCGCCTCCACCGGCCCCGGCCGGCCCTCCTGCGCCGCCGGCCGCCGCTTTGCTCCCGCCGCCGCCTCCACCTCCCCGGCCGCCCCTCCTGCGCCGCCGGCCGCCGCTGCGCCGGCCGCCCTCCTGCGCCCGCCGCGCCACTTTGCATCTGCCGGCCCGCCTCACCGCATTCTCAAGGTAATCACTATTGTTGATCTTAATATGGGAGTTAATTGTTGTGTTTCATATTATGCTAAATGAGCGTGTGAATGGCATTTTATTTTGGTGTTCTGGAAGCAATTGGTCTTGCAAGTTGTGACCATAATATTCATGTGCACACCTACAGTATTTTTCCGATAGCATACTTTTCAATGATGGCATTGGTTTAGATTTTAGACTCTATTATATAGAAATTACACTATTTATTTTGTATATATGGTCTGATTGGTTTGTGGCACATTGCATTGGCCAGTACGCCAAAATTTGTGATTGGTTGACCAAATTTGACATGTATTTGGTTTGTAGCCACAATTTCACTCCAATTTTGGCTTGCAACCAAGACATAACTAATGCTAGTTTATTTTATTGCCAAAATGTGGCCAAGTTAGGCAACCAAATTGATGCCCAAAATCTTGGCAGGGGCTAGGTGAGCCGTGAACCAAGCAAATCATAATTTCAATTGTTGGGTTATCCTATTCTGGTAGGATCTTGCAATATGTTCTCGTAAAACAAGATTCGGCAGTTACGTGTTTTGCTCTTCAGAATTGGCTACATTCTAATTGAATTATTCTTCACTGCTCAATTACTGTGTTGTCCAGGTGTTGCTCTATTGCAATTCTAACATCTTCAAACTTGTATTTTGTTAATACAATTCTAACATCTTCAAACTTGTATTTTGCATAGCTTTCTTGTGGCTCATCATCAATTCTGCAATTAAAGGAGCGCCTAGAGAAAGAAGTACTGGAGGTACTTCTTTTTTCTTCAGAAACAAATTAGGATTGACATCATCGTGTTTTGTATTCCATCTATTTCTAAATAGATGCCATTTTAGAATTTGTGCAGTCAAGTTTTTAAAATTTTAAAATAGATGCAATATGTGGTTGTTATTATATTAAATACTGTCTTTTGTCTGCTGAGTGGATGTCCTAGTTTTAGGGGAGGTGCTGCCGAAATTTCTAATAATTTAGGAGAATGACAACTATAGACTGCATACAAATCCGTAATTACGCTTTTGGCTGGTTCAACATTTAGCATTTATAACGTCAATCGAGCCAGAGTTAAACCCGTTCGGGAGCGCTGCATATTTTCGTAAGGAGCTCAGACGGTGATTCGTTGGGTTCCATTACGAAAAGTGTTGCGCTCTCGAGCTGTCCACGTTTTGGACAGCCCACGGATGTGCGCTTGAGTACAGTGGTCGTGACACGAGGGTGTACGGCCGGGTTGGGATTTCGACGGTATTTCCTTGTCGTTCTCCTAGTGCATAACATAAGTGGTACGCCGTACCCGTCGTTGCACTCGGAGAACAACGGGGTTATGCTGCCGGAATTCTGACCCGAGCACCCTCGTGCCACGACCACCGTACTTAAGCCCACATCAGTGGGTGGGTAAGCCCTCCTATTTAGCAAGGCTTAAACTGTCTAAATCTGAAATTTGGATGCATGCATCGACGTTATGTAGTAAGCGATCTTTGGATGGAAGATCGGTGGTGGATGTACGATGGTTGGATGAAGTCTGGGAGACACACGGACGAGTGGATCGACAAGGCTAGAGCATTCGTGGATGATGCTTTCCGAAGATTCCCCGACCCTAATGCAGCGGTCGTGTGGTTTCCTTCTTGACTGCGTGCTCGAACACCGAGAAGAGGACCAAGAAGGATATTAGCCATCACCTATGTAGGCATGGCTTCAAACCAAATTACTTTGTATGGGTAGCTCATGGCGAGAGGAAGCGTCCGGCGCCGGTGTGTGGCCCTATGGATTTTGAAGAGGGCTACGACGAAGTCGAAATTGATAGATTAGACGAGCTCACGGATGATGTGGCTCGGGCTTACGATCTCTCCCCCGAGGAAGAGTCCGAGCCACTTGCCGAACAATTCGAGAAGCTCCTTGATTCTGCCAAGTTGCCGCTGCATGAGCATACCGATGTGACTGTACTCTCGGCAGTGTCGCGTCTAATGGCGGTGAAGACCAAGTACAACCTGTCAGCCAATTGCTTCAACGACCTTTGCAAACTGCTGGATAGCCTCCTTCCGAGTGGACACAAGATGACTCCGAATCTTTACGAGTCGATGTTCGCAATCCCGTACAACCTGCCGCCTCAACTCTGCTTGAAAGAAGAGTACATGTTTCTTTCCGTTATAATACCTGGGCCTAAGTCTCCTGGAAAAAACTTAGATCTATTCATGCAACCTTTGGTAGAAGAGCTGACTGACCTGTGGACTAAAGGAGTCTTGACGCATGATAGCTACAAGGGGAAGAACTTTAGGATGCGTGCCGCATACCTATGGTCAATACACGATTTTCCCGCGTATGGCATGTTCTCGAGGTGGAGCACGCATGGAAAGTTGTCATGCCCTATATGCCTGCGTAACACTGATGCTTTCACACTGAAAAATGGGGGTAAGTCCTGTTGGTTCGACTGTCACCGTTGTTTCCTAGAGCCGAAGCACCCATTTAGGAATCAAAAAAAGGCATTTCGCAAAGGCAAGACTGTGAAGAAGGGGCCACCCGAACGTTTCGAAGTGCAGGATATCATCGACTGGCATGACGATCTAGCGGATATCGGGTATGTGAAAGACTATGGTGAGGAGCACCATTGGACTCATAAGTGCAGCATCTACAACCTTCCTTATGCAAAAGACACGAAGCTACCTCACAACATCGACGTGATGCACCAAGAGAAAAATATGTGCGAGTCGGCCGTGAACACAAATCGACATCCTACGTAAGACTAAAGATAACAAGAAAGCACGCCTGCGATCAAGGCCTCGATATGTGATCGGCCAGACATGAACCTCGATGAGAATGGGAGGAAACCTAGGGCAAAATTCTGCCTTACACGTGGGCAAATAAAGCAGATTCTTGATTGGATTAAGGAAAAGGTTAAATTCCCAGATGGTTATGCGGCGAACCTTCGACATGCCGTTAGTATAGAGCAATGCAAGTTAAATGGGATGAATGCCCACGACTACAAAGTCTTCATAGAGCGTCTGCTTCCCGGTAGTGTGGCGTGGATATGTTGACGATGATATATGGATCACTTTGGCGTAGCTTAGCTTCTTCTATCGAGAGCTCTGCGCAAAAGAGATATCCGCATCGAGGATGGAGGAATTGGAGAAGGACATTGTCGTGCTTGTGACAAAGCTCGAGAAGATTTATGTCCCTGGGTTTTTCAATTGCATGCAACATCTACTGGTTCATCTGCCATATGAAGCAAAAGTTGGGGACCGCGAGCTTTAGGTGGATGTATGCTGTGGAGCGCATGATGAAAAGTCTTAGAGCGAAGGTGAAGAACAAAGCACGAGTCGAAGGCAGTATTGCCGAAGCTTGGCTGATTCAGGAGATCGCCTACTTCACGGACAAATACTTTGCGACAAAAAACAAGGTCCATGTGCCACAACCAAGGTATAAGAAGGCACGCTACGTATACTTCCAACTTGGAGGTGTTCCATGACCAAGCCGGATGCAATGTCGGCAAAAGCACCACACGTGACTTGGACGCAGCGGAAAAGGATTTGATTCAGTTGTACGTGTACGACAACATGGATGAAATGAAGGTGTACATCGAGTAAGTCAATAAATGTCTGAAATAAGTCATAAATACGTACTTATGAAATAAATGTCTGAAATAAATATTAAATCTTGTAGTCAATTTATTCAAGAAGAGTGGGAAGGATCGTGAACCTTCGCGAACAAATTGACAATCTGAAACGGCGAGGTCGTGGACAAGGCCGTCCAAACTTTCTAACCTGGTTTCATTACCACGTAACCTTCTTCCTCTTATACAAGTTCACTTAATTTACAAATGTGTGGCATTTATTCCTTAATGAATTTTGCCTCGAATGCTTGTGCAGTGTCAAAGACACCGCAGCGTGCACAACGATCTCCGACAAATGTCACGTGGATGCAGCCGTAGAATTAAGGTCCATGGATGCTATGATTGCCATGGATATCGATTTCGATCCGAAGCGGCTGAGTTAGCTCGCCCCAATGCAACTACGGTGAACAGCGGCGTCGTGAGTTATGTCACCGATGACTCTGGTGGTCCAGACATAGAGTACTATATATGGGATCATCGAGGATATTGTAGAAATTTCGTATGAAGGCAACAAAGATCTCTCGCTCGTGCTCTTTCGTTGCAGATGGTTCCATCCAACTAGTGGGGTGCGGCGTACTCCAAAACTAGGACTAGTGGAGATCAATCATAAGAAGTCAGATCAAAAGCCTGACGTGTTCATTCTGCCCGAACAGGTCGAGCTGGTGTTCTATCTGCCGTACGCCCACCCGAATTACAAAAGTTGGTGGATTGTACATAAATGTCTTCCACCTGGTAGATTGCCTGATCTCACGGAAGACGACTACGATTCTCACCCAGACATGGAGGTATTCCAAGAACAAGAGTTACCAGGAGAGCTACACGTCGATATTGGTGATGGACTAGATAATATTTTGGGATCAGTATACCCATCTCATGTAGAAGGAGAAGAAGATGAGGAAAGGGTAGAGGAAGAGGAAGAGGTAGAGGAAGAGGAAGAGGCAGAGGAAGAGGAAGCCGAAGATTTTTAAGCTATTTAATTTTATAGGTTTAATTTTATATACTTTATGTCATTTAATTTCATATGCATTTATATTTTATTCATTTCAATTAATATGAATGTATTTTATGTCATTTAATTTAATTTGTGCAGGATGGCTCCGGTTACGAAGAAGTTGGCTTCAAAATTGAAGAAGGTCTTCGGGAAGGGGGACATGAGGAGTGCAGGCCAGGGTAGCTCACCCCAGTACGACGCTTCCCAGGAGGAGGAGGAGGAGGAGGTGGCTACCACCGACTCCCAGGAGGAGGAGGAGGAGCAGGTGGAGGAGGAGGAGGAGGAGCAGCTTCGTTGGGGTTCTTGGCGTCAGGCACTTGAGGAGGGGGGTGAGGACGAGGATGAGGATGGGGACGAGGACTGGAGTCCATGGGAGTCTGTTGGTACCGAGTCAGGGGGTGCCTCCGCCTCGAGCTCTGCGGGATCCAAGAAGAGTCGGGGCGGAATAAATTGCCAAAAGCCCCCACAGATCCAAATGACGGAGATCTTGATAGTTGTTTCTAGCGGGCGAAGGTATGTGCTACAAATTTTCGATGTCTTTTATTGCTAACCACAAACTTGCTAACTACTTGTTATGAATTCTTCATGCAGTGGCTTGGTTTGCCTCAACAAGGGTAAGCAGGAGCCGGGCCACTTGCTAGGGGTGATCTTGAAGCAACTCTACCCCGGGCGAGTGGGTGAGGGTGGTGCTCGACGCTCGGTGACTAGATGGAGCGACTACTCGCTCGTGGAGGACGACCAGGGAGGCACTGTTGCGGATCATTGCATAGCCGAGTTCTGGGTAAGTTGTCATTTCTATTAATGTTTTCGTGTTTATAGCTTCACGTGTTTGTTTCGTTTCAGGCGAGGTATCAGCTTGGCCCTGACGCATCCCAGGACGACTATCATGCTTGTCGCCCTGTGCTCGACACAATGGCGGCAAAGACGGTCAGGGACGCCATCAGGTTATGCCGCCGGGATGCGGTGATGAAGCACTACAAGAGCACGGGGATGAAGATCTCGAGGGCACATGCCTTGCAGCAGTACCTCGAGGCGAAGGAGTACCTGCCTTGGCGTCCGGACTGGATGGACAAGTGTCCACATGCCTGGAAGGATCTCTGCAAGATGTGGGCATCAAAGGAGTGGATCGAGAGGTCCAAGAGGAACAGGGGGAATCGAGAAGCCAACCCCGAGATCTGTGTGACCTACCTAGGTGGACGAGGCATGGGTCACGTCGCGCGCGATATCGTAAGTATACTAAGTACAACTCTAGCATTCTTGTCAATTCAATTTTTCATTTCACATTTGAAATTGAACTGCAGGAGTCGGAGACGGGACTTGACCTCGACGAGTTCACCGTGTGGGCCTTGAGCACACGCGCCGTGTCCGACTGACGGTACACAACCACCGATGCACCCGGTTTGCCAGGAGAAGATTGTAAGTGACTTTCTCTTTTTTGCTCTCTGACTATTGCAATCGTGGCCGAGCTAATCCACTTCATATCTTATTTGTTTCGCAGATACATACAAGTGCAGCCATGAAGGAGAAGCACGGTGCCGATCAGGACCCTTGACCATGCCGGTCGACCCTCTGGTCATCTACGACCCAGTTCGGTGGGAGGAGTCACGGCGGGCTCGGCTTCATGGACTCGGTGGTGGCGCCCGAATAAATGAGGCCAAGTCAGACACGCCGACAAATAGACGCCTCTTCCGCCAAAGGTACGCCTAGAAGCCCATGCGAAGATGATCGCAGAGTTGCAGCAGCAGATGCACGCGGATGAGCAGCGGAGGCAGGCGGAGCGAGAGGAGGATAGGAGGCGGTACGAGGCCCTCCAGAGTCAGAACCTCTGGATGTACAACTATTTCCAGGTAATTAAGATTGTATACGTAGCTACGTTGTACTTACACGTTTCAGATGCTAACATATCATATCCACAGTCGTTGCAGGGGGCGGGACCCTCCGGCCAGCCGCAGATGCCACCTCCACCGCCGTTCTTCATGCAGACACCGACGCCGATGCCGGGGGTAATGCATTTTGTTCCAGTTTTCGCTAACTATTCATACAAGTACATAAATGCACAAGAGTTTTGAAAATTGTGGTTTCCTCTATTCTTGCAGGTGTCCGCCTCAGCTGCGCCTGCTCCTGCGACGAATGCTCCACAGGGAGGTGATTCCAGTGGCACAAGATCGCTCATGAGATCAATTAAATCGACGACGTGTTTGCCGATCCTTTTGCCGGTTCGCAATCTTAGTTATTTGTTTTGTTGGTAGAATAGTATGTCATGTTCTACATAGACATGTTGATTGTGAATGTGATGTACTCTTTTGGTTTGAGCTGAATTTATGACTTATTGATGCATTTTGCTATCTGTGTCGATGGTGATCATTTGTGGCATTGTATTGGTGAATGCGAATGTGGTAATGTGTGTGAAATTATATGTTGTGATTGTTCGGGAAATTGGGGATATAAAGCTGCGGAATGGGGTTTTTTGCGAGGTTAAAATTGGATTTTTTTAAATTCGCAGATTTTTTTACAACCTATGTCCTCGGCTCTAACCATGCCGACGACACAAGATAGCCCTGTGTTCGGCACCGTAAGGGGTCTGTCGCCGGCTATACCCAGCCGAGGACACAGATGTCCACTCTGTGTCGCGGCTTTAAATATCTTGACGACACAAGATAGCCCCAGGTTACGGCACCGTAAAGTGCGTCGGCTATAGCCCAGGCCGAGGACACAGATGTCCACTCTGTGTCGGCAGCATGAATTAGGCCGAGGACACAGATGTCCACTCTGTATCGGCAGCATTAATTAGGTCGAGGACAGAAGTGTCTCCTCTGTATTGGCAGCTTTAAGTTCGCCGACAACAAATGTCTGGGTGTCGGGCCGGCCCCAGATGGCATCTGTGTCGTCGGGATTTATTGTGGCCGTGGACATAGGTTGGTTGTGTCGTCGACTCTGTGTCGTGGGACTTGTGTCGTCGGGAGGCTGACGACAGAGCCCTGTGTCGGCGGTTTTGGCATCTGTGTCGTCGGTAAAAGCCGAGGACACTGAGCAAGATCCCTGTAGTGAATATAATAAAAGACTATCTGAGTTTAAAGCAAATAGGGGTTCATGCTCAATGATGGTAGCAAAAAATGATTCAGATGTGCTTATCATCAGTCAATCAGGTACCTCTCATGGATGCATATTGGATTCAGATTGTTGCTTTCATGTATATTCGACGAGAGAGATGTTTGATGAAGGATCTCTACACCTGGCATATGGAACTATTCGCTTGGTTGATCTCAACGAGTATGCAATTACTGATTTAGGAATAGATAAATTTTAGATATATGATGGAGCACATCACACATTGACGGGAGTTTGGTATAAACTTGATATAAAGAAGAATATCTAATTAGTTCGATTGATAACTTACCATGCCTTAAAAATATAATGAAAGCAATAAAAATCGTACCTCCAAAATTTACAGCAATTCCCTCTTCCTCCTTCATTCCCCTTCCTCCTCGTCATCCCCTTCCTCCTCTTCCTCTTCCTCTTCCTCTTCCCCTTCCCCTTCCCCTTCCCCTTCTTCTCCTTCCCTCTCCTATATCCTCTTTCTCTCTTTTTCTTCTCTCTTTTTCTTCTCTCTTTTCTTTGTAGATCTCAATATGGGCTCTATCGATGTTCAAAAGCTGAAGGTCCCTAGATCGAGCTTACAATGTAAATTGGGTTGCCTTTGTTAAGTAAATCAAAGATTCAAAGGAATAGAAAAGAGAATTACTTTTTATTGAGTCACGTGTGTTTTACAGAGTACAAACTCTTGGATGAACAAAAAAGCTAACACTAATCACTTATCTTAAGTTTGAATCCTTGCGGAAGCCTCCTATTTATAGCCAACGAAGGGGTGACAATTTGTCGTCTTCTAAGAGATATCTTCCCGCGAACATATGTCTTCTCGTCAAAAGACATCTTCTTGTCAAAAGATGAATTTTAATAAAGATGCATCTTTTTATAGACAGTAACTTCCAAACGTCCGTCTATACCATCAAAGAGAGCATTTCCCGTAGGCAATATTTATGCGGGGGTAACTTCTTCCCCGACCTCGACTATGTCGGGATAAAGATCTATCCCACGTCCGACCTGTATGGTGGTCGGGGCTATCCGACCAGCGTGTATCTATTAGGTCTGGATTTTTAGGACATATTATATCATTCGATCAATATTATGTATACTGGTCAAAGATATTTTTACGTGACTAAATTTAACTCTTGTTGAAGTCGTAACCAGATAAAGGAACATGGGTCTTGCCTTTATCCATGTGCTCTTTTTCTTATTGAGATTGTAAACCCAAAAATAGAATAGGGTATATCAATCGTTGTCATGATTTGGTCCCCCCGGCCACTTGCGGCTTTAAGTTTCTCTCTCTGTCGCCAATTGAAATAGCGACACACGGGCGGGTTTTCTGTCGCCAATCTAAATAGCGATAATGTAAGTTCAAGCTCCATTTGGTTTTGGTGATTGGTTTAGATTAATGATTAATCTTTGTTTAATGACAAATCTAATCTTATTGAGACCAACATGTTTATTGAGTTACATTCAATAGTCTCATATTTGGATGGAAAATGGAAAACCCAAAGTATGTATGCATATCCATTCTAGTATAAATTGCATAGTTAAAGTATGAATTCTCCATTGCATTAATCACAAAATGTGCATTATATATGTTTCCCAATCCATATATTACATGGATGCACATATCTAGGTGGAGTTCGCACTTGAACTTGATGTATCATTGTATTGATCTATTCTTCACTCCATATATAAAGGATCAATACATTGAAACATATCGATTTAAATGAAATGTTTACATTTTGTTCATTTGTCTCATAATCATCAAAGGATATTTCATCATGTGTTGATGGTGTTCTTGTGATCGATTAAGGACAAATGGAAAGTTCTTGAGTAGTATGAAGCATTAGTTGCATCATGTGCTCAAGACACATATAAATTCATTGAATTGATTTAGGTTGTGCTCAATAGATGTAAGTTGTATCCATTATGTGTTAATGTAGTGCATAGATGATTGAGACAATCATGCATCTTGGACTAACCATTTTCATAAGTGATGAATGAGCCAGGTTAAGTCCAAAGATAGTTGAAATGATGATAACGGGACAAGGACGACATCATGAAGTGATGGACATCAAGAAGAGATCCCGGAAAAGAGATAAGAGAGCCAGGGTGACGATCCCAGGAGAACAAAATGATTGAAGATCATAAAGACTCCAAGGGGGATTGCTTGCGGCGGCTAAGGTATAACTAGATAGGCTAAGGATCTTTCCTAGCGTTGTGTCTAGTTTTAGCGATGTACTATTAAGAGGGGTTGAGTCTTTGCTTTGAGCTTCATCATATGTTGGTGATCTCAATCCCGTAGTCACTCAAGCTCAAATCTTATTTGGATTTGGTGTTTGCATGGAGCTAACCATTTGGCATGTATTGCGAATGGGTGAAGCTTGTGCTTGGATTTTGCATAAGTGAAAGTGCAAGTGACTCTTGTAATGATTTTGTTGATTAATGACAAACGTATTTTGATGACAATCATATTAATATCAATGAAAGATGTTTTGTGCTTAATTGACATTCATATATTGTTATTGATTATGTTTATGATGCATGGGTTTAGTGTTTAATGACAAGCGCGTATTGATAGCAATCTTGTTAAGGTCATTAGTCTATTAAGTAATTAATTCATGCCAATCCTCTAGGTTGTGTGTTAATACGAGACTAAGATGATTATTGTTTAAGATTACTCTAAATCTCACTTTAATAAGAGGAGTTTGGTATATCTTTGGTTAAATTCTTTCATCAATTTTGATTGAGTGCATATTGATAAATTGCATATTCATTTGAGTTCATTATGTGCTTTGATTTTAGTATGCATGTATTAACTAGAATTAAACTTCACATTGCTATAGTTTGACATGGTGCATACTTGTCTTAGTTGTATATCCTCTCATGCACCTCTCTTAGTGAAGTTTAATCTAGAATTGGATCACATATTTACTCTCATTCCACATATTATTTACACATGTACAATTCGTGTATATTCTATCATGTGTTTCATTTAAGTAAAGAATGTGATCATTGCCATAATTTAATTGATTCATCATACTGGCAATTATCTCTCTAGTGCATATAGATCAATTACATATTCATCATGATGTACTTAGTAGAGAACATTTCTTATGTCAAGTGTTCCTAGTTGTGTCATGTTTATTTACATAGAACACTTGTTGTGTTTTATTTGCTCACACACATTTAAATCTAATTCATACTTATTGAGCTTTTGGGACTAATATGTTTGCTGAGTGCTTTGGTAAGAATTAGGTCCCAAAGTTGTGTGTATGATGACCAAGTGGTTTGAAGGATGACAAGCGAATCGAAGTCAATAAGATGGCGGTGTCACCAAAAGTTGAGGACTAAGTCAAGATCAACTTGGCGTGGAGATCGTCGGAGAGGATGATCATGTCAAGGTCGAGAGGACGAGAGTCTCATGAGGTGAATCGCGTCGAGATTGACAAGACGAAGGGCGTCATCAATCTTTGTGGAAGCGTCATCATACATTAGTGCATCCGGAAGAAGTCGGCATGTAAGCTGAGTGTAAGACTAAGATTTTTATGTTTAAATTTGAGTCTAAGGATTGCAGTACTATTAAAAGGGATGCAATCGTTGAAATTACTTAGACATGTCTCAAGTGCTCAAAGTGGTCTATCCTTGTCTAAGGTTGAGAAACCCAAGTCACACTTTGTTCACCTAGGTGTAGGTGGGTTGGTGTGAGGGATAGAAGTGTTGTTAGTATCGAAAAGTGAGAATTTGAGGGCTTCTTGTGGATTCTTTGTGCAATCTGATTTTATCCATTAGGTTTTGGGTAGTGAGACCTTGTGGGTTGGATAGCCCTCTTTCTTATCTTTCCGTAGAGTCCAAGCTCACCGAAATCGGAGTTCGGGATCAAAAGTTATGCCCATTTTCGTCGGGTTGCTGTGTGCTGTCCGGAGTATCCGGGTTCATCCTCTCGGTTAGGTCAATCTGGAGTATCCGGGTGAGTCCGGAGTATCCGGGTTGTCCAGAGTATCCGGATCTTTTGTCCGGAGTATCCGAACCTGGCGCAGTTCCAACGGCTAGTTTTTTAAGTTGGCTATTTAAAGCCCCCTCTTGGGTAGCCGTTGGAGAATGGTTGGGAGACTGTTTTTCTTGGTGCTTTGAGGTGTATTCTTAGTGATCTTGAGCTCCCAAAAGCCCCTCTAACCCTAGATCTTAGTGATCCCCTTTTGAGTGAAGGGTTGGGTGTGAGAGTGAGTAGTGCTCAGGTTGAGTGTGATTAGTATGGTTGAGCACTTGAGGTGGACTCTAAGTGAATTCTTCGTTAGCATTTGTTGCTCTTGGAGGTTGAGGACTCCTAGACGGCTAGGAGGTCGCCTACGAGCCACCGTTCTTTGTGTGGTGTGCCGTAGGAAGTTTGTAAAGGTTGGATTCCGCCTCCGAAAGGAAAGGGATCAAGAAGTGAAGCCGGCGAGTGCAAGGTGCAACACCGGGCGGCTAGCGGGTTGAAAGAGACCCTCGTGTCTTGGTGACCGGGCCATCGGCGAGTGCAAAAATGCAACACCGGGAGGACAAGGGTTGAAAGAGACCCCGGCTTGGTGCCGCCTCAACGGAGACGTAGAATCCCCTCAAGGATATGAACTTCGGGATAAAATCTTCGTGTCTCCTTTGTTTCGGTTTTATCCTCTTTCTTCATCCGCTTAATTTGCTCTCGATTCTTGTGGTTAGATTAATTAGATTGCATCTATTCTTGCTTGTATCCCTACTTTGTTGAAGTAGAGTAATTTGTATCTCTAGAATCGAAGAAGTGCCTAATTTTATTGCTCATACTCTGTTCTGGCCGAACCAGGCAACCCGGAGTATCCGGTACATTGATCCGGAGTATCCGGATACCTGAATATCCGAATCAAATATCCAGAGTATCCGAGTTGATTGCCTCGGGCTGAATTTTGTAAATTGTAAAATTTAATTATACCCATTGCTTCCGCATTATCTCTGATAGTTTAGTTTAAATTGGGTATAATTTTGTCATTTCAATAAGCTCTATTTGTCATTTGTTGCAAATAGGTCAAGCTTGTGCTTGGAGTTTCCGCATTGAGCTTTGATTTGCATGAGTTGCAAATAGGATAAGCTAATGCGTTGGCTTTTGCATGAAGTTCATGTGTTGCAATAGATGAAGCTTCATGCTTTTCCTTTTGTTTTCAAACCAAAATCTTATTGAGTTTATTTGGTATTGCTTGGAGCTGTGTTTGCACGGGTTGCAAAAGGAGAGAGCTCAAGCAAGTGTTTGGTTTAGTAGTTGCATGGAACTAGAGAATTGCAGGAGTTGCAATTAGAGAGCTCATGCACTCTGATTTGATTTAGTTTGGTGTTTGCATGAGGCTATGGATTTGCATGAGTTGCAAAAGGAATATAGCTAATACATCGAGATTTGATTGTTTATTTGCAAATTCGTTGTGCAAATAAGCGAGGGTTATGAGTTTCGATCCTGAGAGCATGTGATACTTGCACCGTGGTTTCTGCAAGTCCGTTTGGTCGTGGTTTGAACATCACATGGCTAGGAGGATCAAACTCATAGACTTGTGGGTTATTTGCTTAATGGGTTTTTGCAAATACGTCTTTGAGAAGTTTGCGAAAGGTGTTTTCGCAAAGTGTTTGGAGTTTGCTTGGAGCCAGGCTTTTACATTTGTTGCAAAAAGAGAATGATCAATCATATATTGGTTTAACTGTTTATTTGCGAGTTCGTTGTGCGAATAAGCGGGAGGTCTATGGGTTCCGGTCCTGAAAGCATGTGATACTTGCACAGTGGTTTTGCAAGTCAGTTTGGTCGTGGTTTGACCATCACATGGCTAAAAGGATAAACCTTATAGACTCTAGGATTTATTTGCTTAATACGTTATTGCAAATATAATTTTTGAGACGTTTGCGAAATGAGTTCTTGGCAAATTGATTTGGATTTTGGTTGAATTCTTTGAGCATGGTTTAGTGGTGTTGCAAAGGTGTTTTGTGTTGATCACTTATTTTTGCTCAAAGAATACTTGTTTCGATGTTTGGTTGAATTTTCATGCACGCCGGACCAAATCTCACAGTGCACGACGGACCAAATCTTCAAGTGTACGTCAGACCAAATTTTCGGTCGGGCGCAAATGTGTTTTCTGGAAGTATTTGAAGTCCAGCACTACCGCTGTGTTTAGAGCGGTACTACCGGGGTTCGGTAGTACCGAGCTTTTAGTGTCGTTTGCGACGGACCAAATCTTTAAGTGTACGTCGGACCAAATTTTCGGTCCGGCACAAATGTGTTTGTCTTGAGTTTTTCTGAGGCCAGCACTACCGCTGATCATAGAGCGGTACTACCGGGGTTTGGTCCGGCGTAAATTAAGCTTGTTTTCTTCCAATGGTGGGCACTACCGGTGATCATGGCCAGTAGTATCGGATAAGCGGTACTACCGGGCCCACGCCCTGGCTGTTTTTTTCCAGAGAGGTTTGCTTTTGGTTCGCTGAGTCCGGCAGTACCGCCCAGAGGGGCCGGTACTGCCGCCCCTAGCGACACTACCAGATTTTGTTCTGCGGTAGTGCCGGCCAACTAGCCGTTAGCCGACCGTTGGGCTGAGGGTGGCACTACCGGGTTTATGTGGCCGGTAGTGCCGGATTTGCTGATTTTTTCAGGAATTTATTCCCAACGGCTAGTTTTTGGAATGGGGACTATATAAGACCCCCTTGGGGGGGCATTAGCAAAGGAGTTGCTGGTGTTTGGAGTGCTCTTAAGCTTTGTGTGTGTTTGTGGGAGGGTTTTGCATGGTTTGCTTCTCCCCATTTGATTTTGTGCTCAAGAGTGATACTAGTTGCATGAGTTGCATCTAGTGAGGATTGAGAGGATCCTAGTTGCATGAGTTGCACTGGGTGATCACCGGAGATGCGGAGGTGCGATCGGTGAAGCTTGAGCGGAGTGCTCAACTTGTTACTCTTGGAGGTCGGAGCCTCCTAGATGACGTAGGTGCGTCGTGCGCGGGAGCTCTCAAGGTGTGTGAGAAGCCCCGACGAAGTTTGTGAAGGTTGGTGCTTAGCCTACCCGGCTGGGTAAAAACCAACCATTAGTGGATTCGAGGTGAAAGGCTCAAGTGAGTGGGCCGGTCCAAAGTGAGTTGGACTTCCTCAACGTGGAGTAGGAGAGAAGTCTCCGAACCACGGTAAAAAGTATTGTGACTCTTGCCTCATTTACCTTCAAGCATTTACTTTATTGCATTTATATCCATTGCTTGATTGTGAATAGAATTGCTTAGTGTAGGTTGATTGATCAACATAGCAATTCTAGTGTAGAGACTTAATTAGTTAGTGCACTAGTGAGCCTAGTTGATTTAGGCTTTAATTGTCAAAACCTTAGTCTTTCGCTTGCGCATATTCTTTGTGTATGTTTTGACATAGGGTTGGACATAGGGTTGACTAGGGCGTAATCCTCGATTAGTGAGAAGATTTTTTAATAACGCCTATTCACCTCCCCTCTAGGCGCATCCTCGACCCTACAGATAGATGACCTAGCGGCCCTTCTGGCTCTCTTCTAACTGTTGCAACTAGGACAATGCTTTTGTCATGATTTGAAATTGCCATCTAAATTGACAACAAACACTCTGACACCGACGACAGAGAATCTGTCGGTATATTTATATCATTTTTATTTTTTGCATATTATTTATATATTTTTTCCACGTATTATTTTTTAAAAAACCCACTTACCACCATCCTCTCACTGCCACTGGGCCCAATCACCGTATTTAGGTGGGCCCCACTTTGGGATCTTGATATTTTTTGGAAGCCCTACTGTATTGCGCATGGGCTCCACCGTCTGCCTCTCCCCCTCTATTTCTTCTTCTCTGGGACCCGGATTAGTTTTGTTTGATTTGATTTGATAATAAGAACAAGTCCTTAGACTTGGAGAATGGCCCTACCTTTTGAGCCAGTCATCTATACGCTTGACCCAACAGGCACAATATGGATGTCATCAGGGTGAGCTGGTACAGTATGAATGATGGGCCATACCGAGTTTGGAAACTCGGCAGGATGGGTGGCCTAGCCCAGCATGATCTATTGGGGTTCCTAGATCGTCACGGCACGAATGCGACACTTTCACAAAAAAATATTATCAACAACCCAACCCATTATCAACTACATTACCCTAGCAACCCAGCACATCATCAAATACTTCTCTCATTTTCGTCTCCTCCCATGACCCATCCGACGCAGTCATTGGGACCCACCTCCCAACGTCTCCATTGTTGAAGCATCTAGGCCCCCAATTTGATTTGGGTTTTGGTAATTAATGACAATCGTGTTTAAATGACTAACTATTTGCATTTGAGTATATGAGAACAGGTTGGTCCATGTGGATGCACGTGAAAAGATGGAATAGTGATGATCAAAGTTAAAGATCATTTAGTGTTCAAGCTCGAATCCAAGATATATGTATTTAAGGATATTTTACATCTTTTGCCTATCTCGGTTTTGGAGGAAAGATCGAATTGCTAGAATAGGTGTTGTACTATTAAGAGAGAATTTTTTGCTAGTAGCTTGAATTTGAATAAGTATCATAGCTTAAGCCTTCCTCATATTTGATCATGTGTATTCCTTAAACAATCTCATGAAAAATCTGTGTGGGCGGTCCTACCGCCCATGTAGGAGTGGTGCTACCGGAAGCCCGGTAGCATCGGCCTCATGGAGTAATAGCTATTTTCCACTAAGGTGCATTTTGTGCACATTTCCTTTGGCCGATGCTATCGCCCATGTAGGAGCGGTGCTACAAAAAGTTTGGTAGCACCGGCCTCATGGGGTAGTGCTATTTTCTAGAAAGGCGCCAAAATTTAATACTTGGAAGTTAAAAGGCTGGTGCTATCGGTCTTACATAGGTAGTAGCATCAGGACTCTAAGTTACGGTCATCACCTATCGTGTTTTATGATAATTCGGCCGTTGATCTGAGAGACCGGTGCTACTGATCCTACATGGGCAGTAGCACTGGTCTTGTTGGTTTTTTTTTTTATGATTTTAGGTCCCAACGGTTGGTTTTGTTGGTGAGGGCTATCAATATGCCTACACTATTAGCAAGGGTTTCTGCTTGGTCATTCATTGCATATTTGTGAGCCTTTGCTCCTCTCTCTTCATCATTTGAGCATTCAATCCATTTATGTTTGGTTGTTGAGAGTATTCAAGTGTGAGCAATCAATTTGAACCATTAGATACTTGATCAACCTTAAGCAATCACAAAATCTCTATTCTCTTGGAGGTTGTCGCCTCCTAGAAGGCTTAGAGGTGTGGAACAGGTGATCTCTTCAAAGGAGATTGTGAAGGGACCCGGTTTTTCTTGTGAATGTTAGAGCTCACCTACCTGAAGCGGGGAAGAGCTACCACTAATGATTGAGGGAGCCTTAATTGCGCAAGGAGCTACCTTGTTTCGTTCAAGCTACCTCAACGTAGATTAGGGGAGACCGGCAAGTC
This sequence comes from Rhipidocladum racemiflorum, assembly GCA_036346355.1. Taxonomy (NCBI): domain Eukaryota; kingdom Viridiplantae; phylum Streptophyta; class Magnoliopsida; order Poales; family Poaceae; genus Rhipidocladum; species Rhipidocladum racemiflorum. The sequence continues at coordinate 54,837,499 of CM070569.1, forward strand.
TCCGAGACCACGAGATAAAAATTGTGTTCATCTCCTTGTGGTTTGATCTCTTGTATTTTATTTGAGCAATTTGCATTTCTAGTGTACTTATTACTTACCTTGTTACTTGGATTGTTAATTTGCAAAGACTTAGCTTGTTGGCGCTCTTAATGAAACCTAGACGATTTGTCTTAATTATTGAAATCCTCAATTCTAGTATTACTTATTTAATTATTACAATTAGAGCTAAGAGTTCTAAAAAAAACCTCTTATTCAACCCCTCTAGTCGGTTATCCTTGATCCTACAATTGTTTCCTCTCTCTCCTCTCACCTTCCACCCATGCTTCCTCCCCCGTCGCCTCGGTACCAGATCCAATAGCTTTTGGTCACATCGTCGTTGGATATGGCCTCAAGGTACCATGCCACCAGCTTTACCGGTAGTCCCGAGGAAGAAGACTGGCGACCAGAGATGAAGAAGATGGATATAGATAGTGCCGGATCTTGACGATCCTTACTGCCTCAGCATTGGATCCAACGATCTTCAGCCATACCGCCTCTAAATCCGATCTTTCCACACCATATCGCCATCATCCTCGGCCACCGTGTTTCTTCTCCGACGCTAGCATATTTCTCGCCTTCGGTCAAGCCGCACTCTGTCCTCACGATCACGTCGATAGATGCCTTGTTGGTTTCTACTCCTTTACTTGCGGAGAAGTGCTTCTATGCTTTTCCTCTCAATACAAGTTGCACAAATCTTAAAGCAAGCGAAGGGGTAAGTAATCCTCATCCACTTTTCATTCATGCTTTACTTGCGACAGACTAAATGTATCAGATCTAGACTAAGAGCATCTCCAAGAGAGCGCCTTAAAAATGTGCTTTAAACTTTAATTTAGGACCCCCAATTAATTAGATTTAGGGCTCCAACAAAATATTCACTCCAGCAATTAGGCCCTAAAACCCAACGAAGATAAGACTCAATCATAGAGTTGCTAAATATAGCTACTCTCCTAGGGGCCCTAAAACAATTTGCTAAATTTTAACAATTTAGGGTTCTTGTTGGTGTTAATCTTTTTCCTAAAAACCATATAATTCAAATTAGGGCTATATTTAAGGCTCTTTTTGGAGATGCTCTAACATGTATAAAATTGGCATGGTGTGCTAAGACTATCTCCAGCAATTTCCCTTCATCTCATTCCCTTCCCTATATTCATTCCTTTTATTTCCTACCATCTCCAACAGCATCCCCTCGAAGGGATTTCTCTCTGGGATTGGAGAGAGAATCTGTTTCTAAAGGGAAAGCTGAAGGGAATCCGCTGGAGCACTTGGGATCAAGGGTCCAAATTTCGGCGAGATTCCGGCGAAATCTCAGATTTCGGATCCCTCCGAGATTTAAAATCCCGGAAAATTCAAAAAAAAAAAAAATCAAATCTCGGATTTCTCGGCGAGATCTCGGCAATTTCGGCGAGATTTGGTAGTTTTTTGCCGGATTTTGATTTTTGTGCATTGTATTTGCTTGGGTTTAGGATCAAGATCATCCACAAAAAAATTCAAAAAAATTTAACATGTTTTTGACCATTTTTTGGTCGGTTCAATTTGTCGGTTAGGACTTTCCGAATTTTTTTAAATTTTTTTAAGATTGATCATTTTCTGAAAAATTTATGGAAATACTATGTATGTGTTAGGACCATTCACAAAAAATTTCAAAATTTTTTTAAAGTGGTTTGAACTTTTTTAATACATAGGAACTTTTCTAGTGCATTGAAATAGCAGAGAGAAATGATATCTAATACTGATATTGATAGTTGGAATCAGGCCCTGTTTGTTTGCCGTATGGATTATATAATCCTGCTTATATAAGTTAATGTGGGTAACAAACAGTCTAGATTATAATCTAGATTATATAATCCAAAGCAGTAGATTATAATAATCTATAAGCAGCCATTAGGGTGCTTATAGATTCATAATCCAGCTTATTTTATAACTACAATCTAAAATACCCTCTAAACTTCAAATTATTTACCCACCACTGCCATTACTTGCCTCTTCCCCCCAGGTTGAAAGCGAATCGTTATTTCCCAAATCTACTGCGCCGCCTCCATTGTCCTGCACGAAACCAGCCACCAGTCCTCCGATGGCAAGCGTCGCTTGCCAAGTGAGACGGAGTCGGCGGACCGGCAGCGGAGATGGGAGGCGGCATCCTCAGCGCGGCGAGGATGGGAGGCGGGGGACCCGGCGAGGCAGAGATGGAGGCGCGGCGTCCCTGCGGCGAGGATGGGAGGCGGGGACCTGCCTTGCGCGAGATGGGAGGCGGGGACCTGCCAGCGAGGATGGGAGGCGGCGTCCTCGGCCGGCGAGGATGGGAGGCGGGGACCCGACGCGGCGAGATGGGAGGCGGCGGACCGGCGCGAGGATGGGAGGCGGTGGACTCAGCGTCCTCGCGGCCGGAGATCGAGACGGCGTCCTCGACGCAGCGAGATGGGAGGCGGCGGACCCGGCGGCGAGATGGGAGGCAGTGGACTCGGCGTCCTCGGCGCGGCGGAGATCGGAGACGGCGTCCTCGGCGCGGGCGACGTTTTCGGGGCGACGGCGCGGGTCGGCAATAGGGCGACGGCGCGGGTCGGCAATAGGGCGACGGCCTGGGAGGTCCTCCTGGTCGTTCGGATGCTCTGACATACAAGTAACATGGAGCTCTGGCAATCAATTACATTGTACACTTTGTAAGGTCCATGAATATTTCGACACTTGATTTTAGACAACAGCAACGAGAAGTGTGATGTCTACCGTGATTGCTCCAGTCCTTGCTACAAAAGCATCTTTCCCAATCTCTTCTATAAGCATAGAATCGATTCTACTGATGGACAGCTCTATCATTGTTTAAATTGCTAAAATTTCAAATAATAAGCTTTCATTATCAAGTTTTGAAACAATTGATTTTGCATGGTCTATGACGATATGCTCTTAAAGCTAAGTGTTTATCTGGTGTGCAAGATCAGTGATTTGATTGGTATGAATTGTTTATTTGGCAAAGCTGCTGTCAGTGATTTGATTTACCTAAATGGTTGTTTACTTGCATTTTTGTTGCTGTGCACATATCTGCAAAAGAGAGTCTGCTGTCTATCGAACCAAGCACAAGTGCTAGTCTCCTTGGAGATTGATGTTAAAAACAAAAACTGAACAACAGGTTGCTACTCCAATAGATTTGTTGTTAACAGAAAATATAGCCATATTTACTAATTTGCAAAGTGCAATATTCTAATCAATGTGAAGTGTTATGTAAAAAAGAATGATGAAAAAAACATCTCACCAGGTTATTTTATGCATGCCCATGGTATCCTCTCAAAAACGGCCCAAAAGAGTCAAGGGTACTAATGTCTTTTACCATCTCCAACTAATAATCCAACACAGTAATAATCCAGGAAAACAAACATCCCACCAGCTTATTTAAAGATAGCTTATATAATTCAGCTTATATAATCTAGCACCAAAAAGCTGGATTGTATAAGCTGGAGAGGGAAACAAACAGGGCCTCAATCTGTGTATGACTATGAGAGAGAAGTGAAGTGGAAACAGTGGTACAAAAACCATTTCAAAATTATTGAATGACATATATTGAAAAACAAAATTTAAAACCTAAGATAACATGTATTTATAAATGGGTACAGTATTAACTCACCTATGTATATATGGCATTGATCAGGCCTTCATCAATTTAATCGCATGCACGTCATACTAGGTCAGCCTTGAACTTCATATCACCAAAGTTGGAGTAGAGCTCAATAGATCTTTTCTTACTGGTCAAAACTCAAAACTGCAGGTGGTTTCAAAGAAAGAACCTCCTCAATACATATGAACATATATAAAACTTTTCAAATGACTTGAAGTTTATTTGTTATATTTGAAAAATCAAAAACTGCTTTTATATACGGTTTTTATCACGACTTTACCACTGTTAGATTTTCTAAAAATTTCTCATGCTTGATCATCATCTCAAATTTTTATGGAAACATTAGTGATATTTGAGGACCATCCAAAAAAATTTTCAAAATTTTTGACGTGTTTTGAACCATTTTTTGGACGGTTCAATGTGGACCGAGATCTCGGTCATTTCGCCCGAGATCTCGGATTTCCCGGTTGAAAAAAACCGGATTTGAAATTTAGTTTTTGCATTTCGTCCGGATTTTGCCCGAAATTTTCGAATCTCGCCGAGATTTCGGATTTCGGCCACCTCCAAGATTTTTTCAAAAATGAGATTTGTAACGTTACTTGGATCTGTTCGTAAAGGGATTTAGACATGTCTAGCCCATTAGGGGTAAGTCGACTGCTCCGGCACGATACGGTCTAGACCCACAGCCCAGGTCTTCTCGACGTCTCTTGATTCTTGAAGGCTGAGCTGAGGACTAAACCCAGGTACACGCTTCAGGCGAAATCCTAACCCTAATCCCGTCCGCCGTCCCCAATGGCGGCCCGCGGCGGAGTGCCGTGGGCGGAGCGGGCCCGGGCGGTGGGGCTGCAGATCCGCAACAGGTTCCGCGTGGCGCCCGTGGACCGGCGGTGGCTGTGGCGACGTGCGGACGGTCGCGCTGCTTCCGAGGCGGTGAGGCAGTGGTCGGATCGCATGCGGGGCCTGTTCCAGAGTGACAAGAGCACGGATCAGAGCACCGCGTTGCCGGGGACCCCTCCTGGGGCGGCCGCGAGGAAGCCCTCGTATAGTTCTTTGAGATTCTACCGAAAGAAAGGTAGAAGAAATCCTTTTGTTATTTAACGGCGAATCTTGATCTAATTCGGCTCAAATCCGCCGTGTCGCAGTGATGCTTATGTTTTTTAAAGACCAGTGATGGGTTCCTCTTTATACTATCTCCTAATTCGTATCTCTTTCCGAATGTAGTGGGCAAAGGGGTTGATGGGGAAGACTCTGTTATTATTCGCTCGCTTCAAGCATTGGCTGTTCCTCTTATTGGCAATGCTTGCCATGTTTTTATGCATGGCCTTAACTCTGTCCAGGTATTGTAGCTACCTTAATACTCGAGTCTGTTGGTTTCAATTGTGTCTAAACTATGATGTGTAGATTTATGGTGCAGAGAAACTTAAGCAGGCATTACAAGAAAGACCTAAAGGCAAACCTCTTCTAACGGTACGTAGTATTATTGTTGCAATTTGCAACACATTGCTCTATTGCAGTATTTCTTGCCATATTGTTGGAAGCTAGTAGTCATAAATATAAAGGCTCTTGTCTAAATAAAACCATTACCAAAGTGGAGGAACTATGATATTTGATATTTCTAGACGATTATGCACTGTATATTTTCTTTATGACTTGTGGCATCAATTGATTTAAATTATGCAATAAACTTTCTAGTTGTGATCATTTTAACATAGCACATGTCTTCCTTAGCTCATCTTTCTCCATTATGCATTCTCCTAATAGCCCTGTGCTCCTATCTTGTTTATAATTTCAGGTCAGCAATCACGTGGCTGCTATGGATGATCCCTTCATAATTGCCTCCCTCCTGCCACCATCTGTTATGTTGGAAGCTCAAAAGCTGAGATGGACACTATGTGCAACTGATCGTTGCTTTACAAATCCAATTTTGTCTACATTCTTCAGGTCTGTTAAGGTGTTACCTGTTTCTCGTGGTGATGGCATCTACCAAAAGGTATCTTGTGAGTCGAGGCCATGTTTGATTTGCTGCACGGTGTTCTGAAGTTATTTCTTTCAAGTACGTGTGCAGCAGAGTGGCCTTGCTTTTCAGTGTTGATGAGTCAGTTTATTCATGATGTGCATGTTGTGAGAAGATTGATATATACTTTGGTGATTAATAATGTCTAGGAAACGGTATCGCTCTATAGATGACTGTTGGGAGATACTCATTGGGCTTTGCTTTTAACTCATTTATTGTTCCTATCAATGATGAGCAATATATTAAGACTATGAACTTTTCAGTAACACAACTGTATAGTTCTGGCCTTCCGGGCAATATTGGTTGCACTACATCATTAAATTCAGAACAAAGTTTTGAGCTAGTACTTGTTAATATCTAGTTCCTCAAATCGCTGCTAAAGATTGATATAGCTTTTCAGAATGAAATGCTAAGGTTGTGTTTGGATCGGTGCTCCAAGCTGGTTAGGGTCTCAGTGCAGCACTGCACATCATCTTTCCCTGTTTCTACTTGCATGAAGTTATTTTGAGACAGTAGTGGCTTCGTCCTTTGAATATTACAAGTCATTTCCTTGTGAGCCTAGATGATGGAGTTTGATTCTACATGGTTGGATGTGCGGAATTTTATGCATTATTGACTATTGAGTTTTCTCTTCACTCATCGTTCCCTTTTCACTTTCGTTCAGGGAATGGATATGGCACTTTCAAAGCTGAACAATGGTGGATGGGTTCATATATTTCCGGAAGGAAGTCGGTCAAAGGATGGAGGCAAAACCATTGCTCCTGCCAAAAGAGGTGTTGGGAGGTTAGTGTTAGAGATAGAGTCCTGTCATTCTAGTATCTATATTAGAGATAGAGTCCTGTTATTCCTTTCCCTCATGTACTCTATATATTGTGGCCATTGGCCCTCATATGGAATACAAGTCCTATTCATAACATGGTATCAGAGCCTAGATTCAAACCCTAGCCTCAATCCTTTTCCACAGCCGCCGTGCCCGGGAGAAGCAATCTGCTCTCGGCGAGCGCTCAGCCGCTCTGGCGACTTTGCGACTGCCGCCGCCTCTGGCCAGACGTCTTTGTCTCTGGTTGGCTTCTACTCCGGGCGGCGATGCTTCCGGCCTGACGCCGTGGAGTCCAGCCGGTCTGCTGCAGATGTCGCAGCTTCCGATCGGCTCCCGTTCGGGTCTTCTCGCCGCCGGCCGTCGACGTCACTTCTTGACGCCAGCCCGGCCGGCTGTTTTCTTCCGCTCGCTCGCGCTTGCGTCCTGGCCGGCCGCCTCCAGCACGGCTGCGTCACGACTCCGGCGACTTGCGCGTGGCTGCCTGGAGCCCGTCGGCTCGCCTCCGGTCTCCTGCCTCTAGCCCGGTTCCTCTGCGCCATCGCTCTGCGGCCGCCGTTCCTCTGTTCCCGTCCACTGTGGGCTGGTTCTTCTGCCGCTTGACGACGCGGCGTGGCGCTGAGCCACGCCGCTGCCGGCCGCCTCGGCCGATGCATCATCCTACCGGCCGCTGCCGCTTCGCTAGCGCCGCCGGCCTTCGGCTCCTCGCCACGCAGCCGCCGTCGCCCGCCAGGCCCACACTCGGATCTGCACCGACGCTTCATCCTCTGCGCCGGCCGCCGGTTCGCGCCGACGCTTCATCGGTCGCTGCTCGTTGCCTTGGCTCACGCGTCAGGTCTCCTCGGCTGCTGCTCGTCGCCTTGGCTTGGCTCTTGCGCCGTCGCATCGGCTTCTTGGCTTCCGCACCAACTCCGGCCGCCTCCGGCCGCAGCGCTTCGGCTCCGTTCGGCCGCCGCGCTCCGGGTCAGTTCGGTCTCTGACGAGGCTTCCGCGCCGCGCCATCGACATCGACGCCCCTTTGTGCCGAGTGCTTCTGTGTTTTATGGAGGATGAACAAAGCTCTAACAATCTCCACGCGCAAGGACTACTAGTTGGCTTCACGTGCAAATGAACAACAGTTTCGCGTCCGTGAAAGAGCTTGGAGATCAATTCACGTCCGTGAAGAGACTTTTCAAGTCTGGTCAAGGACTTCAGCTTCTAGCCTTTCGCTTGGTTTATCGGCTCTAGCTTCTTGGATCGGCTATAGCTTCTGGTCTTCTACATGGCTGGTTTGGCTCCAGTTCGGTCGGCTCTGGCTTCTTGGATCTTTTCAGCTAGGCTCGGCTTATTTCAGCATGGCTCTGCTGTCTTGGCTCTTTCGTTGGTTTGATGGCTTTCAGGCTACTGCTTTTTAGTACTGCAGCTAGTAATTCATAATATTTTCTTTAGTCTTCCGTTGCGTCCATCCAAGTCTTTAGCATCTTGATTTTGTCGTCGTTTGGCTCTTTTATCGGCTTGGCTCATTCTGTCAACTCTTATTACCTCGGCTCGGATTCGTTTCGTCGGCCTCGTCGGTTCTTCTTCGTCGACTCAGCTATACCGTCGGCTATTCTTCGTCGACTTGGCCCTACCTTCGACTTCCGTTCGTCAATTTGGCTTCTTCGTCGACTTTTATTCACCGACTCGGTTCTTCGTTGGCTGTTCTTCGTCAGCTCGATTTTCCTACTTTAGTGTCAACCTTTTCCAAATGCAATGCTATTGCATACGCCTTGCATTTTGGGGGGGGGGGGGGTGGTGTTAGAGATAGAGTCCTGTTATTCTAGTATCTATATTAGAGATAGAGTCATGTTATTCCTTTCCCTCATGTACTCTATATATTGTGGCCATTGGCCCTCATATGGAATACAAGTCCTATTCATAACAGTTAGAAGATTATTTCCTTCTTGTACTGTGCACTGTACTACCAAAGAATACTGTGCCACTGTTGACTTTCTTCTGTTTGCGTAAGAAAATCTGCATTTTGCATATACATGTACTCTTTTTCAGAGCCTTGGGTTTTTAAGGCTCTTACTTCTTGGCCATTGTTTAGGTGCACCCAGTCTAATTCCTCCTTTCGTCTTTACCAGATTGGTAATGGATGCTGACAGCCTTCCTATTGTGATACCCTTTGTCCATACTGGGATGCAGGATATAATGCCTGTTGGAAAACGTATACCAAGAGCAGGCAAAAGGGTGTGTGCCCCTATATTAACCGTTTAACATCATATTGCTACGTTATCATGAAATCCAGCGAATCCTAAATTATTTATTTGATTTTTTAGGTGATTGTGGTTGTTGGTGACCCAATCAACTTTGACGACCTGATTGTTGACAGCAGCGATGATACCCAGCATATTTCTAGAGGGATCTTGTATGACAAAGCAACAGAAAGAATTGGGCAGCGACTGCAGGAACTGAAGGCCGAGATCGACAGATTGGCCGCGCAGCAGCAATCCGAAGTCCAAAACTATTACATACACGATACAGTTGACGATGGGTACCGGCTGTGGCAGCAGGTAGATTGGGAAGCATTTGGCATAGCTAGTTCCATGTTGTCATCAGAACCTTCATCCGTCCAAGAGCCACCAAAGCAAGCCGAGCCTGAACCACACCTGGAGGAACAAAGCGTTTCTCCAGTCCCAAGTGCAGCGATCTCTTATGATGTTAGTGTTCCACACTGGTTCCGCCGTCACGTGGATCCTTCCGAGCTTATGGGGTTTGCTGCCCGTGGCCTGCTCAAGAATGGCTGGTTCATGGAGGAAGGCTACCGCGAATTCCAAGAGCCGGCTACATTGAAGTATTGAACACCAGGTGGGGATCTCAGGCCGACAACGCTGTACCCAGATGGAGCACAGCTTGTCTTATTAGGCCGCGCCCTCCCTTTGTACATATGTTCTTCTGACGATGATGCTGACAAAAATTTGGACGCCTTCGATGTGTTAAAAGAGGATGTAAATATCATCCGTATTTCTTTCTTCTTATATTTTTTTTAAAAAAGAAGAATGTCATCTGCGTTTCGTGCACTCAAGCTTAACACGTCGAGTGTAAGACGCTCTATGAGGCTTAAACATGCATTGCTGATCGTTTATGGTGCGTTTGGTTCATGGGATGAGGTTGAATGGGATGGGATGGTCCTGTACCATTTGGTTTCATTATTTTGGGTGAATGAGATGGTTCAGCATCTAGAGGGAATATTCCTTAAATTTGTACCACTTGATCCAGGACGGGATGGTTCCATTCAAGCAACCAAACGCATGGATGGTTTTTTTCTTGAACCATCTCGTACATTTACCACTTGGTACAGGCAACCAAACAAACGCACTCTTAGTGAACATGCAAAGCAGGTTGTTCTTTCGAAAATGTTGAACTTGTTTCGATTGAACTTTGAACAGCTTGTGGGGTCAGGGTCCTTAAACTGCGAGACCTTTTTTTTTACAACGGTACAAAAGTAACCAAGCAAACAGCATCACAGGCTCCCATCGTTCGCCTGCAGAGTTTGAACATTTTATAGCCGTTACAGCCGTCCACTCCCCTTCTGTCCAATCCAACCTTCACATTTTAAATTCCAACGACGCCTGTTTGCCTACGGAAGCACCAATCACACCTCCATTTCCATCCAACAAACGAGCTCGACCAGCGAATCCATGGCCCTCCGCGCGCTCGACAACACGCTGCTCGCCGCCGTGGAGCGGCCCAAGAAGATCCCCAAGCTGTCGCCCGCTGTCCCGGTGGCCTCCCCCGAGGGCAAGAAGAGGAACGACGAGAACTCGGCGCCCAGGGCCGCGGCCACGGCCGCCGCGGGGGCGGCGGAGCAGGCCGTGGAGTACGTCCGCTCCGAGGACCTCCAGGCGGTGCCCAACCCCAAGGCCAAGGCTGCCGGTTTGGTCGCGGGGCTGGACTCCAAGGACTGGCTCAAGGCCTGCGAGGCGCTCAACGACGCTCGCCGCCTCGCGATCCACCATTCCTCCCTCCTGAACCCGATTCTGTAGGTTCGGTTCATTTAGATTGTTATGTTATGCCTTTGTTTTCTCCCCTCTTCTGCTCTGAGATTGGTGGTGATATTCGGATCGGCCAGGAAGAAGGTGGTGCTGGCGATCGTGAAGACGATGAAGAGCCCGCGCAGCGCGGTGTGCAAGACGGCCATCATGGCGTGCACCGACATCTTCAACTCTTTCGGCAATCTCCTCTCCTCTTCCTCCGACGAAACCTTCGACAAATTGGTATGTCTAGCTACTGAAAAATCGAAGTGGCAATTTTGTCTGACGAGAGAGACAGAGTCTATGGAACTGACAATCTGGTATGTGATTACCTCTGCTTTGCAGCTGCTTCAGCTCCTGCTGAAAGCGTCTCAGGACAAACGATTCGTCTGCGAGGAGGCCGAGAAGGCGATTCGCACGATGGCGTCGTCGATGCCTCCTCGCCCCCTGCTCAAGAAGCTCAAGTCCTATGTCCACCACGCCAACCTCAGGGTCAGGGCCAAGGCCGCCGCCGCCATGTCCCACTGCGCCTCCAGGATGGTACGTAGGAAACCTATTCATCCGAGCAATTGGGTGTGTGCGATGGTCCAAACGTCTCAAGAATGCTGTGCTTATTTGCGTCGCGCGCAGGACATCGAGACCATAAAGGAGTTCGGGATGTCGGCGCTACTGCAGGTGGCGGCCGAGCTACTTAACGACCGGCTGCCGGAGGCGCGGGAGGCCGCACGGAGCATCGTGAACTCGATGCACGCCGCCTTCTCCAAGGAGGCCGCGGCGAGGGAGGATGACGAGTCGGCCGTGGCGGCGTCCTGGGAGAGCCTCTGCTCGCTCAGCCTGCCGCCCATGTCGGCTCAGTCCGTCACCAAGATCGTCTCGCAGCCGCAGTAGCCACGAGTGTGCTGCTCTGCTCTGGTCATGGCTTGTTCAGGATCTGCATGCTGAGAGGCAACTGCTTGCATTACTTAGCCTTTAGTTTAATTTGATGTATTGCTGCTGCTTTCGTTTGTACACATGCTATCTCGCATGGTTTGTCGAATGCCTTCATGGCCTTATTACAAGTGGAGTAATAACATAGCCGCAGCTTAGATGGTTTACTTAACTATTTCCCCCCTTAATGATCTCATCTCATAATTTCTTTGAAAAGGCCATGATCTCATAGTTGGGAAAATTCTAATTCTATGAGCCCTTCTAACATAGCGGTGCTAAAAAGAGTAAATGGACCATGCTTCCGAATTTCACTTATTTCAGTGGGTCTCCGAAATTATTTTATTCCGGTTGCATTTTGGTGGGTTTATTTGAATTTTATCCAAAATGCAAATTTTGGTCAAAATTTATCCAAAAAATTTAAATTTTAGTCAAATTTTGTCCAAAAATTCAAGTTTTTGGACAGTCATTTCATCCCAAAAGTCCACCGAAATTTCTGACATTTCAGAATTTCGATGATTCGTTGGGTGCCGAAAAAATTTCTCATCCAATTCCAATATAAAATGCACATTCTTCTAAGTCAATCCAAGAAAATTGATGATTTTTTTTAAATGTATTAATGACTACTATTATGACTATAAGCCAAACAGTACAAAAAGGTAGTCCATATGCTCACACCCAGCGAGAAGATAGGCCTCGGGTACCAGGAATGCGTGGGGGCCAAGATGATTATGAACGATGATGGCTATCCTTTTTTTTTTTGCTAAAAGCTCTCTACCACTACCATGAGCTCAGGGCTATTTATAGACCCTTATGATTAATATACGATCTTACAATAATATTTATACAAAACCTCTAAGGTGTTAGGCTGTCTCCAGTGGCAGACGCGAGGAGGACGCGAGAGGAGAGAGAGACGCTAGCGTGGAGGAGAGAGAGCTGCAAGTTGTGCGCAGGAGCGGAGCAGCGACGTCGGCCGCGTCGTCGCCTTCGCGCCGGCCCCACGGCGCTGGCGTCGCCCTCGCGTCGCGCGTTGGACGGACGTGAGCCAGCGATAGCTTCGGACGTGCGTTGTGCTTCCAAACGCTACATGCATGCTTTTAGCGTGAGCTAACAAATGTAAAACCAACCTGAGCTAGCAACATGTATGTATGCATGCATGTATGCTTTCCAGCGCGTGCACGTATGCATGGAATGTATAATTTGCATTTTATTATTATTGTTGTTATTATTTTTATTATTTGGAGGAGGGTTAAAGAGGTAAAAAGCTGTTAAAATTAAAAATATTTTGACAGAATTAAAAAAAGAAGAAGATCTTTTAGAAGTCTGGTGAAAAGATTCAGCTTGAATTTTGTCATTTTTGTACAAGTCGTATTGTAGCATTTCGTCACCATTTTTTCGAGGCTTTTAACGGTTTTTCTCAAATATTTGAAAAATGTTTTCCAATAAATTGTTTAAGCCTCTCCAAGCATCTTTTCGAGGGCTCTCTACTGTTTGGATTATAATGGATGTAACTTTACATACTAGCCGTTGGATAATTACCATACTAGCCGTTGGACAATTACCTGTTGGAAAACTAGTCGTTAGACAACTACCCATTCGAAAACTAGCTGTTAGCAAATTATCTGTTTTCCTACTTGCCCATTGGAAAAGTTTATAAAGCAGAGTATCTTCGAAGGCCAACTGTTGAAGATCTACAAAGACTGCTACAACATGGAGAGGCTAGAGGCTTCCCAGGGATGTTGGGAAGTATTGACTGCATGTATTGGAAGTGGAGGAATTGTCCTGTGGCATGGAGGGGCCAATTCACCCGTGGAGATCATGGGGTCCCAACCATAATACTTGAAGCTGTGGCCTCATATGACCTTTGGATATGGCATGCATTTTTCGGTGTTGCTGGCTCTAATAATGATCTCAATGTTGTCAACCAATCCCCTCTATTCACTGAAGTATTGCAGGGACAAGCTCCGAGGATCCATTTCAATGTTGGTGGTCGGCAGTACAACCAAGGTTACTATCTTGCAGATGGTATATACCTAGAGTGGGCAGTGTTTGTGAAGACAATACATCTCCCCAAAACACCAAAAGATAAGCTCTACGCAAAACAACAAGGAGTAAGAAAGAATATTGAGCGAGCATTTGGAGTACTACAATCTAGCTTTACCATAATCCATGGTGCCGCTCGGTGTTGGGATCCTTCCATGCTCGGGGACATCATGCTAGCTTGTATCATCTTGCACAACATGATAGTGGAAGATGAGCGAGATGATGATGCTCTTGACTATGATTATAGTGAAAGCACAATGACGGCAACTGTGACCCCACCCAATGCCCAGACCGGTATGACTCCAAACTTCGATGATGTGCTGACAACAAATGCCAGAATCCATGCCCGAGCCACACATATACAACTTAAAGCAGATTTGGTGGAGCACATCTGGCGGCATTTGGGGGCCTGATATGAGTAGTAGGATTATTTGGTAAAATTGTAATTTTCATTTCACTTGTCCTATGTATCTTACCTTATCAATGCATTGTCGTTTTATTTTTTATTGTATTATCATTAATGCCAACATGGAATGACCACACACTGCGAAAGCCAACATGGAATGACCACACACTGTGATAGCAGTAATGAAATGACCACACACTGCGAAAGCCAACATCGAATGACCACACACTGCGAAAGCAGTCATCGAATGACCACACATTGTGGAAGCCTATATAAACCCAAGCAGTCATCAAATGACCACATCTGCATCCCATGGATTCATACTCCACCTAGCAACTTCATGAACTTACTCAACTCATATGGTGTAGACCCAAGTGAGAATACTCACTCTCCAAATACTCAAGTGCCTTCATAGTCGAGTTTCCCGCAAAACATCCCTCCAATGTTTCCTCCGTTATCCTCTCAGATCCCACCCCAATTTCTATCATCGAATCCTATGTTTTCGCAACTAGCGAACATGAGCCAAAACTTCCATTTTGTCGGCATGCCATCGAATTTTCCCCAAGGGTCACCGCCGCTAGCTCTCATGGAATAGCGGGATCGGCTTCAGGTTCGAACACGGGAACACCCGTGGTTAAACCAGTCCTCGAAGTGGAAGATGATAACAGGCATGCCGAAGTTGTCTCCCCCCAAAAAAAAGAAACGTGAGGACTGGTCCAGAGAGGATGACATCTGTCTAGTAAGCATGTTTTGCATCTTCATCGTCTTTGTGCTAACTTTAAACTATAGCAATATTTAATTTTTATGTATGATTACACTTTTTAGGTGAGTGCTTGGCTGAACAACACACAAAACCCGATCGAGGGGAATCAACAAAGAATGGAAGGGTACTGGAAGGACATCACAGTAACCTACAACATAACAGCTACAACAAATAGAACTTGGAAGCAATGCAAAGACCACTGGCAGCGGATGAACACAAAGGTTGTTCGTTTCAATGGCATATGGGTTAGAGTGAAGAATTTGTATAGAAGTGGTCGATCTGATGATCAAATCATGTCAGAAGCTCGGGAGATGTACATGCAGGAGGACCCAAAGAATGCATGTCTCAACCTAGATTATTGGTGGGAACGGGTTCGTGGCCATCCAAAATGGACTAGGGAGTACATGAAGAAGGGGACGGACGGTAACAAGAGGATCAAACTCTCTGGATCTGGAGAGTACACCTCCTCATCAAGGGATGAGGTCGATGTCGAAGAAGTGGAGGCACCCGATACAGGGCTATGAAGGCCAGGAGGACAAGATGCTGCAAAGGCGAACCGTAATGGTAAGAGCACGCTTAACCCGGCTACAAGCGAGGAGGTGGAACAAATAAGGCAATATATAGCTAAGAGGAAGAGAGAGGCCTCAGAGCTGAGGAGTTCTTTGACATCTCTAGCTGTCACCAGGGAGAAGGCGACTCATGAAGGCATACGCAGCGTACTGTAAGCTACTAGCTAAGGACACCACAGGTTTCAGCGAAGAGGAGATGAAGAAACGTGATCGTGCACTGAATTACTTCCACGAGATGTTTGGTGGGCATGGACCAGAGAATTAGCTTGCATGTTGTAGTGAATAAATGTAACGTAGCTTATGTATTTTATCCTACGAATGTGTTGTATCTTAGCCTATGAATGTATTATTATTATGCATTTTTAATTTAATCCATGCGTTGTAATCGTTTGTGAACTATATATCTCAAAAGTAGCTAAATATTATTATTATATATTATTATTATCAATAATATTTAATTTGTATTTACATATTTAGTTGAATTTCACATTATGTAACAAATAAAAAATAGATTTAACTAAGAATAATAAATAAATTTAAATATTTTGAACCCACTGCTACCACCCCTATACCGCCTCACCATTGGAGGGGTGGGAGCTAGTGGAGGTGCTAGTGAGATGTGGGTCCCACACTAGCACCTCTCTCCCACTCCACCATTGAAAGGGGTAGGAGTTAGTGGAGGTGTTAGCTGATGTGGCATCTACGTGGCACCACTACCATCTCCACTACCACCTCAACCATTGGAGATAGCCTTAGGGGCCCTCGGTTAGCCTATATGCACTATGATGATGTCTTGTTCTGACACCCTCTCCAAAGTGATTGGCTCTTCGGAATACCCCCCTCGGCCTAAATTTGCAGAGGCAATCAAAACTAATTAACCATCTCAGTTCAATAGCAACAGAGATGAACGAGGGTCCAGCCGTCCAGGATACACATGAAATATTGTTTATTTGTTGGCTCAGCTACTTTTGTCAGTTCAGCGATATGTTAGGGAATTTCTTGATGGGGTGGTAGAGTTGCTGGTGTATGACTCCACACACAATGATTCAACTTCTAGTATCCACCTTGATACACACCAGTTCACTGGTGCGGCGTTTTCCTTGTAATCGGGGAAAAAAAACAACTTCACTGGTTTAACCAAAAAAACAGAGAGAGAAAATAGATCGGATCTGTGATTAGAGTACAGAATCACCGAGATCGAGCTGATCAGGAAAAAAAACCAATAAAATCAGTACCCAGATCTGTTGCTTCCATCGAAAACGACGACAGGATGGTCCTTGTCTGAGCTCGGCGTGTTCCACACAACCGCCAAAAAAAAAAGTGTATAGATATCATTCGGATGTTTTTGTCCTAAAAATCATTAAACTTTGGACTGTACGATCAAAACACACATCTGTAGGATCAACCCACCTCGAATTCAAGTGGGATGTGCATCGATCTGAAAGCAAATTCAATGACCCAGAATTTGAATGATGGTTACTAAAGAAAACACCCGGATGAAACTTATATAAAAAAACCAGCAATATGTGAGCCCCCGCGGCGCACTCCTCGGCCCCAGGCGCGCGAGACCGCCAGGTGTGCCCCACCTGTCACTGTCCAGCGATTCAATCATTTGGCATATGATGTGACTGAGAGCTAGCGAGGTTGGCTGTTCTCCGGCGCAGCTCATCACTGGAGGACATGCCGATGGAATCGAAATCCTCTTCTTCTTATCCCACCATCCTTTGTCTGCATCACGCAGCAACGCAAAACAGCATTTTTTTTTCTTCTTTCGCGTACTGCGACTTGTGCTTCCTCTTCCGCGCGCGACGGTTGAGACTCTGGGATGGACGGCCAGAACGTCGTGGAGGATCCTGACCGCCACCGTGCTCCGGTTCTTGAAGCAGATGACGACGACGACGAGAAGGCGCCTCGCCGGAGCAAACGGGTTGCTTCCCTCGACGTCTTCCGTGGCCTCACGGTCGCTGTAAGTGACTACGCACATGCTTCCTCTCCTCGTTCTTTCAGGCTGCCTCGCGATATGAGCTCAAAGTTTGTAGGTGCCTTTCTTTGTTTAACTGCTGATTCTATGTCATAAACGAAGGCAGTGCTCAAAAGCTAGAATTATGCTCTGCCTTTTTTACGCGTTGTCGTTCTCTGAAAAAAAAGGAACCTGGAATTTTTGGGTAGGAATCGGTATGCCTGGTGTATTAGTGAGTGAGTTTTCAGACTTTCAGTGGTTCAGTAGCGTTCGAATATATTTGTGCAAGTTGCGTGAGTTCGTTTTTGGTGCAGCTGATGATACTGGTGGACGGTGCTGGCGGCGAGTGGCCGGCGATCGGGCACGCGCCGTGGAATGGCTGCAACCTCGCTGACTTTGTCATGCCGTTCTTCCTCTTCATTGTTGGCATGGCTGTTCCCCTCTCTCTCAAGGTCCATTTTATTGTCTTCCGGTAGTGCACATCTCATTTCCGTTTGGGCATTTTTCTTTATGCTGCACATTCAGTTAGGATATAGGTCAAATTTTCTGTCCTTTTATGCTGCTGCCTTACCACCAGTCAAATTTGAACTCAACATTGCTGAATAGAAATATGTGCAAATGACCATATCCCATAGTCACTTCTTCTGCTCTGAATAACTGCTGCTTTGTTTGAGATTGCCATGACTAGCTGGATTTTAAATTTTCTCCTCGTAGGTTTGTGTCACCATCAGCTGGTCTTAACTCTTATTTCAAACAAACATACAGAGAATTCCAGACCGCGGTCGAGCTGTAAGGAGAGTGGTCATAAGGACACTGAAGCTGCTCTTTTGGGGGATCTTGTTGCAAGGTTACTTTTACACTCCATTTAATTCCTCACATTTCTTTCAGGCAAAAATGATGGCGTGTTTTGATCAAGGCCTTGAAGCACCATTGAGTACCTATTTTCACCAGTATCACAAAGAATATTGCTTTAATGTTCCCTCTCTGCATAGAGGAAAACTAACATTAGCAATTGATTACCATATTCAGGTGGTTACTCCCATGCTCCAGATGAATTGACTTATGGAGTTGACATGAAGCACATAAGATGGTGTGGTATTCTCCAGGTATGAAACCGTGTAAAGTGTCCTCATATATTAAAAATGAATATATATATTTATATATATAGGAGAGTAATTTGATCTTTGTTCCTCTAGAGGATTGCTCTTGCATACTTGGTAGTTGCAGTTCTAGAAATCGTAACAAAAGATGCGAAGATTCAGGACCAGTCAAGTTCAGGCTTCTCAATTTTCAAGATGTACTTTTCCCAATGGTATGCAAGCTGATGTCTTGTGAGTTGTGAAAGATTGCAGCCTCACGCATGCTAATTGTGGGATCTGTCTATTTACAAGGATTGTCGCATGTTGCATTCTTCTGATCTACCTGTCCCTTGTTTATGGGATTTATGTTCCTGACTGGGAGTTCAGAGTGCGAAATGTTGACAGCCCAAACTACGGCAAAGTTTTAACAGTATGATACTACTCAGACTCTGTCATCTTACGTTTTTTCATTAAAAAAATGTTGATGTTACATACTATTCTTTTCTGCATAGAAGTAACTCTGTGTTGTGTACTTAGATAGTTAATTTGAAGTTCCTATTAGGTTGTTCACTTCTTGAACAATGATATACTGAAAGTATGATTTTGCATGCCTTTCGGTCTTTCACTGCAAGCACGCAAATCCTGCTATTCTTCACTAAACACGACAAGATGAAGAAAGTACATTTCACTAGTGCAGTATAATTAAAAATATCAGTTTTGATACGTTCAGGTTTTCATATCAATCTTTCAAAAAAAAAAATGTTCAGGTTTTCATGTTAGTTTAGTGATACTAAATTGAGTTCCACATACATTTAACTCAATTACTACAAAAACTCTTAAACTTTAGAAGGAAAAAAAATGGCGGTATGTTTTTTTTTTGGGGCACCGGAACAATCAGAAATACTTCAGTGAAAACTGCAACTCATTTACAATGTTCCCTAATGTTTAGGTGACATGTGGTACAAGGGGAAAATTAAGCCCTCCTTGCAATGCTGTAGGTTACATCGACCGTAAAATTCTTGGTATCAATCACTTGTACCAGAAACCTGCATGGAGGAGGCACAGGGTGTGTTTTCTGACAACAAAACCTTGCGCCGTTCTCAACTTCTATCTGCAAACGTTTATGAACTTCTGTACTCGTTCATGCATGCAGGCCTGCACTGATGATTCCCCACACGAAGGACCGTTTAAAATGGATGCCCCAGCATGGTGTGCTGCACCATTTGAACCTGAAGGGATACTAAGGTAGTATTTTGTCCAATGTAATGCCAAAACTTCTTGAAGTATACCTGTCATAGCTAGTAGCTACCTGTAGCATGCTGAAACTGCTTATGAAGTATGTAGCTTGACTGAATGGGGATTTCTGATGCGTCAATTCACAGTTGACACTGTTCTTTTCAGCTCATTGTCTGCAGTGTTAAGTACGATCATTGGGGTACACTATGGGCATGTGCTTGTTCATATGAAGGTGATTTCGCCTCACATTTCATCTCTTGTATTGTATGTTGGTGGAGGGTAGGGGCTAGAACACGCTTGCTGACATGTTTCTTATTCCTGCAATTTCAGCGTCATATGGACAGGCTAAAGCAGTGGGTTACCATGGGCATGGCTCTCCTTGTTCTTGGAGTCATTCTGCACTTTTCACATGGTAAAACCATAAAGAAACTGATTTCTTTCATCTACCCTTGTTTCATCCTGGTACTTCTTTCCTTGCAGCAATTCCGCTTAACAAACAACTGTACACATTCAGTTACATCTGTGTCACTGCTGGTGCTGCTGGCGTTGTGTTCTCCATGTTCTACTGCCTGGTAATAATCACCATCAAGTTTTCTTAAAATTGGTGTGTGAAATTTTTCTAGGCAAAACCAAACGCTCAAATCTTAATACTATCACAAATCTTCAATTAGCTGAGCTCTTGAAGCTCATACCTAAACCCGCAATCAAGCCCCTGGGTATTCAGAAAATAGCACATACAGGGCATTTAATGAATCGAGCCTGATTCTTACTGCAATGCTCAGTTTCGATTCATTGGCCGATGGTATTTTCTATTGGAAAAGCACCAAAAACATTCTTCAAACCTAACATGTTTCCAGGTTGACATCCTGAATCTGCGCTACCTTTTTGCGCCCCTGCAATGGATCGGCATGAACGCCATGCTCGTGTACGTCATGGCTGCAGAAGGCATATTTGAAGGGTTTCTGAACGGGTGGTACTACAAGGGAACCAACAACACATTGGTAAGAACCACCTGCTCACGTACATCAGCAGCCACTTGCTGGGAAATTTTCAGAGCCGGGTAATCAGTTCCTTCAAGTTCTTGAGAGAGACAACTTTGCCGCCGCAGGTTTACTGGGTGAGGAAGCATGTGTTCGTCGGAGTCTGGCACTCGGCCAGGGTGGGCATCCTCCTCTACGTCATCTTCGCGCAGATCTTGTTTTGGGCTCTCGTCGCCGGGCTCCTCCACCGCGCTGGTCTCTACTGGAAGCTTTAGTGAGGATCGTACAGCGCAGGCATGGCGCTCATCTGTTTGCATCGGATTCGGGTCGCTACCCGTGCTTAAATCGTATGTATCGATGGTGATTTTGTGTGGCTCGATTAGAACAGCGACATGGGGAAACGTGCACTGCATGTAGTGCAGTTTGAAGCTCTTCTGCAAGAATTATCATCACCCGAACTTTGCAATTCCTGTTTGGCGATAACCGGTAGTCGCCAAACCGTACGACGATAACTGACTAGTTGCCGTCAAACGGTTCGGCGACTACTAGTTGTTGCCGAACCGTACGACGATTATTGCCTCGTTTTCTGTGAAATTTGATGGCGAAGAGTTAACTATGGGATTAACAAGTAGTCGCCAAACGGTATGGCGAGTACTCCTATTTTACCGTGCCGTTTGGCGACTACTGGTATTTCGTCATATCATTTGGCGAAGTAGTATTATTTTTACAATTTTATTTTTTCACATATTAATATCACAATTACTCTTAAAAAAGTATTATTTAAAAAAAAACTCGTGTTTTGTTCGATGCATGAATGAAGTGCAAGACTGCAAAGTAGTACAGAAATACAGGTGCACAATGGTAGTACTTCCGAATCCCGATCGGCTCATGAGAAGTGATTAATCTGGAGACTGGAGATGATACTGCAGCATGGCCACATGATACAGGTGATATCTAGCCGGGAGATACTGCATCATGTCACGCCGGTCGGCGGAAGGGGCACGTCGGTGCCCTGTCGAACCACCTCAAGATGCATCTCAAGATGCACGCTCTGTGGAAAGCGCGCGAGCAGCCGGGCAAATCCGTGACGTCGTTGGCCGCTGGCAGGTCCTCCATGCAGATCGCGCACTGCGCCACGCCGTCGCCGTGCCCAGGACCATGATGGCCAGCAGCCGGGGCGGTGCCCTCGCACGACATCGGCAATGCCTTGGCCTCGTGTACACAATCCTGGCGTCCACGAGGATCGAGACGTCGCAGGCGTAGCTCCGGTGAGCACCGGCACCCTCACCAGCTCCAAGATCGCCGCGCGCTGCGCCGACGATGCTCGTCACAGCAGCAGGGGCACGAACTCGCCCCACTGGGCCTCTGCGGTATGGCCGCCGTAGTACCGCGTGAGCTGCGGCTGTTAGTGATTTCTAAGAGAAAGTCTTTACCTAGTTTAAGTCGTGATCACAAGTATGCGGAAACTGAGCGTTAAACACTGATCCGGAATTGAAGATGGCGGTGCCATTAGAATTCCGTCGGTAAATCTTTGGGCATCAATGAGGGAGCTAGTAGCTGCTAGTCGGGGAAGAAAGATACACCGTGATCTTCACGGTGCTCGGGGAAGAAAGATACACCGTGATCTTCACGGTGCTAGTCACGATCTTAACTAGCCTCAGCGTTAAAACCCTAATCGGATGGGATTTTGGGAAGTAGCAAACTCGAGAGCGTCAGTACATCTAACGAGAGCCAGCTTCTTCCCTCTTAATATGGCGCTAGCTAACGGGACCGAACCAAAAAGGTTGGAGCATTCCCGATAAAAGCGCGTACGTGAGTGTGGTGGCCTCAGATCCGAATTTTTCGGAATTTGTTAGCTTAGCATGAGATCACCGCTAACATTCTCCAATTTGATCGAAAGGCTAATAACATAAATCCATACTCAGCAGAATAGCACACTAAGATAAAGTATTACAACGGTTAATAGAAGCACCGTTGAAACTCCAATATCTATAGTGTACAATTCTATTTTAATAGAATAATTGCTTATTCTTAAAGGGAGTTGGTTTGTTCTTATGGTCCTTATTTCTAGAATCAGAGGCTTTCCAATAAACCCATGACCGCAACATGCTCTCGAAAGAGACTTGACGGTAAGCCTGTAGTAAGCGAATCCTCAAGCATAGACTTAGTACTTATATGATTAACATCAATTGTCTGATCTTGGATTCTATCTTTCACAACATAACACTTAATGTTAATGTGTTTGGCAGCACCACTTGACTTGTTATTACTTCAATAGAAGACTGCGGCCTTATTATCGTAGTATATTGTTAGTAGTTTAGATATACTGTCTACCACTCTTAGTCCGGGAATAAAGTTCTTAAGCCATACTGTCTGCCCAGTGGCCTCATAACATGCCGCAAACTCAGTATGCATCGTCGATGATGCAGTAAGGAATTGTTTGGAGCTTTTTCACGAAATAGCTCATCCCGCAATGGTGAATATATAACCTGATATGGGTTTCTTAGTATCAACACACCCTGTAAAGTCAGCATATGAATAACCCACAATCTCAAGGTCATCAGACTTCTTATATGTGAGCATGTAGTGCTTAGTGTCTTACAAATAACGCAAGACTTTCTTAACGGCTTTCCAGTGGTATAACCCTGGATTTGATTGATATCTGCCAAACATCCCGGTTACGAATGCTAAATCAGGGCAAGTACAAACTTGAGCATACATAATGCTTCCGACAGATGAAGCGTAAGGAATCCCTTTCATCTGATCAGTTTCTAATTTATTCCTTGGACATTGGAAAGTTTCAAACTTATCGCCCTTTACGATAGGAGCAGGCGTGACATAGCAGTTATGCATATTATATCTATTAAGCACTCTGTCAATATATGCTTTTTGGGATAGGCCTAATATCCCTTTGGACCTATCTCGGTGAATTTCAATGCCCAAAACATAAGAGGCATCACCAAGATCCTTCAGTCAAAGTTAGCGGAAAGCAATCTTTTGGTCTCATACAACATATCCTTATCGCTGCTAGCCAATAAGATATCATCCACATAAAGTACTAATATAGTAATTTTGCTCCCCTTAATCTTAATGTATATGCAATTGTCCACATCATTTTCGTTGAAACCAAAATTTCTTATGGTCTCATCGAATTTAAGGTACCATTGCCTCGACGCCTATTTTAGTCTATAGATGAATTTCTTAAGTCTACATCCAATATGTTCCTTGCCTTCTACGATAAAACCTTCCGGTTGAGTCATGTAAACATTTTCATGAAAGTCACCATTAAGGAACGCAGTTTTAACATCCATCTAATGTAGTTCTAAATCATAATGAGCAACAAGCGCCATGACAATTCTTAGCGAATTTTTCTTTGAGACGGGAGAGAAAGTATCAATATAATCAATATCCTCCCTTTGTGTAAATCCTTTTGCTACAAGCCTTGCCTTGAATCTTTCGACATTTCCCTTAGAGTCATGCTTAGTTTTGTAGACCCCATCTATAGCCTACTGTTTTGACTCCATCAGAAATTCCTACTAGATCCCAGACGTCATTGATGCTCATAGACTTTATTTCATCCTGCATGGCCTCAAACCACTTGGATGAATCCTTAGTCATCATAATCTCCTTAAATGATGTAGGATCATCTACCTTCCCTATGTCACATACATCTTCATTCATGTATATAACATAATCATTAGGGATGGCTGATCTTCTTTCCCGTTGTGATCTCTTTAATGGTTCATTAGTTATCACAAGAGGCTCTTGAGGCTCATCATTAGGTGTTGTATTGTTGATACCTGAATCCTTAGGTGGGGGCTCAACTCCAGGATTCTCAGCTGGAGAAATAACTATATGAGGTACAGGAATAATAGTCTCTTGGATTATCGGTAATGGTACATAAGTCCGAACTTCCTCAAGGTCTATTTTCCTAGCCTCTGAGCTCCCACTGATTTCATCATTATCTAAGAATATAGCATGACGGGTTTCCACAAATTTAGTGATACGATCTGGACAATAAAATTGATACCCCTTAGATCTTTCAAGATATCCAATAAAATGGCAACTTATTGTCTTAGGATCTAATTTCCCAATACGTGGATTAAAGATTTTAGCTTCAGCAGGACAGCCCCACACACGTAAATACTTTAAGCTCGGTTTCCTTCCAGTCCATAATTCATAATGGGTTTTAGGGACTGATTTACTAGGAACCCGATTTAGTATGTGTGCAGCTATCTTTAATACTTCTAACCACAAACCAGTTGGTAAACTGGGGTAACTCATCATGCTACGCACCATATCCATAAGGGTGCAGTTGCGTCTTTCAGCTACTCCATTTTGCTGAGGTTCACCAGGTGTGGAATATTAGGCTATTATGCTATTTTCTGAAGAAAAAAAATTAGCGAATGGACCTGGAATTTGTCCGTAAGAAGCATGTCTCCCATAATATTCTCATCCACGCTCACTACCTTAATTTTTAAGTTATGCTGATTTTCGACTTCAGCCTTAACTATTTTGAACTTATCGAGTGATTCAGATCGATCACGAATGGAGAAAATATAGCCATAACGGGAGAAGTCATCAGTAAATGTGATAAAAGAGTTATACCCATCTACTGAAGTTACAATAAAAGGTCCATATATATCAATGTGGATTAATTCTAAGATTCTTGTGCTTCGTGTGGCTCCTTTCTTAATTTACTTTACATATTTCCTCTTAATGCAATCAATACAATGATCTGAGTCAGAGAAGTCTAGAGGGTGAAATATCTCTTCCTTAATGAGACACTCCATTCTCCCCTTCGAAATGTGATCTAAACGATAGTGCCACAATTTCGATGAAGTCTCATCACCTAGACTTCTCTTTCGCTTATTGGTGGCATCACACGCATTCATTGATATATGAGATTTAAAGAGATGAAGCATATAGAGTTTGTCTCGTCGAATCGCGAGACCAACCTTATTAGATTTAAAGCTTACAATGCATTTATTGTTCCCAAGGATACAAGTGTATCCATCATCATCTAATAAAGAAACTGAAATAAGGTTTCTCCTCATACTAGGAACATAAACAACATTATTCAAAAGAAGACTGGAGCCACTATCTAATACTAATGATAGTGTGCCAATGGCTTAAACTTCAGCCTCCTTTCCATTAGCGACTCTAAGGCTTTGCTCCCCCTTTCTTACCGTCCTCACGGTAAGGAATCCCTGCAATGAATTAGAAATCTGCACAGTGGCACCTGAGTCAATCCACTAGGTATTAAGGGAATCATTAGCATAAAGGGATTCATCGACAAAGGAAATTTCATCATTGCCATTTTTAGCAAGCCATTTTATAAAACCCACACGGTCCTTCTGAATGTGCCCACTGGATTTGCAGAATCGACAAATGGGCACATCAGAAGAAGAAGAGTTACGTGCAATAGGGGTTTTCTCCTTTGGCTTTGACTTGCTTGATTCAGCCTTGGGGGAGAAATGTTGCCATGATCGACATGGAAAGCATGGTCTTTCCTCTCAGCCTTTATCCTCTCATCCTCCTGGACACACATAGCGATCAACTCGCTTTTGGTCCACTGTTCCTTCTAAGTGTTGTAATTGATCTTAAAAGCGTTATACTCAGAAAGAAGGGAGGTCATAATGAAGTGGACTAAAAAGCCATTAGAAATAGCCATGTCCATGCTCTTAAGTCTGGCAGTCATATCAGTCATCATTATGATATGCTCACGAACACTGCTGGAGCCATCATATTTAGTTGTGAGCATCTTCATGATTAAAGTACTGGCATATACTTTTGAGGAGCCCTTGAATTGTTCCTCGGCTGAGGCCAAATATTGCTTAGTGTTGTCGGATTCAGAGATTGCTCCACTTATTCCAACAGATATGGTGCTCTTCATAATCATCAGGGACATACGATTGGACCACTCCCACTTCTCCGCTATTAAGTCATAAAATTTCTTTTTCTCAGCGAAACTCTCATCATCAGTGGCAGGAGTTATGGGAGCGTTATCACGTAATGCATAGTCCAAGCCCATGATTCCAAGGACAATCTGAATTCTTTCCTTCCAATAGTGAAAGTTTGTCCCAGTCAGCTGCTCAATGCCGTTCAAGTAAGCGACAACATTAGTGTTGTTCATGGCTAAATCAAAAAACAAAATACAATTAGTGAACATTAGAGAAAATAAATGTCTTGCATGAAATTAACCCTACGTTGGTTTGATTAATAACATCCTAATGATAGGAAAAATTAATAGTTCTAACTCGCATCATCGTTGGGCAGAAACAAAAAAGAACTAAAATTGTCTTACGGGTGACACATGTTCATAAACAACGTTGGTCAGAATATGATCATGGTCATGGCATAATCCCAATTTTAAATAATAATCTCTAATTAAAACTTATCGTTGGTTCCATTTTAATTAGAGACAATATTTAGACATAAACATCATTATCATATTGATTATCACATTAATTTAATTTGCTCAAAGTTAATCATAAAACTAAAAACAGTAATAATTCTCAGGAAATAATCATGAAATTAATCAAAAATAATATCCAGGAAAAATAATAGAACACTAATTATTGCTAAATTAAAGGAGACTATTGCTAAATTAAAAGACAATGAGAATAAATGACAAAATGGGCTAAAGACTCGTAATCTTCAAATATTAGTAAAAGAAAATGCTCAAAACCTAAATAAAACTGGCCCAAAGAACAGTCGGCCTGGCGGCCCAAAGCGAGCCAGCGCAGCCGAAAACACACTCGACCCAAGCATAAGATCCGTCCAACAGCCCAGAGGAAAAGCACGGCCCAGAAAACGCGATCAACCGCTAGAAGATCTTGGCCATTAACCGGATCAAATGGCTCTGATCGCTACGGATTCGAACAAAACCGGTGCGAAGGCTGAGGAGCCCTAACCCTAGCCAGATCGATTCCTGATCGGAAAAAATCACGCGACGTCGACCAAGCGAGCGAAGCGACGGGACGGCTCCCGCGTGCGCGGCGAGCTGAGGCTGCGCCCTGCTCCGGCGATGCGGGGCCTCACCCCGCCGCGTTCGTGCGCAGCGGTCCCGCGAGCGGAGTTGAGGCCCAAAGGAAGGCAGCGACGTCACACGCTCTTGAGTCAACCGATGACGTTCTCAAGTGAAAGGTAAACCCCAAATCCCTCTTAGATCATTAGAGTGCTTGTTTGATTCGTGATTTGGGTTCTAGGGTTTAGGGATTTGGGAATTTGGGTGAAATCCGAATGGGAATTAGGGGCTAGGGTTTCGGGACTAAGTTCTAGGGTTCGGATTTGAGGTTTCGGTTCGGATTTGATTCATCCCCTGATTCTAAATTGCTAAACCGAAGTTAATCAACCCTAAACGGAACCAAAGCAAGACTAGTTCGAGCCAAATAAGTGGTAAACTGAGCCTAATTTGCCCCAAAACAACATCAATCGACGGGAATAAGATCTAAACCGGGCTCAACGGATCAAGATAGACTAGATTCACTCTGATACCAAATGTTAGTGATTTCTAAGAGTTAAGTATAAGTCTTATCTAGTCTAAGTCATGATCACAAGTATGCGAAAACTGAGCGTTAGACACTAACCCGGAATTGAAGATGGCGATGCCATTAGGATTCCGTCAGTGAGTCTTTTGGGCGTCGATGAGGGAGGTAGTAGCTGCTAGTCGGGGAACTCTCACCTCTAATATACCACTTAAATGAACGTAATATACTTATTTATTACTTTCAGTATACTTCAATAATAATTCAAAGATATTCCAATGCCATATGATTGAAAAAAATTCATGGGAACCTTTTAGTTTTTGCTATATGCCCTATTCCATATGTAAAAGGAGTATATAAATAAATTATGCTATAAATAGTGGACTTTCATAAAATTTTTTGTGGAACTCACTCTGCAGTATCTTATAATCAGTATTAGAGTATACTCAAAATGATAAAGAAGTATAACAACATCATTTAAGAGGTATATTGACAGTGGGAGTACGTACTCCCAGGGTATGGAACCATTTTCATATATATATATATATATAATAACAAATGCAGCATGGAATTACCGGCCAACCAGTCCTGCCCATGTATCAATTTTTTATATGAAAAGACCCTCCGCAAATTTTATAATTACATTTAGATCCTTTCACAAAAAGACCCTGTGTTTTGGTGTATTTGCGAAAGGGTCCTCCACCAGTAAACCAGATTTACGGATTGGTCCTTCAATCATTTTTTTTCAAAGACCCGTGGTCCTGTTTTTTAAACAAATAACCCCAATGTTATGCAAATTCGACGACGGTTCCTAGCTAGCCATTTAAAAAAACACCGAAAAAATTGCCAACCAATTTTTTAAAAAAAACATCACTGAGAATATTGAAATCACGTTTTTTACAAAAAAAAAAAAAAAACTAAGATCAAAATTTTCCGCAAGGGTGGCATCGCACGCGAGTTGGCCTAGTTATAACTATATTAAGTTTCGGAGGTTTCGTGAGTCCGGAGAGTGTCCACGTCCGTCTTCGCTCCTGTTCGCTCGATGCGTTCCGCGACTCCTCGCGCACCGCGTACTCGCTGCTCCTCAGTGGCCCACTTCATCGTGCCTCGCTCCACGCGTGCAGCGCCGCGAAGCTTCCGTGCTCTTTCGCATCGCCGCTGTCCCTGCGAGGCAAGCTTCGCTCCCTTCCTCCCCTGCTTTTTCCTCTTTCTAGACTCTCCCTCTCCCTAGCCGACCACTTCGACGTCTCCAACATGCGCTGTGGAATCCCACTGCTCTCCCGGCGGGTGGGGCGATTCGGTCGTATCGCATGCTCCCGGCGTCGGCCTGTGGAATCCCACTGCTCTCCCGGCGGGTGGGGCGATTCGGTCGTATCGCATGCTCCCGGCGTCGGCACGGCTGGCCATATCTCCTCCGATCCCCATCCTGCCCATCTCCTCCTCTCCCATACGTCGCGCCCCCTCCCCAGGTCCTTTCGGCGGCGGCACGGCTGGGCCCCTCCGGATCCAACCACAATGCGGCTTGGTACATCCGAATCCGCCCACGTCGCGGGTCGGTCTGGTCAGATATGACCTCCTCTCCTCCTATTTCTCCCGATCCTTCACCCATCAGGAGAGATTGATTGCTTTGTTTCTTGGTTGCAGGGCGTCGTTCGTGGGGGAGGTAGGCAATGAGGAAGGCTAGAATGGTGTCGGTGCGGGCGGATCACTGGTTCTGCACCCCGCAGGCGTCCCACCTCTCGCTCTTCCTCCGTCATCTGCTATGACTCACCGTGCAAGGATCAGGTAGACGAGGGCAAAAGGAGCAACCAGGAAGCAGCAAACCGCCATTTATTTCCCTGCTCCCTTATACGAAAGGGCCAAGGAGAAGACCGACAACAAGAAAAGAAAGGGAGAGGGTTCTATTCTTACTCCTTAGGCCGCATGGATATCCAACAGCAGCGGGGGGGGGGGGTGATTACAAAGTTATGAAGGCTGGGAAGGAAGACGCATGGGAGTTGTTCACCAATCAAGCAAGCAATGAACGCCGCCCTATGGGTTCGCCTTGCTTGCCTTTTCCTTCCCCACATCCTTCCTTTGGCCTAATTCTTTTTTTCTTGTTGAAATTCTGTTCAATTTTTTAGCGATGCCTTTTGATGCTGTTGATTCTACTTATTAAAAAAAAGAGATGATGTGGATTCTCAAACCATAGTTCGATTGGTCGACGATTTTGTTATTGCTCTTTATGAATATGTTAGAGCGAGACATGTACGGAATAACATCGTTACTTTTGTGGGATTCAACACTGGAAAGAAACATGGTCATATTATGCTTTTATATTGTGCAGGTTGTTGCGCGCTTTGGGGCATCATGCTGTGCGACATCCCTGTCTATGGACTACAAGTTTGAGGGGCTAGATCAGACCTGCCCTGAGATATTGTTCCTCTATATAAATGTTGCTGAGGTCCAGCTAATCATTCTTCAGTCTCCTGGTCTTATAGCTTGTTCTTTATGTACTTCAGAAGAACTACCATCATGACATCTCTTTTGAGAATTGTAATTTACACTGAAATCTCTTCTGAGAAATAGACAAGGAAAAGTAAGGGAAAGCCTAAATTGATGCTTTCACATAGATTTATCTTGAGAATCTCTTTAGAGTTTAATGCATTCATATTTACACTATGTTTAATTGTTTTTCTTGAAGGGATAATCCTTTGTCAGAAAAATGCTAGCCATATATCTCTGTTAAGTTAGTATACTACTCTGAACATATGCTAATTAAACTAAGCTACTACGCTGCGCTGTACATGCAGGATGGTTCATCCAACCTTGGAGTGAAGGCTATGCCCACATTTTTCTCATCGAGGACAGGAAGGTGGTGAAGAAGATTGTTAGGGCAGATCCAGATGAGGTCAAGAAGATGGCGGATGCTTTTGCAGAATCACTTGGCTCTACCACTACCGCTCCTAATATTTTTGTCGAATAGTGGTTGCCTTCTTGCTGTCTGAAACTGCTCGTGTGTCATAAGGAATGGCCGATAGTGTGATAACTCATAGTCCTTTAGCCTCCGAGTTAAGTACGTGATTCATTAAAGAGAATTAAATGCGATTTATTCATCCATCGCAGGTTATTTATGTGTGATTATTCCATTTTCAATAGAACCTGAAGACTGCAGGCGAGTGTTTTTAGCTGTTTTGAGACCCACAGATTACTAAATATCTACTTCATATTTTTTTTTGCTTTATGTATCTCTGGGTTATTACACTCTACTTTAAATGTCAAAGTAGATTACATACATCAATGCTACACAGGCCAACGAGTTCTGTGGAAACTGACGGCTGAGCGCAATGCTTCTTCAGAATATCACAGAAGGTTTGCCCATTTTTCCCCTTGAGTGCTTTTAGAATATAATATGTGCTTTTAAATACTCGATTAGTCGTGATTATCAACCCAAACCTTTTCATATATGGATCGAGAAGAGTGTATTGATGTCCAGTTAGTTTTGGCTTATCGTTTGTTCAGGGATTGACTAAATACTCTCAACTCTATATAACAGTTCAGGGATTGACTAAATACTCTCAACTCTATATTACACTCCGCTATGCACATTGCCGATGCTGACCTGTTGTATCCACCTAAGTTCTTAAATTCTATTATCATTAATAATTTTCCTCACTATAACTGATCTGTAATGTTATTAATTTTCCCTCATTTGCTTCCTTTCCGTTCAAACACATGCAGTTTTATATACCGATTATAATGCTCTCAACCTATTACTATAGACACACGAAACTGCATGGTCGACAGCAGTGCATACGCACTCACACAAAGATGTATCCAAATATATTTAGACATGCATACATGTTCTACTTCAGCCCTATCATATTATTTCCAGACTGAACAGATACGAGAATACCAATACATATCCATCCTTCCTTTCAAAAAACACCCGAACTATCCATATACGCCTATGACAGATTTTACCGCATAAAATACACTACAGCGAATATAATCACCTCAAAAAAAAACCTTCACTCTTGTCCTGCTTAACTCCCCATCATTCTTACTTCTACCTTAATCAAACCATAAAAGGATTGCTACGCACAAACATATTCACAAAGACTGCTAACATAATTTTATAAAACGTCACCATTGCGGTTCAATAATACCCCACAAAACAAATAACATGCATTACTCATTTTCTACATTACTAAATTAATCGTATAGGTTTCGCCGCCGCGTACACGTACCTAGTTATTATTACTTGACAAAAGAACGAGTTGGTGAGGTGCTGACTGCTGAAGTGCTGAGCCCCCTTTCCCACCGATGGAACATTACGGCGAAGTTCAGAGAAAGGACTTTGCGAGTGTACAAGTTGCACAAAAGGGAAAACACCGGAAAATTTGGTATTCTAGACAACATGTGTCCCGTATTTACAATTGTACACAATAAGTTTGGATATTTACAGAAAAATCAACTATACCCGAAAACAGTAATTTCGTGTACCCATTCCCGAAAACAGTAATTTCGGGTATACTGTAAACGAAAACAGCATTTTCGGGTACAGGGTATAGCCGAAAATGGGCATTTCGGGTATGAGGTGGCAGCTCATACCCGAAAATGCTGATTTCGGGTATGAGGTGGCACCTCATACCCGAAAATGCTGATTTCGGGTAAGGCATGCCCATTTCTTGGGACTCGGTTGGCTGGCTCCTTTTGCTTCACATGCACGCGAGTTGATTGCCTGGCACATTTTTTTTGCTTTTTCGCTTTGCAGAACATAGTGGAGTTCATTGCACATGGCAAGTCTGCGGTTCACGGGCGAAGGAAACCATCTGTGTTTGAGAAAAGAAGAGAAAGGAAGAGGATTAGACGTGACTAGACAGGTGCCATGCTAATTTGTCTCCCCGTGATTAAGGAGGAAGAGGTGCTCGCTGCACTATAAGAAGAGGCAGCAGCGGCAGAAGAAACGCAGCGCGCGATAGAGGTTTGAAGAACCGAAACTCATTTCGTCTGTTCGTTGTTTTGGTTCATAGAGTGACTAACTTATTTTTTTTGTAGAGATTGGTGAACACAGAAGCTCGGGAGCCGACTGGTGCGAAGACACGACATCGGGTGTATTGACTGTACTACATAAACGGTATGTATTTTCGTTAGATGAATTTAGGATGACAGTAGTTTAACAGATATGGTGTAGTACAAAAATATAGCAAATTTATTTATTTTTAGGAGGATGAGAGCTGTGGCTAAACTTGTTATGTTAGTGTTTATTATTTTCGTTTGTGAAGTTTAGTACTGTCGTTTACAGTGTAGTGGACTGTTAAGTTTGTGTTAATTGTTAGGACGGTATTAGAAAAAATTAGTGCCATGGAATTAGAAAATAGTACTAGCCCGATATTAGCAACATTTGAAAGAACGGTAGTACCGAAACATAGTACCACGGGATTCGAAAAATTAGTAGAAAAATTAGTAGCACACTATGAGCACATGGTACCAAAACATAGTACTACGCCATTAGCAGCACGGTGTTGGAAAGAAATTAGTAACAAAATTAGTAGCACGGTGTTGGTACGAAAAATTAGTAACAAAATTAGAAGCACAGTGTTGGAAAGAAATTAGTACCACGGTATTAGCAAATATTAGTAGAACGTTATTAGAGAAATGACTACATCAGTATGATAGTAAAACACCATGATTAGCTAAATTAGTACAACGGTGTTAACGCTAATTAGAAAAAAATAGTTCGACGGTGTTTGCAATAATTAGTAGGATGGTATTAACAATAATTAGTAATATTAGTATGATGGTGTTTGCAATAATGAGTAGGACGGGATTAGTATGATGGTGTTTGCAATAATTACTACCATGATTAGCAAAATTATTACGATGGTGTAAGCCCTGATTAGCAACATTAGTATGATGGTGTTTGCAATAATGAGTAGGACGGGATTAGCAATAATTAGTAATACTGTGTATGTTTTTGTACTACATGTGGCGAGAAGATAGTCCGCTGCAAAAATAACTTGTGGGAAGAAACGTCTTCTTGTGCTGCGTTTGTACTACCATAAAAGGTATGTTTTCTTAAGGGCAGTAGCATGAAATATAATTTGTGTGGTAAATTTGTGCTATTTACCATTGCTGTGGACAGTGTAGTGTAGTGTAGTGTTAGTTTCGGGTTAATTGTTGGGACGGTAATAGGAAACATTAGTACCATGCTATTAGAAAATATTAGGACAATGTTAGCTAAAATGAGCACCGTGATAATATCAAAATTTGGTGGCACCATAGTAGCATTAATTAGTACATCAATACTAGCTAAAATAAAATGAGTAGCACGGTATCAGCCAAATATAGTGACACCATAATAGCAATAATGAGTAAGTCAAAAATTTTAGAAATGACATGAAAAATTATAGGTAGAAATAGGGTCCTGTTCTTCCATATTTTAGGTAAAATGAGCACCGTGATAATATCAAAATTTTGGTGGCACCATAGTAACATTAATTAGTACATTGATATTAGCACAGTGCTAGCTAAAATAAAATGAGTAGCACGGTATCAGCCAAATATAGTGACACCATAATAGCAATAATGAGTACGTCGAAAATTTTACAAATGAGATGAAAAATTTTAGGTAGGAATAGGGTCCTGTTCTTCCATATTTTAGCTAAAATGAGTACCGTGATAATATCAAAATTTGGTGGCACCATAGTAGCATTAATTAGTACATCGATATTACCACAGTGCTAGCTAAAATAAAATGAGTAGCACGGTATCAGCAAAATATAGTGACACCATAATAGCAATAATGAGTACGTCGAAAATTTTAGTATGGTAATGTTCTTCCATATTTTAGTATGAGATGTTGTAATGATATTTAATTAAGTGTTGTTAAACAATTATGAAATGTTGTTGGTATGGTAATGTTGCATAAAATGTTTGTTCTTTTACGTGTATTAGCATGAAATATAAGATTAGTACATTTTCCCTCCCCTCACTCCTATGAAATGTTAAAACAACGGTGGGAATAAGGTCAAAAGAGCTATGAAATGTAGCGTAGATTTTTTTAGATTTTCAGTACAACTTTCCAACTGAGTTAGCCTGGTTCTGTAAAAATTAGAAGTGAAATTAGCGTATATTTTTTTTAATAAAATTCTGACAACAGCACAAGGTCCAATTTCATATTTCCGGTTTTCGATTTATCAGAGGGGTAAAAAGGTCTTAATAATTATTGAAAATTTTTTAGAGAGGTTATCAAGACAATACTAAGTTCCAATAAAATTTTGAAGTCAGAAGGATAAGTATTTTTCTTGTAGAAATTATTTTAGTACAAATCTCTAAGGGTATTAAACACATTTTTTTTCCTGAAATTTTTACCAAAGGTAGACAGTGTTAGGTAGGTAAAATCTTTAGCTCTGGACAAGGTAGCAAATTTTGGAATAAATTCTGGCATTGCTGTCTTTTCACATTTTTTTAAAGAAATTTACTTTGTGTAAATTTGTAAATTACTTTTCACTGAAGTATAAGCTTTTCACAGCTCATAATACGAGATCATGTGCATTAACACGAAATATGAAATATGACTTCCATGAAAAGTTCGAATGATATTTCGTGAAATGTTATCGGAGAAATATTTTGTGTTTAGTAACTTTCAATATTATGTGTGTGCGACAGACGGACATGACTTTCAAAATTTATTTCGGGGAACGTCCCGCAGTGTTGCATGGGAGATTCGTGAGCATTGACAACTGCCTACACGTAGATAGCAGTATAGCCACCCCGAATGAACTGTGGGAGCTGAAATCACATGTCCTCGCTCTATTCGGTGCGAACCCTGAGATGCACAGAGTTCGTCTAGAAGGGGTTCGCCCACGATTGGTCTCCAACACCTCGATGGTTGTGCACACGCTCTTCCCGTTACGGAGCGAAAGCGCGTGGGCTTTGTACGTCCACAAAGCGGGTGAAGAGAATTTCGAGGTAGGAGTGTACGTGGAGATATTGCGACGGCACGATGCCGGAGCGGTGGCATCTACCTCCGAAGCAGTAGAACATGGGATATCGCGCGGGGATGAAGAAGCGGCGGATAGGGGACATCTGGGGATCCCTGAGACACCACCCGAACCAGACATTGTGGAGGAGGGGACATCAGGGGGAGTGGAAGAAGAAGCCGAGGCGGGGGAGGTTGATGGGGAATGCATGGATAATGAAGACGGCGGAAGCGGGGATGAAGAAGCGGCGGAGAATGATGACCCAAGACCGGCTGTACAGTACTTCCAGGGCATGGGTCTGCTGAATTGTACCATGGCGGATTACAGTAAGATATCCGCGTCGCAGTACGCCCAGAACCATGTCCAAACTGGACAAGTGTTCGCTAACAAGTTGGAGGTCATTCACTTTCTTAGCAACTATGCCATCGTGACAAGACGGGAGCACACTCTTCTCCGTTCGGACAGGACGCAGTATGAGGTTAGGTGCAAGAAGTATCCGGATTGTCCCTTCTTTGTGCGAGCTCTGGAGCGCAAGCACGAAGACCACTTTGAGATACGTACATACATGCCTCATACGTGCACAGAGGAGTCCATAAGGAACATGAGCGGACTTGCAGACGCGAGGTTCATAGCCCAACTCCTGCTGACCGTCGTTGGAAGCGACATAGAGATGACTCCCCGTAAAATTATGGAGGAGGTGCAGAGTAGAAATGGGATGGTCATCACGTACCATACGGCCTGGAGAGCGAAGCAGAAGGCATTGAAGATGCTGTTCGGGGGTTTCGAGGAGTCTTTCAACTATGCCCCTAGGTTGCTACGGAAGATAGCCATGACGAACCCCGGGCACACAGTTCGCAGTGGCTGATGAGCCCGTCATGCTGGAAGACGGGTCCTTCACCGATGGACGGTACCTCTTCAGGGTATTCTCGGTCATTCGGGCAATGCATCGAAGCTTTTAGGCACCGCAGCCGGTGCTATGCGTGGGACGGACATTCCTGAGTGGGAAGTTCCACGGGACGCTGCTAACTGCTCTCGCTGCGGATGCAAATAACCAGATCCTCCCGGTGGCGTTCGCTCTCGTGGAGAGCGAGAACAATGATAGTTGGTTGTGGTTTCTGACTCTACTGAAGGGCCGGGTCGTCGGTCCCCGGGAGCGCGTGTGCGTTGTCTCGGACCGGAACAAAGGCCTTCTCCACGCGTTGGATGTCTGCCGCAGCGACACTACCTCCGCGACGAGTGGCCCGATGTCGAGAGAAGATGGTGCATGCGCCACCTTGGCGCGAACACATACACAAGGTACAAGAACAAGGCGTTGGTGAAGAGATTCAAAGCTATGTGCCTGCAGAACCAACAACACAAGTTCAACGCGATATGGACGCAAATGAACGAGACCACCACGTAAGATGATGGAGGGCGACCAATCCCGGCAACATCAACTCCTTTCGCAAATGGTGGGAGGCGGGCCGTGTCTTCTAGAACTCGGCCCGGCTTCACCCGGTGGATCGCGGGAAGCCCGGAGCGGTGGGCGCTACTCCACGACACGAGCGGGCGAGGTATAGACGAACCATAGATCAGCGCAGATCATCTCACCTCCTTGTTTTAACTTCCATAGAAGCTAACGTACACCATGACAGTACAACGTCATGACAACGAACATAAGCGGAGGCGTTCAACAACGTACTCAAGGGTGTGCGCCCTCCGTTGTGTTCAATCATTGAGCTCACGTTCTCTGGGCGGTGATTACTTCCGAGATCGCGGAAATGTGGCCGAGGCTTGCGCCACCACGACGCACCCAGAGTGGAGAAGATGCTCGCGGAGGCGGGGAAGGCGCACTTCCACCGCACAAGGATTTATGACCTGGGATGAATAAATTTGAGGTCATGTGCAAGCGCAAACATGCATCCGGTATCTCGCGGGGACACGTGCGGCAATGTCAGCTAGGGGCCGAGGGAAGTCTCGTGCACGTGCAACAAGCCAAAGCTTCAAAGACATTCCGTGCTCCCATGTGTTAGCGGCATGTCGCGATATGGGTGGAAACGATGCATCACAGTACATCTCGCCTTACTACACCGCGCATGCTTTGAAGAACACGTGGCGTCCGAAGATGAGTTCGTTCTCAATTGGAGAGAACTACAAGCTCATGGAAGGCCCAACCTGGAAACCACCTCCCGCGAGTCGGCGCACACAGCAAGGTCGGCCAAGGGCCCGATTGCCAGGTGACATGGACGCGGGCCGATGCGGTGGGACGGTTTCGAAAGTGTAAAATATGCGCATAACCCGGACACGACCGTAGGAGGTGCCCCAATGCACCCAGTACGTAGTCGTCTCCACTGGATTATGTGCAATTTGGAGCTATCGAAATGTATCTGTAATTGGGAGCTATCGAAACGTACTCGTCTCCCCTACTATGTTATGTTGCTTTTGAACTTGTATTTGTAATTTGGAGCTATCGAAATGTATCTGTATTTGTCGGGAATGCACGTCTGATTCTTCAAGCTTGTGTAAATGTACTTTGATGTCATGTATCATTTGTTTCAACAGTGCGTGATGGCGGACAATGCACTTCCAGAGCTTCTCCGTGAGTCAGTAGATGCCCCACATCGTGCGAGGGCCATTTCTGCTGGAGCTATGGTAAGATGCATTACAATATTACCCGCAATTAATTTGTTCGGATATAGCTAACCAACTTGTTATTAATCTTTCAGTTGCCCCCTCTCTTCTGTCGGTCGTTGCACAAGTTGAAGAAGTTGGACTATCGATTCCACTATCGACTGGGTCGTGCGGGTCTACTACCATTTGCACTTCTCATGGATGGGGCTCAGCTCGGAGGAGGGGAGACCACACCCATGCTTATCATCGATCGTGCGCTTCTTACTGGTCTCGTGGACCGATGGCGACCGGAGACACACACATTTCACCTACCGTTTGGTGAGATGTCCATTACGTTGAGGGATGTGGCCATGCTAACCGGCCTGCCCATCAGGGGACAGCCGTTGGTTCTTCGTCGCCCCAGCAGGCAGAACTGGCAGCACTACATAACGGGAAGGTATTACAATCACTAGTTGTTTTATGTTCGTAATGTGCATGCTATTATGAAATCTCTTAATCCGGAGTTCACGCAGGTTTGGTGTCCCGTACGAGGCGAAGGAAAATGGGGTGTCCATGACCTGGCTGCGCACATTGCAGGAGTACAACCCCTGCCCACCTGATGCCGACGAAGATACAGTGCTGCGGCACTACGAGGTCTACCTTTACTACTTGTTGGGTGGTGTGATGTTCACGTCCACCGCAGGAGACCTCATCTTCCCGCACATTGTGTCCATTGCTCGCCGATTGGCCGGTGAGCTTGATGACATCCCGGCCTACGGTGAGGATCTGCGGTCCTGGCGGACACTTATCGTGGATTGTGCGATGCATGCCATCGCCTGACACACAGGGGCACTATTACTGGATGCCTGCAACTCCTTCAGATGTGGAGTTGGGAGTACCTTCCGATCTCTCGGCCAGGGATCCGTACTCAATATTACCCTGTTTCCGTCAACGATGCCATGCCAGATACCAATCGGCCTACAATGGGGTACCGTTGGATGCATGCACGGCTTCAATGGTCGCCGAACGGTGACCATTGGTGCTACACGCGTGTTGTCGCCGATCTAGACTTGCCGATCACGCGGCACATGTGAATCGATCCTTGGTCTCCGCAAAGAGCCGCGGCGATTGCGACGGGCGGCCGATATCCACCGGTGCATGATGGACTACCCCTGTGGATGACCACATGCTTCTGCTCTACATGAACGCCGTAGAGGTGTACTCGCTGAAACGGATCGCAGGCGATTCGGTTTACGCCAGATAGTCCCCGTTCCACCACCGCGGGACGCCGGGAGATCTCACGGGTATGCATTTACCTCTTTTCAATATGTGCCCTATCTATGCAAATTTGACAATGTAACGTCTGTGCATTTGTAGGAGAAGCGCGAAGGGCAGTGCGGCCGCAGTGGACTGGAGCAATGTCCATGCCACCCACATTACGCGGTGGAACGACAGTGCATTTCAGGAGGTTGTCTTACCCTCTGTGCCATACGACCCCCAGGAATATGACAACTACCTGACATGGTATCGTCTCACAAGACCAGCGCCACATTGCTCAGCAACGAGGTCGACGAACGAGCAATGGCCTATCCTGAGGACCGATCTCGACAAGTCCACATTTTGGTACTAAATATACCCCTAAATAATGTCCTCAGTAAATTTCTTAACCCTCTCATTCTAATACCCCAGTAATGCTATGCAGACGCAGGAGGCATCCGAGCTGTACACCGAAGCGGATCGACTTGCGGGGCAAAGTGAAGGCACCTCTGGCTCCTCATCAGCAAGAAATCCAATGAGAAGGTACCTCGCATCCAGGGGGCACGCATCATGTCCGCTATCCGTGGCCTTGGAGGATGGTCACGGACACACGGCCGCAGCTCCAGCTCATATCCCATGGAACCTGGCGCTAGCTCACAGCCGAGGCGATCCTGCACCGTCCGTCCGGCCACTGCTGAGGGAGCCGATGTCGCTCGACGTGCATCCATGTCCCATGCACCGAGCCATTCATCGCGACGTCATGCCACCCCACTGGCAAGTGGCCGACGAAAGACCGGGTCCTTCACATCATGAGGACATGCCCGGTCCTTCCAGTCCTCACCCTCCCACAGGTATTCCCCATGTATCAGAGGCCTTTGGGGCAGAGGTCAGTTCCGCACCACAATGGAGCGGGCCCGAAGTTTTCGACGAGGACTTCTTCAATGCGCCAACCTTCACTGGCCTATTAGGCATGCAGCTACAGGGGCCTCCGCACCAGGCGGAGACCTCACAAACATCGACATACGTAGGCCATACAGCTCCCTTAGGGCCTGTTGATCTACGTGAGTGGTTCAACGTGATCTCCGCGAGCGGAGCAGGATACTCCATCGCAACCGGCCCCCCTCCCCAAGACGAGGATTTGGATGTACCAGCAGGCACGGGGAGGTTGGGTCCGTCACAAGCCGCGGGACAAAGGGAGAGACATCGGCCAGTGGTGTTTAGCCCTGAGGATTTGATCAGAAGGCAGGCTCAACGGCGGAGAGGGAGACAGTGACGCTTGAAGCTTATCGGTTAGTTCGCAATCGAGAAGAGGATCCGAGAAGGTGTGGAGGACGAGCAGATTTTCAGATTTGGTGTTCGTCGCGTGTTTTTCGTGGATTCTCAAGGAAGGACTCTAGGTAAATTTCCGAATTTTTTTCCCCTGTTCTACTTAGGTTTGGGAGTGTTTTACATGTGGTGGTGTTTGGTTTGGATGGATTTTGATGGGGTAGAAGGGTAGTTGTTCACGTGGTGCTGTTTCTGAAAGGGGAGATTGTGCAGTGCGGATTGTTTCGCGTTTTACGTGACATAGATGATTTTTCCTGCAAAAACATATAACTAAAAAGTTGTAGATAACGTCGCTACCTAGCTTCTGTAATTTTTTCAGATTTTTTGGGGCGTCGGTATGAGAGTTATCGCTGTTGGGAGATGACGAACAGAATCTGGAAACAGATTTTGTCCACTGTGTTGGACGGTTGTTTAGGCATATTTAACAGTGGAATTGAAATTTTTGACCTTCATGAAAGTTGTAGTTCTCGTCAATATCTAGCTTTTGTAATTTTTTTGTATTTTTATGAACAGTACAAAAAAAGATACGAAATTGGGAAGAGAGGGTGCTGCTGTTCGATCCGGACAGATCGGGGTTTTTTGGCGTTTAAATGGGAACGGGGAGTAGGAAGCGTGTGTTTGAATTGTGTGATCAATTGTGATGTCGCTATGTACTGAAATAATGTTTGTTCAGGTGGTGCCACTGCTGGGCGCAACTAGGTTCATCGTCCACGTCGGTAAAGGCAAGTGGAAGTAGATGTTATGTTAAGGTATGCATCGTTGTTTGCTTCGCCTTCATTATAATCTCCAATTACAGCAATCATACATGGTTTAATTGCTTGCTTATAGGATTGCTATGTTTGTGATTGGTTGGTTTTCTTAAGTTTCAATCTTATTGTCGTATTAAATGTTGTCTTTGGTCTGTGGAGTGGATGTCCTAGTTTCAGGGGAGGTGCTGACGAAATTTCTAGTAAAAGTTAGCGTTGGCAATACGGCCTCCAATTACGAAATTTCTAGTACAAGTTCTCAGGCAAAATTTTTTGCAAATTCGGCCTCCAATTAATTCAAAATCGCAGCTCAATATCCAATTCACCAATTTCGTCCATTTCGGACAGTCGAAACTAAAA
The DNA here is from genome assembly GCA_036346355.1 of Rhipidocladum racemiflorum. NCBI lineage: Eukaryota > Viridiplantae > Streptophyta > Magnoliopsida > Poales > Poaceae > Rhipidocladum > Rhipidocladum racemiflorum. The sequence continues at coordinate 54,879,663 of CM070569.1, forward strand.
ATGGCATAACTTTCTAATGGAATGTCCAAATGGATTGATTCCAGTTGGAGATGCTAGATAATTTCACCCTCTACAACTTCGTAAGCAAATGTAAACTCCAATTCGGCCTCTAAGTAGCTCGAATTCGCAGAAAACTGAGAGCCAAAAATCTGCCTGACCAAGCAAACTTTCATCTCGCGATTGTGTGGTGGAGGGAGGAAGAAGAGGGAGCAGCTCACGGTTTGGGAATGAAGTGGCTGCCACCCACACCACATAACCCACACTTTCATCTCCCCAAAAAACCCCCCAAGCAAACCAACCAAATTGGCTAAGTCCTCCAACAGAAAACAGCGCTAGATTCACTTTTTGAGCCAAGTTTAAAGTCAGTGTTTGACACCGGATTGGCGATATGACTCCACCACTATATAGAGAAATGTTTTTACTTCGCAACCATGTAACCCGCGCACTCTAGGTCATTATAGATTGCCAGTTACAAGGCTCCAAAGTTGGTTGAAAGTCACAAGTGCGGACTGAAATTTTTGGCTCTAAACTTTTGGTTAAGCTTGGGATACTCCTAAGTGCCAGTTTAGGACATTAACTGAAGCCGGGAATTTACCTTAAGAGCAGCTAAAACTTAATTGATGCGAAACTTAGCCGCTATAATCGAATTCGAATTCGGGACCGTGACAGCCTGCAGGACATATCATGCCGTAAGCATGGCTGTCATAACCTGTCCGAAATGTCATGCCAAATGCATGTGTGGTACAGACTGCCTGAGTCGTCTCGTCGAAGCATAGCTGCCAAAGCCTGACTGGCACCTCTCTACCAGCTAGAAAGCTGTATGCATATGTCGGTATCAAGCATAGGCACAGATGCAAAGGAATCCGATGCTGCCACGTGTAGCTTTCCTGTCCAGGTTGGACTGGGCCGGGCGTGCCAGTTTCCCGCCTAAATACCGCCACGGGAAGCCGCGGTTTTGCAATGTTACTGTTCAGCCAGGCCCCCACCTCGCGCGGTAATGCTCCGGCAAGTGGTGGCCACTCCCAAGCCACTGCCAGCTGCAGCCAGACCCCCCCACTGAGCGCACTGCAAACGCTGCCACTGAGCGGACTTGCTCATCGATATAAGCATGTCCGAAGACACTACCATGCAGCCGCGCACAAACCCAAATGCATGCGTGGCAGACACTGCCTGAGTCGTCTGGTTAAAGCTTAGCTGCCAAAGCCTGACTGGCACCTCCCTACCAGCTACAAAGCTGCATGCATCTGTCGATATCAAACACAGCCACAGCTGCAAGGGAATCCGATGCTCCTGGATTCTTTCTTTCCTGTCGTGGACCGCGGATATTCGAATTTCAAAATGAAATAAAAATACCGCGACGAAGTCGCGGTTTTGCAATGTTACTGTTCAGCCAGGCCCCCACCTCGCGCGCTAATGCTCCGCCAACTGGTGGCCACTCCCAAGCCATCGCCACCGCAGCCTGCACTTCCCTTGAGCGCCTTGCAAACGCCGCCACGTGCGATTTTTGGTCTTGGTCCTCGCCCAAGACGGTGATGTGCCGCCAGCTGTCTCGTTTCTCCCTCGCTCCCTGCCTATAAATTGCAAGGCCGCCTGCACTTCTATCAGGCAAACGCGATACATTGCTCCGAGTTCATAAAGTTTGGATTGAGTTGAGAAAACCCAGAGTGCAAAGAGGAGAACTGGTAGTTTAGCTTTCCTTTTTTCCAATATATTATTTCTGCCTTGTTCCATTGTATTATTTACAAAAGTTATTTTGTACGGTGAGTCACATTGTTGTGTTCTTGGTTCAGTACACATTATTTTGTACTTATTATGCTTCTTATTGATGTTTTTGCTTCGTGTAGATACGGACTTAAGTGTTCGTCGGTTCTGTCCAAGCCATGTCGACGGCGTCGAGCTCAGTGGTTGCCAATGCAGGGCGGGTAATGTGCCCTAACTGTCATGTGGAAGTCCACACCTGGTACTCCACCACTACAGAAAATAACGAACGGGCGTATTATAGATGCCCTAATTTCTCTGTACGTCTCTACGATTTTTCGATTTCTTCATGTTTTCATGAGTACTCTCCTGCTCGAGTTTGGTATAACCATGTTAACACTGTCGTGTAGCCCACGGGATGCCAATATCAGCAGTGGGCAGACGATATAAATACACCGACATCTTTAAACAGGACGGTTCCAATGGTAGAGCAGAGGACGGATCTCGCGCGGGAACTTAACAGGCTAACGGTACGAGAATTACCGCAGAGAGAGGGAGTTCGGCCTGAACAAGAACAAAACCGTGAAGCGTATGATCGCTTCCTTGCGCAGGCCGTAGAAGATAACAACGAAGCTGTAAGTCCTGATTTGGTTGTTCCTCTTGACGGCCCAACAATGAACTCTACAAACGTGACCGTTGGGAGTTTTTCGAAGAAGAGGGTGTGGAATTCTATGATAGTGATGATTCTGGAAAGTTCTAAAGCCGCTCTACCCTGCATCCATTTGTATGTTAGTTCTTGTTCACAAGAAATGCTGTTGTAGTTGTTTCTCTGTATTGTACTTTGTTCTAATGCTATTATGTGTTTCTGTTGTATCGTAATGCAGTTTGTACTATTATGAAGCTTTCTGTTATGTTCACCAAGTTATTCGAAATTATTTTTTCGGTTGAATGGAGCATATTTTTTATTACATGTATGTAATATCATATTCACCGACAACAGTCATTCAACCTTGTGTTCTTTCGTATATTAGCCGATATGCGACAAAGTGAATATGATGATATGACGAAGGATGAAAAAAGCGATATGTCCAATGAACATATTAAAAATAAACAACAATGGCAAATAGTCCAAATGATGATATGACAAATGGCTGACAATGGTGATATGCCAAAAGGCTGAGAAGGCCGATATGACAACACGCTGAAAACAACAATGGCAAATAGTCCAAATGAAGGTCGATGTCATCTCAGAAGTCGTAAAAGCAATCTTTGTCAAAGTCGTAAAAGCATTCTTTGTCAAAGCTGTGTACTCCTTTGCCATGACCCGTCGATGTCATATGTAAAGTCGTAAAAGCATTCTTTGTCAAAATTTGAAAAAGCATTCTTTGTCAAGTCAGAAAAGCATTGCTGTCAAAGATGTAACAGTATGCCTGCCATGTCATATCAAAAGCACGCCTGTTAACTTTTTCAGCTTTTGTCATCGATAAAACTGTACAAAGCATTCTAGCTGACCTTGTCTCTTTGCTCCGATTCTCTCGCTTTGGTGGTGGCGGGCTATTTAAACCCAGTTCTCGCCTCAGAATACTCACACGAAGCAAGCAATCCAAACCACGAAGCACAAGTTCGCCGGCCAACCAACCGGTGCCAATGGAGTTCCCCTCGCCCCCAAGGCATAGCGTTGTCCAATCCGTCCCCGACGGCACGGAGGTCCCCATGTGCCTATGCGGGGATCCTTGCCGCTTTCGGCAATCTGTAGACAACTCATACACATACGGTATGAGGTATTGGAGTTGCCGCAACCACGACTCCGAGCCAATCTTTGGGGATGCGGATCTTTGGAGGAGCCCGGTATGTTCAGACTCGCATTTGATGTTGCATCAAACCATCCAAACCTTAACATCTGTTATACCATCTGTTGTCACCAATTGCAGCCTCCATTATGCGAGTTCATCAAATTCTACGACGCGGAGCGAACTCTGAGATGGAGAGGATGAGGAATTGGGAGTACTCGCATCGCAGAGCTATGGTAGAGCTGCAGTGCCGTGAGCAGCAGGAAGAGGAGAAGCGCATGAAGTTTGCCGAACAAATGCGTGCAGAGAGGGAGGCCGAACGGCAGCGGGAGGCCGAGCGTGACAGGAAGCGCGAGAGGGCGGCTACGGCCAGGGCGGCGGCAGGCACCGATGGGTTGCGCAAGGGGAAATATCCTCGGTGCACTCAGTAGAGTGTACGAGAAGGGCCCTTGTTGTTCTTCCCTTTCCCTAAAGCATGTTAGGTTTAGTCCCAGATACTCGGTAGAGTGTGCCGTACATGCCATTGCTGTTTAGCATTTGTAAGCCATATGCAATTCAGTAGATTCTTATTTCTGCCCATCTATCGATACAGTGTAGCGTACATATATTTCACATCTTTGAGGATAACTACACGAAGTCTCGGAAAAATTATTACAAAGTGATAATTTATATGACCTATAGAAAAATAACAAATATCTGCTTTTGCAACCCCGAGGTCGCGATCGAGGTCGACAGGCCAGACGTGCCAGTTTCCCGCCTAAATGGCTTATTTCTTTTTAAAAGAGGATCTCTCCTCCTATAAATATAAATATGAGATGTATTTTGCTTTTGGATTAAAGATTGACGTTATGGTAAAACTTAAAAGGGTACGGTGAAAAATAACTTATATATTACTTATAATGGTCTTGTCCCAAATATAAAACGACTATACATATTTAAGGTACGGTGATATTTTACGGGCTACTAAAAAGGGTTAAAAGTTATCGTTCAAAATAATAGTTAGGGTTATTGCGAAACGCCTTCAACCACCTCACATGGCGGAAGCCATCCCCTCTGGCGGAAAGAACAGCCATTCATCGCATTTCCATTCACTGCAGGTTAATTTCTTAATTTTGATTTCACTGTAGTTTATTTACTCAATTTTTCCTTTAATTTGAGCTGACCAAATATGTTGTGTATATTTGTAAATACGGAGCACATGTGGCACCCCCATACCCGAAAATGGTGATTTCGGCTGTCCCTTCTTTTATTTTTTTTTCTTTTTGCCTGCTTGCTTCGTCTGCAAACGACATGCATGCATGCTTGGTTTTTTCCTTTTGGTCAGCTCGGGTTTTGTAGCACAGAAAAACAGGAGCTCATAACCGAAATCACCATTTGGGCACGTCGTTTCCGGGCAAAAGACCAAGCAAGCAGCGAAAAGCAAAAAATAAATAAAAGCCATAGCCGAAATTTGGATTTTCAAATGCACCGAAATCGAAATTGGTAATTTCGGGAAAGGGTAAACGAATTTACAAATTTCGGGTATAGTTGAGATTTCGGGAAAGGGTAAACGAATTTATAAGTTGTATACAATACCAATTTTTCCGACTGCAGGCAATAAACTCCCCCGTCTCCTTCAAAGCGAAAAAGCAAAAAAAAATAGCCAGGTCATACCCGAAATCAGCATTTTCGGGTATGAGCTGCCACCTCATACCCGAAATGCCCATTTTCGGCTATACCCTGTACCCGAAAATGCTGTTTTCGTTTACAGTATACCCGAAATTACTGTTTTCGGGAATGGGTACACGAAATTACTGTTTTCGGGTATAGTTGATTTTTCTGTAAATATCCAAACTTGTTGTGTACAATTGTAAATACGGGACACATGTTGTCTAGAATACCAAATTTTCCGGAAAACACCGAAGATATTTCAGAGGCAGCACCGGGCATGCCAAGCTAGCCAAGATAAACCCCAGGGCCATGCTATCATCACGCACGTTTGTGGGTGGCACTCGCCTGCCCTGATATTATCTGCCGTGCAGGCTTACCGGTAGCAGATAATTAACCATGTCTCGAGCCGCACCATGTAAATCTCTGCGCGCACTAAGAAAAAAGATTGGAGAAATCAAAGGGCAATAGCATCGCCATACATCCATACCACCCAACCAACAGTAATGTTTGCTTGTTTTGCGTGATGTCCTTTTGTCATGGACTTTCCCCTTTTTTTGTTTGCTTTGCAGAACAGAAAGGAGGAGAGAGCAACAGAAACTAAAAGCACAGCACAAGCGGATCGTCGCGTGATGATCAGTATCAGTTCATTGGTGATCGAGAGAAGTTCGGACTGCAGCCGTGCAAACTGAAGGCAGTAAACACAGTACGGTGAAAAGAAAAGGCAGGAAGATGGAGTGCAGCATCAGCAGCAGAAGAGACGGTGAAAATATAATCAGCACAAGATTTCACAGTCCATCTCGAGTGTCCTGTGCTGGCTGTGCAGTAGAGAGCAAAGCCCTTACCGCAAAAGAAAAGATATCTTATTGAGAAGTGTCTGTGCTGCTTTCTGTGCAGTAATCCCTGCAGGATTGTTTAGGCAGGGTAGTGCCGAAAAATTCCACGCTTCACGCCTAGAACGGACAGCTTGTGCTGAAATTGTTCTCCGTTTTTGCACGAAACAGGTGAAGTATCGCTTACTGGATTAGTCCAGAAAAGCTAACTGGACCGACTATGGAGTAGACCAGACGTATGCCTGCTTCTCCGTAAATATGTGTACGGCAGTAACAAAGACTAGAGGCAGACAAATTTACCCCGGCGTTAAGTAAAGAGAAATTTTATGGTGTTTTATACTTGTAGTATAAAATGTGTAGTAGAAATCACATCTAACCGTTGATTTGTTAAGTGTGCTTCTACTGCTCTACTACTAGTTGAAGTATAAGTAAACTCTAGTTAATCTGATCTATTAGATTGAAAAGAATGAAGGGTTGATATTCGATTAATTTAGTGTACCGTAAAAGAGCTCTAGATAAAATCCCTTAATTACTGTTGTTACGAGTCAAAGTCACGAGGGTGAGCGTCTCCTGAATTCGTGGCTCACGGTGACGGAATGATCGCCGGCTTCACATTGTTTGTCCGTGCTTGCTTTTCTTGTGGTCTCTGAAAAGGATGTTGATGATCATGTGGCAATAATCTTTCTTTTCTTTGTGGTGAGATGGCTCATGGCTACCACTTTGAGGTTGATCCAGTATATTGTCAAAAGGCCACCAGGTTAAGGAAAGAAGTTGCGAGCGACACGTGGCTGCCGTGGAGAACATTGCTGTGATCTTAAAGTACTTTTTTTTCCCGTGGTCTTCTTAGCTCATGCTCTCTTTCTTTCGTTATATTTATCCGTGTTGTCAGAGTATCCGTTTCAATATATTTGTCTATTAAAAAACTATAGAGTATAGTTATTATAATTCTTTCACCCACTGTCCTAGTTAAATACTTTGTAAGAGGTTAATTGGTTATGTTATATCATTTAATAATTAAGGATATGTATGGTCATTTGTTATTAAATATTTTTTAGATTTAGTGTATTCTTGTTTGTGCGTACGGTGGATTGCGGATGAATATAGTGAAACGGAGAGAGTATGTTGTTGCTGTGGAAGACGGAGCTGAATTACTATTCGTCACAAATCTCATTGATATATAAGAGGAAATTGAGCTGTGGAAGCTCATACTACCCTCGAGTACAATGCTACCGAACAGCTGATCACTAATGATTTTCTTGTTCATGCACTGTCGACCCAAAAGGGAACTAATTAACCAGCTGATCGATCACACTCATCCAGGGACAAAGAGGACACTCAGCCCTACAGCCCACTAGTCCAGAGGTTGGAACATGCACGTATGTGTGTGGACGCTCGTGTCAATTAAGGATCTGTTCGGTAAAGCTCCAGCTATCAGATTCTTATTCGAAGAAACCGGAGCTTTACCATACGCCTCCTGATTCTCGTGCGATTTGGACAGAGCGATTCTTCCGTTTGCACTAGGAGCAAGGATCAGTCTGACCCCTGCTCCCCGCGAGCATCGAGCGCATCGCCTCCCCATGTCCGCGAGGGATCGCCCCAGAATCCCCTCTGTGGCCCGCGCCTCCCGCGCTGCCTCCTCGCCTCTTGCGCCACCTCCACCTGGAGAGTCACCGGTTGCCGCGATCTCGCGCCGCCTCGAGCGTCGCCTCGACCTCACTCCACTGTCCCCGCCGACTGCCGCGAGGCCTGGCTAAATTTGAAGCCCCTCTACTAGCCGAATACTCTTCTTTGAAGCTCCCAATTATTTAGAAGATCCGAAATTTGAAATAACAAAATTGACTTGGAGCAGCGCTAGAATCCCTATTTAACGGGTCTAATCTAAGCATTCACACCGTCCAGTTTTGGAGAAAAGAAGAGAAAGAATGGAGCATGCCATGCGTGAGGATCCGTCCAACTCTTGTGCGAGACGCAGACGAAGCAAACAGTCGAGTTGTTCGTACTACTGTTTCTTTGTTTTATCGTGAGAGATTTTAAAGCGTGTCACACACTCACACCAGCAAGTATACCATGTTTAACAGAAATGCATATATAATCGTTGATTTTGTTAAAGATATTTTTACATCCGTACTATATATCAAAGAAATTGTAAATAAATAATATCTAATCATAATTTATTAGACAAAAAGAAATAAACGATCTTTATATCGTGTTTAACAGTGTACCTTAGAAAAGCTCTCTTTTTTGCCGAGCACGCGCGGCAGCCGGGAGGGAGGTGCAATGCAATGCGGCGGCACATGGCAGCGCCCTTTCGTTCGTTCAAAAACTCGGCCGCCGCAGAAAGGGGTTGATCGGTGGAGAACGCACGCAACGCCGTGCATGTCTGCTGCTCCCGGACGCACCATGCACCCAGCACGCACTGCATGCATGCTGCCTTCCTCACTAAGCTAGCTGTCAATAATTCTTCCCTCCCTCCTCCCGTCGTCGCCTCGTGAATTCCCTTGTATATATATATACCAGTATGCCACCACCACCAGTCACCACCACCGAGCAAGGCAAAGCCACAGCCGGCCGGAGAGGCGGAGACACATGACATTTTTGCGTCTCCCATGTTTATATCGTCAATCCACCTAAAATAAGCCTTGATCTCCCACCCCTCCTTGTGATTAGGGCAGGGCAGCCGGCCTGGTGTTGCCTTGTGTTCAAGGAAGCTAGCTAGCTAGTAGCGCGCTAGACGATCGGCCGCACGGCATGCCGGTGGACTCGGCGCCGGTGGTGGCGAAGCGGATGTGGAGCTACCTCCGCGCCGTCTTCTTCATGATGAGGAAGGGCGTGCTCTCCAAACGCAAGCTGCTCCTCAGCATGCACCTCGTCATGAAGCGCCGCGACAAGGCCGTCGCGCGCTCCGTCGCCAGCGCCCTCTCCCACCACCACCGCGGCAGCAGCTGCTGCAGCCACGCGCTGCGCCGCCGCGAGTACGAGTTCTCCTGCAGCAACAGCCCCGACACGGCCGATAATTCTTTCTCCTACGGCGGCAGCGCCTTCAGGCGCCGCCTCGCCTACTTCCCGTGCCTCGGCGCAGAGGTCCATGAGCGCCTCGACGACTCGGCCGGCCCCTCCGCCGCGACGGCGCTGCAGAGGATCGAGTACTACTACTCCGCCGCCTCCCCGGCGCCGTCGTCGCCCGGCCTTCCGCTGCAAGAACTCGCCCCGTGGGAGGAATGCGAGCCGGCGCTCTCACCCTTAGTTCCGACTACCAGCGGCATCTCGGTGCGGGTCTCCAACTACTCGTCGGAAGAGGAGGACGGGGATCTCGAGCGCCGCGGCGGCGGCAGCGAGGCCGTGGACGACGAGGCGGAAGAGTTCATCAGGCGCTTCTACGAGCAGCTGCGCCGGCAGAACCAGATCGCGCTGCTCCCGTACCAGCTGCAGGAATCCGCCTTGTGATGGTGATGACTGATGATACGGCACCGCTATGGCGCCCGTCCGGCCGGAGCGGAGAACGACCGACTGACGCTTGCATGAGCGGTTGTGCGTAGGCATGGCGGTCGCCACGCACGCGCGTGCATGTACGTACGTGTACCGAGCATATACATGCACACGAGTATGCTCTTTTTTTCTCTCTCTCTTTTCTTTGCGTGTATGTAAATGTGAAGATATGGAGTTCGTCCCAATGGTTTTGGTTGCTGGGACTGATCGATGATGCTGGGATAGCCGATAGATGGTTTCAGTTTGCATTGTATATTGCGCATTTTTATTTTCTGAAGGGTTTGTTGTTTGTAAGAAACTAATTAAGAATGATTAGCTCGACTAGCTCGATCGATCTCTCCATGTGATATATCCCTCCGGATGTGTATGCATATGTATATGTATGTGTGTGCATATATATTATCGGTTTGTTATTAATTTTTTTTTTGTGGCTCTCTCTATATGAAATGTAGTACTATTCTCCATCGTTATCCAAGACGCGTGTATTATTCATTCAATTTGTGCGTATTATATTAAGTACCATTGACATGATTGGGATATAGATTTTTTTATCATTCTTTAGAGGTATCAAGCTATCCATTACATTAGTAGCACAAGATACCAAAAGTTTTAAGGTAATTTAGTAGAGAGATAATAGACTGATCCCATGAATAATAAGAACTCTTTAATGAATATATAACAAAGGACAGCAACAAGTGCTCCCTTTGGGGTGGAGGGGCAAAATTAATACAAAGAAATTAGGCATCAACGTGCATGTAGCGCTAACTTGGCAGGAGAGCTACCAATTCAAATGGTAGCTAATTAAACAGATAGTGCATGTTGGATTCCCGGTGGCTCCATCTGGAATTAGCTAGTGTAATTGGTGGGTGGGTGGGTGGGTGGGTGGCGAATAGCCAATTAGCCATGCATCACCGCGCCGGCCATTGCTGTCGCGCGTAAAAAATCTATCGCTTTTGGAGAGAGAAGGCTACCTTAACCAAACGATGTGCAGTTGTTATAGGTAGTGAATATAATTAAGCATCGTACGGTAGTGGGCTTGGACAACGAGGAAAAATGGCTCAAATATACATCATACAAATCAAATTAGCACAAATATACAACAAAAAACTAAAATTTCAAAATTGCCCAACGTTCCCGCCGTACACGTGGCGGCCGCCACGCCGCACGGCGGCCGCCACACCCCATGGCGGCAGCCCTGGCTGCCGCCACCCCCCACGGCGGCAGCCAGGTGGCTCCGTCTCGCGCCGCCACGTGTCCCCATATTTTTTTTAAATTTTTATTTGATTACTTCGCGTCGATTTTTTTTAGTTTTCAGTAGTTATTCGACCGGACATTGAAATGCAAATAACTTTCGCTACACAACTCCAAATTTGATAAGAAAACTTTATAAGTTTTCGCCAAATCATATGGATTAAGAATATGCTTTCGAATTGTATTTTTAAATATTATTTGTGTACATCAGTAATCGATAATTTTGTAATACCTTTTTAATTTCGTATTCTTGTTTGAGTCTATTTTACCTTTGTGGAATGGTACTATCTTTGTTGTATTTTAATGCTAATACAACACCCGCCTGAATAGATTATCTATAATACCGTCTCATATGAGCGATTCATCAGCTAATTGACGGATGACACACTACATCTTACAATAGTATAGATGGTAGTTATTTATAGTATATTATTATATTATGTAAAAATAACTCATACAATAGATTATCTATAATACCGTCTCGTTCTCTTTTTCCCTTCTTTGGTTTATTCCGTATCACTTAAAATTTAGTGGAATGTTAGGACATTACCATTGTCATTCAGCGTCCATATTCGAAATGTTGGCTCTGTTAGTCGGTGGGGAAAACGGTTTTATATACAACATGTAAATAAAAAACTGTAGAAATATACAACAAGAAATAAAAATATCAAAAATACCGACGGTTCCCGCCACGACCTTTTTTTTGTCTCATTATTTCGCCGAATTTTTTTTAGTTTTCTCTGGTTATTCGACCGGATCCGATTGAAATGCAAATACCGATAATTGTGTAATTATTTTTTTGTACACTGTACCGATAATTGTGTAATAATTTTTTTGAGACTTCGTGTAGTTTTGGTCAAAGATGGGCAGATAGATTACGACGGCCATTTAATGGTAAACAAGAATGGCATATACCGGACTAAACCTGACATGCCTTAGGGAAAGGGAACAACAAGAAGGGCCCTTGTCGTACATTCTCTTGAGAGCAACGAGGATATTTTCCTTACGCAATCCTTCGACTCCCGCCGCCTGGCCCTAGCTGCCCTCTCACGCTTTCTCTCGCACTTTCGGCCTCCTCTCGCGGCATGGCGGCTGTTCGGCCTCCCTCTGTGCAAGCATCTATTCCAGACGATGCTTGCGCTTCTCCTCTTGATCCTGCTCACACCACTGCTGCTCCACCATAGCCCTCCGATGCGAGTACTCCCAATTCCGCATCCTTTCCATCTCGAGAGTTTGTTCCGCGTCGTAGAATCGGATGAACTCGCACAGTGAAGGCTGCAATTGGTCACATCACATGGTGTTAGACACATGCAGGTTGGATGCAACACTAAATGCGAGTATAAACATACCGGGCTTGTCCGCCGTAGCCGCATCCCTAGCGTTGGCTCAGACTCGTGGTTGCGGCAACTCCAGTACCTCATGCCGTATGTGTATGAGTTGTCTACGGACTGCCGGAAGCGGCAAGGATCCCCGCATAGGCACATGGGGACCTCCGTGCCGTCGGGGATGGTTTGGACAACACTGTGCCTTGGGGGCGAGGGAAACTCCATTGGTGCTGCTCGTTTGGTTTGCGGGGGATGGTTCTCTTTGTTGTATTGGAGCAGTCGTTCGGTTGATGCAATGCTGGGAAGCCAGGAAGAGGGTTAAATAGCCTGAATTGATAAAGCGACAGACATGAAGCAAGAACGAATCCGCGAGCATCGGATTCGTTTGCAGCTCTGCCTGTGCTTGGAAGCGACAAATGAATGCAGCTTTGTAGCTGGTAGGGAGGTGCCAGTCAGGCTTTGGCAGCTATGCTTTGACATGACGACTAAGGCATTCTCTGCCACGCATGCATTTGATGACATGATATGTCCTGCAGGCTTTGCCAGCAGTGCTTTGACAGGACGTCTCAGGCCAATGCAACGAAAGTTTGGATGATGACAACTTAATGGATAATTATAATAGTCAGGAAAAATATGACAACTTAAGCATATTCGGCGGGCCGTGAAATATCACGTGTGAGTCCATTTTTTCGTAAGAATGAAGCTCATTTGGTCTTGTGTATACCGACTACGATATTATGGAAAAATATTGTAATTACAACTTCCTTTGTATGTACTTTCGTATAGTTCAAAAGGGCTAAATATAATAGTCGTGGAATAATATGACGACTTAAGCATATTCAAATTTGTGAAATATCACGTGTGAGTCTATTTTTAGGAATAATGCAGCTGATTTGCTCTTCCAGATAATCGACTACGATATCATGGAAAAATATTGTAATTACACTGCCGTTGTATGTACTTTCGTATAGTTCAAAAGGGCTAAATATAACGGTCGCGGAAAATTGCATCTACTACGTCTTTACGAGTATTAAAATGGAATGAAGTTGTTAAATTAACTCTTCGTATGTTGTGTTGGTGTATCCGTGTTGTGCCGCTTCGTATGGCTTGTAACGACAAAAGATATTAAAGGCGTAAAATACAACGTTGAAATATATAAGTTACGACATAACATCATAACACGGAAAAACAACGTTGGAATACCGTACATCGCCAACGCATATGACGGGTACATGACTACTACATATTATTTGAACAACTCACGCAATTCTGGATTAGAACTTTCCGTAATCATCACTATCTACATCAATACCCTCCTCTTCTAAAACCGCCAAAGAATTTTCGCTTGCCCTCGTCATCGCCTCGTAGTCACATGGAAGACAACGATGCAGGTCTACACCTTCGGTGTCCTCCTCTTTGGCAACGAGCTTAGTGTCCTCTTGTCCGGGCCGTGGGGTTTGATCGCAGCAATTCGTTAGATTGTATGGCGACATGTTCGAGGCTACTAGCAATAGCTTCGATGTCGCAATAAGGTCGTTGAATTCGTTGGCACTTGAACTGCTGCCGGATCAAGTTGTCTTTAGCAATTTTATTCAGGTCAGCTGTGATGCCATCTATTTCTTTGATTGTCCAGGCCCAGCCTTTACTGAGCCGCTCCGGATCCTTGTCCATCTACACATTGGAAGCAATTATAATTCAGCCTAGAAGAGTAGGATTGAAGCATAACTGAAATGTACTTCGAACAAAAACATAAAAAAGAAACAGATGGCCTGAAAGCCCCCAAGAACCCATCAATATCCATCGTACTTCACTGACCCAACAACACAACAATGTCACTCACCGTCGAAAATAAATTTCATAAATAATACCTTTGAAACACTCGCGTTGTGGGTTGAACTCAGTCGCAACTTACTGAACTCACTCGCGATTGCCCGATAGAAATGCATGCGGCGTTGTAATTTATAGGGAGGGCGCAAGGGACAAACAAGACAGCTGGCGGGACATCAGCGCGCGGAGCGAGGGTCCAAGACAGGCAAGCGGCACGTGGGAGCGTTTGCAGTGCGCGGTGGGGGGCCTGGCTGTAGCTTCGGTGCATCTGGTACTGCGTCACGTGGAAGCGTTTGCAGCGCAATGGGAGGGGTATGGCCGAAGCGCAATAAGGGTCGCGAACAAATATGACAACTTAAGCATATTCTACCGGTCAGTAAATATGACAACTTAAGCATATTCGGAAGAATGCAGCTGATTTGCTCTTCACTATACGGACCACCGTATTATGGAAAAAAAAATGTAATTACTTCTTCCGTTGTATGTACTTTCGTATAGTTGAAAAGGGCTAAATATAATAGTCGCGGAAAAATATGACAACTTAAGCATATTCGGCCGGCCGTGAAATATCACGTGTGAGTCCATTTTTTCGGAAGAATGCAGTTGCTTTGCTCTTCTGTATACTGACTACGATATTATGGAAAAATATTGTAATTACACCTTCCGTTGTATGTATTTTCGTATAGTTGAAAAGGGCTAATTATAAGGGTCGCGAACAGATATGCCAACTTAAGCATATTCGGCCGGCCGTAAAATATCACGTGTGAGTCCATTTTTTCGGAAGAATGCAGCTGATTTGCTCTCAGATAATCGAGTACGTTATTATGGAAAAATATTGTAATTACACCTTCCGTTGTATGTATTTTCGTATAGTTGAAAAGGGCTAGTTATAAGGGTCGCGAACAAATATGACAACTTAAGCATATTCGGCCGGCCGTAAAATATGACGTGTGAGTCTATTTTTTCGGAAGAATGCAGCTGATTTGCTCTTCACTATACGGACCACCGTATTATGGAAAAAATGTAATTACTTCTTCCGTTGTATGTACTTTCGTATAGTTGAAAAGGGCTAAATATAATAGTCGCGGAAAAATATGACAACTTAAGCATATTCGGCCGGCCGTGAAATATCACGTGTGAGTCCATTTTTTCGGAAGAATGCAGTTGCTTTGCTCTTCAGATAATCGACTACGATATTATGGAAAAATATTGTAATTACACCTTCCGTTGAATGTATTTTCGTATAGTTGAAAAGGGCTAATTATAACGGTCGCGATAAAATATGACAACTTAAGCATATTCGGCCGGCCGTAAAATATCACGTGTGAGTCCATTTTTTCGGAAGAATGCAGCTGATTTGCTCTTCTATATACTGACTACGATATTATGGGAAAATATTGTAATTACACCTTCCGTTGTATGTATTTTCGTATAGTTGAAAATGGCTAATTATAAGGGTCGCGAACAAATATGACAAGTTAAGCATATTCGGCCGGCCGTAAAATATCACGTGTGAGTCTATTTTTTCAGAAGAATGTAGCTGATTTGCTCTTCTGTGTACTGACTACGCTATTATGGAATAATAATATCATTGCACCTTCCGTTGTATGTACTTTCGTATAGTTGAAAAGGGCTAAATATAATTGTCGCGAACAAATATCACAACTTAAGCATATTCGGCCGGCCGTGAAATATCACGTGTGACTCCTTTTTTTCGGAAGAATGCAGCTGATTTGCTATTCAGTATACTGACTACGATATCATGGGAAAATATTGTAATTACACCTTCCGTTGTATGTCTTTTTGTATAGTTGAAAAGGGCTAATTATAACGGTCGCGATAAAATATGACAACTTAAGCATATTCGGCCAGTAAAATATCACGTGTGAGTCCATTTTTTCGAAAGAATGCAGCTAATTTGCTCTTCTCAGATAATCGACTACGATATTATAGAAAAATATTGTAATTACACCTTGCGTTGTATGTATTTTCGTGATAGTTGAAAATGGCTAATTATAACGGTCGCGATAAAATATGACAACTTAAGCATATTCGCCTACCGTAAAATATCACGTGTGAGTCCATTTTTCTAAGAATGCAGCTGATTTGCTCTTCAGATAATCGACTACGATATTATGGAAAAAATTGTAATTCCCTTTCCATTTTATGTATTTTCGTACAGTTGAAAAGGGCTAATTATAAGGGTCGCGAACAGATATGACAACTTAAGCATATTCGGCCGGCCGTAAAATATCACGTGTGAGTCCATTTTTTCGGAAGAATGCAGCTGATTTGCTCTTCACTATACGGACTACCAGATATGGAAAAAATGTAATTACATTTTCCGTTGTATGTATTTCCGGCAAGTTGAAAAGGGCTAATTATAATAGTCGCGTACAAATATGACAACTTGAGCTTAATCGGCAGGCGGTAAAATGTCCCGCTTGAGTCCGCTTTTTTGGAAGAATGCACTGGATTGCTCTTCACTATAATGGTACCATAACGATGTCAACATATTTTCAGACCGTAAAGAGTTGTGAACTCATAAGAGACTACTCGGAGAAGAGAACAATCATATCTCGCCAATCCGATTGTCAAACACTTATTTTAAACTTGGCTCAAAAAGTGAATCTAGCGCTGTTTTCTGTTGGAGGACTTAGCCAATTTGGTTGGTTTGCTTGGGGGGTATTTTAGGGAGATGAAAGTGTGGGTTATGTGGTGTGGGTGGCAGCCACTTCATTCCCAAACCGTGAGTTGTTCCCTCTTCTTCCTCCCTCCACCACACAACCGCGAGATGAAAGTTTGCTTCGTCAGGCAGATTTTTTGCTCTCAGTTTTCTGCGAATTCGAGCTACTTAGAGGCCGAATTGGAGTTTACATTTGCTTACGAAGTTGTAGAGGGTGAAATTATCTAGCATCTCCAACTGGAATCAATCCATTTGGACATTCCATTAGAAAGATATGCCGTTTTTAGTTTCGACTGTCCGAAATGGACGAAATTGGTGAATTGGATATTGAGCTACGAATTTGAATTAATTGGAGGCCGAATTTGGAAAAAAGTTTGCCTGAGAACTTGTAGGGAATTTCGAGTAGATTTCAAAAATGTATTTGTTTGCTTATTTTGGATGAATTTGAAGTAAGTTATGCCGGTTTGAAGTA
The DNA here is from genome assembly GCA_036346355.1 of Rhipidocladum racemiflorum. Lineage (NCBI taxonomy): Eukaryota > Viridiplantae > Streptophyta > Magnoliopsida > Poales > Poaceae > Rhipidocladum > Rhipidocladum racemiflorum. The sequence goes on from CM070569.1 coordinate 54,896,678, forward strand.
GTGCCCAGATTTAAAAAAAGCAATAGAAGCTCAAAATCCCCAATTTCGGTTTTTGTCTTCAATACTGCAAATGGGCTCAAAATACCAGCATCGCATTATTTATTGCAAGAAATAGGAATATTAGTCAGCACGTAGCAAATATTGTTTTCACAAGATGCATGCAAATTACGCCAGTGCAAAAGGCCTCAGTATAACTAAGTGGCAAAGACAACTTAGTGCCATAATACATTTTATTCCGAACACAATCTTCCACATATTAAAACATTACATTGAAAGTAAAATAATGCAAACGAACGGGTCGATCAATAACGGGTTCAACGGCCTTCTGGGTTAGTGTTCCCCCTTCCTCTTCCCCTGCGCGTCCCCCTACCATGACGTTCCTGGTTATCGTAGTCGGACGGTGTGAAAGTTATGGGCCGCTGGGGGATACGTAGTCCAGCCGCCTGCGCTGGACCTAACCGTGCTTCTCGTGTTCCAATGGCCGAATCGCCGATCGGGCCGACCGCTGCACGACGTGCCGCTGTGGATGCCCCATCCAGCCATCGACCGTCCGCTGGTACCGATGCGCGAGTACGCCGTAAGGTCGTTGCTCTCGCCAGCTCGATCCACCGGCCTCCTCGGGGTAATCGGGGCCGAATCCAACCCTAGGTATTGCAAACACGCCGTCGCGAGCAAATCTGTGAATGTAGTCCCCGAGCCCATAAGGTCATCAGACGCCCTCGACACGCCCTCCCATGTTTGCCGATGCCGGACGGGGTACTAAAAGACTCTGCGGCAATGATGGGGACGGTGACATGTTGATGTGTACTCCTCCTTGAACGCTCGCCCCAAAGACCTATTTCAACGTAGCCGCCTCCATGGCCCCGGCCGCTCTCATGGCTCGGGACCCTGGACGGTCGATGCTTTGGGTTGGTCTTGTCGCCGAGGAGGCACAGCGTAGCACGCCTATCCATGGACATGCTCCTCATCGTGGGGCTCGGTGCGGCGGCGCCAGACGGTACATCCTCGTAATCACGCTATGAGACGGTCTATGGCCACCAACATCTCTCGACCGCATTTCTTATGCGGTGGCCCGTCTTGGCGGAGAAGGTTCCGTAGCGATTGCTTGGTGGACGTTGCTGCGCTGTGGATCGCGTGAGGATCTCGTCCGCTGGTCATGCATGTACTCCGCCTCACGCCTCTGCAAATTAACACGATCGAATGTTTAATTGGGTATATCCCGCTTTTAATATGTGATAGGTGCGATCCGTACCAGTGTGTGCATGCGCTCTGCGTACTCCTCAAGATAGCCATGTTGCACTAGCATCGCCACACCCTGTCTAGGAGCACCGCCTGTGCGAGGTCTCAGACTACCAAGGTACCCAAGTGTGTCCGTCTCGTGGGCTGCGCCTGATGGGTTCCAGACGTCCTCAGTGGCCATCGAGTTCCACCTCTCAATATGCCGGCTATTCCGTGCGACCCAGTTGTAGTTGTGCCCCGATGTACTCCTCCTGCGGATCAATCCAACACGTTATTAATGGTTTCCACAGTAAGCGTGAAAGTAATGTGACATGTAGCGACATACCCATGGGAGCTTTCGGAGTCTGTCGGAGGCGGGGGAGGGAAAGACTGCCGGTACCCAAATTGGCGCTGAACGCGCTCCTGACAGCATGGTAAAAGTTTGGTATAAGTTTGGTCAACGTGTGCGGTCTCTGCAGTGTCGGTACCTACACGAAGCAAAAAGAACAATAAGAAGTCCAATAAGTAATAAAGGAAAACTTCCGCCCACCAATATTTAAGTCGGATTAAGTGGATACTTTGGTTCGAGTTGTAAAGTTCAGAAAGGAGGTCAACTCCTTTCGGGTCCAAGTAGATATTACGTCCAAAAAAACACTCCTTCGCTGGAGCGAATCATCATGCGAAATAAATACAAGGAACGCTCGAAAGCGTGCTTCGGCAGAGGGTCCTCGACCTCTGCAGAGACTCCTTTCGGTCAAAAAAATTAAGTCGATTAAGCGGCTACTTTGGTTCCAGCTTATTAGCTTGTAAAGGAGGTCAACTCCTTTCGGGTCCAAGTAATGATTACGTCCAAAAATAAATAGAACAATACGAAGTCGAATAAGTAATAAGGCGAAATGACTTAACAAAGTCCGTAACTTCGTGCCACCAATATTTAAGTCGATTAAGCAAAGAACTTTGGTTCGAGTAATTAGGTTCAGAAAGGAGGTCAACTCCTTTCGGGTCCAAGTTGTGATTACGTCCAAAAGAAGGTACAACAATACGAAGTCGAATAAGTAATAAGGCAAAATGAATTAACACAGTACAGAATTTCGTGCAACCAGTATTTAAGTCAGATTAAGCAGCTACTTTGGTTCGAGTTGTTAGGTTCAGAAAGGAGGTCAACTCCTTTCGGGTCCAAGTAATGATTACGTCCAAAAGAAAGTACAACAATACGAAGTCGAATAAGTAATAAGGCAAAATGAATTAACACAAGATGCACTTCAGGCAACCAGTATTTAAGTCGGATTAAGCAGCAACTTTGGTTCGAGTTATTAGGTTCAGAAAGGAGGTCAACTCCTTTCGGGTCCAAGTTGTGATTACGTCCAAAAAAAGGTACAACAATACGAAGTCGAATAAGTAATAAGGCAAAATGAATTAACACAAGATGCACTTTCGTGCAACCAGTATTTAAGTCGGATTAAGCAGCAACTTTGGTTCGAGTTATTAGGTTCAAAAAGGAGGCCAACTCCTTTCGGGTCCAAGTTGTGATTACGTCCAAAAAAAGGTTCGTAACATTTCACTATAGCATAATGTCATAATAGCATTGTACTAATGTTTCCTAATACCGTCGTAACATTTCACTATAGCATAACACTACACTGTCCTCAAGAATAATACATTGCATAAACATAATTACGGCAATCTAACCTAACAAGTTGGTCACTAAAACTGCACTGACCAAAACATGCTATTATTTATGAAGATTTGTAACTAACCTTCTCCAAGTAGTATAGAAGATCAAAAAAACTCGAGCTTTCAACCAATAAATGTTCGTCAAAAATACCTGCAAGATACAAATCATGTATGAAATAAACAAAAATTATTAAACTTTGTGAAAAAATAAACAAACCACACAGTACTAAAGTAGGTCGCCATATATAACATGTTAATTGAATGTAACACATGCGTACATAAATTTCTTCATAACAACTTAATCTGGCTAACATAGTGGTATGAACATGATTGAAGGAGGTGCTTGCCTTGCTCTGAGTTTTTCGTCCTACAGACAAATCAAGGCGTGTGCGCTTATCTCGCAAGGTCGGTATCTACACGAAGCAAAAACCACAATAAGAAGCGAAATATGTAATAAGGCAAAATAACTGACCAATGTCCAGAAGCCCGCGCCACCCATATTTAAGTCCGATTAAGCGGCTACTTTCGTTCGAGTTGTAAAGTTCAGAAAGGAGCTCAACTCCTTTCGGGTCCAAGTAGTGCTTACGTCAGTCCTTCGCTTAAGCGAATAATCGTTGCAGTGGAAGCTCGCCAGAGGGTCCTGACCTCGGGTCCACGTAGTGATTACATCAAGAAAATATGAACAATGCGTAATAAATACAGTCCAATGGTCATCGGAGGGTCTAGACCCCCGAGACAGTTCAACGTTCCAGTGGAACCTCGCCAGAGGGGCCTGACCTCTAGAGATACTTAGAGTCCCAAAAGATGGTTGTTATTTCATGCAAGAATACTTAATTGAATTTTTTGTATGGAATGCGGGGGCATATCTACCAGGTTCACAGTATAGAATACTTAATACAAACATTTGTTCAAAACAACAAAACCTACGAAAAATTGTAGTATGAACATGATTGAAGGAGGTGCTTACCTTGCTCCGAGTTTTCGGGAACGTCGTCGGTACCTACACGAAGCAAAACAACAATATGAAATCACGTGGCAAGAAGTAGTAAGGCAAAAATGATTGAACTTTGCGATAATTTCAAAAAACTAAAACCACTGACTAATTAATCTTCTGTTTTCGCGCTCTCGATTTGTTGGCCTTCCCTTCAAGCTCCCAGAACATGCACTACAATCTGCTCTCACACTCTTCCCTCACACTCTGCTCTCGCACACTGCAAGGAGAGCGACGCAGCACCTCCATTTATAGGCTCAAAGGTCATTACTGCTACGTTTACATTAATCACGATTTATGTTACGCATAATTATGTCGTTTATTCTTAATTACATTGATTAGAAACAAATTTAGCCGTAAACTATACTTTATGCTGCATCGAATACGAACTCGATTTGACTTGACGTGATATGTCGTGCTATTTCAACCACCGTTCCCTGTTTCTCCCACATGCATGCTGCTTTCGGTGGCAAAAGCATCCAGGCAATGGCATTACCAACCAAAAAACGAGTTCCAATGCATCATTTCTCCCACGCGGCAGGCTTCCACGCGCGACGCGGCAGGGGGCCGGGGCGACGACGGGCTACCGCCTGGCTGACGCGGCAGGGGGGCCAGGGGCCGGGGCGTCGGAGGGCTGCCACCTGGCTGCCGCCGTATGGGGTGGCGGCAGCCAGGGCTGACGCGGCAGGGGGCCAGGGAGCCGGGGCGACGGGCGGTTGCCACCTGGCTGCCGCCGTGGGGTGTGGCGGCAGCCAGGGCTGACGCCGTATGGGATGGCGGCCGCCGTATGGCGTGGCGGCCGCCACGTGGCACGGCGGCAACGGCTGCTATTTTTGAAAAAAAAATTTTGAGTTGTATATTTGTGATATTTTCATTTATTAGTTGTATATTTGAGCTTTTTTTCCGGACAACGATGAGCAGCACTGATTTGTATAATTAAACCCCTGGCCACCTGTAGCTCAATGAAAATTGGCAAAACTTTGTCTGGATATCATGCATGAGGAACAGCAGTGCAAACCTAATCCGCACGGAAAACAAGCTCCGGAGTCATCATAATAAAAGATTAAAGGAATTCAACGACCGAAGAAATTAAGTAGAGCACGTACCATACGTTCAGAATCAATGAGCTGCTTAGTTTACCTATTACTTCCTCAGTCCCAAAGTATAAGGACACAACTGTTTTTTTCCCAAGTCCCAGAATAGGTGCGGCGCCTTCTCGGCTCATGTTTTGGTTTCTCTCCTATCCCTCATGCGCATGTATACATGTATTAACCTTTTCTCCCATCTCTCATGCGCATGCATGCATGCATTAACCCCCTCGAGCCCCGCGAGCCGCAATTGCTTCCTTGGTCTCTGCGTTGGTAGGAGTTACACCTTGTATAATGGGATGGAGGGAGTATATATTAAAAGCTCATGAGAGTCGCTAAGAAAAAGAAAAAGAAACTATAAATTCTCATAAAAAAAGCAAAACATCTGGCCTTTAACCTGTCCGGACCCGGATTATAACGACTTATATTAAAAGAAAGAGTCCAAAGATATGCACCATCAGATGTTATTATTTAAAAGAAAATATCTAACCGTCTATCTAGCGGACCCAGGTTATAACGTCTTAGATTAAAAGAAATAGTCCAAGGATCTCCATCACTTATTTTGGTGGGATCAGATTATAATGGTGCATATTAATCTATATAGATATTAGAGTTATATAAAAAATATACAATTATAGAAAATATAGTTATATATCAAAGATAAGCGTATCAATATATACAACTATGCATTTACGTGAGTAAATTTGCTAATTCTATAAGAGAGAGAGAGAAGAGGTGCTTAGTTTGATTTTGATCGATCAGCTGACCAGTATACTAGTATATCTTTATGTACGCATGCTAGCTGGGGCTGTCTTCTCAACGTGTTTTCGTGCAACCAAAACGAGTTTTTACCGTCCACCATTAAAAGGTGCCCACTAAATTACCTTTAAATTTTTATATTATTTTTTACTTTCATCTTTTAAACTTTTTATACCTTTTAATACTAATTTAATGTATACTTTAGTACAAAAATAGTAAATAGCCTCAAACCTTTGGGCTAAGCTGCAGCAGAGCGTGTAAGAAGTGGGAATAGCTGGTTCTCCCAGAGAAACAGGACGTGGATGAATCTGACTTGCCGGTTCGGAACTTCGGACTTGTATAATTCCAGCTCCCGATTGATAAATTAGTGCTGTGATGTTAATTTCTTTGAGCAGAACGTGGAGGATATAAATTTCTATATTGCCCTTACGGCTGCCGTGTCAGCAATGATTAAACATTGTTATGCATGATACATGGCATTATTCAGCTGTTCAGTAGCTTCATGCTACTTAAGATTCTCAATTTCGTTTTCGGTCCCTTCAAAATAAAAAAAATCGGTAAACTCTTGTTATTAAGGATGGAATTCAAAAGGCAAAATTCAAATCCAAAATTTTTGGACCGAGATTTTCAGAATTTCAGCCAAAATCGGTAATTTCGTCCAAAATTACCGAAATCTCAGAAAATTTCAAATGAACAAAAAATGGTTCAAACGACGTTAATTTTTTAAATTTTTTGGATGATCCTGACACATCACTAATGTTTTCATAAAAATTTCAGAATATGATGAAGCCTAAAAGGTTTCAAATTTCAACAGAATAGAAATGGTGCAAACCACGTTAGAAACTTTTAAATTTTTCTGTAAATGGTCCTGACACAACCATAATATTCCTATAAAATCACTACACCATTACCCAATATTACCGTCAGACGACTGCCGGAAATAATCAGTGATCACCAACAAACTGTCTGTCGGCAATGTTAGCAATGTAATATCCGCTTGCAATACGACTTTTAGGGTTAGATTGTCTCTCGACAAATATATACGTATTACGGACTGATTATGTGTCGGTAAATATCATGTTATGGGTCGAACCGTAGGTCGGGAAAAATATTACAACCGATTATGTGTCGGCAATACTTAGGAGCGGGAAACTAATCTGGTGGCGGCAAGTTTACGCGCGAGAGGCGAAAACGCTCTGACACCACCACGTCTCCAGTCTCCACCCGAAAAGGTGCACCCAAATCCCACCATGCCTCCGGTCGATCTCCACCCGATCGAACCCCCTCTCCAGTCCACGCAAAATCGCTCCATGCCTCTCTCCATGTCTTCACCCGACGGCTAACCCTAATCCCCAAATCGCTCCCCCCCGACCGGCTTCGCTCGCCTCCGACAAGATCTCCACCGCCTCCGCCGCACCCCCGTCGCCTCCGCTGGCTGTGCCATGTCCGGCCACACCCCTGCCGCCTCCGAACAGCTGCGCCATCCCCTACCGTAGCTTAGCCCTCACACCGCCGCCACCGCCTCCGATCGGTCCAGCGCACGCCCCCACACCGTCCGACCTGCTGCGAAGGAGCAGGTCCCCCTCCGACCAGCTACTCCTCCGACCTGCTGCGCCGCCACCGCCTCCGACCTGCTGCGAAGGAGCAGGTCCCCCTCCGACCAGCTACTCCTCCGACCGCCTCCATTGCCTAGACATTGACCTAGTCTCCCATCTGTAAGTTTGGCCATCATGTTTTTATAAATATATATTAGCCTAAAAGTATAAAGATAATATATTATGAAATGCAAATTCATGAAACAATTTTAATCTGTATATTCCAGTTTAGTGATGTCCGTCTGATACAATTTGACACAGGTCCAAGTGTTAGTGCTACAGACGAGAAAGATACAATTTGAACATTAATAAATTAGAACAAAAACATGCTAAAAATGAAGTGGTCCAAGCTTTTGTTGTTCAACATTCGTACATCAGTATCTTCTCTTTGTCATGGACACAACAACCAAGCAGCCTAGGCATTCGTATGTCAGTATCTTCTCCTAATATGTTGAATTGTTGATAGGTGAGAAGTTGTCTGTAGCATCTGCAATATGAGAGAAGCCATACAAGGAGAACTCGGAGCATGTATCTTCGATCTTCCAAAGCCTCAAGATTTCATCCATGTTCTCGGGCTGCCCCATTGAGTTTACTATTCCTAAATGCACATTTCTCCGTTAGTTTTTACATGAACTTGGATCAAGTGGCAGTGATTTAGCTGCCACTATCATCAGTAAGACATGGACTAGAGAATAATTTACATGTAGTGAATGAACGATGATGTTTTACCATTCCTTAAGGATTTAATTTCTTGCATTTTGTAGAAGGGAAATGGCAAGAGGTGCCTCAGATAGTCAGATTCATCTACTTTGCGAAAATTTTCCTTCCAGTATTTGTACTTCTAGCTTGAAACTAAATCCTAGTATATCACTCAACAGGGTTCACAAAATTGTTTTGGTGATTTTCCACCAAAAACCGATTTTTGATTATCGGTAAAAATCGCTAGAAAACCGGTAGAAGAAACCGAACAAGTTCGAAGTCAATTTTTTTGAAATTGTTGGTCGAATTAGATTTAAATTAGATTGAAGTTTTGAGTTTCAATTTCATATATATGACTACACTCACGTAATATGACATTCAATAGCATTGCGAGTCGTAGTTGAACTTTTCATGCAGCACATGATTGATGTGCACATGATTGATGTGTTGGAAGGACCATGTTGCTATTTCTTAGTCCTATTGTAGTGGTTGGGCATAAAAAGATAGTTTGGCATAAACATCTTTCTGCTTTAATTGACAAAATAATTTTAAGCACCTTTTATATGGTTGCTGTCTACAAATGCAACACTGCACAACATTTGGATGCATGGTTGGAGATTTTTGTAATTTGTGTGATATAAACACTATGCTATGATAATCTTGCAGGACCTTCGTAACACTCCCCTTGGAACAATTCTGCCAGCTTTTGGTTAATTTGCACTCCATTTGGAACAACACCTGCAATTGTTTACACTCCCTTTGGAACAACTCCATTACATTTTGCTGTGCAGACTTCTCCATTTGGTATGCTCTCCCATCGGATATTCACCTTATGGAGACTTCTTTATAGCTACATCTCTTTCCAGCTTCTAATTTTATCCTTGTTCTGTTAATTTTCTTGTTTCTATTTGATTATATTGTGTCATTTTGTGATGTTACGTGCTGCATATTGTTATGTTTCTTGATTATATACCGTTTTGTTATGTCATTGTATCAAATAGAATGTTTAAAATATAGGGAGGGACTCAAAAGTACTTGCATTACGATTAATAATATTTATACTATTTCAATACTAATAATATACATATTCTATACAGACATAACTTGTTAAACTTGTAGCCAAGCATGGATAAGGGATGGATGAACATGAGTAGGAATGCACCTGAATATATTCAAGGGGTCAAAGGATTCATAGAGTTTGCTTTTACCCATTCAGCCAAAGGAAATAAGATATTATGCCCTTGCAAGAAATGTGTTAATTGTTCTTGGAGAGAAGCAGGCATTGTATATGAACACCTGATTTGCGAAGGCTTTAAACGTGGGTACAAACTATGGATGTTTCATGGGGAAGCATCATCCTCTTCTGCACATCGTAATGCACATGAAGTGGTCCAAGTAGAAGAAATGCCAGAGGATCAGGATGAAATGCCAAAAATGCTTAGAGATATGGCATACGGGTTAGATGGTATGGAGGATTGGGGTGGTAGTGATGGTGGTTTAGAAGATGGCAATGTGGATGTAGATGATTTTTGCAAACTAGTAGATTATGCAAGTCAAGAACTATACCCTGGGTGCAAGACCTTCTCAAAATTAAATTTTTTAGTTCGATTGCTCCACACTAAATTTCTTGGAAGATGGAGTGATAAAAGCTTTAACATGCTACTGGACTTGCTTAGAGAGGCTTTCCCTGAAGGTTCAACGCTACCTAAAAACTTTTATGAAGCAAAGAAAATGGTCAAATGTCTTGGTCTTGGGTACATAAATATCCATGCTTGTGAACACGATTGCATATTATTTTGGAAACAACACAAAAATGACACCAAATGCCCTAAATGCAATACTTCTCGATGGAAAATGGAATGTAAGAATCTTGTTGGGAAGCATTTGCATAAAGTTCCTAGAAAGGTTCTTCGATACTTTCCAATAAAAGAAAGACTTCAGAGGTTGTACATCAACCCAGAAAAGGCAGCAAACATGAGATGGCATGAGGAAGGGCGAACTAAAGATGGATTGCTTCGACATCCAGCCGATTCTCCAGCTTGGAAGGACTTTGACAATAGGCATGCTATGTTTGGTAAGGAGAGTCGCAATGTAAGACTAGCATTAGCTACTGATGGCTTCAATCCTTTTAGGTCCTTGAGTAGTATCCATAGCACATGGCCTATTGTTTTGATTCCATATAACCTACCACCTTGGATGTGCATGAAACAACCCAACTTTATCCTTTCCTTGTTAATTCCTGGTCCAAGAGCTCCTGGTAATGATATGGATGTCTACATGGAACCATTGGTTGATGATTTGGACTTCCTTTGGCGCAAAGGCATTAGGACTTACGATGCCTCCAAGGAAGAGTTCTTCCAAATGCATGCTGCAATATTAAGCACCATATCCGACTTTCCAGGCTTAGGTTATGTACATGGTTGTGTTACGTCAGGAGATGTTGCTTGCCCTGATTGCCACTTAGGAACTTGTTCTATCGTGACTAAAAAAGGGTAGCAAGAACTGTTATATGGGACATCGTAGGTTCTTGGATGCAAACCATAGGTTCAGAGTAGATGCCAATTCATTTGATGGTACTATAGAGTTTCGGCCAGCACCTTCTCCACTTTCCGGTGAGGAAATTTTGAGGCAGACAGAAACACTTAAGGCAAATTTTGGTAAGGATACAACCGGGAAGAAGGACACAACAAAGCGCAAGAAAGGATATATGTGGAAAAAGCGATCTATTTTATTTAGGCTACCCTATTGGAAACATTTATTACTGCGACATAATTTTGATGTGATGCACATTGAGAAAAATGTGTGCGATAACATAATTAATACACTCTTGGGAATAGATGGGAAGTCTAAAGATGATCTGAATTCTCGCTTGGACCTCCAACTACTAGGCATAAGGAAAGATCTTCACCCTGTCAAAGTTGGAGACAAATTTTATTTACCTCCTGCTCCATACTCTATGAGTTCTAATGAAAAGAAGATGTTTTGTGAGGTGTTGAAAGGAGTGAAGTTTCCTGATGGCTATGCAGCTGACATACGCAATCGTGTACATGTTAATGAGAAAAGGTTAGTTGGGCTAAAAAGCCATGATAACCACATTCTGTTGCAGCACTTGCTTCCACTAGCTATTCGAAGGATATTGCCAGAGAGGGTGAGTGCAGCATTGATTCGTGTCAGCAACTTTTTCAAGCAAATTTATTCACCAGTGATACGCATAAGTGATATGCAAAAGCTTGAGGCAGAAATAGCTGAGACATTGTGCATATTAGAGACTATATTTCCACCATCTTTTTTTGATATTATGGTGCACTTGATGGTTCATCTTCCCACCCAAGCTCGAATTGGTGGTACAGTATTGTATCGCAATATGTATCCAATGGAGAGGTAATTACTACACACTCATATATTATTAATGGGGTCTTAATGTATGCATAAGTTCATGTACTTAATATAAATTTATGTAGGTTTTTGATGACATTAAAAGGGTATGTTCATACTAGAAGTCATCCAGAGGGGTCAATAGCTGAAAGTTATATATTTGACGAAAGCCTTACGTTTTGCTCTCAATATTTACATGGATGTGAAACTAGATATACTCGAAGAGCTAGAAATGATGATGGCAAGAACCATAGCAATGATGGTGCCATGCCATATTTTTCTAAAAATATTGGTCGAGATTTGGTTGGCAAGTGTGTTGTGACCTTAGACTATCAAGCATGGCTTCAAGCTCACAGATATGTCTTATACAACTATGATCATATAGAACCATTTCTTAAGTAAGTTATCTATCCTATTCTCTTATCTGTCTTCTTCTCACTAGGTTTATTACTTTCTATGTTGTTGCAAAATTATGAGGCAATCTATGCAGAAAGCACTTTGAATACATTTCCTCTACTCATCAAAATAGACGAGAAATCAACCGGGTGCATCATGAAACATTCCACGAGTGGTTTAGGCTACATGTAAGTACATAAACACCTACCTATATGGCTAGCATAGGCACAAATAGTTGGCTATTAACCATAGCATTCTATAATTACAGGTGGCTGATTCACTTATGAGAGGTGAACAAGTATCAGATGAAATACAAGCTTTAGCTAAAGGGCCTTTATTGGTTGCAAAGATGTACAATAGCTATACAATAAATGGATACAATTTCCACACAAAGTTCTATGATGAGGGCAGATCTGTTCAAAGTAGTGGAGTAGCTTTAGTTGCACAAACCTCAAGCTACACTGCAAGTAATGAAAGCCCTACAATTAAAAACAAGACATACTATGGCATTATTACCGAAATCTTAGAGTTGAACTATCACCGCAAAGGGAATATTGTGCTTTTTAAATGTGATTGGGTTGACAATCGAGTACAAGATAAATGGGTGAAAGTTGATAAATTTGGAATTGTTACTGTAAACTTCAAGCATTTATTCAATACTGGTGAGAAATCAGTGGATGAACCTTTCATTTTAGCATCACAAGCTACTCAGGTTTATTATGTTTCAGAACCTATAGACAAAGATTGGTGTGCTGTGGTACAATCAAAGCCACGAGACTGTTACGACATGGCTGAGGTTGACAATGAACTTGTGGAACCATTTACTAATGAGAGTATAGATGCAAATATTAATTTTGTTGGGGACGGGCCTAGCATTAGAAAGGATATAGAGGGTTCAATTGTTGATCCAAAAGAGAAGGGAGGGTAAGTGTTTTACCTTGTTTGATGTATCATGTTCAATTTCCATATACGCTGATCTATTTGCATGCTGCATCTGTTTTTACATATATTGTGTTACTTCGAAATTATGTTTCATGAGATCATATGGTAAGATGTTTGTGAATTTACATTTTAGGAAAATTAATGGGAAAAGGAAGAGGAGAAAGTAGGTGTACCACTCCCAATGAGTATGAAAATATGGGGGACTCAAACATCAGTCAGAAGAATGCATTCCTAAAATCTTTGAATCTTGAGCCCATCCTACAATCTATCAGGACTAGAGGAGCAGCAGTTAATGGTGGAGCTAGCTCTTCACAAACATCTAACAAATTTAGTAAGGTGACAATGATACATGATGCCATATTGAATTGTACATGCTAACTTTTTATTAGCTTTTGTGACAATGGAAGTGATTTTAACTATTTTTGCAAATTGTAGACAAGACATGATGCTACCACCTCTCCACCAAATAAGGTAGCAATTGGACGACCAAATCTGCGGCCTAGGCTAACAAGAAATGAAGAACCCTTAGAAGAAGACAATGAAGCTCATGAATACATGACTGAAGAACCCTTACAAGAAGAGAATGAAGGTATGTGAATTTGATTTGTATGTGAATTTATGACTAAAGAACCCGGAATCGTATCATTGTGTTGTGAGTGGATGCAACTTAATTTTGAACATATGTTACTTAGATGGATGGACGTAGCTTTTATCATAATATTCTGACATTATAAACTTCAGTACAAAAAAAGATGTTAGCTTATATTCCAGTAAAAAAGAATTTGATCAAGAGAACTAAGACTCATCAGATATGAGGACTTTGTCAAGAGTTAATTATAAACTCAGACTACATGTATATGAGAACTTAGACTACATGTATATGAGGAATTCGACATTATAAACTTTAATTTCTGATGAAAAATCAGCACCACCTTTCAAAGAGTTAATTACTACATGTATATGAGGACTTCGATAACTCAGACTAGAACCTTTTTTGTCCATTTCTTATATCCTAATAAAGCACAACACAAGAAGCGAAAGGGAAGAGGGCACACTAGAAAGGAGAACATATGGTCAAGAGAAAATGAGCCTTTGATCAAGATGGCATTCAATGAGTATGGTCAGCCGGTTGAGAAAGCTGCCAAAGAATTCCCTAATGTTGTTGGATCACTTGTGAGGACTAAGGGTTTTCCTCTTAGCCATGATGATTGGAGAGACGTTGATCCAAATATAAAGCAAAAACTATGTGATACCTTAGAGGTATGTCAGTTGATGTCATCTATATGTGTATACATGATGTTGACAAGTATTTCCTTTGCTAATGCCTAAATCTTATCCTTGTTCAATTAGTGTGTCTATGAGATGGATGAACAACTTGAAGATTATGCTTTGGCCACTGCTGCAAAGAAATGGAAGGATTTCAAATCAGACTTGAAGAAAGCCAAATATGATGAGAGTAAGACAGATGAGGAGCTTCTTGCTGCTTGTGATAGTCGAGTTGATCAGGCAGATTGGGCATGGCTTATTAATTATTGGAGATCAGAAGAAGCACAAGTATGACAAGATAAAACCTAGTACCTGTATTTCCCTTAATACATTAATTCTTTATTTATTGCTTTCTTTCTTGTAGGCTCGTAGTGCAAGAGGCAAAGCAAACCGTGCTAAGTTGGGAACGCCACATACAGCTGGAAGCAAAAGTTTTGCACGTGTTGGACATGAATGGGTAAATTTGATTTACATTTTCTTACTATTGTGTACTACCACATGCACAATACATTCATCACTACCATAATTTAATGAACACAGTCTGAGGAGCATGGACGCAAGCCACGTAGGCATGAGTTGTTTGTGATAACACATACACGCAAAGATGGGGCTACATTGAAACAAGCTGATCCTCAAATTGTAAGTATGTCTAATTTTGCACTTTCATACATGAATAGAGAATTGTATTGTATAATCCTTTTGTGATTTTAGAAAGCGCTTCAAGAAGCTGCGACAAAATATCCAGAACTGCAAGAAAAAACTATAAAGGAAGGTGATCTTTTCTCTCATGTATTTGGGCGTGAGCCAAGGGGGCATGTTCGCTCTGTTGGTTTAGGACCAACTCCATCTACTTTGGGCATACCTGGGCACCGCAAGTATACAGCAACAAAGGTTCAAATGGCACTCCGTGGTCGTCGCAAAGCTGAGCAAGATGTCGCATTACTAAAGGGGGCTATGGAACAAATGCAAGGAGAGATGGAAGAGTTGAAGAGAATAGTTTTGGCTAGCCAAGGTAGAAGAGAAGTTACACCAAACGTAGATAGCCCTCTAGAACATGGATCCAATCCCACACCAAATACGGTAAAGTTCATTAACTTTTGGTACCTAAATGTTGCTAACTAAATCTTTGTATAATAATGGTTTGAATATTGTATTTGTGCAGCCAATAGGAAATGAATATGATAATAGTGAGGCTGATGAGGAGTCCTACCCAGAGGTTCGTAATCTGCCTGATGGCCATGAGGTTTGTACTCATTACTTGAAGTATCACTGTTGGTACCTGCACTTTTTAAACATTTCTATATCGTGTTACTAACTTCATGTAAATTTTAATACCTCCCGAAGATGGTAAAATGTAGAGATATAATTCTTGTGCCTGCCCAACCACATTAGGTAGGAATTTTTTAAAAAACAATTCTAGTACCCAATGCTAGTGCACTCCAAGCTACCACTTAATAGAAAAAAATCAACCTTTTTGTGCCTGCACAACTTTGGTGCCACGTTAGGTAGGATAAAAAATAAAACAAAAATCTAGTGCCCAGTTCTTGTGCCTGACAAGCTACCTCCTAATAGAAAAAAAATCAACCTTCTAGAGTGCTTGATCTGATTCGCAGGAGCTTGGTAATATTTTAGGTAGTCTCAGTTTGGCGGTTCTTGTAGTTGTAGATATAATTAACCTCTTAAGTTTGATAGCACCTGTACCATGAATAAGGATCAAGAGCATCTGAATTATTTACTATCTAAGAAGAATCAAAATTTTCATTACTATGTTCCCGGTGAAGAATTGCATGAACAATTATATCCAATACCTATGCATGTTTGGGATTAACCATTCTTCCATTTACACATTTAGATAACGCGTAGGCGAGCTGCAGTCCCATTGAGAACACAGGAAGGGGTATGGTTTCAATTTTGTTGGATTACATTAACACACCTTTCTTAGATGGTTTCTATGATAATAATATGGTGTTGTAATGTTGTAGGGTGGCAAAGAAGTGATACTACTTTCGCTTTTCGGTCCCAATACTATACCTGTGGCTAAGGCTACTATCCAAACAACTAACCCGAAAGCAATAGTGTTCTCTTGCTTCGCCCCTATGGAAACCTAAAGACCATGGCGGATGCCTTTGGGCAATCTATTGCGTGGCCTCGTCAAAAAGTAACAACTTTAGCTAACTTGTTTTGTTACTGCAATGGTGACATGGGATACTTGTTAATATTTGTTTTTTCATTTCAGATGATGAATGACAAAAAGGTTGCAAGATCATCACCATCAAATGTACTTGTTTCAGGTGGCTACTGATCTCATTGCCATGTTTTCTTTTTGTTGTTGAAATACATGTTTACTTGGGAAATGGCCTCAATTCATTGATCCTGCCAGCTCTTCTCCTTTCTCCTAATCACAAAAAAAAAATAACAAAGCTCTGCATACACTTTTAACAGGCAGTACTGTAATTCGTTTACCATTTAGGAGTGCAAGCTTGTGTGTCATCTTCCCTGGCTGTAGTAAACAAATGACATTAAGCAGGGAAAAAATGGAGTACAAAAAAGTGTTAAAAGTTTGTTGCCACAACAGTAAGCAAATCACCACATCAAATTTTCCGATCAATAGGAAAAATGAATTCAAATATGGCAACTAGCAATTTATTTGAATTGAAAAGCCCTTCACTAAGAGAGAATTCTCAAGCTTGGGGGAAATTAGATATCACTCCATAGTCCATATCTATGACTAATGTCTTCTAAACAGTTATGCATAACCAATTATCCATTAAATACATCAGTACTCACTGGAACCACTAGTAGTCTAATACCAAAACAGCTTGGTAGGGAATATCTAGAGCATGGATTTTGGAATGAAACATAACATAAGGTTGTACATTGTTCAAGTGTTTGATAAACCTTATGTGGGTCCCTATGAATTAATCAAATCATCATGTTCCATTTAATAGAAGTTTGACACATAAGACGATGAAAGCACAATACATAATTCATTAATTCTGGTACATATGGAAATCATAACTGTCACCTTGCCATGTTAACATAAAAATGTAAATACATCTGGTGGAGCTACTGGTTCAGAAAGAACCGGTAACAATAAAGTAGAATTAAAAAGCAAGACATCTTTTACAGATGTATAGCCAAATATAAGGAACATGCTTAGTAATGAATTACAGTACTACCTGTTCAAAGTGTATGTAGAGCACGACATCTTTTACAGATGTATAGCCAAATATACCTTTTGTTTGTATTTAGGATGTATTTACTATCAAATACAATACATTATGCTAATCATTTGTATATTTGTATGTTTCAGGTAGCAGCTAAAGTAACTGGAAAGTGAAGTCATGGACAAAAGCCATCTATTTTAGATTAAGGGCAATGATGTTAGTAGGTATCTTTTGTGTGTAGCAAGGAAGATGTCAATGATAGTGGTATATTTTGGTAACACATGAACTACTACAGATTATGGGCAAGTATTCTGGCAACACATGTGGTGGATATAATTTTGGCAACATTTGTGGTGGATAGTCATGGAGGATGTAATCAAACCCTTACTTCTAATTAAGTAGTCTTTATCTATGATATTGTGGTGATTGTGTGGTGGATTCATTTGTTGGTTGAAGCTTGTGTCTTAGAAAAATTAATTGTAATGCTTTATATATTTTGAATGAAGACTACCATTATATAGTAGAAATGTTAAGCTAGTGAAACAACAAATATACATACTGTTGCATGTTGTCTGTCAGTAATTCTTCAGCATTATCACATATTATTGATTTCTGGGACCTATATAATGGCAAACTGTCTGTCGGTAATTACTAAAGTAAACGGCAAACTTTCTGTCGGTAATACATAATCTGCCGGCAATTACATGTCTGTCGGAAATTAACGATCTGTCGGTAATAATTTGTTTGCCGGAGAAAATCAGACCAACAGTGTCAAACCATCTGCCGGTAAAACTGATGTCTGTCGGTAAAGACAATTGCGGATGGCTGGGTCTCTGGCAGACGGTTTTGGCAGATCGTGTGTCGGTAATAATAATTCCCGGCAGAGGATTTGCCCTTGACAGCCATTTTTCCCGGCAGAAAGAGTGCCCTCAAAGCTATGTTGTGGTGTAGTGAATTTTTAGATGATGACCAAGCTTAAGGAATTTTCAAAAATTCCAAAAGTGCTACTAAAGGCTGACCAGCAAATTTCAATCAAATGAAAAATTATTCAAACCATGTTAGAAAATTTTGAAATTTTTTGAAAATAGTCCTGATGCATCACTAATATTCCCATAAAAGTTTCATATGATGATCAATCTTGAGTATTTTTCAAAAATTATGACAGTGCAAAATAATGTAAAATGGTTTCCCGCAGCTAGAAACAATGGGAACAAATAAAAAAAATCATAAAGTTCTCTCTCTCTCTCTCTCTCTCACACACACACACACACACACACACACACATATATATATATATATATATAGTTTTTTATAAAAATTTTACATGTATTCCTCATAAATGACATTACAATTCTCTACAAAAAATTGGTCCTAAATCTGGCAGAAAAACATAGCTCCATATTTCTTACTGAACATGTCATTATGCAGGTAATTTCTCGCCTTCCTACACTAAGTATACCATCTTCAACTGAGATTGTGTCAAGCATCATTGGTGGCTCCTTGTACATGCAGCTATATAATGTTTTGCAGACAAATATACTTCAGAGGATAAATCCCCACCCACATGCACTCAAAAAAAATAGGAAAGTCGTGAACATCTCCACATACACTTACCCACCAAACAACCCAAAATGAAAGGCCTGAACATGTTCAGCTCTATTGATACTGTAGTCTTGTCCTCACTGGCAGCAACAAATACTTCATACAATTTTAGCCCTGGGTCCGATCAAATCCAGTAACTCCGGTAAAAAAAATAAGTTAAAATCTAGTCAAAAAAACAAGATTTCAATGAGAATTTTCAAATACTATAGCAATTTGATTTTTTTTGTTTTTTTATTTCATTGAGATTATGAATCTAAGGGGGGCAAAATCTCGTCGGGATTTCGAACCTTAATCTAAACCCCACCCCTCTCACCTCCGTTCCTAACCAACACCTTTCACACCTAAAAGCCAAACCGCTAAAAACTAAACCTCTTCAGCCCAGTTGTGTAGCCTTCAGCCATGCAGATCAACCAAAAGCTACTTCTCAAAAAAGCTATGGCCATATCAAATAGGACCTTAAAAGCAAACTGATTACGAAAATAATATTATTAAAAAAGAGACGCATTGTTTTGTTTGGTCCCGCGGGCAGGATTCCAAAAACCATTGAAAAACGCAAAAACTACACGTACCTCTCCGGTTTGAAAAGCAATACCGCTCAATTTACTGGTCAAGTTCAAATTCAAAACATTTGAAAGTTTTGAAAAATTATCCAAAAATTCCCTAAAATTAGTATTAATAGTTTTATAACCTCTAGTGTGAGTTTTTGTTTTTGAAAAAAAATGAAGTTTGGAGAATTTTTGAGCCATTCAATTATATGTAGTAGCATATTTGTTGAATTATATTTAGTAGCAATATTTGTTGAAGTATATTTAGTAGCAATGGACGATACTTGAAAATGGTACTATTTGTTCAAGTAGCAATATTTGTATGCACAAAAAATATCTTTCTATGGTATATTTTAATATATTAATGTTATCCAACATTGAAAAGCTCACTTCTTGTTGTATGCATGCATGAACTACTAAAACTTTAGTGTGAAAGTTTTACTGTACCACTAGTTATATTTTGTACTTATTTTGTTGCACATCATGCAATTGGACACAAGCACTTTCTTACAAATTATTTACACAAAAAATTTTTGTAAGGTATTGAAATGTAAAAGGTGTTGATATGTGAATGGTATTGGTATGCCATTATGTGAATGGTATTGGTATGTTATTATGTGAATGCCTATTTTTGCACTTGTTGGATTGATATATAAGTAATATTGAAATGAAAGATTATTTGTTGATATATTATTTCTAAATGCCTAATTTACAACTTGCGACTGCCTAAAATATAGCTGTCGGGACCAAAACATGCAAATCCGGACCCTCTGTGTATTTAGCACTAGTCCAGGATTACACTAGTGCACACAATCTCAACATAAATGAAATATCACAATCATACACAACAAAATATTAAATAATGGCTTCATCTATTAATATAACATGTTTGGTCAACTTACAATAATATGCTACGAAGGGCAAAGACTAAAAAATAATAGAAATTACAGCAAAAAAAAAGACTCGTAGTTGTTGTGTCGAGGATACGATCAGAGGGGGGGTGAATCAGGGTTTCACCTTTTGTTTTGAACTCAAAATTTGACGTCCCGGCGGTATCGAAATTCGTGAAATTTCACTCGAAATTCGCTCAAAATCGCTCGGTTCGAAAGTCAAATGAATTTGAAAACTAGTCAAAAAGTCTCGAAACCTCCGAGCGAAATTCTCTCAAAAAGACTCGAAATTCGCTCGAAAAATCACTGGGTTCGAAAACCGCTCAAAAAGACTCAAATCCGCTCGAAAAATTCGAAAAACCGATGGTAGTTGAAAAAATGGGGAGAAATGTAGAAAAACTAGGGAAAATTGTAAAAAAAATTGTTATAAAATATGAAAAAATCCATTAGAGGCCAAAAATAATATTTGAAGAATTACTTTAACAAATATTGCTACTAAATACAATTGAATAAATATTGAAACATGTAGTGTGTTGTGGAGGTGTAGTCTAAAATTCTGATTCAAATGTTGCACTTATTTGATCAACTATGATTTTTATAGGCTGTAGCAGATCCTGTAACAATGTATTTTCATTTATTTTTAATGCACTACAGTTGATTGTTTAATACTTGCATTCGTGTTGAATATTTAGTTATGATATGTCTCTCTCTCAAAATAATAGAAAAAAATGATAGACGGTTTATCAGTAGAGGTCTCATATAATTCTATATTGATTGTTGACAAGTTAAACCACGGATTTTGATTTAGTCTAATGATCTCTTAGCAGTTTACATGTGATTTTAAGAAAAACTCAGATGTACTTTCTTAATACAGGTTATGATTTTATGGATAGTGCCCTTCTTGCCTCATGCTATTGGTTTTTACAAAGAAATATTGGTACTACATATACTTCAATAAATGTGACTACTAAATATACTTCGACAAATATTTATACTAAATATACTTCAACAAATATTGCTACTAAATAAATTGAATGTCTCAAAAATGTCTTCAAATTTCACCTTTTTAAATAATATTCACATCAGAGGTCATAAGGCTATTAATAATAATTAAGGATATTTTTTGGATATTTTTTTTCAAATTTTTTAATTTTTTTAATTTAAATTTGAATTTGAATTTGAGCGAAATTTGAAACGGTTTTGTTTTTTGCATGCGAGCGGTACGAACGAAATTTGCGAAATTTCACGAATTTCGTTTGAAAAGTCAAACTCTGGGGTGAATAGGTATTTTAAAAATCTTCTCTAACGAGATATGTTCTACAAAAAATCTATTTTATGACATCATGCTGACGTCATTATGACATGTAGGGCAACCACAGAGCGACACGTGTCACTTATTTCTAATTTTTGGCTAAATTAAATTTGTACATAAAAATACAATTATGACATTATGTTGACATCATAGATCTAATTAAATTAAATAAAACCTTTTCTAGAAAAACCTTATTAGGTTGACATGTGGGCCCACGGTCCATAGACCAGGTCCACGAACACAATGCAAGTCAACGGTAGACTCGGCTCATGGCATATAGCCAATGACAGGTGGGACCGCCTCGGCTGACGTCACCGATGACGTTAATGACGACCGGCTTGACGACTCCTCAGTTCTCTTGCGCAACACGTGGCATCACAAGATTGGCTCAATGTGCGATGCGATCACCGCCGTACGTTTTGAATTCGACAGCCAAGATCTACTTGTATTGGCAGCAAAAGCATGGACACGCGGCAATTTAACACCTCGTCCACGTGGCTCAATCTACACCGCACATCTGAGATCTAACGGTTGGGATTAACCACGATGAACGGCGTTGATCCACTGTAAGATGTTATGGATTTGTGACACATGGTCTAACCTGAGCCGTTCGATGTGGATCCGACGATTGAGAATGTTTGCAAAGCTAGGTGGCGCTCGACGGTGAGATTTCACCGAACTTGAAGACGACGATGTGCCTAGCGACGCTTCATCGCTCCTCCGACGACACGGCTTGATGGAAACGACGCGGCGCGATGAAGCAGACCCGGGCCTGGACTCGTACACGGCTAAGGACGACCAACGGCGATGGAAACGAGAAGAGATCATAGCGGCGCTTCATGAACCATGGCGAAAAATTCCCTCGTGACGACGACAGCTCAAGCGATGAATCCTAGGGCAAAAGTGCAGCGCAGTACGGGGGACTTCAATACACAAGGTGGTAGCTTAAATAGGCCTCGGTAGAGGCGCAAATCCCGAAGGTCGAAACGAACGCAGCGACATAGTTCGGCTCTAAAACGGCTACAACGTGGCTTCATCCTCACCGTCCATGTGGCAGCATCGGGCGATCTGAGATGCGAGGATGACATGAACGAAGCACAACCACTAGATCAAGATTGGTTGGGATTCACGCGAACTAGGGTTAGGTTGCGACGCGGGTTGGCTAGATTGGGTTGTGCGGGTTTGGGCTTGGATTGGACTGGGCCCAATAGGGTTTAAATATTTTTACTAATTTTCTTATTTAAAATAATTCTAAAAATTAGATTAAGTAAAAAAATAGTAAAAAACCAGAAAAATTGCAAAAAAAAAATCTAGAAAATATTTTGAAACATTTGGAAATCAAACAAAATAATTTAAACCAAACTTTATTTGAAATTTTAAATATTTAAATAATTTCACTAAAAGGTTAATTCAAATAAATTTAAAATAATTCAAATAAGTTTCAAAAAAATCTCAAAAATTCAAAAGGCACAGTAAACTCAAAAAAGCAAAAAAAAAAAAGAAGATGTTACAATAGCAAAGATGATGTCAATTTTTTTTTTCATATTTAGGAAAGATCATGTTGAAATGTTTTCGTGTTTCTCCATACTTTTTAAATATATTTCTTACATTTTTCCTATTTTTTGGCTTTTAATGGCTTTCTACAAATTTTACAATATTATTTTTTGCAATTTTTCATGATTTTTCAATTGTTGTCAGTTTTCACTAAAAACCGCTCAAAATTCGAGCTTTTTCGAACGGTTTTTGTTAATTTCGTTTGAAAATCGCTCGGCGGTTTAACCAGATTTCAAATTCATTTAAATTTTGAACCGTTTGATTTTGAGCGAGTTTTAAATGATTTTTCATGAATTTCGATATTATCGAATCATCGAAATTCGAATTCGAAATGTTAACCGGGCCCGCGGGTGCTAAACCGAAACTCGGCCAAGCCCAAATTGGATGTGATTTGAGATTTTTGTTCCATGCCTCCGCCGCGTACACGCGTGACGCGTGGTCGCATTTCGCAAGCGGGAGTTCGGAACTTCGGATTCGTTTTTCTCCATGGCGCCGATCGACGGCGAGCCCGGCGATCTCTTGGTGGCTCCCAGTGGCGGTCGCAGCGCGTCCTTCTCTCCGAATCGGTGATCTGTTCTTCTCACCGCTGTCCCTTCTCTTCCTTTCCTTTGCCTTCCAACTATGACACACCACACGCGTTGTGGTTGAGAATTCTGTCGATTCGCAGGAATGGCGGTGTGGCAGAATGGTGACAGGTCGTAGCAGCAATGGATCGCCTCGAGATCTCAAACGAGCAGGTGGGATGCAGAGGTACGATCTCGTGAGTTGCCAATGATTTTCTTCTCGCGTCACATGCCTACGAGCTGTTTGACGGAATGCCTGCTTCGATTTCTTATTTCACCACCATTTTTTAATATGTGTGTTCGATTGACAGAATGGAACCACTCCTATGCATAACTTTGATGTTCTCGGGTTCCTCTCTAACCTCCCGATTCCTAACTTCGAATCATGGATGGTATTGTGATGCGCATTTTTATCCACACTTGTGGCCTCCCCTTTTAGAATCACACATTCACACAAGTGATAGTAGGATACTGGTACAAGAGATCAAACGTACAAGTAGTCCTTCCTCTTTTTGTCATGCTTTATTGTATGAAGTACTAAATACAAACTACGTAACAAATCGTTCACTTACAATCTGTAGTGCATGTCTTATACACAGTGACATGCCTGACCAAAAACTCTCAAGTTATTCATCATTTTACCTTTTGTGGGTAGCCGGTAGGTTACAATCTTTTTTTTTTCGAATGGAAGGCAAGACCTCTGCCTTTCATTAAGATAGAAGAAGAAAGACCTGAGTTTGTTACAACCAGAAAACAAAAGGCCAGCCCACAAGGGAGCCAGAAAAAAAAAAACAACTGCAAATACAGCAGATCGACGACCCTTTTAGGGGACGGAAAGGTTAGTAATATATAGGGAGTATGAAAACGCCATAGTTCCGAAAGTTATAGCTAGGAAGGAAGACTGGAAAACATTGCTGAAGGTGATGAGCCCAAACAAACCATGAAGCACGTGAAAATGCTTCCTGGGAGAAGAAGTCTTCTGCATGAGTCTCAATCTGTTAAGCAACTAAGCTCAATTCCGGTTTGGGTTGTCATTATTGTACGCTAATTGTCGACTTGTGACATCCTGCAAAATGAGATGATAAACCGTTTGTACCGTACGATATTGGTTGTTAAAGATACGACTATTTCGTTCCTTCCAAATATTCCAAAAACCATAAATTAGAATACCATCCATGTCTTTTGTAAGGTTTGAAAGAAACTTTGTAGGGATGATATGCCACCATGAAGAAATGGTTGACGCTGGGTCTGGTAGCAATGCTGAAAGTGCTTGTATTTGATTTGACTCTAGGTTACAATCTTTGTATTCATGGTACATACTACATACTATGATTTTCATACTTGTTGCTAACACTTTTTTTTAAAAAAATGTTGCTAGCAAACACTTATGTGGTAGACTTTCCATAAAAAGAAATTTATGTGATAGACACCCATTGGAGGAACTATAGCTTCTCCATTTGTACGCATGCTATCTTTCCGTCCTTTGCTGTTCGGTCAGGGAGGCTGGTTATGTGCCCTCCACCTTTCTTTTGCACATGCATTTCTTCACTTGATAATGAAAAAACTGATTCTGTTGTCAGTTTAATCAATCCACTGAGCATCACTCTAGATCTCGTATGTCATTCCCACCCGCAGCAGTCTGTTATGAGGAACACATGTGATCTTCTGTGGTTGCCTGAAGTTCTTCCTCATGAAATTGTAGGCATAGTCAACTATTAACTTCTTAAGGAAACCAGCATTTGGCTCTGCCACCACATTAGTTTCTCCTAGCATATGGACAACACCATCCTCCATCTCTCTCTGAATTAACCGTATCTCATCCATGCACCCGTTTACTGGACCAGCAGTGATTCCTTCTGAAAAACTTTTCGACAGCCTTGCATCTTGAACTTCAACAGAAGGCTCCAGTACATCACTACTTTGGCTGTAGAATGTTTCTTGATGGATGAATTGCTTCAAGTGCCCAATAAGTAAACTCTCGAATTCTCTTGGATCTTCTACTTTATCGTTGTATCCATAGCGCACCACACATCGGAATACCCTGTATTCTTTTGGCTCCACATATCGGAAGAGGAACCGTTCGTTTGTTTCTATCTTGCTGATTGGCAAGTACTTTATTGAGATAATCACAAGAACTGAATGGATGGAAGGCACTTTTTCTACCAAGTGAGGGAGTATGGGTGGGATTCCTTGCACAAGCTCAGAGTATAGAAAGCCAATTCCCGGCAGCCTAGCAAGATTTCGCCTTCTTGTCAACTCTATCACATAATTGCTTGACACTTTGTTGTTGAGCTCATATTTGTACCGGTGAACATGAACATAATGCCATGTGGCCATTATAAACATCAAAATTGCCGCAAAAACTAGTGGCAGATAGCCACCTTGGGTAAACTTGTAGAATGCCGAAGATAAGTATATCAGCTCTGCTCCACCAAATATTAGTGGAAAGAGTGCAATCCACAGCAGACTTGTCTTCCATATCATCACCATTACTAGAGTGACTAGAAGTGTCGTTATGAACATCACAAAGACGACAGCAATACCTGCATAATATGATGATGGCATGAATATCATAAAAGTATAAAACTGATACATTATGACTGCAATAGAAAGAAATTGCACCAGACAAATCTAGCAAGAATAGACACACGGTACATCTCAATCTCATAACGGAAATGAATTTACAGGCAATGAATTATTTGTTTGTTTGTTTATATCTTGGGGTAGAGGGGCGTTATAATTGTTTCCAGAGTAGAAAATTTTCTTACCATATGCATTGCCGATCTTGTCTGTAGTTTGGAAAATTGCTGTAACTGCTACGCATAAAATCATTAATGCATAATTTATTTCCGGGATGTAGACTTGCCCATGGAACTTTGTCGAAGTGTGGGTCACACGAACTCGTGGAAAGCATCCTAGAATTTGGGACTGAGCAATAATTGCAAAGGCGCCAGATATCATAGCTTGGCTTGCGATTATAGCAGCTGCCACAGCCACCACAAATGTTGGCCAATATAACGGACCTGACAACAAAAAACATGAGTTCGTTGTTCAACGTTAATCTTTCAGTGCCTAACTCGTGCCATTTCTTAGCTGATCCTTATAGGCTCTCACCTGGGATTGATTTGTAGAATGTATTTGCAACATTTTCAGGGTAGATGCGAAGATATGCAGCTTGTCCAATATAAGCCAGCAGTACTGATGGGAGCAGAACGACAGAAAAGCCAATCTGTAGTGAAATAAAATTTTATCTTAAATGTCTAGGTGAAGTAATATGAAAAGTAATAATAACAATTTTAAAGTTCAAATAAATTCCGTTAACCAAGGAAAGTAGTTTTCCATTTTTCAACATTATCTTTATATAACTAAAAAAAGATTTATTTTCCATAAGCATAACTGGACAATTCCGTTTTCTCCAATAATCATTAGTTTGTGTGTGTGTGCGCATTCAGAAAAATGAAAAAGCTAAGAATTGAGAGCAGTGCTTGATTACCTGAACGGCTCTCACATTGAAGTGACCAAGGTCAGCAAACATTGCTTCAGTTCCTGTTTCATGAAACACACAGTACTCATTTCAGAACTTTTGATACAACAAGGGATATCTTTTCTTGTTTTCAACGCCAATATGCAGCATCCTGTGGGACGATTCTATTTAACTCCAACAATTGTCTTGCAAAATCTTAATGTGATCACATAGAGATTGGGGCATATTGCAAAGTTCTCTTATGAACTCATGGGATTAAAATTACCTGTAATGCATAAAATAACACCTCCAAGAGAAATCCAGCCCTGCTTCCCATTTCTTTTGAAATAGTCCACGATATATTTTGGGTTGAATGCTTTCAGAACGCCAGTGTCATGTTTGCACAAATTATAAACTCCAATACCAGCAATCAAGATGAACCATGTCAAGATTATAGGGGCAAATGTGTAACCAACTTTGTCTGTGCCAAAGCGCTGAACAAGAAAGAGGGCAATCAGAATGGCGATCGCAATGCCGGCAATCTGTCCTGTTGATGGGGCCAAAATCAAACTGTCATCCCAAATAGTACATAAGCTACTGAAACTGATGTAATTCTGTCTACTTCTCTAGTATACAGTGAGAAGCATCTTAATGATTGGCATACCTTGAGTTAAGGACTTTGCTGATTGCTTGATCCCCCCAACTGCGCTAAGCACTGCACAATAGCAAAATAACAAAAAAAAAAAAAACTTATTTGAGTTTGTTTGGAAAGAATTATCCTTATGAATATATTCTAGTGGCATTTGGACATTCCATTACCTAGCAGAATAATAAGTGGCTTTTATGTTATTCTCAATGGCAATTTGTTTGAACTCAATTGGCATTTTTTTATTATGAGCATTTGCGGAGTCAGTTCATAAAGGGGATATTCTGCTTTATATTTGAAGAATCCACATGTATGTTCACTATGCTTTGCACGCAACATTACTTTTGTACTCAACGGAAATGACCTCAAAAAAGAAAGAGAGCCCACCTGAAATACATGGAGTTAGCACACCATCACCAATTACCATGGATGTGGCCAGAATTGTCACTAGGAAAAGCATGACCTTAAATTTTGGACTGTTTTCCATCTTTTCCTTAACCCAATGAGCCCTCTTGGCACGATTTGAGGGGGACTCTAATTTGTAATGAGAGACCATTGCATCTTCAGACTGCTGATTGGGTATCAAGCTAATCCTAGCATACCGAGATATCAAGGAATAAAGTGCAAAGGTTCCACCTGCAAGATTGTAAATTGATAAGACATGTGAAAATCTCACATTAACAAATTGTGTTTTTGCGCTTAATGCTTTTTGTAGGGATTTTTAGTGATCTAAGCGCCTAACACTCATGTTTCTAGCATTGTTAATGATTGTTACATAATCTGCAAGATCCAATCTAAACTGATGTGGTGGTAGTATTTATCTATGTTTTCTCCTATGGACCTTCATGACCCCATTCATTCTTACATAAAGTTGTTTTTATGCCTTTTTTTTACAGAAAGCAATGCTAGCAATAAAAGCATAATCTTCCCTAGTTCTTAAAACTTTAAAGCACTTTTCTGTAGCCATATAAGTTGTGTTGAGAAGATGTCAAGATGAATGGAAGATATTTACTTACCATCACCATTGTCATTAGCTCTCAAGACAATGAAACAATATTTTATCAATGGAAGGAGAGCCACAGTGTAGATAATCAGAGACATAACACCAAGGAGGTCATTGGTGTCCTTGATCCCACTAGTAAAGGTGCTGGAGAATACGTAGAGGGGGGAAGTCCCCATGTCCCCATAAACCACACCTATGCTCTGGAATGCCAAGTGCAGTGTGGTCGCCCAGCCAACCTGCTTTACGATATCAAACTCCCAATCAGATTACATTCAGCTCAAACAAAGCAGCTGATATGCGTAGTTGTTTAGTCATGCAAGCCTAAGATGACTAAGCAGCTGATACGCTTAGTTGTTTCACATAAAACTATGATGATGTGATAATACATTTTTTACTTTTAGCATAACATTCCTTGTGCAAAGTGGTACTACCTTTCTGTGAGTGTTCTTACTTCTTTATTAAGTTATTGGTTAAAGCTTATAAGTGGTGCATCCAGTAACAGGACTCTAAAAATGTTGATGCAGTTCTGTTACTTGTAAAAGAACTGAAGATTAGTGTCTGATTGA
This sequence comes from Rhipidocladum racemiflorum, assembly GCA_036346355.1. Classification (NCBI taxonomy): domain Eukaryota; kingdom Viridiplantae; phylum Streptophyta; class Magnoliopsida; order Poales; family Poaceae; genus Rhipidocladum; species Rhipidocladum racemiflorum. Next base: position 54,925,992 of record CM070569.1, read on the forward strand.
AGAAGAGTAAGGGAAGAACAGACCTTGGCTACATGGCTTTGGCCTCCGGGAATCTTTCCAGCTTCCATATGCAGTGAATCAAATCTCTGCAGCCTTTTTGGCGGTGGCGGTGCCTTCTCTGATGCAAATGCAGAGTTTGCACCCTCTTCAGCAGCTCCATTGCTGCTTGTGTGCAGAGGCTCGGCCATCCTCAAGGTATGGAATCTTACTCGGGCCGACCTTTCGAGTTGCTTAACATAACCTGGCTTATATAGTTATATAGGTATACTGGGTGGGTCCAGGCATGACAGCAGGCCGTTACTTTCTTGAAACCGCAGGATCTTGACGTGTGAAGTAGAGGTGGGCGTCGTGCCGTGCCGTGCCGGCCCGGCCCGGGCCCATCGTGCTTCGGGCCGAAACCGTGCCGTGCCACGACGGCCCATCGTGCCCACCGTGCCGGGCCGTGCCGGCCCGACTCACTTTTGGCGAGCCCAAGCCCGGCCCATTTGCGCTTCAGGCTCGTCTTGCGTCTGCACCAAGCCCGACCCATTTTTACTATTGTGACGAACAAAGAAATAAAACAAATCACTACTACTAAACTACCTATTTTAATTACATAAGAGACTAATAACATCAACAAAATGTCAAACATAAATGCAATGCTTGAAGATGCCCTGAATCAACAATATCTACCAACTTTTAAGCCTTAATCCGTGATTTCGCGTTCGTGCCGTTTGCAAGACGGGCCCGCCCAAATCGTCTCGTGCCGCGTCGCGTCGCGTCGCCCGTCGTGCTGGTTCGCCCGGCCCGCCCGCGGTTAAGGCTTGCGCCGGCCGGCCCGGCCCGGAACCGTGCCGTGCCGTGCTTTGCACCGTGCCATACCATCGTGCTTCGGGCCGGCCCAAAAAAGCCCGGCCCAATGCCCACCTCTAGTGTGAAGCCGGGGTATGAACGTGTTCTGGGGATAGTCAGGATCCTCGTGCAAAAAACGGAATTCTCACTGATGTTGGTGAAGTCAAATATTGTTATCGTTTGCTTTACTCACTCACCGAAGTCTTCTTTCAATGATGTAGTTCTGAATCTTGTGATCCGCATTTACTAAGCGAGGAAGGTGGCTACGGGGGAAGGCATGGTGACTTCTCTTCAGGAGCATCTCGTCTCTTGTAAGTGCGAAATGGCAGTAAAAACTACTACGTGGCATTTCAATTTCAATTACTCGTCTGCTTACTTCTTGACAGTGAATAGAAACCATGTTTCCGTGTCATTTGAACGGTAGAACATAGACTCCCAGACTCCCAGTCCTTTCTGCACAGGGCAGATTGAGCTCTGTGTTGGCATATTTGTTCTAACATACTTGCACTGTATATGTTATATTCGAAACTTCACTTGGCTACTTGTTTGAAGTTCATTTAAGGAAAGCCTATCTGTAGCACAAAGCATGCGGTGACGTTCGTACGAATGGCCAAATTGGCCATTTGATTCGTCAAGAACTTCGAACGGTGTGTAACGACCCATCTGCCAAAAGTATTGACTTCAAATACTGTTGGCTAGCTTGAGCAGCTATACTAGTCAAAGATGGGAGGCAAACTGTTGTTTTGCAACTTGGTACTTTTAACTACCTTCCGTGCTGAACTGCAACGTGGACTTGACCATTCCATCCTTCTCGATTCTCGTGCAGGATCCATTCGAAGAAATCTTCATGACGTCGACCGCCCGTGTACAAGCCGCTAAGCGTGTGAAATCTTGGAAAGGAGCAACGGCCTGACTAAGGTGCGTACAGTAAAATTATATTAGCTGGTTTTTAGTTTATATATATCAGAAAAGATAAAAAAAATTGATTCTTATTTAATAACCTACTTTGAACGAAAGTATATGTAGATTATTTATGTACAAGAAAAAAGAGATAGCTATTGCATAGCATCTAGAGATAACTTTTAGAGATAATTATTGTACAAACTGGTTTTTAATTTACTATTAGTTTGTAGTGGACTTTGCTATTATACTTTCTCTAAAGGATCAAGTTCTTTTGACCATGTGCGCAATTTCGAAGGTAAGCTTTGGCACATCGATTATTACTTAGGTCCTGTTTGGAAGCAAAGTTTTTCAATACCATGGTATTACAAAGCCATGGCTTAGAAATTGTGTTAGCATAAATACTATGGTTTCACCTACCACCATTGAAACCATGGTTTTTCTTAGAACACAAACTGTTTGGCTACAAAGTATTTTGCATGGTATTTTCAAAGTATTGACACCTTTCACTCTCTACACCACCACCAAAAGCCCAAAACTCCACTTTGAGTGGAGTTTTCAATACTCCAAAAATATCATGGTATTGGCAATACCATGGTTTTCAAAACAGAGTTTTTGGGGTTGCTTCCAAACACCATGTTGCCAAAAATACCATGGTATTCTTCAAAACCATAGTTTTGTCTAGAAACTATGAAAATACTTTGTTGCCAAACAGACCCTTAGCTGCTTGTAGTCTTGGTTAAACTTTCCAAGTTTAGTCTCTTCTTAGTTCTTAATACGTGGGACATGGCCATTAGATTAAAGAACAAGTAATTAAACGCCGTAAAAGTGGTGTTAGTTTACTTCCATAGTTCTATTGCGAGTGAAATTGTGCAAGTTAGCCCGGTGTCAGTTGTCCTCATCACGGTTCGGAAAGCACACACTTGGCGAACCCAGGGCAAAACGAACTAGCGCTGTGTTTTGGTCGTAGATGCATGCACCATTCGTACAGGAGACTTTGTTGGGATGATAAAGGTCTGATTGTTTTGGTTTAGGGTTTTTGGTTTTTAGCTTAAAATTAGTTTTTTGGCTTAATGAGTTTGTAAGTTGTCTACTTTTAAGTTAAGACATGTTGTTTGGTATCCTGGTTTATTAATGGGTTAGATGGTATAGTTTATAGATAAAAAGTCTAAAATACCCTAAATGAGATAGGGAGAATTCTTGATTTATATATAATGGTATTTGGTGGGTAATTTTGGAGACTTTTAGTAGTAAAGGGTTATTTCATTAAAAAAACAAAAAAAACTACTCCTGTTTGGCTTTTGGTTTATAGTTATACAGAGGCTTTTGGCTTTTTTAAAGCTCGACTTAAAAGCCAAAAAACCTACTTTTAAACCAATGAAAAAACCGAAACAAACGGGACCAAAAGAGTGCCTTGGTATCTTTGCCTCATCTTTTTCCTCTCACTCTTTTGAATAAAATCGCAACAGAGGGGAGGTTAGGGTATTACTTGCCGATTAAGACATTTTATTCTGCTGGTAAAGTCAAGAAACTCAATGTTTAATGCCTGCTTTGACTGGTTGTTCGTGGTTTCAAGTTCGTGTTTCGTCATACATAGGGGTGAAAACGGGTCGGATTCGGTCGGATATTGCTTATCCCGTATCCTAACCCATATTATTATCCCGGATTCGGAGTCGGATACGGATAGACCGGATCTGGATCTGGTCGGAGTAGTTCGGATTCGGACACGGGACGGATACATGACGGATACAGATCGGAAACGGATAATATAGTCGGATAGTATGTAAGGCAAAAAAATGCATGAACCATACAACATTCACATGAACCAATGAACTTTTCAACACAAGTACATACATAACAATATAACATAGCTCTCACACGATAACACACATACATGATCATATTGATAATCATAATTCATAAATACGTCCAACATAAGTGATTCATACATAAGTTAGCAGTAGCAGATTGCAAGTACACAATACTTATACGAGTGCATCTACCATGTTGAATATTCAAGCTGACGCAAGAATTCAGAACTTGGGGACATAGTAACAAACTGACAATAGACCACGACTGAAAATGAGCATAAGGCAACAGCTAGCTATAATGAGTGGCAAACTTAACGCGAACTACAAGTTGCATCACTTTGGTCATCACCCCTGAGCATATCTAACTTGCAAAAATGAATGCTTAAGCATATCTGTTGACAACTTCAGTCTAAGGGAAGCTAACACAACACCAGTAACTAGCATCCATAAATCCAGCTCGGTACATATAAATCTTGACCAAGCAAGAAGAGAGCAATACTTGCAGACAAGTTTGGTTGTAAACTGAAACATTTTTCAGTCAGACAATTTGGGTTTGCCTCTCTGTTGACAAGCTCAAAGCAGCAGATTCACTAAAAATATGACATATAGGCTCTAGCAAAGGGAGCGTGTCTCATACTTAAAGTCTATCTCGTGATCTCGTCCACCACATATACATCCTCATGAACAGAAAGTAGCAAGCAAGTTTGGGGAAATATAATCACTGAAGCATTGTCCTACAGGCGACAGCTTGCTGCTCACCTGCCTCGAAGGCTCGGACCTGGGCCAACTCGCGTGGGCGGAGAGCACCCCGCGGACGAGGGCGGAGGACGAGCGCAGCTCGGCGCCGCACGGCCGCGTCTTGGCTGGGCTCCCGCCACCGCGTGTTCTCTAGGCGAAGCTGTGGAGGGCGCGAGGAGGAAGGAGAGGCCGGGCGCGAGGAGGAGAGGGAGGGCGTGTTCACTAGGCGGACGAGGGAACGGTGGATGAAGACAGAGGGCGCGATGGACGACGGAGGAGGGTGCGCATTGGCGGCGGCGTGTTCTCCTATTCAGATCTGAGAGGAGGAATCGGATTGAGGACTTGAGGACTGGAGCAGCCAAGCAGTCAAGCAGAGGAATAACCGAATAGAGAATTAGCCGAATAGAGGAATAGCGATTAGGTCATGGACTCATGTTGACGGATATCCGGATAGGAATGTGGGTTAGTATCCGAAGTAAATACGGGAAATATCCGTATCTGGCGGATATTTGATGCCCCGTATCCGGATCCGGATCCGTATTTAAATATCCGGATCCGATCCGGATCCGACCGGATACGAAATCCTCCTCCCAGATCCGGTTTTTCCCGGATACGGTCCCGGATCGGGCGGGAAATATCCGACCCGTTTTCACCCCTAGTCATACATATGATGATGGTCGTGTGTATGATGCCATCGCCGTTATTCGTGTTCCCATCCAATCCAGTTGCAGCCATCCTCCTTGAATCTTGACCCGCCCTCGTTCACTCTCTCTTTATAACATCCCAAATTTTGAGCTTTTAAAAATATTTTGTGTGGATCAGGTTCTAAAAAATTTCCACCGATTTTCCTTTGATTAATAAGATTAATTTGAAAATTTTCTAAAATAAAATGATTTAATTTGAGTAATCTAAAGTTCAATTAAACTTAATTTGGATTCCTCGTGTTTCAAAGTATTTTCCTGTATTTTCTTCGAAGTTGTTTCTTTTCTTTATCCAAGATCCTTTGGGCCGAATCCCTGCGCATGCACATGGCCTAGCCCGAGCAGCCGAAGCCTCGTTCTTTCGTACGCAACCGTGTTGCTGCTCGGGACTTGGAGTGTGTGCTCCGCATGACACGAACGCCCATGCGCCTATTTGAAACCTAGGGTGTCGAGCTCTTGCGCCGCCAATTCGTCGACCTAGCCAAATAATGGAAAAAATGGTATTTAATATAAGTGTTAACTCGTATTTACAAGATGACTAGTTAGCCCGTGCGTTGCTACGAAAAACAAAATTGATAACGAAAAATAAAGATTAAAAAATAAAAAAAATTATTTCACAAGATCAAACATCTATCTTTAACGCTTCGTTTCTTGCGAAAGCTGACTAATTAAAACAACGCTTCGTTTCTTGCGTAGGGCAATCAAACAGGGTAATTAAGCAGGGCAATTAATGACGTGGGAAGAACGGACCGCTGCCACCAAGTGCTGTTTTAGAATAGTAGAGATATGATAATTTCGTGTATTTACAAAAAAAAAAAACTCGTCATCTTCGGTTCCCCGTAAACCGGCGAAGCATGACCGGTTCTTCAGGAATCGGCCAAGCCATCTACGACTCCCCGTGAATCGGCCAAGCCATCTACGGTTCACCAAGAACCGATCTTGGCAAAAAATATTATTTTTTCTTTTTTCTAATTTTTGAAACCGAGTTGATTCAAATGCAAATAATTTTCGCTATACAACTCTAAATTCAATGAGACAACTTTATAAATTCAAAAATTTAGAAAGTTGTCTCATTGAATTTGGAGTTGTATAGCGAAAGTTATTTGCAATTGAATCAACTCGGTTTCAAAAATTAGAAAAAAGAAAAAAAATGATTTTTTTGCCATGGTTGGTTCCTGGTGAACCGTAGATGGCTTGACCGGTTGACGGGAAACCGTAGATGGATTGGCCGGTTCATGCTTCGTCGGTTTACGGGGAACCGAAGATGACGGGCTTTTTTTGTAAATACACGAAACTGTTGTATCAACTTGTAAATACGAGTTAACACTTGTATTAAATACGATTTTTTCCGCCAAATAATACATCTATTATGCGTCGAAGAATTGCCAGCAGCTCAGCACTCCACGTCACCTCCAACAGTTTTCCAAAAAAGTCCCTAGATATACTTTAAATTACGGATAGATCCATGTAAGATACAAATAGGTCATTTGCAATTTTTTGTGAGTGTAAGAAAAAGCTTCCAAGTTGCGTTTAGGCCCCTCGGTTCGTTATTTTACGGAAAGAGGCTATCGTTAAATACAAATCGCAAACGAACCATTTTCTAATTTTTTCACGATAGCGCTCAGGTCCAAAAATATAACAAATAAGTCCCCGCTCTTTACATCCAGGTCCTTTCTCCGTTTTCCTCGGGAAAAATATTTTCGTGTACAGAAATACGTGTGCATCTTTATCTCTAGACTTTTTTTATCCCAACTCTATCTCTATAGTTTTTTTTCAGCTCGATCTATAGTATTTTTAAAAATATGTATTATTCACCAGTGAACGTATAGAGTGTTAAACTCGGCAAAAAAGAGATCCTTTCTTCATTTTTCCCAAGAAAACATATATATTATGCTTTGAAGATTTACGGAGGAGCCAACTAACCACGTCGCCCTATTCGCAAAAAGTCCATCCGAAAAAATTAAATTGCGCTTAAGTCTTGACGGTGTTTATCTTTTTAAAAAGCCATAATTCTGTACATTTGCGAATGCGTTCTCCACCGTTTTTTACGTTCTCACGTGAGGGTCCTTCGAAAATTACGTTTAGGTTATTTTTTTGCAAAAAAAACCCATGATTATTCAAATTCGTAAACGGCTCCTACTCATCCCATTTTTTTAGATATCATTCCGGAAAAATGAACCCGTGGTTACGCAAATTCGTAGACGGCTCCTATGCATCCATTTTTTTAAAAAAAAATAGAGCAAATTTTACACGGTGCGGCGTGCGCCGCACATTCTACCTAGCAAGTCGTTTACTACGGCCTCCTTCCTCGCCCGGATTCATTGCTGTTGATGAGTCTCCGGATGTGCCAATGCCACCATCGAGTTTGTGGCTTTGTGTTCTACTTGATGCTTGCCTCGCCTTCCCTGTGAACCTAATGTTTCTTCGTGCCCATCATCTTCTCCCTCATGCACGGTCGAACTCCACCATGGGACACCTTCCGTTCCTGCGGTTCCGTTGCATCCTCGCCAAGTAATGGTGAGCGTTTTTAAACCGAAATTGAATTACTGAGCCGAACCGAAGTAACCAATTATTTTAGTTTTTTTGGTTTACAATTTTTTGTTCGGTTTTTATTTTCGTATAATTTGGTTTTCAGTATTCGGTTCGATTTTTTGCTTCCAGAAATTGAAATAACCGAATAGTCCATGTATAATACCATTTTTATAATGTTCTTCCTAAAGCTACCAAACAATTCTAATGTTCTAATTTTTTTATGCATTTGTGTGGTATATTCATATGTTCTACTATATTTATACTGTAATGACCTATGAATATTGTGTAAGTTTATCTCTACACTTTGTTGCGACATGAGAATAACCGAATCAAATCTACCTAGTTTTATTCATAATACGGTTAACCGAAAAACCGAATTAATCGAACCAAAATATTTTAGTTAATTCGGTTGGATTTTTTATTTTGGTCTAAGAAATTATGTAGCATGTTTCTAAAAACTAAATTATTTTAAAACAAAAAAACGAACCGAAGGATCCACCTCGGAGTCAGCTTCGGTTGCAATATGAGGTGCAGCCAGGGGAATAAAAAAGTCAATAAAAAATATAGAAGAAACTATAGTAGTTCTGAAGACTAATAATACTCAAAACTAAGAGGGAGAGAAATTTACTTGAAGGATACTCTCGAGTCCATCCTCCAGGATAACCAAGGAGTATCAGTCATCCCGACATTGAGAATAGGAGTTTTCTCCTCTTTATAATAAGAGGAACATTATCCTCTTCACTCTCCTCTTTCTCACCCTGAATATATGGAAATAAGGGATAATTCTAATATCGAGTATCCTAAGTACCATATCTTTTTCGGTTAAGTACCTGTAAGGAGGTCCTTTTCTTTGTTATCGCAAAAGATCTAGCCCGTTGCACCTGAGCTCGTGGTTGGTTGGCAACACGCTTAGAACGTGTTTCTTGTACTAGACTAGTGCTGGTCGGCTCAGCACTAGTCTCTATGGTGGAAGTCGAGACCATCACGTTTGAGGCAGCTCTACCCGCAATCCTCTTTTTCTTCATTGCAGGGGCTTGGGCAAAAACCTCAGACTGGTCGGCAACACACTTCCGACCATGCATCTAAAAAAGAGAGGTGGGTTAATAGAACAAATAAAGATTTGATTCTATGACCAAATGAATTGTTAGTACTTACCTCGATGCATTCATTAATGAACTAAACGCTCTGTTTGATCAAGCTACCTAACTGCTTATCCAAGGCGGCCTGATCAGATCTGTCTAAAGGAACGCGCAAAATTTGTGCAACTTTCACACGAGTTTCCCTGGTAGTCAGAACTAAACATAGAAACACATTAGCAAATTCTAATATATATATATATATACTAGTTATATGCCCGTGCGTTGCTACGAAAAACAAAATTGATAACGAAAAATAAATATTAAAAAAATAAAAAAAAACTATTTCATAAGATCAAACATCTATCTTTAACGCTTCGTTTCTTGCAAAAGCTGGCTAATTAAAGCAACGTTTCGTTTCTTGCGTAGGGCAATTGAGCAGGACAATTAAGTAGGGCAATTAAGCAGGGCAATTAATGTGACGTGGGAAGAAACTCTCACTTTATATAGTAGAGATATATATGTGTGTGTGTGTGTGTGTGTATGTGTGTGTGTGTGTGCGCGCGCGCGTGCGAAAAATATGTCAGAAATTCATAATTTCTTTCCTCCATATTCATCCTTGGTAGGATTTTGTTCACTCTCGATCCTCTAAGCGTTTCTGGATCGCCTTTTTAGGGGACTCAGCTTATGGTATAGAAAATCATATATGATTTCCTGCCTGACAAGCCCCTTGAGACCAGTTTGGAGATGACCTTCATAATCTTCTCCTCTTCCCTGCTCAGATCTAGATAATACTTCTCTTTTGCCTCCGACCACATCCAGGTCGAGGCAGCTGTCGTGGTGAACTGGAGACGACTGCCTCTAGGAATCTTTGAGTAGAACCATTCCCGTCGGTAGTCCTTCCATGTATCCTTAATCGAAAACGAAGAATACTGGACACCAATCTGGAGCTTAAAGTAAAAAAAACTCCCAAAAACATCTTGAGTTTTGTTATTTCTAGTATACTGAAAAAAAAGAGCGAAAAAGACAAATATAAAGAGGAATACTAAGAAAAACTTCGCAATGATGCGAAAAAATATTCGAAATCAAGATAGAATTTGGAGGAAAATTATGTAGCACGATTTTGTAGTGATCAAGCACATCTGCTAGAAATTCGCTCTTAAGGAGACGAAAACCTAACTTAGCGAATGCAGCAAAGAGCACAATGCGCCTCTCCCGAGGGACGGGTTTTGCATATTCTCTATTAGGATCCCAGTGCACTATCTCACGCGATGGGATCAAGTTTTGATCCTCGAGTTTTTGGATTTTGTTCTCGGTGAAAATAGATTTCTCCATTGCAAAAGAGGAAAGAACATAAAAGATGAAAAGTTTTGAATTTTTTCCTAGTTCTTAAGACTTTTCACCTTCATTTTGTGATCAAAACGTTTCAAATGTGGAAAAGAAGAACGGAAGATGAAAAGCCTAAATAACCAAGAAGAAAGGAAGCAGAAAAACTTCCAAGAAGTTTTTGACGCTCAAAGGTGAGAAGGCGTGAAGAGTTCGAGGGAAACCTCACCCTCTATTTATATTGTCATTTAGAATAGTTATTCTGTCGGTTCGGTTACCAATGAAATCATAAAAGATTTCTCTATCAAGAACTGAAACGGTGGCATGATTAGTGCGAGACCCCATAATGTGTCTTGAAAATTAAAAAGTCTCGAGTAATTACATGTATTTTATCGAGCCTTAGAGGTTAATTGACGATGATTAATATGTCATTAATTAATTTTAGGCCTACATACTTATAATTAAAAAAAGGCCCATAAAGTAAAAAAAAAATATGGCCCAATGCCCATTATCTAGTTATGATTTTAACCAGAACTAAATGTAGCCACGTAGAAATATACCCGAACAATTATACATATGCTGGTCGGGATAATCCCGACCAACATATAGGTCAGAATGGGATAGCCTTCTCCCCGACCTGGTCGAGGTTGGGGAGGAAGTTACCACCGCATACGACTAGCTCGCGGGAGATATAATTTTCTGACAAGTACATACAACTGTTTGGAAGTTACTCCCAATGAAGAGACACCTCTTTTGACGAGAAGACACCTCTTCGGCAAGAAGACACCTTTTAACGAGAAGACACATCTTAGAAGTTGATAATTGTCATCCTTTCATCTGCTATAAATAGAAGACTCCCGCAAGGATTCAAACATAAGTTGGATTATTAGAGATAACAGATTAGCCTTAGTCCTTTAGTTTTCTACTCAAGTATGTACTCTGTTAACACGTGTAATCCAATAAAGAAGTAATTTCATTTCCTACTCCTTTTAGTTTTTTATTTACTCGATAGAGGTAACCAAAATTATATTTGTAAGCTTGATCTAAGGACTTCCAGATCTTAAACATCGCCAGATCCCGACACCAAAGAAGGAACGGCTTTGTTGTTTATTGCACAATAGTATAACAAGGAGGATTTTAGTTTCTCCATAGCTTGATCTTGACAGTAAATCGAGTCAGACCTTAAATCAGGAACTTAATCCTGTAGCTGGTAGGTCGCATTACCTGATTAGGATCTTACGTGGGATGAGGATTGAAATGAAATGGTCCATCATGTTATACGGATCGCTATACTGACAACCTTTGTTCTTAGGTCATGTTTGTTTCAGCTGAGAATTGTAGAAAACAGTTTTTAAAATCTTAATTGTAAAAGCTGGATTGTTAAAAGCTGGAGGTTGAAAAGCTTATGGCTGTTTGGCAACCCAGATTATAGTGTGTTTGGATTGCTATTTCTGCTTGGCAAAAGTTTGTGGTACCCTCGATTATAAGTTGAAAAGTCTATGTGAACAGTGGGTGGCAATGATAGGTAATTTTCACTGAAGTTGGATGGGTATTGTGATCTTTTGCAAAAAAAAAAAGCTGAGGAAAGCTCCTCCAGAGTGGATTGTGGGATTGCTACAATCTGGCATCCAGATTATTACAATTCAGATTGAAAGTTTTCTGTTTGTTGACCTTCCAGCTTTTAAAAGCTGCTTTCTACAATCCCCAGCTGAAACAAACAGGGCCTTTGTTTGTGGCGTTGGTTCTCTCTCTAGAGTGCTATGCCAAATTTCAATGCACACAGGATGATCAACAGCTAAGGGGCTATTTGGTTGTTTTCTCTCACGAGTTTGGCTTGTGAGACTTAGTCTGTTTGATGGAAAACGGGATGCACAGATGCAGAGACGGTGTTTGGTTGATTGTTTAGTAGGCATGTATTTTAAAATTTAAATATTTTAAAATTTATATAGCAAATCCGGTCTAGTTTTTTTCAAAAAAATGTCAGGAACCCATTTTTGAAATTGGTTCGGTAATCGAAGATGCTAATCAAAAGATATAAATAAAAAAGAAACATACCGTATGCATGGTTTGCTATTATGGCTTACAGTGGCCTCTTGCGCAGAACACAAGGCTGTCATACACTGCATCTAGAGATACACCTATTTTCTCTGTATCTCCAGAGCTAGGTTGCATGAAGAATTTTACATCCAGAGAGCCAGGCTTAAAACTAGATGCAGGCAACCAAACATAAAAAAAAAAAAGCAAAATTCTGTATTTGTAGATGCAAATCTTCGTACAGGTAACCAAACATCGCTGAGAAGCTCACGAGAGCATATTGGGTACGATTTGTTGCGTTCAACGGAGTTAAAATGGCCATGGGCGTCGGAGTTTATTCGGCCATCAGCTGTTTGCAGCCCAAATATTTCTTTTGGTGTTCAACAGCCCATATGCTGATGAGTGTACTGGGCCAGCAAGTTGTTCAACTCAGCAAGTTTTTGGTTGACCGCAGGCCACAGCTGACTCTGATTACTGGAGCCCAGTTTGTTTCGGTTTAGATTTTTTAGCTTATAGTTAAGTCAATTTTTTTTTGACTTAATCAGCTTAAAAGCAATCTATTTTTATAAGTGGTACAGATGGGTAATTTTACCTTAACACAATGACATTAGCCAAAAGTCAATCCTCAATAAGCAAACAAAAACACATCTTCAGTGGCTTTTGATTTTTAGTTATACGATGGATTATGGTTTTTAAAAAATCACCCATTTGTGTAGATCTTAGCTTTTAAATTTTAAGCTAAAGAAAAAACCTAAGCAAATAGGACCTAAGGTTATCTGTTTTTTCCCTTAACCTACACGAGCAATACTCAAGTGGTGCCAACTTATATTGGTAACTTCTCGCGCTGAATTCTGTCATTGGTAACCAAAGCATTGCATTCACGAAAGTACTAAAAAGAGACTATATGGATCAGTGTTCGCTGAGGCGATCAGTGTTCACTAAGGTGCTAATAAAACGTTAGGCGTTTAAGGGCATGTACAGTGGTATTGACAATAGCTGTCTATAATGCATCTCCACATTATCTACAGACAGCATCAAGAATAACTCATACAATGGATCGTCTATATAGCTATCTGTAATGATCTCTCATTCAATTAACAGGCTGTCTATACAATGGTACACAACATGTGAAGCATAAGACTGTCTATTAAATAGTAGACATCAGCTTTCTCTCTCCTTCTTCTCTCTCCTCCACGTCACTTAAAATCCTACATGACATGTCTTATAAAGATGCTGATTGTGACCATTATACATGTCCTAATACCTAATCGTCGATTAGACGAGCTAGACGACCGTCTAAATAAGACAAATCACCCAAGCGAACTAGGCGGCTGTCTAGAGGAACATGACTTGTAAAACCAAGTTACTTTTCCTTCTTTTCTGTCAACAGACGATAATCTCGACTTTCCACAGACGAACTGGGGCGTTGTGACCATGTAAATTATGGCCGAACTCCCTCGAGAAAAATATTTGAGCAACCTCTCTGTTTGATATGCTTGTTGTTCATGGAGGTCGTTGTCAGTATCACCACACTAGGGACTTATATACTACTCGTACATACAGTGGGCCCACCGGAAATATGCCGCAGTTGGTAGTAGAATTGCAAAGCATTTGTGCCTTGTCTTTTACAAGTGGGGCTGATCGTTTGCTTTGTTCTTTCCTCCTTTTCGAAGCAATTCCATTTCGTTTTCGCTTTAGTTAATTCTGCTCTTTCTTTCTATGCACGTGGCAGTCTTAAGCATGGCACTAGACTACAACTACTACCTGGCAATTTTAGGAGGAATCGCAAGCACGTTTAAAGGTGACGGCAACCAGATCAGCTGAGCTGTGTATGACTGTATTTGACTGCTCCTAGATGAAATTCTCCAAGTCATATATAGATACTAGGAAAGTGAGCGCGGCGTTGCCGCGCCGGAGAAAATAGGGTATTGTTTTTATCTTTTTTCGGAAAAATCAGGAGGGAAAGTGCAAAATTCGGTTAAATCGGGACCGAAAAAATTCTGATATAATTTTAGAAATTTCCAAGGGTGTTGTAGGAAAAAATCGGACATATTTATGGAAAAAAATCAGACATATTGATGAAAAAATCGGACGAAGGGACTTCACATAAAAAAAGAAAAGAAATTGGTATTTGGAGGAACTTTACACAAAAAGGGAAGAACCGAGTAAAATCAGAAACAAACAGGAGAATTTTTGGACCGGGATGCAATTTTTTTGAAGCCATTACACAAAAAGGAATTTTTGGAGGGCCTTAAAGCGAAAAAGGATCTTTCTGCAAAAAAACAAAGGACTTGTATGCTAATACAAATACATAAAAAATACTAATTAGATATCACGGCTATACATTTTTCTTGTAGTATCCATGTTAATCGTCTGTAGCGTCAATGTCAGGTAGTATGATCAGCATAACAACAAGAAGCAATACAAATACATGTATTTTGTTCCTGAACAAAAGAATCTAGGACTGTCCTATTTATGACATGCTTCTTCAGTTATTGAGTATCGGTAAATATCATTTGTCAGTAGGAATGCATAACACTATTGGCATTAAAAATATGAGGTGCAAAAACCATTGAGCTGAAGGTGATTTCATGTAAAGCATACATTTTCTGTGTTTTTTTAACGATTGCGCATTATCGTAGTCCATGACAATATTAGGATCGTTTGAAACGAAAAACTTTATATGAAAATTGTAGAGAACATGCTATAAGAAAAATGTTGAGAAGTCTATTACAAATGCTGTAGTTCTAATTGAGCTGATCTCCAAGAGGCTCCACTATTTGCAAGGTTGATGTATGTATCTCTGAAATCGCCAAAAAATTAATCTTGGTCCTCTGCATAGATATTGATCCATCTGCAAGTAGTTTGTTTGGCATCACCAATGATAAATGAGCTGGCCATAGATGTACGTACGTAAAGAAAATTGCTAAATATCTATTTGACAGTCATTAAATTGAGTCAAACAACCAATATCATCCTGGAAACTTGTGATTTAAAATTTATCCCTAACTGTAAGAATTAAAGACGATAAACTACAGGGTAAGCAAATAGAATATAGAAATCTATGAGAGTTTTAGAGCATATTATAAGTCAGGATTGTCCTAGACACTTTTCTAAGCCTATATCATGTAAGACATATAAATAAACCGATAATATAATCTTAACGCATGCCAAACAAACCCTAAAAAGGACATGTAATGCCATTAAAAGCCTTTCCAGCCGAAGGAAAAACCTCAAGCATTCACCATCTTCAGTGACTGTCCAATCTGTGCACATTCATGTCATCGTTGGCATTCTAGATTCAGAAAAGGACATAATACATTGTATTAGGATGATCTATAAAGGGTTAAGCTAAGTCAAGATTCAGTTATTGACTCATGGTGATATTATTTAAAGGGCATGATGAAAACGTCATATGCACTTACGTGAGGACGGCTGTGGCTTCTCAAGGCGTACATGAAAACAGGAGTCATAAAAAACATTTGGATTCCCAAATCCTTTACTTCCAATTATGTGAGCTCCAGATAGTATGATCATCTCCTGTGTTTTGTGAAGTAAGGTTGCTTTCTAAAACAATCGGTAGAAAAGTTTGGGGACAACCATACACAAGTAAATAATTCTGGCTAATCATAGCTAAATTTCATTGTTCTATTACAAATTTCTATAGTAATTCAAATAGGCATCGAAACCTAGCGTAAGATGTTAAAGAAAATGAGAACTCACAAGAAACCCTTTCGTTGACTAATGTTTTGAAGGCAACAAAGATCTAACATTTTTTCATGAAACCTACCAGAAGACCAACAAGATGCAATGAGAGACAAATTCGTTCTTTTAGAAGAATGCAGATAAGCGATAAATAGAAACTCCGAGTGGAATAGCTTATAGTTTGGTTAATAATGTAAGGAAAACTATAAAATTACCAAACCAACTGTAATGTCTGCAGCCTAGAATCTAATCACCTAATGTTACCTTTGGAATATCAAGCCCTCCATCGCTCCACAGAGTGCAATCGCCAAAGACCACCCACGGCAATCAAGGCTACCCATGGCACTATTAGGAGACAACGATAGATTTGGACTGAGGATACAAAGAAAATGCAAAACTAAAATTCATTACAGAAGCGCATGTGCAAAGCACGCACCTTGGCCGAATATGGTCAATTCCTTCTTTTGCCTTTTCCATTATCTGCTCGCATTCAAGGCAATTAAATAGATATGTTAGGCTAGGTGTTCTTCAAGAAGGGAGTGGCATTATTCATGATAATAAGGGGAAAAAGGGTCTATCAGTAATGGTATTTTCAGGAGGGAAAATACTTCTCAGATTTATTAGGATAGCATTTTCGTGTATGTTAACTTTGCAAACTATACACATTTATGCCACCTTCAAGATATTGTTACCAATGTTAGTCTATTGACTTGTACTTCATAGGAATCCATTTTTAGATATACCTAATCAGATCTAGATTTTATTCCGCTTACAATTTTCTACCATTTGTCTGCTGCACACATGCGATCCTTGCTCATGCTCACATGCGATCCTTGCTCATGCTCGTAAATTATTAACAAACCTAGATAAATGAAGACAAATAAGATCGGAACCGATTTGTCACCAACATAAAAATTTTCGGCATAATGGAAAACCAAATGAATCATGGCACCAGCCTTGACTTAGGTGAAAGCGCTCCTCACAACTTTTCGAATAATTGATCCACCGTATGATTCAAATTTCTATAAAATCAACCGCGATTAGGGAATTCCTCTAAAAGCTATCAAACTGATGTTGTAAGAGCAAGAAATAACTTTAACTTATTTACTGCTTACAATTTTCTATCATTTTTCTTGTGCACACATGCAATCTTTCTTTGAGAAATTCTATCATTTGTCTTGTGCACACATGCAATCTTTGCTCGTAAATTATTATTAAAACTATATAAATGAAGACAAGTAAGATCGACTGATATATCACATCAAAAGTCTCGCATCATGGAAAATCAAACAAAGCACTACAGCAGCCTTTGACCTTGGTTAAAGCATTCGTCACAACTCTTAGAATAATCGATCCATCATATGACTCAAATTTCTATAAGTCAACCACAATTAGGGAACCTCTTTGAAAGTCGCCAAAATGTTCTAAGAGCAAGAAACAATTTTGAGTAGGTTAAACATTTTTATAAAAACTATTTCGTATATTCAATTTGAATATGGTCAATTTCATACTTTTGATTCTAGTCCATGGTCGCACAAATTAACCAAATAACATGAAGTGAGTGCTCATAGAAGTGCCGTTTAATAAAGCTAGAAACTGATAGCTATGAGAGTTGAGCGCAAAATAGGAGAGCACTAAAGTGGGTGGATGTTGTATTTACGCCCTTGCTATATTAACATGAGGAAGTAGAAAACGTACCAAAACGACAGAAGCAAGGTCTCTCCTTCTGTGAAAGTGCGAAGATCTTCGAGCTGAAGCCACCATATACAAAGCAAATTGAGTTGGGCAGTAATATATTATTAGCAGGAACCTGAAAAAGCACCATACAGCAAGAAAATTAAGTTCGACACAGATATATTAGCAGGAACTGGGAGAACTGAGTGGCGCTGTGGCTCCAAGTAGGAGAAGGACTTGAAGCAGTGGAGCTCCGTGAAGTTTTGCTAGGAGGCTGGAGAGTGGAGGCCGGCGAGGCGCTCGCGGAGGCAAGCGGGGCAGAAGTCAGAGTGGCCGTAGGAGGAGGACTTTGCTGGGAGGCTGGAGAGTGGAGGTCGGTGAGGCACTCGCGGAGGCAAGCGGGGCAGAAGTCAGAGCGGCCGTAGGAGAAGGACTTGCAGTGGCGGAGCTCCGTGGAGAGCGTCGCATCCAGCGGTCTGCGGGCCGCCGGAGGTGGCAGGGAGGCTGGATCGCCCGATGTGCAGGAAGAGGACTCAGAGGCCGCAGTAGCCACAGCATAAGAGGAGGAGAACGCGACGGCAGTGGTGGGGGAAACGATGGAGAAGGAGAGGATGGAGGTCTTGGGAAGCGGGTGGAGGCGCGACCTTGCGGCATGAGGCCAAATCGAGGAGGGCAAGCGGGGCTCAGCGGCGGTGGTCGCGAGGCACAGGGTGAGTGAGGAGGTCATGACAGCGGTCGCGAGGAGCAGAGCCTAGCGATTGGCCGAGGAAGCGGAGGAGGCAGGAAGAGCACAAATGTCCCCATAGTTCTTCATCAACTCGCGGATCTTGACGCGCGGGTCATGCCGGTGACGGCGATGCGTAGCAAAGTGGCCGCAAGCGATAACCGGCGAGGGCGAGGCACTAAGCGCCATGAGGCCTCGGCCAAGGCGGAGGATCGGGGCGCTACCAACGCCATCGAGGAAGGGAAGAACCATAGCCTTCGAGCGTGTCGCGGAAGGATCTAGAAGGGGCAATCCAGATATACACGGAACAATAGCCGCGCGGCGCCCGTCGCATGAGAAGGAGGCCGCAGAGGCGAGGACCCGGACGGAAAACAAAAACTCTAGAGGGCCTGTTCGCACGGCTAATCGACGTTGACACGCTCGGAGCGGAGGGAATCTTCGGAGGGGGGAGGAGGGAGATGTCAGGGGATGGGAGAAGAGCGAAGCCGACGGCGCGGGGAGGAGCAGCGGAGCTGAGGGTGGCTTGGGCGGATTGATGCAGGCGGGACTGGGAGGGAGGGAGAAGGGGAGCGGCTCCTGGAGGTGAAGGGAACGGAAGGATCGAGAAGGAGGAGAGCTGTCACGCGACCATTACGCGAGCGCACCGGAGCTGTGCAGGGACAACGACGTGGACACCCTCGGAGCTCTTCAAACCTCCGGAACTTAATATAGTTATAATATGCAGAGAGCTTGTAGCTATACGGCGATATTGTTCTACCAGTTTTTGCATGCAGTGCGTGTCCTATTCCTCTGTACGCTCTTGTACATCCATAAGCAGTTAGTATAGTCCCATGTAAGGTTCGAAAAAGTCAGCTTAGTGAATTACAGTTTATCTAGCCTTTTCTTTACTCCCTCCGCTTGCGGAATGCATATCATCCTAGCTTTTAAATTTTATTTTAAATACGTATCATTCTACAATTTCAAGATAATTTTTAATTTTTTTCTTTGTATACCTCTACGATTCATTATTACCAATGTTATTTATTACCGTGGAATAGAATAACACATCCTTTCTCTATATACCTTGGTTAAAGTGCAATATTCTAAAACGCCATCCATTTAGTAACAGATGGAGTATGTATAAGCAAGTAATGGTCAATATTTGTGCGAGGTTAGCACCCATTGTTCCATTAGCACCGGATATACTGCCTATAAACAGGAGTATTGTTAACGCGTTACTTCCAACCAATTGTTGATATGATATAGGTAGTAGTTCAATGCTTAGACAACGATGACGACGAAGTAGTCATGTGGATGATGAGAAGGCCAGGAACCTGTCAAAGTCGAAATCTTGGGGGCAATCTTACTTGTATTTTGAACTTTCCAGCTTTACTTTTTAACAAGTTTTCAACTCAGACTTATCGTGCACTCTCTCGGTTCATTTTTACGAGTATATTTTGATTTTGCATAAAAATTAAGGTTACGTTGAAATTAAGATATGTATGAGAAAATTTCTTAGATACACCACCATTTATTTATCTTGGAAGATGAAAAATATATTTTACGTGGGTGATAATAAATAAATGCATATGGTTGAGATAAAGTAAATAGAGGTATAGAAGGAAAAATCTTATTAAATCTACATACAAATCGTATATTTATGAACAATACCATTAAAAAAATAAACCTTGTAAAAACATCTATCCTACTCCAACTGAACAGGAAGAACACTTGTCCTCCGAGAGAAAAAGCATTTATTAAACCTATTGTTATTTAGTTGGGGAATAGCGTCGATCATTTTTACCAATCAACGCCACACTTAATTGTGATGGATAACCTATCTGCTCGGAAAATGCTCGTCTCCGGTCTTCCTAATAGAAAAAAAAATCAGAAATGGGAGAGAAAAAGAAAGCAAGAGATAATGGCGACAGGAACCCGGGGCTGAGGAACTAGGGAATGCATCCACGAGGACAGACAGTGGGACCTCACCGGAGAATCCAAGAGTGCACGCGAGCACAAGCTCGGTTTTCAATCGCCGGCGACAAAATCAGTCAGCCAAGCCCATGGTGGTTTGGTCAAACCACGAGGTGTCGTCGCAGCTGTTGACACCCCAACCTTGCAAGGACGATTCAGTACTAGTTATGCAGTACTCCATTTGTTCCATAAAAAGTGTATTCTTTAGTTCGTATTTAGTTCGTAGGGTTCATCTGTAAGTGTATGTATGCTCATTTAAGTGTCTGTAGAAACCGAAGCATCAGCATGTTTATGTATAGAGTAATGAAGATCACATTAGTCATTTACCTTGTACACTATTTTGTTTTAAAAAACTTAGAAATGCACTTTTGTGGGACGGAGGGAGTATAATTCAGTGACTAGGATCTGGGCGTACAGTTGTGATCGAGAGGAGATCTGCGAACGCTTGCCCGTCCTCCATCTCCATCTTACGATTTTATAAGCTGAAAAACACGTCTAACCAGGCAAGGTTTTTCTTAGTTATTACTAGCCCGTTACCCTGCAGGAGCTTCGCACGAATCGATGCCAGGTTCACGTTATCGACAAAAATCGTGCGATTTTCGTGATTTTCGTCCGTATCGCCGCGGCCCGATATCAAAAACCGGTTGATAAATCGATTCGATTCAAAATATAATTAAAAAAAATCAAAAATTTTAAAAAAATTACCGGTCAAAAATCGGTCGATTTTCGTCAAAAATCGCTATAAAAGTCGACCGCACAAAAACTTCAACATGGCTGTCGATTTTCCACGATTTTTTGATTTTCTTTTCAAAAAAAATCTGATTTTTGAATTTATGCGATTTTCGGTTTGATTTTTGCGATTATCGAATTTTACTGTTCATCCGAAAATCGTGACAACGGTAACGTGAACCCTGATCGATACAGATCCAAGCCGGTCTAACAAAATTTTAATCCTGGGCGTGAAGATTTTTTGCGATAGCTATATTTTCTCTCCAGACGTAGGACACGAAACGGCAAACTCGTAAGAAGATGGTCTTACTCTATCCTACTGGGAATCCTGCTTTGGATCGTCCAAGCAGGCGAGGCAAACAAAAAAAAAAAAAAACAGGGGCATCAAGAACAACAAGAACAAGGCGACTTAATGCGGGACTTGGTAGTCGTCAGGGTTCACAAAACCGACGAAAATCGCTCGGAAATCGCGGTTTTCGACCGTATCGAGCCGGTTCGAAATCCTAAACCGGTCGGTAAACCGATTCAATTAAAAAAATAATTCAAAAAAATCAAAAAATTTGAAAAAATTTATGCGATGTAAACCGATCGAAAACCGGTGAAAACCGAGCGATTTTTCGAAAAACCGACTAAAATCGCCTCCAAAAACCGATAGCCTAAAACGCTCACCTCGCCGATCGGTTTTTCGAGAAAACCGATCGTTTTTCGAGAAAACCGATGGGTTTTCGAGAAAACCGAATGGTTTTCGTTTTTTTAAAATTTGTTTTGAATGTTTTTTGTTCAAATGCTCGGTTTTGAAACTCTTCGGTTTCTAACGATTTTCGAGCGGTTTTTGGCTCGATATTTTCGAATTTCCAATTTCGGTTTTCCATCGGTTTTTTCGGTTTCGGTTTTGTTAACCCTGGTAGTCGTTAATTAATCAGCTGTCATGTCAATCCAGCCTAGCTTGCCGCCCGCGGCTTCGGCACGAGCTTCTGGGAAGTTTCGCAGCCACAAGCTACCCCGGCGGGGTGGATCCAATTGGCTCGGGTCATCTCATATGACGATCTTGCATCTATGGATGTCTATTGTTTTTTTTATTTTATTTTTCTGGGGAGATCGGCCGTAGAGCGCCTGAGGTACGGTAGCTGCTACTTTAAATTTGATTTGACTGCAATAGTTTTAGAATTTTAGTGTTAGCGACCGTAGTTTTTTTATAAAAAAATTAATAAATATTTTTAATTTTTTTAAGAAACTTAGTTCTTTTTGTTCCTTTTTTAGGGGTTTTTTCAAAAAAAAATTAAAATCGCTATCTCGATGCTTTTGTTACTTTGGCCCAGCTGAGCACTAGTATAATTTATTGTACCACCTTAATAATCTTACGGGCATATATAATAAGACCACATCAGTTGGTTTTTAGTCTATAGACATCAACTTTGATGAATATGAAAGCGTGAGAAAAGATGAGAGAAGAGAGCTGACTCTTATTTAGTATTCCATCCGTTCACTTTTACAATGCTTATTTTTTGAATGATTTTGTTCGCAAATATAAGACTCTCATATTGCTTTAACAAGATATTTTCTTTTATACATTTATTTATTCTCTCTTAACCATATGCATTTACTTATTACCACTCACTCACACAAAGTATATCTCTTCTTCCAAGACAATTAAGTAGGGGTATCTAAGTCATTTTCTATCATACTTGTCACAATTTCAACACAACATTAATCTTCGTGCAAAGTAAAAAAAAATACGCCTTATAAAAATAAACGAATAGAGTAGTCAGCTTTGCACGAGAGCATATGTAAATCAGGAGCGGAACTAGAGAAAAAATCATCGGGGTTCACCACTTCATCTTATATATGATAACAACTTATTTTTCTTACCATCTGCTTGTTATTTACTTCCCGGTGTCACAAGATTTAGATTAAGGAGGTTCACATATACTATATATATAGACTAACATACAATAATTTTTTTTATGTATAGACTTGTCGACGATTGGAGAACGGGCTCCCGTCGACCTTACTTGTTGAATGGGTGTAGGATCGAAGTATACGAATATAGCAATCAGAGGGGGGGTGAATGATTGTGCGGAAGCTAAAACCAAATTCTTAATCTATTAAAAGTTCACCCCAAAACAGAACAAAATAATTGCCTCGTTTTCGACAAAAATAGAATGACAGAGGTTCGGTAAAACGCAAATTCCCGAAGATCCAACCGTCGGAACGATCTGAAATTTGGACACAAGAAACTAGATTCCAATACGAATCAAACCCAAAAAGAATCAGCTCGATCGGACTTACGGATCAAAAGTTATGAGCTTCGCAAGCTTGCTGATCCAGAACTTGACGAGAATCAATCTAATCAAAACTTCAAGTTTAAACAAGATCTTCAAAAGATTAATCAACTAGACTTTGAGAAACACTAGATCAATATCCTAGAGAGGTTTTGATGGATCAAATCAAGATAAAACTTGAAGAACAAAAACCAATCTAGAACTAGAACAAGCATGCAAACAAGAACCAAAACAGAAAATACCGTGAGCGACGTGGATTCTGTGAGCACGCAAAAATCTTGGAAGAATTGATCTTTATTTCTTGTCTAAAAATACTCTCATCAAAAGAGTACAAACCACTAAAACCAAGCTCAAAGCTTGATGCTCAGCTCTACTTGATGCCTTTCAACAGAGACCCCCCACCCATTTAAAGCACTAACCCACAAAGTTAGCTTCGAATACGATTCCTATTCCCTAGAAGGAATCCGTATCAACTCAACTCTACTTGGCCCAACCAGGTCGAGTACAACTCTTGCACGCCTGTATGGCAACCCTACCATACTCACGCGATTAACACTTTGCACGCCAGATGGCCACCCGCCATACTCACGTGACTAACACTTTGCACGCCGAATGACCTCCCCGCCATTCTCACGCGACTAACCATTCTTCATGTACCATTCTCTTAGCCCGAACGTCCCGCATGACATCGCCTTGACCACTAAGACCTCGGTTCCTCCCGAACCTAGTCCCTAACCTCGGCTTCCTCCATGAACCTAGTTCCCGTCCCGCCATCGACCACATTCGCCTTCGAGCAATACCGCACATGAACAAACCACAAAACAAATCCGAGCACAAGTCCACGACTTGACTCAATGTCAATCCATGCAACTACTCACAAGTATTGCATAAAGTCCACTTCAAAAGAAGCATCATGAAATCATTACAAATTTCAAATTCTCATTCAAAATTCAAATCCAAATCGCTCAAAAACCCTAATTCGAAATAAAACGATTCACGACGGACAAACAAAGTTGGTCCGTTGTATATGAAAAGTTTCTGCTCCAAGAAGCCAACCAAACGCGGAAAAACACGCTCACAACAGACAAACAAAGTTGGTCCGCTGTACATGCAAAAATGGCTTCGGTCATGAGCTCAAAACAAGTTCACAACGGACCCCGAAGCTTGTCCGCGCAAACGCGTGCCACGCTTTCGGTTCACAAAAGTAAAACCCTAGAAAAAGTCCATTCACGACGGACAAAAAGAATTAGTCCGCTGTACATGCAAAGGTTTCAAATCTTGGAGAAAGAGTTAGACTCAAGCGCTCAAAAGCAAGTCCACGACGGACAAAAACATTATCCGTCATACAAGCTTAAATCGACCGGTTTTGAGGAAAAAGAGTTTGGCTCAAAGAGTTCAAAACACGTCCACGACGGACTCCAAAGACATTGTCCGTCGCAGATGGGGAACTTAATGCTTTCTTGAGAGCTAGGTCCCAGCGCAAAAGTGAAACTTACTGCTTGACAAATTATCAAACACATGTACAAGCACATTTTGCAAATCCAATTCTAAGTTTAATTTTTCAGTTCAAAGCCAATTTTTCAGCACATGATTTCACAATCTCCCCCTTGATGAAAACATTGGCAACACCACTTAGTATTGAATCATTTGGCATTCACTTTACAAAAGATTTTAAAAACCAAAGAATCAAAGACCAAGGAAAGAACACAGAATCCCCTTTGACCAAAATGCAAAACAAAATCTCCCCCTGAGAAGGAAAATGTGTGTGAATGTGCAATGTGCCCAAAAATTCCAAAATTCTCCAAACTTCTCCCAAAAAGCTCAAATTTCCAAAAAAAAAACTTTTTCCCTTTTTCCTTTGAACTTCTCAAATATTCCCAAAATATCTCCCCCTTTGACAATGGATTCATCAAGAGTACAAAAGAGAGAATTTGTTCAAAATTTTTCCTGTAGCAAAGATTTCACAAGGAGAAACAAGGGAGTGCCAAGATAGGAAAAGATGAGCTCATTCGATCATATAACCTTATATATCATATAATATGCAAAATACATGATCTTGATGTGATTTTAACAAGTTAGGGAATGACATGCATCTCAACCTCAATTTAGTCAACTATAGCC
Organism: Rhipidocladum racemiflorum; assembly: GCA_036346355.1. Classification (NCBI taxonomy): domain Eukaryota; kingdom Viridiplantae; phylum Streptophyta; class Magnoliopsida; order Poales; family Poaceae; genus Rhipidocladum; species Rhipidocladum racemiflorum. Next base: position 54,951,129 of record CM070569.1, read on the forward strand.
AAGTACTCAAGCAAGATCTTAGCGTAAAAAGCAAGACTTTAAAAATTGAAGCAACTAACAACTTAGGGCGAGCAAGTAGTTTCAACTCCAATCTAGTAGACCAATTTAATCTTTAAACAATAAGTTGCATGTGGCATGCTTGAAGCATACTTCTTTTATTTTCTAGAGTGGCATGCTTGAAGCATACATCTTATCTTTGAGGGAATGGCATGCTTTGAAGCATACATCTTATCTTTTAGGGAAAGCACCCAAGCACATAACTTGAGGTTTTTTGCTTAACAACCCTTTTATTGATTCCTTTTCTTTTCATTTTTCTTTGGTTATAAACATGCAAAAGTGATTAAAAGGTCTTATGAAAGAGTAAAGTTGAAACTACACTTGCTTCATAGCCCAAATTTGTCAAGAGGATTCAATATCAAGCCTAGAAGAGTAAGATATCACAGAGTATTTAGCTATAGGTAATCAAATTCAGTGGAATTCGCAATGTCATTTTTAGTTCAAGTGAGATAATTAGATTATCATATATTAGCTCAATTACATAACATATAAAGAAATATGATAAAGTGAGCTCATTAAGTAAAAAAAACTTGGCAAGGAAACTCCCCCTCAAAACAAATCCATTGGATGAACAAATCCAAGTTCTCCCCGAATAAAAGCAAAACGAGAAGAAGACAAGGGTTTTGAAAATGTCCCGCTAATTGATGTTCGGGTGATTCACATGGTGAAGCACAATATTTTCTTTTTCAACATGATCTCTAAGAAAGTGAAATCCAATATCAAATGCTCAAGAAAGAGGATTACTCAAGAGGTGGTACTAACCAAATCAATTCAACATCCTCCAAAGTCAACATCGTATAAGCTCTTAAACTAATGCATAAGGAAGCAAAAAGCCAAATGCCAAAATCTTGAGTACCATGGAGATACCTGAAAATTCACTTGACTGCTTGTTGATGTGAAGCACGTGGGAAGAGTCTCTCATGTAAACCTCCAATTATCTCATCCTCAACAAAGATCATCATCTTTATGAACAAAGACACTCTCTCGAACATATGCACTGCATTGCATCATTTGGACTAGTGCCTTTTTATAAAACAGAGGGTGAAGAAGCATCTTCGTAAGATAACACTTTTAGCACGAGATGCATGAGTAAAGGGAGAACCAAAACTTATCACTAAACATATGAAGTGAGCATCCTAAATTCACTAGCCACATGTTCTCCTCCTCGTGAGAAGCCTACATAGAAGGTAAAGTGTCGAGATCTCGTGATCGGGGTTAGAAATAAGATGTTTAGGAATCCAAAGATCGAGACACCCGACGACAACAAGAGGGCACAACACTTGAGTATTCTTATGCACAAAATCAGATTTGCCTTTTCCCCTGTTTTTAGCATCAAAAGGTGTTTGTTTCACTCTAGGCACATAATGAGAAGTGGAGTGTTTTCAAATTAGACCTAGCATTAAACCTTTCTCTCTTTTGTTGTTTAGCTAGTCTAAAGCAAAAAGTCTACTAAATGTCCATCTCTACCACAATGAGTGCAAATGTACTTAACATTATGTTTAGCTTTGGAAGTAGAAGCAACATTTGCATTCATCATAGTAGAAGATAAAAGGCCAAGAGATTTGAAGACAATTTTCAGGCTCATTTGAAATATCAAGTTTGTCATTGCAAGGAGCATAAACAGAGCGAGGTTTAGTTTCATATGAAGCATGAAGATCAAAACCTAAACCTTTCTTGTTTGAGCTAACCTTCGATTGATCCAAAATCATGTTCAACTTTTTCTTGCCATTAGTGAATCGCTCCAAAGAGTTTTGCAAGTAATCAACTTTATTAGCAAGAATTAAACAATTATTGCAGGAACATCCACTTTTCCTTTTGCTTAATGCGCAAGTTGAGCATGAAAGAACTCTCATGTGTAAGCAAATCTTTCTCATTATTTGAGAAACCCTAGCATTTGCATCATGCAACTTCAATTCTAGTATGGAGCATATAGAACATGGAGTTGTATCATGTAAATCAATGGTAGAACAACTAGCATGTTTAACAAGTTTCTATTTTTCTCATTTTCAGCATTAATTTGCTCTAACAAGGTAACATGTTCTTTCCTAAGCAAAGTAAGCTCATTGTAAATTAAGTCACATGATTTGCAAGCATCATCATCGTGAATCAAGGTTTTAAGTCTAGCAATTTCAGCATTCAATGACTCAACAACAAAATCATGTTTCTTAATTTTCTTGTCACGTTTATCAAGCAATTTACCAAGTCGAGCAAACAGCAAGAATAGCTAATTCATCGTGAAGAAGGATCTACCTTATTGAAGTCAGCCGCCGTGGTCGCCCTCAAGAAAGTCATCGCTTTTAGCCATGAGACACAACCCCGCCAACTCATGCTTGCTTGGAGTTGCATCGTCCTCACCGCTCCCTAATCCACATCGCTTCAAATTGACTTGTTCAAGAGCCGGAAAGAACTCGCGGACAACTTTGTCGCTGATGAAGCTTTTCTTCTTTCTATTACTTGAAGAGAACTTCTTCTCTTTTCTTCCTCGCTGTCCTTCTCCTCCTTGATGCTTTACCGCAAGTTTAGGACAGTTTGGACGAATATGGCTCGAGATCACCACACTCATAGCATCTTGGAGGGCCACCACCACCTCTCTTTCTCATTCTCACATTTTGTAAAGCTTTGTTAAAAGAGAGTAGTGACAAGTCTTCTTCTCGGGAATTGCCTCAACTGCTCATCGGTTACAGTAAGACAAGAAAGATAGAGCAAAACTTGAAGCAAAGACCATTATGAGATATGCTAGATTGAGATGTCAAAGCAATTGATTTATGATCATTCTTTCTAGCAAGAACATCTAATTCATGAGTTTTCAACTTGGAATAAAGAACATCTAAGGTAAGTGTACTCATGACAAGAGATTCTCTAATGGATGTAACTTTCATCTCCCAAATTGACATGTCTAATGCACCAAGCAATTGTCTAGCATTAGCAAGATCATCAAAGCTAACTCCAACAAAGACGTAAGATTACTAAGAATTTTATTGAAACGTAAAGAAGTCATTCTAGCGACTCACCGGGTTTCATCTCAAATCGCATGTATTCTTTTTTTTGTAAAGATCTTGACGAACCTCTTTAATAGTGTTAGAACCCCTCATGGTAATCACAAAGAGATTTCCATACCTCATATGCGGATCGAAGATGAATCACACGATCGAAGTCGCCACGCCCCAAGCCTTGGATGATCAAGTTATGCGTGCCTTACTATTTGCTTCAACATGTGCGCGACATTGGTGTCGCTGACGTTGTCGCTTGGTGACTTCATATGGTTTGTAGACCTTCTCCCAAATTGCGAATCCTCGAGCTTGATGAACGCTCCATCTTGGCTTTCCAAAACTGAAAATCAACACCATTGAACACACAAGGTTTTGTCGAATAATGATCCATTGATCTAATCACCGATTAAGATAGATTAGAAAACCTTGCTCGATACCACTTGTAGGATCAAGTATACGAATATATCAATCAGAGGGGGGATGAATTATTTTTCGGAAGCTAAAACCAAATTCTAAATCTATTAAAAGTTCACACAAAAACAGAACAAAATAATTGCATCGTTTTAGAAAAAAATAGAATGACAGAGGTTCGGTAAAACGCAATTCGAAGATCCAACCGTCGGAACGATCTGAAATTTGGACACAAGAAACTAGATTCCAATACGAATCAAACCCAAAAAGAATCAGCTCGATCGGACTTACGGATCAAAAGTTATGAGCTTCCGCAAGCTTGCTGATCCAGAACTTGACGAGAATCAATCTAATCAAAACTTCAAGTTTAAACAAGATCTTCAAAAGATTAATCAACTAGACTTTGAGAAACACTAGATCAATATCCTAGAGAGGTTTTTGATGGATCAAATCAAGATAAAACTTGAAGAACAAAAACCAATCTAGAACTAGAACAAGCATGCAAACAAGAACCAAAACAGAAAATATCAGAGCGACGTGTATCAGAGCACGCAAAAATCTTGGAAGAATTGATCTTTATTTCTTGTCTAAAATACTCTCATCAAAAAGAGCAAACCCTAAAACCAAGCTCTCAAAGCTTGATGCGCCAAAGCTCTACTTGATGCCTTTCAACAGAGACCCCCACCTATTTAAAGCACTAACTCAATAAAGAGTTCCTCAATACGATTCCTATTCCCTAGAAGGAATCTGTGATCCAACTCAACTCTACTTGGCCCAACCAGGCCGAGTACAACTCTTGCACGCCAGATTGGCAACCCTACCATACTCACGTGACTAACACTTTGCACGCCGTATGGCCACCGCCATACTCACGCGACTAACACTTTGCACGCCGAATGACCTCCTCGCCATTCTCACGCGATTCAACCATTCTTCATGTGCACCATTCTTCTTAGCCCGAACGTCCCCGCATGACATCCTTGACTACCAAGACCTCGTTCCTCCCCGAACTCTAGTCCCAACCTCGGCTTCCTCCATGAACCTAGTTCCGGTCCCGCCATCGACCACATTCGCCTTCTCGAGCAATACCGCACATGAACAAACCACAAACAAATCCGAGCACAAGTCCACGACTTGACTCAATGTCAATCCATGCAACTACTCACATGAGTATTGCATAAAGTCCACTTCAAAAGAAGCATCATGAAATCATTACAAATTTCAAATTCTCATTCAAAATTCAAATCCAAATCGCTTCAAAACCCTAATCGAGCTTAAAACGATCACGACGGACAAACAAAGTTGGTCCGCTGTATAAGGAAAAAGTTTCTGCTCCAAGAAGCCAACCAAACGCGAAAACACGCTCACAAATGCATAAACAAAGTTGGTCCGCTGTACATGCAAAATGGCTTTGGTCATGAGCTCAAAACAAGTTCACAACGGACCCGTAGCTTGTCCTGCCGCGAACGCGCACGCCAGCTTCACAAAAGTAAAACCCTAGAAAAAGTCCATTCACGACTGACAAAAAGAATTAGTCCGTTGTACATGCAAAGGTTTCAAATCTTGAGAAAGAGTTAGACTCAAGCGCTAAAAGCAAGTCCACGACTTGACAAAAACATTATCCGTCATACAAGCGAATCGATCGGGTTTTGAGGAAAAGAGTTTGGCTCAAAGAGTTCAAAACATCACGACGGACCCAAAGACATTGTCCGTCACAGATGGGAACTTACTGCTTCTTGAGAGCTAGGTCCCGCGCAAAAGTGAAACTATCAAGCTTTTGACAAATTATCAAACACATGTACAAGCACATTTTGCAAATCCAATTCTAAGTTTAATTTTTCAGTTCAAAGCCAATTTTTCAGCACATGATTTCACAATGGGGGATCAACAGAGCCCCGTCGTACGGACCGAGGAAGTCGTTCGAGCGATGCTAGGTCGGGAGAAGAGGGACGCGGTGTTTATCCTGGTTCGGGTCTCTCACTGCCGAGATAATAACCCTACTCCAGTGTATTGTATTCTATTGGGGGTTTTTTTTTTCTCCCTTCCCTGTTACAGATTTCAGGGGGTTTAAATACTACACCTAGAAATACATAGAAGGTAACTACCTCCTGGAATTACGCCACGCAGTCATACTCGCGATCTGCCGCCCTTAATCTGCGCGTTATTTGAATTTCGGGTATGATTTCTCTTGATCTTCGGCTGATTGGTTGCCACCTTCTTTCCTCGTAGCATTGATCGAGTCCACCAACCAAGTATCTGAGTGTGACGTGATCTTTACGAGCATGCTTGCTCGTGGTCGTTTTTGGAATGGTCGTGAGTAAAGAGGCGGATATGTATGCTCGGGAGGTATGATGCTCGTTTCGTACTCCCGAGCATCCTCTGTTGGTATCGTATGGTCGGCGGGCTCATAATCTCCCGAAGGTACCGTGGTCTTTTGCCAGATAATCAATCCCCGACAAGACTAATATACACTTTTTTTTTTACCCGATGTCCTGTGACACCGGGTCACTACATGTACTTCCGCCTCTGATGCAGATTATCTATGTAAAAGAGAGAAGAGATAGTTATTTCACAACATCTAGAGATAACTTTTAGACAGTTATTATACAAGCTGATCTTTAGCTTATTTAGTCTGCAGTGAATTTTATTATTGTACTTGCTCTAATAACTTGATTTTCTAGATTCGTTGCTGCTCTTAGACTGTCGGCGCACCCATATGCGAAACGCAAGACGGGAGAGGCGGGCAAATTAACCCAGACTACTGGCGGGCACGCGGCTTCAGTTTTCATCGCGTTTGAAAACGGAATAATTGATTCTTTGCCATAAAATTGATATGCATTTGATGATTTACCACGCAATTTCTCATTAATATTTAGGTTCAAAGATCACATATCAATAAGACATAACGTGGTAAATTATTAAGTACACATTAAACCTAGAGTAGCAAATAATCAAAACGTGAGCAGAGTGAATTATAGAGGGGAAAAGGCACGGCGGTCGGTTTCGTTTCGATGATGTCGTGTGTGCCACTGCCGGCGACGACGGCAGGGGGGCGGCTACGTGGTTGCGTGCTGGTCGCACGGCCGAACGGGTCACAGTCCCCCCCACCCGCCGGCCGCGTGTGATCGACGCGAAAGGCGAGGCCGTCACGCTACTCTCTCCTTAGGCCGCTGAGGCGGTCAATGGCGCGGCCTGCGCGTGCGGCGGCCATCGCCCCGATGGCTGTGCGCGCTTGGCTTCGATTTGGCCGCCGACTCGTTACCATCTCGGCAGGTAACCTCTCACCTCCCAAGCCCCCGTGTGCCTATGAAAGATCGGGGGGGAAAAGTTGCAAATGGAACACAGCTCAACATGTCCATGACGGAACGTCCAGATGGATTTGGACTAGGATTCGTTCAGCTCGACCAGCTGCAGAACACAATCCCGCTGCTCCCGTAGGAAGAATCGGCCAGCTTGATCAATCAATCATTCACTGCTCCCTCCGTTTCTTACGTTAAAATTAAGACCTTTATGACAAAATATAACTTTAGTACCCTCGCTTAATTATAAAAAGATATTCTTTATATACAGATCAAGAGCGAATAAATAGAGATATAAAAAAAAATCTCGTAAAATCACATATATATATATCTTATATTTCTATATAAAATTATTTGAAAAATAAACTTCACAAAAGCGAACGAGGTAGCAACTGGCAAGAAATGACTTGTGGATCATTCGATTTACATCTCCATATCATGCTATGTACACAGTAGTTTTTTTTACAGTACTACCATGGTTACATGGTAGGTGTGACGACGATGAACGCTCACATGATACCTACAAAACACCTTACTCAGCCGAACGAACAAACGATGATTTCTGTCGTGTACAACACAAAAAGAGAACTAGATGAGGGAAAAAAATAGTAAAAATTCTCTCCCTTTTTGATCCTCCTCCTCCTCTGTGTATCATCGGCGATCACCAATCTACTCTTAACTTAGCCTTAGTAACCTCCCTAACGACCTGATCTGCTGTTAATAAAACCGTATATATATCACAAAGGAACACACTTAGCGTAGTAATACGCTAGACGTACGTACACGGCCGGCGAAAAATGTACAAGGATGTGAGGCTTCTCCCTTGGGGTCGGCGGCTCGACCGACGGAGCCGGCGGATCACGCGCGGGCGGACAGCACGCGGCCGCCGCCGCTGCTGCGAGAGCTCCGGCAGGCGTCCACGTCGAACCCCTGGATCCTCACAGCCGGCGCGAACGACGGGGCAAAACTGCTGCTGCTGCTATACACGGGGCGTTGGCTGTAGCTGCGGCTATGGTGGTAAAAAATCGCGAGATCGGACGGCGAGTCCGGGGCGGCGGCGGCGGCGTGGTGGCGCTGGTTGAGCAGGAAGTGGGGGTCGTTGACGAGCGGGTTGTCCGCGCGCGCCGGCGGCGACCCGGCGAACAGCGCCCAGCCCCCGTCCTCCTCGCCGTCCGCCTGCTCCTCCCGCGCCTTGCTCTTTCCTTCTTTTTGCTGCAACAACGAAAGAAGAGATCTTTGTAAGAGAAGAGAAGTAGTTACTCAAAAAAGGGGAAAAAAAAGATGATTTCTATCAGGGGGTAGGAAGTAGGAACTACTTGGAACAGGAGGATTACTGGTTCGGATTTGAACACGGTACCTTTCTGTTGTTGCTGTTGTTGGAGTTGAGGGCGAACGGAGGGGGGCCAAGGATGACGTCGGCGCTGCAAGGGTGGACCTGGACCCTGCGCGGCCGAGGCGCGCAGAGCACCGCCGCGGCCGGCTCCGCCTCCCTACCGCCGCCGCTGCAGCTGCCGGAGGAGGACTCAACAAACAGCCTCTTCATCGTTCCCGCAGGCATCCTCAGGGATTCGATCAAATCAACCCTGCTTCCTCCTCCTATGCGGGAGGGGTGAAAAAACCAGACTGTCTATATATATATCTTTGCCTGTGCCTCTCTGTTGGCTCCGGTATTAGATAGGGGAGCACCGGACCGGATTGGAATGGAACGGATGAACCGGAGGAACGGAGGAGGGGGATGGATGGCTTGCCGGCCTTTGCCTCTCTTCTGCCTTTTCTTCAGGCTGGTGAGGACGACAAGGCAATTGCGGTGCTGACCGCCTCGACCACCACAAATATACCAACCGCCTCGAGTTGCCGTCGGGTGAGCAGAGAACCACCTCTCTCTCTCTCTCTCTCTCTCTCTCTCTCTCTCTCTCCTCCTTTTTCTAGTCTCACCCTTGTGTTTCTTGTCATTTGTTTTACATTATCATTTACTCACCGACTCTTTGGTAAACAAATGCTTCTGCCACTACAAGCGGAGGAAAAATATCCTCGCTCGTCTCATGCCCATCTGCGTGCCACTCTGCCATCACCAGGATTCACATTCTCTTTTTACATTAGAAATTTGAGCATCCATCGGTATCGATTTTATGCGAAAATCGGTAGAAAATTATAAAAAACCTGATAAAATTTAGAATCAAACCGTTTGAAAGCCAAATGTTGGTATAATAACGATGGCGCAGGAAAATCGGTCGATTTTCTAAGAAAATCGGAAGATAAGAATCAATTATCGGGGAAATATCAGGAAAATCGGCAGAGATAAAAAACTAATTCGTAAAATTGCAAAAAAAAATCAAAAAAAATGTAAGGAATATATATGGAAAAATAGAACAAATTTTTGGCATGACATTTGCTATATTTTAGTCAATCTCAAGTTGTAAAATGTAATGCAGCAGTAATACCTCAACATATAATAATTCGTTTGAAATACCATTTACATATCAATCCAATAAATTCACTGCTCAGTATGAATAGCATATGACATTTGAAAATAATATTTGTCACGAAAAAAGAATGTTTCATCGTCCTTCCATTGTCAGACATATGCCATGTTCAACCTACATAATCATTATGGTAGTTCGCACCATTGTCTGTGACAATTTGCACAACATTTGCCAGACCGACCTCGTTGACAACTAAGGCAATTTCCTGCGCCCACAAACAAAATAAGCAAATAAAGTAACTCAAATAGATTTCATAAGAGGACGTAAGTACCTCAAACAAGAATGAATGTAAGTACCTTACGCAAGTACGAGGCATCCTGACTTACACCCGATGCATCCACGGACTTGTGAAAGAACATCGTGCCATTGCAATATAACATGAAGTTGATAATGCTCATACGTATCGGCCCAGTCCAAGAATCACACATGATTGTAACGCCATACGTAGGCCATTCCCGCTTGAACCTTGCCATCTTTGAAAGTGTATCTGCTCCATTGGCATCCAAATATTTACCATCTATGTCTCTCCCCGTTGGAGACGGAACACCCTCACTTGCAAACAACTAGAATGATTAATCACTTGCGAAAAACTGGATGAACATTAAAAAGCTCACTTACCCCATTTTTGAGTTTCCCTGAGGACGCTAATGAAGTAGAGATTGTCTGCTTTCCTCCCTGCAATGCTAGCCGTGTGGAAAAATTTCGCCCAAGCTGCGCCAATCGCCTGTTTCGCATTCCTCCCCTTTTGTGTCCAACTTCCAGTGTCAATCCTTGTTTGCACTGGGCCACGGGCCGCACCAAGGTTGTAATCCCTCAAGGTTGGTCCTTTCCGTTGCGTGGCACTCCGAAACATCCTCAGCAACACACCTTCGGCCCCTCCTCTAGGACCCTTAGAGGTGCCACTGCCACCACCGTGTTCATACCTGCCACCTGACCGATTGATAAAATATGCCTCCGCTTTAGAGGCATCCATGGCATGCTGGAGTTGGTCCTCCTCATCAACATCACCCGTGTATTCTGAGTATGCACTCCTCCTCGGCGGGTCCGAATCTCCAACTGCTGCTTCCTTTCTAAATCTCTCCTCCCTCTTTCCCAACCTCTTGCCCTTTATCCTCTCTAGTTCGCGCTGAAAATATTCGCGAACCACTTTGGGAACTTGATTGCAATAAACGACATTCGGACCACGCCCTCCCAAGTGGTGCTTTAGTCGCGTTGCAGCGCATCCTTTCCTTTCTTTATGACAATACTTGCATCGAAAACCAGTCCCTACCTTATCACCGTGCTCCCACACAATGTCACTTTGGTCCGACATATGTTAATGCAAAACAATTAGGTTCTAATCACTTTTTGGCATCGCAACGGAGAAAACACGGTCGGCGCTGGCGATATCTGGCCGGCGGCAGCACTGGTGGCGAGGGGAACTTCAGGCACTCGGTTTGCTTGCTCAATGATTGCAAATGCTGGTCGAAATTGGCTGAGGTAGTCATAAATACCTAATGGGCCCATGTGTGCTAATGGGCCTCGGCCCAATACTGTGGTACTAAATAGTGATTTTCATTTTTTATTTTCTCTATATTTGGTTTTAGCTCAAAAAATGCGCCATAAAGTCGGTTTTTTATCTAAATTTTATCCCAACTGACAAAACCCTATTAATACTAATTTTAGCTAGCTTTTTTTTTCAAATTTTCCAAAAATTTTAAATTTGAATTTGAATTCCACCGGTTTTCCTCGCGATTTTGCTTTCCTTACCCCACCGATATGCCCGATTTTCCCGATTATCTCACGATTTTTCACGATTTTTGAAACCCTGGCCATCACCGGCTGCTTGTTACTGCTGATATACTAGTAAATAAAATGAGTAAAAGAAGTTTTGTTCTTCCTTGATGGGTTCTTCTCAAACTGAAATTGGTACACAAACACAACACCATTGCTTCACATGCAAGAAGCGTCCCTCGTGTCTCCCGGTTGTTCGAACCCAGTCTTTTTTCTTCTCTTTTTTATTTAGTTGCTCCGATAAGGGTTCACCTTACTGTTATATATACGAATTTCGCTACTATGTTGACACCGAAAATCGATAGAAATCTCATAAACTCAAATTTTATTTTTTTTGCAAAAAAAATAATAAAAAATCATCGATTATCGTGAAAAATCGACAAACTTGTTGAATTTTTTTTGCAGTCAATTTTTTGGAGCGGTTTTCATCGATTTTTTTTTACGAAAAACGAATGATTTCAACCGATTTTCGATCGGTTTGTGACACGTAATTTTTTTTTCGAATTTTTGAATTCGACCGGTTTATCGACGTATATTTGAAACCAGCACGCGATGATATGAGCGAAAATCGAGCGATTTTCGTCGATTTGGTGAACCCTGACAGCGATTCTCAGTTTCGTCTTTTTGCAACATAAATAAATACTATAACAAAACCCATACAACTCCCTCCAACTCAAAGTATCAGACCCATATAATTTTTAATATATTGTTTTAAAAAATAAACCGACAGTTTTAATAGCTTTTCTCTTTTTATCATCATTAATCATTACTTCAACATTTATAAGTAAACATGCCCACAAATATCCTCATTCTTATTATAAAGTATTAGCCTATAGGTGCTACAGTCATTTTCGTCCATGTTCTCTTGGTTTCATGCCCTACTTAGTTCTGTATCCAAGTATTTGAACATCTTTTAAATAACTAAGAAAAATACGTGTTTTTGAGAGAGTATGTATTTAACGTCTTTTAAATGCCCAAGCAAAGTGTAATACTTTTTGTTGATAAATATAAGGTCGATAATTTAAATGCTCTTATTTAGAAATGCAATAAGACTTACATGTAAATTTAATAAACATTTCCTACTGTACCTTTATTTATTACTTTCTCTATTCATTTTTATAAGACGTATTTTGATTTTACATAAAATTAAGTTCATTGAAATTGAGAAAAGTATAGGTAAAAATAATTTGATGCTCACACTTAATTGTCATGAAAGATGAAAGGTATACTTTGTATGAGTGGTAATGAATAAATGCATACGGTTGAGAGAGTAAATATGGACATAGAAGAAAAGTCCTCATTAAATTTACATGCAAATCTTATATTTGTTAACAAAACCATTTAAAAAGTAAACCTTATAAAAATGAACTGAGAGTATCTCTTAACTATATGCATTTAAAGTATTATTACTCCCTCCGTGTCAGTTTATAAGGCGTAGTTTAACTTTACGCAATAATTAAGATATAAAATAAAATGGCATAGATGTCCTCACTTAAGGCCCCGTTTGGCAACTTGGAACCGAGCTGTTTCTACTAGAATTTAGGAGAAACCCTGCCAAATGTGCTAAAATTTGAAACGATTCTCCTCGAAATGTTTCTTCTTTTTCCACACCGTGACTAAATCACCCTCAACCCCATTTCTACTAGCTTCTACTAGAATTTGGAACTGGACCAAACGGTTTGCAGAAAGTGATTCTGATTTTACCTGAAACGTTTCTACCAAGAATCTGGAACCGTTTATGTTTCTACTAGAATCTAGAACCGTACCAAACGGAACCTAAGTGTCTTGGAAGATGAAATATATTTGTTTGTATAGATGATAATGAATAAAAGCATATGATTAAGAGAGAATAAATAAGGATATAAAAGGAAATATATCACTAAATCTACATACACGTCTTATATTTGGGGTAGGGCCATTCAAATTAAAGACCTTATGGTTATGGTTTAGGACGGAAGGCGTATCTTTTTATCTTTTAAAACAATTCAAAGCAATACATAAGTTACTTTTAACGTACCTTTTTAAGTTTTATCATAATCTTAATCTTTAATGTAACATCATATTTATATTTATATATTTACAGGAGGAGGAGAGAACCTGTTTTAAAAAGAAGCAAAGAGAGTACTAATGACCGTACTTATTAAAAAGGACGCTTTGTTGGTTCACTAGGGACATTGGGTCTCACGCCCCACTGCCAGATCTTGGCCAGCCTCATCCTGACATAGTGACATGCACGACGCACCGACCATCTCCTGTCCTCTCTCTCTCTCCTCCCCATCGCAAGATATTTTCTGCAACCAAATTACCAAACAGCCCCTCCAGCAGTCCAGCTGATTGATGCCTTCGGTGGCAGCGGTAGTTGGGAGTTGGGACTGGCTGTCGCGGGTTCATGCTGTTCCTGCCCGAGGCCCGGATGTGGGCTGGACTCTGGAGGCCCATCTGAGGAGAACTCAACGGGGCGTCCATTTTTCCCTCCCCTTTTCTGCCTCCTCAAGCAAACAGCTCAAGACGCCATTTGAAGCCGCTCGATACGAAATTTAATAAGGATTTCTTTCTACAAAAAAAACCGGATATCAACATAATTTTGGTTTTTGTAGAGACTTTTTAAAAATACGCTGGGTAGGAGCTGTTAGCGAATTTGTGTAACCACATGGTCTTTTTTTGCAAAAAAAAAAAAATTGGCATGTGGTTCTTTTTTGCAAAAAAAAAAAAAAAAATTTGCAGGAGGACCTCAATGTAATTTCGATTTTCCTTCTTAAAGAATGGGCTGGCTAGGAGCCATTGGAAAGTTTGCGTAACTACGGGTCCTTTTTGCAAAAAAACCTGTGGATGGCCCATTCACAAATATGCGGAACCATGGGTCTTTTTGCAGAAAAAAACAGTGGGAGGATCTATTCATGATTTCAAAATTTCTGAGGAGATTTTTCGTGAAAAAGTGACATGGCGCTTTTCAGTGTAAGAGTAAGAATATCACTCCCCGGTTCCCCAATACAGTGGGTTCCATGTTTCTATGATTCCCCTTTTAAACAATTCCGTGATTATAAATGTGTAACCCTAGCGTCTGTTCTTGTTTTGGGTAAAATAGATCTACTAATTCTTTTGTTCCAGTTAGTAGGAGAGATCTTGAACTAAGAAATAGACCTAGCAACTAAAAGAGGGTATCCTGAGCAATTGCAAGAATGATAATAATATTGAATTGATTCGGGATCGTCAGAATGGAAGCCCTCCCCATTGAATTTCCAGGATACCCCTTTTTCCTCTCCATAGGATTACATCCAAGTTATTGTTAAAAAGAGAGTGTTATTCTAGCTTTTAAATATTGTTTATAAATACATGTCACCCTACCGTTTCGAGATAACTTTTTACCATTTCTTCTTTTTATACCCTCTCCTTTAGCTATTTTCAAAATCATTATTTACTATCATGCACTAGAGTAAGATACACAATCCAAAAATATATAAAAATCTAATACGGTCTTTTGTAGATATACTAAATACAAGAACTTACAATAACACTATTAAGACACGAAAGGAGTAGCACTAATGTTTTTCCTCGTGGATGCAAGCTATCGAATGCGAATATGCGATGCAACAAGCTAACCTACCGCGGTACTGGCTATCATCGTCATCATATTCCGACCAACTTTAATCATCGTGGCTTTGCTTCCCAGCGTTCGTAGGCTGGCATTCACGGGCAGTCGGTCAGTCGGTCTGTGTGCTGCTTCGGCCGTTGGATGATGGGGCTGCTTGGTTCTAAGTTGATGCTTGTCAAATTTTAGATTACCAAAATTTGATAATTTTGATTAAGTCGGACACCCATTTAGTTTGTCACCAATGTATTACCAAATTTTGATAAGATTCTTTTTTACATTGCATGCTTAGTTTATTTTGTTGCCAAAGTTTTTGTCAAAACTTGAGTCAATATTTCCATGACTAAAATTTAACACGTTGACATATGGCACAAGCCAAACAGCCCAAAAAACCAAGTCTCTCTTCACATAGCCGCACCGCAAAGATGCTTGCGTAAGTGATCGCCGTTCTCAGGTTGGTTGGTTAGACGACGAAACAGCGAGCGGCTAGCTAGTTGCAGATCGTTTGCGTGAGTAACCGCCGCATGAACCAGTGAGAATCTAGTGGGGTGCTGGTGATGCGTTACTCTTACTCATCTCGCCTAGATACGATAAATACCGATCCTTAAACTCCTCTCACTCAACTTCAGGTTTCATTTTTCCTTTTGAACTCAAATTTCAATGTTCAGACGGTATCGAAATTCGTTCAAAACCGTTCGATTCAAAAGTCAAATAAATTTAAAATTTAGTCAAACCTCCAAGTGAAATTCACGGTTTCGAACGAAAACCACTCAAAAACCATTGACAATTGAAAAAATAGGGGGGAATATAAAAAATAGGGAAAATTGTAAAAAATTATTTTAAAATTTGTAAAAAGCCATTAAAGACTAAAAATGATATTTGAAGAATTACTTCAACAAATATTATTACTAAATATAATTGAACAACTATTTAAACATGCAGTATGTTGTGGAGGTGCAGTCCAAAATTCTGATTCAAATGTTGCATTTATTTGATCAACTATGATTTTTGTAGGCTGTAGCAAATCTTGTAATAATGTATTTCCATTTATTTTTTATGCACTACAATTGATTGTTTAAATACTTGCATTCGTATTGAATATTTAGTTATGATACGACGCTTTCTCTCTCAAAATAATAGAAAGGAACGATTGACGGTTTATCACTAGAGATCTCATATAATTCTATATTAATTGTTGATAAGTTAAGTCGGGGATTTTGATTCAGTCCAATGATTTCTTAGCAGTTTACATGTGGTTTAAAGAAAAACTCAGATATACTTTATGAATATAGGTCATGATTTTATGAATAGTATCCTTCTTGGCTCATGCTGCAGGCTTTTACAAAGATATGTTGGTACTAAATATACTTCAACAAATGTTGGCACTAAATATTCTTCAACAAATATTGGCACTAAATATAATTCATCGGTGAATAATACATGTTTTGAAAAATACTATAGATCGAGTTGCAAAAAAACCCATAGAGATACAGTTGTACACATATATTTCTTATTCCGGTATATATTAGAAATCGAGTTAAAAAAATAGAGATATAGAGTTGTACACATATTTCTTTTAATGAATTTGGTTAACACTTTATTATTACCTGGTCAACCTTCTTTTGTCGAGTTTAACACTACACTTTAACAGGGTAATAATACATGTTCCGAAAAATATTAGAGATGCCAACCTTTTTTTGTCGAGTTTAACACTCTATGCGCTGACCGAGTAATAATACATGTTTCGAAAGATATTAGAGATTGAGTTGAGAAAAAAAGTTTAGAGATAATAGATCGACTTGGAAAAAAAAGTTTAGCGATAGAGCTGTGCGCATATTTTTGTTGACGAAAATATTTTTTTCTGGAAAAACGGAGAAAGAAGCCGGACGTAAGGGACGGGGACTTGTTTGTTAATTTTTTGGACCTGAGCGTTACTTTGAAAAATTAGAAAATGGCTCGTTCGAGATTTGCATTTAACGTGAGTTTTTTTTCATATAAAGTAACGAACCGAGGGACCTAAACGTTATTTGGAAACGAATTTTTTATCCTCACAAAAAATTGCAAAGGACCTATTTGTAATTTTATAGGGATCTGTCCGTAATTTGAAGCAAGCCGAGAGACTTTTTTTGCAAAGCGGCATGAAGATGACGTGGAAGGCTGGGAGGCCGGCATTCCTTCCGCGCATAATAGAGTTGATATATATATTAGCACCGCATGCTAATATAGCTGAGGCTGTTTTTGCCCGTTTTTTTAGAGAGAGAGAGACCTTACAGTTTGCATTGCTCATCATGTAGTACGGACAGCCTATGTTAGCAGACCGGGATAGAGCAGGTGACCGGGCCAACAAAAGGAGACCATGGGCTACAATTCCATACAGCTAACTACTGTTCTATTTGGGCTTAATATTCTGATGGGTCCGGCCCAAGACATCTACCCGAGTTTTCCCGGCGCAAGTGGGGAACGGAGGCGAGCACAGGGGCCAGGGGGGCATGGGAAAGAAGGGAAAGGAGGCGGCGCGGGAGCGGCGGGAGCAGCGCCGGCGGGAGGTCTCCCTCCTCCGCGTCGTACCCTACGCTCCCAACCAGCGGTGGTGGGATGGCCTCGCGCCGGAGCGCGCCGTGGCTGTCGTGACGGGGGCCAACCGCGGCATCGGCTACGAGATCGCCCGCCATCTCGCGCTCCACGGCCTCCACGTCGTACTCACCTCACGCGACGCCGCGCGGGGCCAATCCGCCATGGAGAAGCTCCGGGAGGCGGGCTTGGGGGTCGAGTGGCGGCGGCTCGACGTAACGGACGCCGCGTCGGTCGAGGCCTTCGCGTCCTGGGCGGCGCAGACCCACGGCGGCATCCATGTCCTTGTGAGCGCACGCTCATCCCCTTACTTAATTAGCGTGTGTCGGTCATATCAAGTGAACAATCAACTGCTTGGCTTCCTCTCTACTGAGAAAAAACTTCGATTCGATTTACTACACGACTCGTCCTATCTAATCCCAATTCAGACAGTTTCGTACAGGGCAGCAATTTTAGTTCGTAATGTTATCAATTGGATTGTTCGTATACTTGTTTCTGATTCTGAATAGCTAGGGAATCTAATGGAACGGTAGAAAAGACTAGTACATGTTTTGACCCTGATACTGGCTAGGGAGGAAAACAATCTTCAAAAATGCAGTTGTTACTTATACTGGCTGACGTTTATACTGGCAGAAGTTTTTCCGAAGATCTTTTGACCCGCCTACAGGTTAACAATGCAGGTGTAAACTTCAATACAGGAGCTGATAATTCTGTTGAGTTCGCTGAGCAAGTTATCGAGACAAATTATTTTGGCACAAAACGGATGATTGACGCCATGGTACCATTAATGAAACCTTCGCCTTTTGGTGGCCGGATAGTAAATGTGAGCTCAAGGCTTGGCAGAGTCAATGGCAGACGCAATGTAAGTTCCCTCGGCAGCTTCCTATTTTTCCAGCGTGACCTTCTATGATATTTGAAATATGCTTTGGAGAAGTTGCATTTATCAATGCATTGTCTTCTCCTTACGGGCTTTTCTGTTTTCTAACCTGTCAGAGAATCGGTGATGTGAGCCTTAGAGAGCAACTATCAAATGACGACCATTTATCCGAGGAGTTGATCGATGAGATGGTCAGGAAATTCCTGCAACAAGTGAAGCAAGGTGGTTGGTCCTCCAATGAGTGGCCTCAGATGTACACTGACTATTCGGTCTCAAAGCTCGCTGTTAATGCTTATACACGACTCATGGCACATAGTCTTTCCGATAGGTCTGAAGGCCAAAAGATCTACATTAACTGTTTCTGTCCTGGCTGGGTAAAGACTGCCATGACTAGTTGGGAAGGAAATATTTCGGCCGAAGAAGGTGCTGATACTGGAGTGTGGCTCGCCCTGTTATCCCAGGAACAAGCTACAATTGGAAAGTTCTTTGCTGAGAGACGTGAGATAAGCTTCTAAGGTGACTACCTTTTTTCTTAATATGTTTGCTCCCAGCTACAAGTAGGAAAGTCAAGGTCCGAGAAACCCATACGTGCAAACTTCTTTGATGCTCAAGAATTGAGATGTGTTGACATTTGCTCAATGTCTTGTTAAAGGGCTTGTGATCTGTCAATTTTAAGCTCTTTTATGGTACTTTGAAGAACAGTAAAAATGTATTGTATGGACCGTCAAGGATACCATTTGTTCCGATGTTGGATGCAGTAAATAATTCATCTTTCAGAATTACTATTTGGACACTTAATATTTGACCATGCCTATGTAATCTATCTAGGTGAGTCATGACTGGCATTGTGGTGCTGCCAGTGGCATGTTTAAAGCAGTCCAGATGATGGCTCCAGGCGGTCATGATCATTGATATATCACATTGATGGAAGGCACGAGTATGACCTCTAATTTTCTTAATTAATGAGATCATAACAAATGTCTCTTGGTCATGAATGAAGTGGCTGAAAAAGTGGAATGTTCTCCAGGACCACCAGAATGGCAATTGGGAAGCACGACAAGCTGGCAGATTCCTTCTTGTGCTACAACAATGATCTGTATTGAAGTGCACATTGCATCGAGGATCGCTCGTGCTTGGGTGGTTTTGTGAGGATTCTTGGGCTTAAGTCGAGGTGTAAGTTATAACTCTATGCAGAAATGCTGTACCATTCAGACAGACAAAGGGTTTTGAAGATTACAAGTGTGGTTTCGCCGTATCGAGCACACGGATTATGTTTGGAGAAAAACAGGTTGTAAGCATCTGTCGACGGTGTCAGAGTTAATCATCAATCGGTCAATGAATCTAATCCCCAATGTATAACTGGAGATGGACATACCTATATGCATGTACTGTGCATTAAATCGGTCAGCTCTGAAAAATCTGGAGCTAGGCCATGCCGGCCGGAAAACAAGACAACATGATGCTGCCTAGCTGGTCTTAAATGCGTCATGCCTCTGTGGGCGCCATCGGTTTGCGGTGTAGAGAGAAGCAGGCGACGTTGCTGTGGAAGGCATCTTGTTTAATTCTGCATCAGCCGCTGCCTGCCTTGCTGCTGCCTGCACATGTGGTGCTTGCATCCTGTAATGGAGCTGCACCTGGACTTGTTCCTGTGTATGGATTGTTAAGTAGCTTCGATTTGGCTTTGGATGTTCCGATTAGTCGATGTAAGCTGGATTATGCCACATTTCTTTCTTTCAGTACATACACCAGGCTTCTCGCATTTGCTGTGTCACTTTCAGACAGGGTCGTTGGCACATTAACCACTGAACTATATATCGTTGCGCCTTGCTGCTTCTTGATCGAGAAAGGGTGGGGATTTCATTTCACCATCCATCGATCTCATGTGCCTCACTAACCACGCAATGCTTAGGCAGCAAGATGTGTGCACGTTCAGTTAAAAACTAAAATGCACACTGATATGCTCGGCAGATTACCATCCGAGCATATGTAATGTAATTCTGAATTCGCATACGACCAATGAAGTGGCTCTGAGGCCCTGGTAATGCATATGTAGCTGGCATAGGTGTGGATAATCAACCAGGGCCTAGATGCCAGGTCAGGCGAGGGATGTCGAGACGAAGGTGTGTTATGCAATGCCAGCTGCAGCGGCAGTACAGCTACACCATACATAGGAGTTGGTAGGCTAGGCCCAGTGCCAGGTATTGGGGGCCAGGCAAGGCAGGAGGCTCCCCATGGATCGAAGGACATGCATGCTGCTACATGGACGAGCAACTAAGCTAGTTAAGAGCTAAGACAGAGCATAAGAGCATCTCCAGTAAGAGCCCCTAAAACAGGATCCCTATTTTGGATTTAGGGACTCCCCCTATTTTTTGATGCCCTGTTTTCAAAGCACAAGTCCAGCAACAGTCCCTAAATCTCAGCCCTTATTTTACTTTTTCTCCTATTTTGACATATCCGCTATGTATAATCTTCATTTGACACCACTAAAATTCAATCAAAAATATCTGTAATACATAAAACATAGGCATATTAACATTTACAATTTAAAAACATGATATTTCAAATTTAAATTTAAAATTTTCAAAACATGATAAAATTTTTGAAGCCTCTCATGTATTTCCCTATCTTCAATAATAAAGGTTGTACTCGTGTCCCTGGGAATTAGGGCTGAGGAGGCCAATTTAGAGGCCTCATAATTTTAGGGGCTTGAGTTGGGACCCCCTGGGAATTGGGGCTGAGGAGGCAAATTTAGGGACCCCCTAATTTTAGAGGCTTGAGTTGGGGCCCTGCTGGATCTGTTTTTTTTACTACACTCCCTATTTTAAGGTTTAGGGACTGGTTTAGGGGCTCTGCTGGAGATGCTCTAATAGGATGAACATGTAGAGCTCTGTACGTGCAAGCTGTAGGCCTAGATCTGGAGTTAGGCTGACCCGAGCGGGTGCCATCTTTGTTCCTTTTTGTCGTGTCTGGATTGGAAATCTCAAAGGATGGCTATCTGCTGTTGAATTCCATCGGTATGGCTGGCGCTGCTGGTGGATCGATGGATGGTCAGTTGCTAAGAAAAATATTCGCTTGTTTCGAGGGGACCCTCTCGGACACACTGATTTTTGTCTCGCTCTCCATTTATTGGTTTGCATTCGTAGACAAAGGCATCAAGTTGAGATGGCCGAGTTGGTCTAAGGCGCCAGATTAAGGTTCTGGTCCGAAAGGGCGTGGGTTCAAATCCCACTCTCAACATCAATTTTTTTTCCACTTTACTTTTTTTTTTCTTGGCATGTGTATTCCGGTCTCCACTTGCTTCTTGCATACTACTGCTTGATTAACAAGCCAAATTCCTACTAGGTCGTATATATGCTTTAAGAACACATGGAATTTTTAAGTCTGTACAGAGTTTCACAGTAGAAAAAAAACGCACTCATAAATATTTATTCGTAATAATCTTCAACGTTTTGTTATGCTCTTTCAACGCTACATGTGATGTATAAACATGTTATGAGCACATCCCTGCTATTTAAAAACATGGAAATAACTTACAAGGTCGCATAAGTGCGCACTTACCGTACAATCGTCGCAAGGTGGGACTTGAAATGGGTAAGGTATCCTCTGCAGTCATCGCCTCTGCGGTTGGGTCACTGCACGGCGGTGACTGCAGAGGATCTCAGTTGCTTCAAAAATCCCAAAAACTTCAAAGAAAAATTCAAAAATCGAATCTGGAATTGATTGGAGCCGATTGAGATTTGGAAGTTGTTTTGGCTGGATTTAGGGTTTGATTTAGGGGGGAACTTACCTGGGCCTCTCTGTCTTGGACCTCTGGTCCACCACGCGTGACCGCCCGTCCAGTCTCGAGAAGGCCAACCACTCTCGTCGCCATCCCGCTCGTCACCACCATCTCCTCCCGCACCGGCTCCCGTCGCTTTGCTCTGCCGCTCACCCACTCCGCGCACGTCACCGCCTCTGCTCCTCGCCAACCGCGCCGCTGTCCATGCCGCCTCACGAGTATAAGAACCCCCCGGCTTCCTTCTTCCCCGCCCCGTCCTCGCCCTCCCAGGTGAGCCCCCCTCCCCCTCCACCGCCTTCCTTCCTCGGCGCCAGTCGCCGCTCTGCTCCTCGTCTGTCCCCGCGTCGCCGCCTCGATTTCCCGCCAAACCCTAGCCCTTTCCTCTCCCTCGCTGTGAACTTCAACCCTTCGCCTCCCCCGTTGTTCCCCTCCTTGACCCGCCTCTTCTCTCTCGGCTTCAGCCTCGCCACCGCCCTGCTCGCTTAGCCTCGCCCCTGAAACCTAACCCCCCCTAATATCTCTCTGTGCCCCCTTGCTCTCTGTCTCTCACTGCCCGAGGGCCCCACCTGTCATATAACTCTCGTGCCTCACCGCTCCGCCGGGCCCACCTGTCATGCGCCCCATCGCTTCGCCCGCGTTGGGCCCACCAGTCAGCGACTCATTTTCCCCTAGCCCCACGCATCAGCGCCCTCGCCCAGGCCGCTTGTCGGCCACCCCATGCCGTCTGGTTGCCTCAGGCTCGCTGTCGGCGGCCAGTGACGGGCCGCCCCATTTAAACGCTGTGTGCGTGTGGCCCGTGGGCCTCCCGACCAGATTGGGTTGAGCCCAGTACAGCCCATTACTGTTTTTCCAATTTCTTTTCTTTTTCGGATTTAAAATAATCCAAAAAATCCTTTTTAAATAGCCCAAAAGTCCAAAAAAACTCAAAAAAATAGCCAAAATACACTATCTTTACCGTTTCGAGCCACTGAATCCAAATACGGCCTCCGCTCCGCCATTTGAAGCCCCCAAAATTCCGAAAATGCCCAATTTTCCCTCTGATCTCTCTCTCCGACCCTCTTCACATTATTCCCGATTTTTCTTTTAATTGTTTATTTTGTTCGTTTACTTATTTTTTTCGCTTTTTCGCGCTAGACCCGACGTTCGCGCAGTACTCGGAGCCTGAGCGGTTCCCGGAGTAGGAGCACTTTTTGGAATTGGAGCCGGACCGGACAAGAGCCGTGTACAACTACAACGACTACGCCCTAGACGATCCCTTAGCCTAGCAAGGCAAGCCGCACACCTTTGATGATCATATTGAACCCACTTTGCTATGACAATATTGTAGTATTTACTTTCTATCGCATTGCTTGAATTGTATGTTGAAATACTGAAAAATTGCTAGTTTAGAATGACATGCAACTTAGCTATACCCAGTTTCGCGATTAGCCTCCTTGACATTGTTGGGCCCTATTAACCTTGGAATTACCCTAGTCAATAATTTATGCACCCGTAGTTAATAAATAAATTATGTTTAGGTCTCATATAAAACCTTTTAAAGAGAAAGACTTGTGGCGAGCAGCTGGCTTGGTGATTTTATAAATGTGCTACGGTCAGGGGGACAGTATTGGACTAGCACGAGGTGGATGTGAGTCCGATCCTCGGCTGATGATTAACGCCATGGTTGGTTTGGGTGGCTGGTATGAGCAGATACCAGGTGGGTTTGTGGATGGTTAAATGGCTTAGTCTTTGGCAATATAAGGTTAAACCCCCTTGAGCAAAGTAAATAACTTAAGGTTCCGCTCAACCACAAGTTGGAACCGGTCAGTTCGGTTGAACCGTTTCTCAACATAACTCAGTACATTGTCCATCCCCTGGGAATACTTACATTGCATGGTGGCACCATTCTCGGAAGGAGAATGGGGAGCAGTCATTCTCGTGCCAGGAATGACTGGTGGGTTTGGTGGGACGGGAATGAGGCGTCATTCACCGGTTCTCACAACGATAGGTTACCCACTCAATATTGGAACGCGACTCTTGCGTTGGCTAGTGGGGGTCCAAAAATAGTGGGTCTGAGTACCTATCGGGTAGGAGCTACCAGGGGGATGTTCAACAAAAGGCTGTGATGATCTCGACTTGGCCGCATGCATTTAAGTTGCATGTAATTCGTACTTGGCATTAACTGTCGTAGACGTCTTGTGGGTAAAGCCGAGTAGCTCTGCAGAGTCAATTAAATGGTATTCGAATATGCCGTGCTTCTGGTTAATGAAGCTAAGTTTGAACTGGGGCGACTCCCATAACCTAGCTCAAGTAGTTCTCTGGAATTTTGAGCATGTAGCTTAATGGTGACAATTTTGTGTAACCCCCTGTTATTATTATTTATGATTTGTGTTTCAAATGTAAAACGATATTACAAATAAAGCTGCATCCACAAATACTTAAACCCTGTGTCAATCATTTGTTAATCCCTTGTAT
Source organism: Rhipidocladum racemiflorum (assembly GCA_036346355.1). Classification (NCBI taxonomy): domain Eukaryota; kingdom Viridiplantae; phylum Streptophyta; class Magnoliopsida; order Poales; family Poaceae; genus Rhipidocladum; species Rhipidocladum racemiflorum. The sequence continues at coordinate 54,975,411 of CM070569.1, forward strand.
GTAGCATTCAATAATTTCCCATGCGACTTGTTAAGTATGGTTGTGTACTCACCCTTGCTTAACCCAACACTTTCAGAGTTCCAAGAAGCTGGAGTCTACTAAGAAATTGTAGATGACGAATTGGTTTGGTTTTAAGGTCTTAGTCTTTTGCTCAGGTCTGCCTGTGCGGTGTTTTGGATATAAGCTATTTAGGCCATGTTGCGCCTATTTTTGTAAAAACTTGGCCGCTAGGCCTTATATTCTATAAAAAGCAGTTGAATTCATCTCTTGCCTGGCAAAGTATACTTGGTTCCCGACAGCTAATCTTCCTGTGCAGCTGTCGAGGTATTTAAACATGACACCTGAAAAGGCGGTCCGTTACACAGACTGCTTACATCTTAATTACCACATTTTTTTTTGAAGGAACAGCCGAAGCCGTATATAAATTAGGAGAAGAAAAAGTTTACAAGAGGACCCCAAAGTGCAGGAGGCTGCACCTAGGGGAAAAGGAGGCCTTGAGCCAGGATGGAGTTACAGAGGAAATAGAAAAAGAAAAAGAAATAAAAGACCTTTACATCGAGATTCGAGCAAGCAGAGTTTTGAGCCCTTGAGCACCACCTAAAGCCCAGTTGGAAGCCTCGTCCTTGATGACTTGCAGAATCTTGGCATTTGAAATGTAGATATTTTTGAAGACTCTGTTATTACGTTCTTTCCACTACTGCCAACAAACTAGAATTATGAGAAATTTGACGCCTTTCTTAAGTCCAGTCCGGTAGCCAGCTTGCTGAAGGCTCCAAAGCTCCAGCTGTTGGCTGTGGTTCCAATGCTGAGGATGGAGCGAAGGCAGCCTTACCCAGTGAGCAAAGGCTGACCACAAGCAACGAAATTACCACATTTTAGAGTATTGATTTATACAGTAACTATACTTGTTCCAATTACTTCTTGGTGTGCTGAGTCCTAACGATGTAGAATATATGATGAAATGACAGATGATGTGTGCTCAGTGTTCACACCATTGGGTCCCCAACCATCTTCCTAAACTTGAAACTTTAGGCTTTAAATTTAGTACCTTCGACTAGGTATCACCAAGGCTACAACCCCTGTAATGCAATGGTTTGCCCAAAACAGAACCCGAATCCCAGTCCCAGACTGCCTGTGACATAAAAAGGAGAATGAACAATGTACATCAGCAAATCCATCGATCAGCAATAATTAGGGCCAGCAAAAAAGATTGGTACCGTCTCGAATCAGAATTGCTTTGAATACAGTAGTTAATGAGTTCAAAATTGAAATAAGTCTATTTCTAACAAAAAAAAAAGCTCGAATTTAAAATAACCACTTAAATGGTAAATAAAATAATTTATGTTGAATTATGTCAATTTCGAAAGAAGCTTTTGTTAAGCTCGATAGCTAGCCCTATCAATAATCATCATAGGACTGATGTACTTCATCCATTCCTAAATAGATGTCATTCTAGATTCTTGCACTTCCATCGATACACATCTACAAAAGAACTGCATTATCCATCTAATGTGTCTTATTTAGAACATGACAGAGTACTAAGTGGGATCGAGGGGTCTAGCTTTGTACATTTTACTTCAATATTGGGACCATAGTTTTAAAGTAGGACAGGATCGGCCGAAACTTTTCCGGTTTAATCACCGGTTAACCGCTGGCTAAACCAGTGGCCTCTCCGGTTCGAGGCCCGATCGGTTTTTAAAACTATGATCGGGACCATGGGAGAGAGAGAGAGAGAGAGAGAGAGAGGTCTACAGATGGGCTAGTATTTTAGGGGAAAAAAACTAATTGATTAACCTATACACTGTCAAAAAAACAAAGAAAACGATTTTAGTAGTTAAAACTCCTGAGTATTTACTGAATTAAGAATGATACTAGAGTTAAAACAGACAGGCGAGCGCAGGCTATTTCGGTTAGGAATGGGCGAATGGCACCGACAACCCTCTTCGGAGCCAGACGATGTTGTCATAGATGCATCATTGCATCATATATGGAGACAGGAGAGTGCATACTGGAGACAGGCATGGCTGACACCCACAAACACACCTCTCCAAGACCTGGAAATGTATGCACGCAAGAAGTGCGTGCGTGTATTGTTTCTCTGTCTAATACTCCAGTTGCGAATAGGGATGCAAATGGGCCGGCCAAGTGTACTTTTGGCAGCTTTGGTTCGTTTGTTTGCTTGTAAAACTTAATTTTTACTCCACTTTTTAAGTTTTAGTGCAAACAACGAATCAGAATGGCCAAAGATTTAATTCTGCACGCCCATTTGCATCCCTAGTTGCGAACGGCTCATGTAGCACAACTCACCAGCCTCTTGTGCTCACAGCACGAAACAGCAGCCAAATGTAGTAGAAGATGGCTGTACACATGATGATACACTCACAGTCACAGCTGTGCTGCACACACAACAACAACAACAACAACAACAACAACAACAACAACAACAACAACAACAACAACAAGCTGCTGCTGATGCAGATGAGCCTTCCCTGGCTGGAAACTGCAGGAAGCAAGTTCATCAACAGTCGAAAAATCGCCACCAACAACTGACCAACCACCATGAAAGAAACCTCCGAGTAGGATATGCACATAAATGGCATTGTTCAGAGAAGAAGAAGAAAAATAAAGATTAACATCGCATCACATCACATCAGCTAGTTTATTCAATTATCCCTCTAATAAGTGAATCCAAAAGTTGCGAAGAACCAAACAAAAGCGTCTTGTTTTTTTTAAACAAGAATATATCATCAGGGAAAAAAAGGGAAGCAAAAGTGAGGGTCGCACGATAGAGACATGGAATTGCAAGTATTGAAGTATGTGGTGTATCTCCCTTCCCTCCATCTGTCTAAAGAACTCTGAGAGCTTCTTTTCCCGGTAGGAACGACGTCGCTGCACGCACAAGGGCCACCGCTATGCGATCGTGAGATGCAACCTACTCATCAGCCATCCCTTTCAGTTGCATACTTGCATGTTAGAAGAAGGGCATGACATGAGAGCCGGCTCCCAGCCATCTAGTTGTAGTAGAACCAGAAATCGAAGTAAAGTTCTTACGACGAACTGAGTTGTATCACGCAATTAAGCAATTGAACAGACTCGATCGATCTCTTGTCATGTTCTTTGAGGACGGTGTTTGTTGGTAGTGAGCAATGGTGAGTGAAGCAAATCCGAAATCTAAATTGTCTTTCTTACGATAAACTGACTTGGATGCCTGGACAAGCGGCCACACAATTGATACCTTCAAAATTTGTGCAACTTATACCGAGAGTAAAGACATAAAAGATATTTACTCACCTCGTCGTATACGAGAATGTCCCCGTAAAGTTAACAACAAACGCTTTGTCAGTAGCAGACAGCAGTGAAAGGTGGGACAAATCCGACAATCTAAATAACCATTTGATAATTAAGGGATTATCTGTTTGTAATGTGATGGAAATTTTCTAAAGTCACTTTTTAATGCATTGGATCAACATCTAATAATATGGTACTTCAGCCTCCGTACAAATCTAATGATAAAAGATTGACATAGACTTAAGGAAAAAATTAGGAAATTTACAGCTAGTAAAACTGAAAAGACAATGATAGAGCGAGTTGAATCACATAACCGCACAACTGATAACCATCGTTTACAGTACTAATGTCAGTTGTATGTAAGTCTATAACTTTATGCCACGTAGGATTTTAGGTGATGTGGAGGAGAGACGAAGATGATGTCTATTATTTAATAGACGGTCTTATAGATGATTTTATATGGTGTGTACCGTTTTATAGATAATCTATTAGTTATATGAGAGACTATTGTATTATGGTCATAGTAACTGAAATCTTACTAGCAGTATAGACAAGGAGGAAGTTAGCAATGGACGCTTCGCCAGCAGTAATCGACGGTAAGCAATACACGATGCACAGCTCACGGTCACTCTGGAGTCTGGATGGAGTTCGAGCGATCTATCTTTTGTTTCCATCGTCTTCCTTGGATGTTAGTGCAGTCTGTGTGCATGGAGTACAGGCAGCATCGGAATAGCATTAACCTTTCCAAAACCAAGTTTTTAACCTTCTAATTTGGGACTAACTGACAACTCATCTGCTGATGTGCTCCACGCTTCCCCTACTTTACAGCCCTATCAGAACAGGAAATTTAAGCACACAGGAAAAAAAATGAACACACACAGAGAGAGAGAGAGAGAGAGAGAGAGAGAGAGAGAGGTCCTTTTTATCTGATGAGCAGCTCCTGTCTGTCTGTCTTCCAGCTTGTTAAGCCCCCATCATGTTCTTCTCTTTCCCAGCAATCATTGGCTTGGCTCCTTCTTTTGCATATCACCCATTTCTTTCTTTTTTAAGAGGTGTTTCTATATATTTTTTAAAAAAAATTGTATAAATATTAAAATATAAATAAAAGATAGATAGTGATTATTTGTACCTTTACTTCTCTCTCTCTCTCTCTTTTATCTCCTCTGTTTTTGTTTAGTTTGCTAGAACAATGAAATGCGAGAAAGATTCATAGGAGAATACAGTGATCTGATGATATGAATGCAAGTGAAAAGAATCGAGGAGTTAAATATTGGGGGGAAGAATTGCCGCGTCGGCGCAGTATCGCTATCGCAACGAATTGTCGCCTTTGGGCAATCATTGGGAGATCCATCCATTCAAGTTCATACATACTAGTTCATGCTACAAAGATCCAACAACTAAATAAAACTCATAAAATGGGGTTAATTTTTTGGGTTGTTTTTACCTGCAACAACATCGCTAGGCTCACATTGTTAAGCACTGCTTGCCCCTGATGCCTACAGCGCAACCCAACCATTATATATATACTTGCTTGCTGGTTTCCTTTCCACTGGTGTTCACTTTCTTGTGGGCTTTCCCCCTTCCTTCCTTCCTTCCTTCACCAAACCTCCCCACTCTTCTCACTCACAAACAATTCACAGTACAGAGAGATAAACCCACCTGAGGAGGAGGAGGAGGCAGAGGTTTCTTGCCTGCTTGCTGCTTCTCTCACCTTTTCTTTTCATGGATTCTTTCTAGCTTCTACATGTCTATACATGTTTCTTCGATAATCTGCCTGTTTCTTGCATTTCTTGATTGATTTGATTCCTTCCTTTGTTGTTCCCCCTGAACAAGTAGGTGGCATAAGTTGTCATTGCTCAGCTTTTGTTCCCTGTGTGATAATAGGACCAAGTGGAGCAGGAGGAAGAGGGGAGAGAGGGGCAAAGTCAAGAATTGGCAGGAACAAGTTGCTGTCTGCAGCATGGCTTCAGCATTTGATGCTGCTGTTGTGCTTGCATGGAAATGACGCCAGGAGACCCGGACAATCTGCAGGTATGGTATGGGTTTGTACGATCACAAAATTATGGGTATTTCACCAAAGTTTCCATCTTTGCATGATTCTGGGCTTTCTTGGACCGAAATCTGGTGGAATTGCTGTGTATTTCGGAGACGGGAGTGAGAATGATGTGAATTTTCATATTACCTGCATTCAAGCATTGATCAGGAGTACTGGATTTTGTCGATCATGGGTTATAGGTCATTGATCATCCTGCATACCTGTTATTCTTTATTAACATTAAGAAAATCTTTATATAGCATGCATTGATGAACACTTTTCTTTCTGTTAATCATTTTCACGATTGGAATTATTGTCCTATTGCATGACCTTGTTTGCCAATGACTTCAGAGCTCATAAATCCAATGCCACGTTGTTAGATCACAGAAATGGTAGATTCGTGGATTGCTTCTTGCACAAATCAAACCAACTCATATATAGCTTGAAAATGCAAATGGTCCAAGCAGAAGTCATTCATGTTTTGCCATTCATTGCAGCTTATTCATATTTACTTTATTTAGTACAAAGGCGTCCCAATAATTACACAATGCTGCAGTGAACAATTTCTTTTCTGCATATAGTCATGTAGTTTTATTGCCAGTCCAATAAATATCGACTATAGATTTTTGCATTTGCGAGGCTCTTTGTGTATCATGGGAATTTTAGGGGGTGTTTGGCAGAGCTCCAGCTCCACCAAATTCTTGGAGTTGGTGGAGCTAGGTATTCCTAGCTCCACTAAATTCGTGGAGCTGGAGCTGTGGATATATTAAGAATGTTTAGGTAAGTCATCTTGTTTATATTTTAGAATAAAATTGTAAACTTAAGTCACTTTATTTCAGTCTACAAGTTTCAGCTCTGAGGTGGAGCTGAGATCTGGAGCTCTGCCAAACAGGGCCTTAATAGTGTAGATATAATTTCTCTAAATACGTTTATGGCACGGAATTTTTGAATAAAGGAGTGGCGCGTTATCTGAGAAATAAGGAAAATAAAAAAGAGAAAAAAGCTAAAGGCACAGACCACCTTGCCACGTAACATTCAATTTTGATTGTCCTACAAATTTGCATTGTACTGTTCCATTTCATAATATAGTTGTCCTTTCTCTGGATTTATGCATTAATAATGGCTTGGTCCATACTGCTGATGTCACGATCGGAATATGCTTTCCTACTTTACCACTGCCTAGAAGAGTTAAACATGTTCAATAGACACAAGAAGTGAAGTGATTTTATCTCTTGATCAAGCAATCCATCCATACATGGTGCGGATGCTTCTTTGGTATTCTGAAACTATTTAGTTCATTGTGTAACATTGTACTGTTGTTGGTTCAGCAATCTGTATACTCTTGTTCTTATGACTTCAATGCTAAAAATACTGATAAACTTAATGTACTACTCTTTAGGTTATATGTCTGCTAGTGCAAACTTCATCACTGGTACAACAAAAAATAATACCATGTTCTGAAGGAAGAGATTTCATACTAGATGTCAGCAATTCTTGCAGCAGCTCTAGGAGGTGCTGGAGGCTTGGCATTAGTTGGGTTTGTGATAGCTTTGATAGTACTTTGCCTACGGCACCGCAGAGGAACTTTAGACTCTTCAGAGAGTAGTTCATCGGGTCCAGCTCTACCAGGTACTGCTTAAATTACTATTTAAGAGCCTATGAAATTCAACACTTTTCGGCTAGTGGCTCAATTTTCTTTTTAGCTTAACAAACTGCCCTTCTATATTTAGAGCTGCAAGGAGCAAAATGTCTGACTATGGAGGAACTAAGTTCAGCTACAAAGAACTTCAGCGGTTTGAACCTTATTGGCCATGGAATGTTCGGGGAGGTATATAAGGGTTTGCTCCAGGATGGCACAATTGTAGCTATTAAAAAGCGGCATTCTCCTGCTAGCCAAGAATTTATTCAAGAGGTGCCAAAATTTTCTTCTTATCCACAGATTCTTTTAGAGTAGTGGCTGATTCTACATTGGCAGAATGTGTTGTGTTGTCGCATGCAAGAGGAGAGAAAGTATAGCCATCTTTTCCATCAAAGAAGTTAAAATCCTGTTTCTTCACAGGAGTTACACTATAGTGGCCCTGAACTCATGTTTGGTGCCTTTTCCTACTCAGGTTAATTACCTATCATCTATCCGTCATCGTAACCTTGTAAACCTATTGGGGTATTGCCAGGAGAATGACATGCAAATGCTTGTTTATGAGTATGTCCCCAATGGCAGTGTTTCTACACATTTACATGGTGATTTTTCATTATGTGTTTCCTATTATTATTCTCATGTGCAAGAAGTGCATCAAAGGTGGTAATTTGGTTCTGCTGTAATTCTACAGGTAACAGCCATGCTCCAGTCGTAAGGCTAGAATTCAAGCAGAGACTTTCGATTGCTTATGGAACTGCTAGAGGTGAGTCTTCACACTGACACCAACTCTACATTTTCCTCTACTGGCATAAGCTTATTGTCAGAAATCCATATCCATCATAGAAGATAGGATTACCTGTCTCATTTTGCAGTTGCCACGATCTTACAGCAACTACGCAAGCAATCTTGACATAATAATCTTTTCTTTTACTCAGGCCTAACTCACCTGCATTCTCTGAGCCCTCCTGCTGTCCATATGAACTTCAAAACGGCTAATGTACTGGTGGATGAGGATTTCATACCAAAAGTTGCGGATGCTGGCATTCGAGGCCTTCTTGATCGACTAGATGGTGCAGGCCCGTCTTCAAGAACACCTAATGATCCTTTCCTTGATCCTCGGTAACTAACTTTGTTTTGTTGAAGTTCTTACATTCACTGACTTCATCAATGGATAGCAAAAAAACTAGATTATTTGAATGTGTTGGTTTCACTAGTACCAACTTATCGTCATCCAGTGCTCGAGTTTGAAGGAATTTTTGTTGCATGACCAGAGTGAAGGAATCTGCAAGTTTTTCCATACAAAGTGATGTGTACAGTTTTGGTGTATTCCTTGTGGAGTTGGTCAGTGGAAAGAGAGCTATGTCTGATCAAAGGACCATTCGATGGGTAAATGCCAACGATCTGGTTCCTATCCATTTCACAAAAAATGCAATCCCTCTCATCATATCGGCAATAACGTTTCTGCTGATGCCTGATATGCAGGTACAGAACTTTCAGGAATCAAGTGATATCTCTGCAATTGCTGATGGCAGAATGACTACTGGCTTCACCTCAGAAGGCATGAAGGAACTGTTGAGCTTGACATCGCGGTGCGTGCACCCACTGAGCGAGCATCGTCCATCGATGAGCTTGGTGGAGGCCGAGATACACCGGATACGCGAGCAAGAGATCAGGTTGACAACCGTCATGACAGAAGGCACCCCAACTGTGACTCTAGGCAGTCAGCTCTTCACATCATCAAGATGAAGAAGAATGTAATGTGTAGCATTTACAGGTTACAACCAAGCTAGTTTCCTCTTATCCGAGTTGTAGATTAGCCATTCGCTTTCCATTTTCCCCCTCTAATTTCTTTTCATAGTGAGTCAGCTCATCAGCTGTAACTCAAGTGTACAAAAAAGGAGCAGCTGTGAGGTTCCCTTTCTTTATTTTTCTTCTCCACCCTGCTGGTTTATTTTTTTGCCATAGGCTTTCATCTTGTACAAGAAAGAAATGACATTTCTTTTTGTTAGATATATTTATAAGATTGGGAGGGTGGTGGCTGTTAATACCTCTTCTTATGCGCAGTAGCCCTCAGTTCAAATCAGAGTTTGGTGAGATATGGCACGAGCATACACAATATCATGATCGAAGGAGATGAATCTCGTAGAGAGAACGAAAATAACGATGTTGAAGCAACCACGACGAGAGAGAGAAAACTTAGCGAAGCCGACCGTAAATTCTTTAAGCACGACCTCAAAAGAGTACAAAAGATTGTTGCTCTCTCACAACCTCTCGAACCTTTTAGGATCTTCAGATTTTTATCCTATACAAGAATGTAGTGCTGAAAAATAACCTAAACTCGCATGTGTTCTCTATAACCACTCCATAGGTTTATATAACCATCTTAGTCCTCCTCCAAAGTAAGTAGGAATCCTATTCCGAAAGAAACTAGGAATCCTACTCCTATTAAAATTCATCTAGCACATCTTTTTAAATTCTAAAACACTAGATATGAGTCACTGTAATTAACAATGCCAAACTGGCAATTCTATTTTTCTACTGCATTAACCCTGCGTAGTATTTTTCTCAAAACATTGGAGAAAAGGTAAAGAACCATGCAGATGCAGGAAGTTGATGGAACAAGGTGCTACCTAATACCTATTACATACTTTGTTCGGAATGTAATGTAAGAAGCCTTACATACATCTATGAGGATGAAACAGAATTTTCTGCTCCCCATTTTTGCAGGGCTGAGAACCTCAGACATGACAAAATCATCCAAAGCAAGCATTCCAGAGCATGAAATGGTCCATAGATACATCCTTCCCATTCCAACTTCTTTATTTGAAGAGCCTTTTCTTGCAGATATGTCATCCTTGCTTACATACATGTCATCTGAACTGGTCTGCACCGGCATCTAAGCCAATGTGACACCCCATCTTCTAAATGGCATCTATGGCTTCACAATCTCATCTCTGCTGACGGTGAAGTCCCAGAGCTCGCCGTACTTCTCGTTGAAGTCCCAGATGTCCATGGAGTTGTAGTCCGCGATGAGCTTGTCTCGAGCCGATCTCTCCATCATGTAGATCTCTGGCTCAAAGTTGTGTGGTTTGTCCGGCTTGTTCATCTCAATGATGCAGAACACAATTACGAAGAGAGCTGCTCCAATGTAGAGGTACTCCCCCTAGTGGCACACGTAGACATGTATATCTCCATTCAGTGAGCTCAAGATAGATGATGCAAGTAAGTAGGGGGTAAAGGCTAATGGAACTGTTCAATTCGTACCGGTACATTGAAAGCCATGCCAAGGATGATTGCAGGAGGAAATGACCAGGAGATGAGTGCTACAAGAGATTTCCATTGATGCTAATGAGCAAGCTTGTCTCAAGAATATCTGGTATCTGAGCGAGACAAAGATTTAAGTGCGCGTATACTGTTTTAAGACAGTAGAAGGTACCATGGGTGTACCTTGAAAGCCCTGAGGAGGCTCAGCTTCTTGGTACCACTCGGAGACATCCTCCCAGAAGCCCTTCTTATCTTCAGTTGGATTATAATTTGTTTCACAACATCACATCAGAATCAGCAAAACTTAGATATTCTGCACACATGACAATACATTTTCGGTTGAAAGGGAGGATAAGGGAGTTTAAGATGAGACCTTGGGTTTCATGATAGGTGTGGTGGCCATCATATACTCCATAGACAAAGTCCTCCTGCAAAACAGCTTCATTCCAGCGTTATCCATTCTTCAGAAAACACAACAGCAAGAAACCAAGGAAGCTCCTGCGCTCCTGAAAGGAAAATTGCACAGATTCTGAGGTGATCGAGGAGACAAGGCACAGACCGGGCTGACGCCGTTGGTGCGCCACTTGTCGATGGGGTCCTCCTGCAGGTCCGGCTCTATCTCCGTCAGCGGCCCAGGCCCTGCCCTCGCCACCAGTGCCCAGGCCCTGCCCTCGCCACAGTAGCCAGCATGATGCTCCTGTGGCTTCACCTTTATCCTTAGCTGCTTCACTGCGTCATGACGAGGACGAGCAGTAGTGGCAGCAGATGGTGATGCAGAAATGGCGGACACTAAGTTGCTGCTCATTATCTCCAAGCTCTGTGCTCTGCTGTCCACCCCCTTGCTTGCTGCTACTGCACTTATGCTTTGCTGCAGACAGACAGAAACAACTGGATAATAGTATTGGACATGTACCGTCCAGAAATATCGCTGCCTTTTCTTTCTTTTGTTATTCCTGGAAAGAATTGGGTATCATCAACCTACCAGTAACAGGCTCACATAAATTCAGCCTGCGGCTGGTGAAATGATAATTTTGTGACTAATAAACTACGTGTTAAATTAATGCATCCAAAATTTTTAGGAAGTACAGAGTTTTCTGTTTACATCAGGAAAAGGAAAAGACAACAGCATCACGTGGACAGTTTCACATAGGTTCTAAGAGCAGAGACAGATTCAACAACACAAGTCAGTTAGAATTTTTTTAAAATAATATTATTTTAGTAAAAATTTACAGAAATAATATATCAATTTAAATAATAATAATAATACCCCTATATTACCATTTGAAATAGCGACAGAGAGTAAAAACAAACCAGCACCTCTCTGTCGCCATTTGAAATGATGACGGAGAGGCATATACTCGCGGCGCTCTGGCCAGAAGGCCATTTCTCACTAAGCGAGCGGAAAAGAAAGAAGGAAGAAAGAAATAAGATGGAGAGAGGAAGAAGAAAAGGAGGGAGAGGAGGATGAGGGAAAGAAAAGGGAGAGGAAGAGGAGGGGAAAAAGAGGAATAATGGGGGAGGAGGAAGAAGAGGGGAGGAGAGGAAGAATGGGGGAGGTAAGTCACCAATTTGTAGTTAATTTTTTTGTTTATTTAAATTAAAATTTAAAAATACAATTTAGCGGGTAGATTAATTAGATTGTAAGTAATCAGTTGTGTAGAGTAGCACTTATTATTTAGATAGATGACTTATCGGCTAGATTAATTAGGTTTGTAAGTAATTAGTTGTGTACAATAGCAATATTTTTTTAGATACACGATTTAGCGACCAGATAAATTAGGTTTGTAAGTAGTTAGCTGTATAGAATAGTAATACTTTTTTAGATATACGATTTAGCAACCAGATTAATTAAGTTTATAAGTAGTTAGCTATGTGGAATCGTAATACCTTTTTAGATACACGATTTAGCGATTAGATTAATTAGCTATGTAGAGTAATAATAGTTTTTTAAATAGATGACTTGGCGACCAGATTAATTAGATTTGTAAGTAATTAGCTGTGTAGAATAGCAATAATTTTTTTAGATACACTATTTAGTAGGGGTGAAAATGGTACGGGTTAATCCCGACCGATCCGTCGAATCAGTTAAAACCGTGTCAGGAAAAAAATCCGTATCGGTAGGATTCGGATACTGATCGGATACTTGCTACGGATCTGATAGCGGATCTGATGACGAGATATCCCGAATAGCCGGTATATGGTAGCGGATATTATCCAGGCCGGATATCCGAATCAACAAAACAAGGGTACTCGTACTCAAGTCAAGACTCAAGAGTCAAGGGCTTCCCATTCGATTCCATAAGCCTCATTCTTTGCCTCCCCATTCGATTCCCCAACCCGAAAACTAACCCTAGTGCTTGAGCCTCATGCCGCCGCCACATGAATTCGGTGTGTTGGCACTGTTGAAGCGGCGGGATTTAAGTTGTTCAAGTTATGTATGAATTTGATACCTTGTTATACTTGTGTTGTGTGAGTTGTCAAATTTATGTAATATATATGAATTTATTGCTTGTCAAATGTTTCAATAAGTATGTATCCGTTTGTATTATCCGTTTCCGAACCGAATCCGGTATGTATCCGCTCCAACATTACCATATCCGAAACTCCGAAATATCCATATTCGTATCCGTATTCGGTCTTACCGTATCCGATTCCGAACCCGGAAAAAAAATATGGGTTAGGATACGGGAACAGCAATATCCGACCGTATCCGATCCGTTTTCACCCCTACTATTTAGCGACAAGATTAATTAGGTTTGTAAGTAGTTATATGTATAGAATAGCGATACTTTTTTAGATACACGATTTAGTGGCCCGATTAATTAGGTTTGTAAGTAGTTAGCTGTGTAGAATATCAATACTTTTTTTAGATACACGATTTAGCGACCAAATTAATTAGTTGTTTAGAGTAGCAATAGTTTTTTTTTACATAGATGACTTGGCGACTAGATTAATTGGGTTTATAAGTAATTAGCTGTGTAGAGTAGCAATAATTTTTTTGATACACGATTTAGCGACCAGATTAATTAGCTGTGTAGAGTAGTAATAGTTTTATACATACATAACTTGGCGACCATATTAATTAGATTCGCAATTAATTAGCTGCATAGAGTAGCAATAGCTACGGACATACAAAACTGTGAGAAGTATGCATGATAATGTGTAGTTTAATAAATAAATTTATGTATGCTTGCAGCAATTGTTTCAAGTAATGTAGAGTACGCCATCGTGGTACATGGTACAACGGTATTAAGAATTTCGTGAAATGCTTGATAGGTATGGATGAATGAGTGCAGTTTAAAATACACTACAGAGAAGAGGTTCCACACATGAGTGCATAATGGATGGAACTAAGTCATTTTTCAAGTGTTGTGACTAGCCTGTCACGTGCAAGGGAGCGTTTATGGAGTACGGTTACAAGATGGTTGTACCAAATGTTCTTATTAGACCATAAATTGCATGCCCTGAAGTCAGTGGGTGCACTACATATTATTTCTTAAATTTGTTTAAATCGACATATTATTTCTGTAAATTTTCAATAGAATAATATTATTTTAAAAAAAATCAGTCACCGAGTCAGTGGGTGCACTACAGTGACCCACCAGCAGTTTCACTGCTTCACAACATTACTAACACGTCATACTTCGCTCTTGTACCTCGTGTCAGCAGGGCATTTCTTTTCTTCATTACCGAATCAATGAACAAACAAGACAGCAGTTCTTGATATCTTTCACTTTTGCTCTAACAATAAACTTAAATTCTTACAGCACACTTCAAACATTCCATAGCACAGCAGATTCTACAACAAAATCACAACAGCATCTCTCATCAACTTCCACTGGAGAACTATTTCGCTTCCTGCCAAGATGTATTTACCCTCCTAAAATGCAAGAAATTAGTGCCAGGACTTCTCGGAGTATTTCAGAAACATTATAATGCCAACAGCCTAGAGTTTACAAAAAGATTACCTGGTTCAAATTGAGTTTACTAGCCTTGTCTGGCTTTCATAACCAGCTCTTCTGTAGTAGCACCAATGATCTCATTGGCACGCTTTAGAGGAAGGCAACAAATTCTTCCAATAGAATCCTGAATGCGTGATTGAATTTACCACCATGACAAGAAATAGATGCAAAGCCAGAAACATTAACAAAACGATGGTACTGCCATTCAAAAACTTTTGGATTCTGTGCATTGTGTTTTGCCAAATATTTTGGATTCTGCACATAATGTTTGTAAGAAACCTTTCCTATGATCTGGCAATGCAACAATAGGAGAAAAGGCTGCAAGAACTCACTCTTGTAACAATACCAAGTCTTTCTAACTTTTGAACAGCATCCATCACCTCAAAATTGCATTGCAAGCCAAACTCTTCCTGGATTAACTCTTCACATTGCAAATCAAGATCCTAGCATAGCGGAGAACCAAGAATATTTTAACTCAACCTTTGTACTTGCATGAAAACAACTTCAGAAACAAAACATTGCCTTCTGAAATAACCAAGAGTAAAATATACCTCAATAGTAGACTTTCCATTTTCCATCAAAATATAATAGGAAATTATGACCTCCTTGACCTGAGCATCAGAAATCACAAAGATGGAAGTAGGTTGTGAGCTGAAACTCCTCTGAACACAAGCCTCTCTTTGGCTGATACAGAAGAAAGCACTACATGCATAGACCTACTTCCTGCTGAATCACATCGTCACATAGGTGCAGAAGTGTGCCCTTCCCGCTATCTAGTTGTTTGTCATACATTGATTGAGTGATTAGGTTTTGGTAGGTTGCCATGTTCTGTTGAAACCTGCATCAAAGTTAACTCATTTACCAGACCGTCCAACACAACCAATAAGGCAAATACAGTATCATCCTAATTAACAAGGGAAGAAAACAAGGAAGCAAAAGTGCATTTTGTGAGGGTATTATGGTCTTATGGAGCAATTCTTGCAGGTCAAAATAAAAAAAAATCCTCCTCCCTGTTGGCCCCTACTGTCTACATAATACAAATTACTGACAGAATGAATACCCTGGCAAAACATAAATCGAGCAAGACACTCACGAGAAATAGATCTTGGCACAATATCCGGCCAGAGCAGAAAGGACAGCAATCACAACCCAGAAATCATCGTTAGGCATTTCGAGTGAACTGATGAGTGTAACCTGAGTAAGGAGACAAGTAATCATCAGGTGATGAATCACAACACAGTAAAGTGAAACCAGTTCCACTCCACTTACAAGCCCGATAACAACAGAAACAATAAATTGAACCCAGTCCATAGGAGTGAGGCTTGGGTTTTTCTTCTCGGGCTGCAACAATCATAAATTTGTCTTCAGCATAAGTCCAGTTGAAGAAACAGATACTGATGTGACCACAGTTTTCTTTAGAAAATGTAGCTTCCAGTACTAACCAGAACCAACTCCATATCTGCCATTGGAATATTTTTGAAGTGTTTTACATGAATTACTCTGTCATTTTGGCCCTTCGGGCTTTTCCTCCTGAAGGAAAACACATACCATCAGAAATCAGTTCTGACATGGTAGCTTGAAGGAATCATGGAAGCAACCATTTCACAATCAGGACACCAGAAAATTTTGTCTCCAACCTCAAACCTAAATCATTTATGAGTTTTACCTGTACAGGACAATCACCTCTTCAAATGTAGGCTCTTGAATTGTGACCTTGCCAATTAAGTTGCGCAGGCTACAAGAAAAACAGGAAAATATGAGAGAATAAGAGAAAAAGATAGCAGCTTATTGGGATTGTCATGGCCTGTCGGGTTAAGAACAGCACAAACCTCAACTTCATTGTTTCAAGTCGTATACGTTCAACATATATCTCCTTGTCCTCTTCTTCACAAGCTAGATCATCGTTCTTCTTGGAATCCATCTTTGGCCTAACATTTTTCTTTCTTGAGAAGAGCTTTTGCAGCCTGAAATTCCAGTGTGAACATAGTTAACCTTTTGGACGAGCAAGATAAACTGCACAGAAAAATGCATGTGCGGTGGATAGCATACCTCGTCTTCTCTAGGAACCATCGCCATGTGCGAGCTATGACCATGTCCACTTTCTCCATGAAGAAAAAGTTGCTAGTGCGGTCCAGTCCAATGCCCCTTCGAAATATGACATACTGGCACATAGATTATGTCAGCTACATATAAGGTATGCATGTAAAATTATTTGAGGAAAACTGAGCCACAGCCACTAGGGGAGGAAGAGGTCCGGAGAGCTACGCTAACACATGAAAATCCAACAAGGCATTGACTAAGTTCAAATTCCCACACTTCAAATGCTTCCCTGATCTCTTAAAACTAAAAGGTTATGAAACAACAGTGAGAGGATGCAGCCTGAAAAAAAAAAATCAGCCTACTGAATCTGTGTTGCATATAGCAGCCAGAGCATTGGGTTGATTTCTCACCTTATCGGAGAACTCAGGTAGGTTGTCATGATGGTGCTCTTTGAAATACTTTGACAAAAGTTTCTTATCTAACTGCACCAGCAAAAAAAATAATGGCACAGTGAAATGTAGTGATTTTTATGTGCAAGGCATAGTTTGGAATGAGAGGACGTTAACCTTTGCTTCATCAACTTTGATGGGAAGATTCAACAGATATTGCCCAGAATGGGCAAGTTCAACCTCATCGTCAGATACTATGTTGAAATTGCTTTTTTGCATCACCTGCACCGAAATTAGAGATTCTTGAATGTTCAATCCTTCAGAATGTATTTGGGTCTTTTGTAAGATTAAGGAATCCCCCAACCCTTCACTTGGAGATGAAACATATTAGTGATGCTTTCTCCCAAACAGGTCCTTTACCTGAAAGAAATAGGTCAGGAAGTTCTGCTCTAGTGTATCAATTTCCTCAGAAGAGAAGCTCTGCTGTCGCAGTTTTTCGGCACCGTGCACAGGGTCGAAGAGAGCAAATAGTTCCTGTGAAAAATTTTAGTGCCCTGAATGGATCAATTCTCATTCAATTTCGAACATTGCCAGAAATGAGCAGATCCTAATGATGGTTGTAAGCATCAGTCTGAACTAACAAATGCATGAAAATGTATGGAGAACAGATTTTCAGAAAGGTATGCAAGTTCTCACCATCATATCATCAAACTGGAGATGATACCAAGCCCTAATTGTGTACTCAACCCTCTTGCAGAGCTTCAGGAATTCTTCTCTGTCAGATTGGTGTTCTTCAAGAAATAGATAACGGTGTTTGCTTTCAGTTGCGCAGTCCCATATAGTTCAACATGCACAAACCAAGACAGGTGAACACTAAACATGATTGGGTAAGCCTACAACGAATTGCAACTCTACCCACATTCCGCTTTACATGCACAATGTGGATCAATCAAAGCAAGATTCTCGCTTTCCCTCCAAAGAGGCAAGATTCTCGCAAGATAACAGCTTTGCAGTACAAATCGGCTCACATTAACAAGCAACTACCCTTACAATCCAGCCATTAAACGGTACACCTATAAGCGCAGCCACTCTGTGGTCGAAGGAAACCAAGAAACGCACATCGCCTATGGTGAATGCCAAAATGGAACAGGTAAAAAAAAAGGAGGGCGGGAGAGAGAGAGAGAGAGACCAATGAGGTAGGCGAGCTTCATGATGAGCTTGGGCTTCATGATGGGGATCACCGAGTCACGCTCCAGCCGCACCACGTCCTTCTCCTTCCCCATCTGCGTCTCATCCTCCGCCCCCGGCATTGCCTGCTTGTCCAGCAACACCAACGCCACCAATCAACCGGTCTAGATTCCCTCGTCTCCTTCCTGACCGCTTCTTGAGGAGGAAGAGGAAATGCAGATTGGGAAGGAAGATGGGGATGGCAATTGGAACGGTGCAATCGATTAATTATCGCGAGTGGGAGAGAGGTGGAAACGCATTGCGGTTGCAGATCCACACGGCCTTCTACCTTCTTCAGCCGGCACGGCCGAACGACCAACGAACCGAGGCTGGGAAATACGCCTTCCAAATTACAAGGCTTATTTTCATCAATTCGCTTTGTGCGCTGCCATGGTCCTATCGTGATGCCGTCATGGATGTCTAGGCGTACGGACTACGGACATCTGCGTCCCGAGTCCTGATCTGTGTTGTCAGTTGTGATCTACCCCATTCTAGTTTCGATTTGTGCTAAAATTTGGCCCAACAGATTCTATCGGTTTAATAATTGTGATAAAACTTTTGCTAAAATTTAATAATTCATTTGGTCATCTAGGGAACTATCAAAAAATCTAACAAGGAAACAAACAAAAATCAAATATATACATCGAAAAGTCTAGAAATTCTATAATTCTCCTCCTTCCCAAACCCTCTCGCCAGGAACTCTCTGGAAACTATCAAATACTTTTGACAATTACCTAACCAAAAATTGGACAACTTGCATCATCAGGAATGGAACTCTACGCAATTTTCGGAAATCAATGTAGACGTATCACACACACTCAAAAGCATACAAAGCATCGGGCTAGCTTTAGAGTCCTTGCGCCACTCTACGCAAGACGGAGCGACACGCGGACGCGCTGAGGAGCGCTCAAACCTCCGGATCTTAATATAGTTATAATTCAGTAATCCTATGAGATCACTATGGTACCATAATCGGTCAAGAGAAACAACTATGACAAGAGCTACCACTAGTGGAATCGAGCGAGTGCTCAATTCGTGGTGAAGCTCCGACAAAGTTGTAAAGGTCGGAGCTCACCTACCCGGAGGGGAAAAGAGCTACCACTAGTGGAATCGAGGCGAGTGCTCAATTCATGGAGCCGGTCTAAAGTGGTTTGGACTTATCTCAACGTGGATTAGGGGAGACGGGCAAGTCTTCAAACACCACGGTAAATCATCGGTGTGTCTCTTGTGGTTTACTTGCAATTCTTTATTAACATTGTTGCAATTTACATTCTTAGAATTAAATTGCTTGATTGTTTTTAGGATTACATTTTTTTGTTATAGACTTAATTAGTTAGTGCATTTAGTGAACCCAGTTGATTTAGGCTTTACTTGTCAAAGCCTTAATTTATCACTTTCGCATTATTTTTTGTTAATATTTTGACATAGGGGTACTTAGGCCACTAATTATTCATAGAGAAATAATTTTTAAAAGCTGTCTATTCACCCCCTCTAGTCAGCATCCTCGACCCTACACCCAGCAACACCACCCCCTTCACTCTCTCTCTCCGATCAACAAGTGGGATCGGACCCCACCTGTCAAGGTCATCTCCCACCTCTCACCTTCTCTCTCCCTCTTGTTTTCTCTCTCCTCCATGAACCGATCGAGAGAGCTTTAAATCCTCACGATTTGTGCCCAAGCTCACCCCTATCCTATGCGAATAAGCCTCCCCACTTTTCCCACCACCGTTGTGCCCCTCCCCATTTCTCACTGTTCGCCGTGAATTTTGCGCCCGTGCCATCCCCATCTGAGCCCCCAGGCTATAAATAGCCCCTGGCCTCCCTCTCCTTCCTCACTCCACCCCCTTCTCCTCCTCTCGTCCCTCGCACTCTAGCGTCGCCTCGAGCCACCACCGTCTTTGACTCTCTGCGCACTCCTTGCCCCTCCGATATCACTGTTGCTAGCGCCGGACACGCCTCATCACGCCGCCACTAGTGTGAGCTCCGTCACCGCCTCCCACTCCTCTGTCGCTGCCTTTAGCCGCCAGTGCGCCGAGATAGAGCACGGGAGTGCTCCTGCGCGTCCATTCGCCATGCGCCGGGTACACGGTGTACTCAGTTTACACCGTGGACCCAGTCGACAAGGGTGGGCCCACCTGTCAATCAAAGGAGAACTTTTCCTTTCAAAATTTATTTCGCAAAAAATAATTAAAAAAAAAACAAAAAATGCTGTTGAAATTAGTGTTGCGCAATAATTTGATTTTTTTTTAGAAAAATAATTCATAACAAATTAGTAAAATTCTATTTTCTTCATTTATGTGTTTTTAAATTTTTAGGAGCCTGTTTTCGCCCATTTAAGCTTTGATTGGCTCTGTTTTTCTTTCTAAATTTTAAAAATTTGTTTTAGATTAGTTTGGTATTCTATTTTAATTTATTTGGATTTTATTTGAATTTAGATGCTTTTCTCGTATAGAGTTCAGAGATTTGGAGGAGTTCGCAATCGACGATTTCGAGTAGCAACCCATTGAGCAAGGCAAGTTACACCTATTTTATATGGATTTTATTTTGAACTATATTTTGATTCAAATTACTTCATGCATAATTTTATCAGTGTAATTTAAATTCTTAGTTTTAAATGTATAGTTACTCCTATTTGTTAAGACCTTGGTTGACTTAGATATTTCATATACCATTGTAACCATAGACAAAAATCTCATTAGTTAATACATTAGTATAGTATTGATTAGTACTATATAATAAATGGCATAGACATGTTGAGACCTGAATTTAGGATCTTTAAGGGAATTTGAGTCAAATAAAGATTTTCTATTGAAATGAAATTATTTCTCTGGTATTGGTGTGCGATGGAATCATGAAAAATGTGATATTTTGCAAAAGAAAGTGAAAATGTGATTTATTCGGGAGAGAAATGTTGTGAGGTGGTTTCGTCATGGTTCTGGGTTTGTAGAAAGTCTCGCCTAGTCAGTTAAGGACCAGTTTCTGAGTTGCTGAATGTAAAGCGCAATCGTGCTACCACAATTCTGGTATGGGCAGACCTGGCTAATTAAATTGTAAACTTCCATTGTCAGTTATACCAAATGAGTGGTTTTTCGGCGCAAGAGGGGGCTTTTAGACTGGCGGTTTTAACCCTACCAGCGATGCAACCTTAGCGGAGCATGACTGACTTGAAATGGTGCATTATAAAGGCCTTGTAATAATCACTTAGTCGCACGCCTAAGAAAGCATGTCATGCTGACATATTAAGTTGATTATCTCTTGTGGGTAAAGTTGTATAACTTATGCAGAGTGTAAACTAATTGATTAGCCGCTCTTGCAGTCATGAGCATACCAAGCTAGCTTTCGCAGATTAGACTTTGGTTTTTCAAAAGAAATTTCAGAGAGGAAGATGGTTTATAGATGGAAAGGGGTTCCACTGAAAGAAAAATTGGTATCAAGCTTCGGCTTTCACCCATAGTGAAAATTGATTTAATACTCAATTTTATTAATCAACTATGCCTTCAAAATTATTTATTGTATTTGAAATGTTGCTTATTACTCAAACTAACCGTATTATGTCATCTTTTATTATCCTTACATTAAAATTGCATCTTCTGTGTAACTTACGGAGTAATTTTGTACTCACACTTACTTACTCTGTTGATTCAGATGAGGAGTTCTACGCCAGTGAGAAACTCGATGACTAGGCCACTACCCCAATCGATTTCCCGTGGCAATTTGCTGGGTTCTACTATAGTTTTATTTTGCTTCCGCTTGCATGCCATTTATATTGTAAAATCTGATAATTAAATAAATAAAACTTTGCTTAATATGCTATGATATCATTTCTACTGTGTATATTAGCTTTTTTTCGAACTAGTACATAATACAAAGAGGATTTTGAAAATGTTTTGTTTGGTCGGACAGTTTAACACCAGTAAAACTGTATATCGGCAATTTTATTGTGAAGAATAGGCAAGGTAAACTCCCGGCAAAACAGTCCTAGGCTAGATCTCGTTGAGGTGGGAGTTGAGAAGCGGGCAAAATGACAGCCTCAGTTCTTTAGGGAAAGGACTCAAAGGGCAAAATATGTAGGGGCAAATACGTTGGTGGAGTTTTGCAGATCACTCCTTGGATATTTTTATATTTATTATTCATTAATACACTTAACACGTGTTGCATGTATGATCTAGGATCCTAGGGATCAAAACTAGGAAAAATTGATGATTTGCCCTGAAGTTGATCAACATTTAATTATTTGTCCAAAGTTGATCAGTCTTTAATCATTTACCCTATGATATAAATGATCAAAGGCCGATCAACTTCGAGACAAATGATAAACTAAGTGTGTTCAACAACATCCTCACTCTTACTAACCTGTCCTTGCATGATACCATGTTTTCATAATTAAATTAATATTGATCATTTCTTAGTTTATTAGTTAATTATACTTCATGAATGATAATATAACTGTTTTCAAATAAATAGATTATACATGGATATTATATTATGTTCACTAATTTTTTTATCCACGTAGATTCCACGTGTACGCTAACTGTAGATAGATATTTACAGTGTGTGTTTCTGATTACTCAGCATTACTTCGTGAGAGTTTTAAAGCTTAACTAAAACTGCTCGAAGCTTACACCGTCCAAAAAACAGTACTTTCAGGTGCTTGTAGGTGATTTTGTTTAGAGCATGTATAATAGTAGAGACGATTGCTGTCTATATACTCCTTTGTATCATCTAAAGACAACTTATACAATAGATGTGATCTTAAGATTGCCTGTGTGTGATTCTACAATTTTTTAATTCTAACATGAAAAAGTGTTTATTATAGACAATAACTCATGTAACGATGTTTTATTATATCTATAAGATTGTCTCTTCACGAAAAGACAACTGTACTCTCTCTCCTCTCTTCTTATCTCTCTTCCTTATCAATAAAAATATTGAGTGACAAAGCATATAAATAGCTAACATTATAGCATTGTACATGCCTATTTTCAGCATTTTCTCTAGCAAACAACAAGTCAATCTTTGGAAAGGTCTAAATCTAAGCCCCCTCGTACCAAAGCTGGGCTTTCCGTTGAGTTGCCGTGGTGAGAAGAAGAGGTAGATCGGTAGATGCTCAATGTTGCGACGACAATTCTATGATTGAATTTTAGGAGGCAACGCCGGAAATTTCAGAAAGAGCAGATGTTTAATAAGTTGTCCAATATTGAAGTTCTTGTTGTAAATCGTTCGTTATTCACCCACGCCAATCAACAGCCACACGAACAAAAGTAAAAAAACAAGTAAAAGCACACACCAAAGTATAGGAGCAAAGATCTTTCTTTATTAGATTGATTTTTTTTTTGTACAAAGTAATACCCAATATACAGTAGAAAAACTTCTGAAGATAAATTCGGATTCGTCCACAAATGGATAGAGTCCTTTGTTAGTGGTGATCTCAGTTAACGTAACTAAATTCGAAAATTTCGGATCTAATGACCACTAGATGCGCTTTAATCGGGAGCGCCCCAAATTGATTTTTGTTTTGGTCCCAGTTGCCAGCGCTAAAATAAAAGGGAGAGGCCGGCGTTCATTTTGTGATTGATCAATATTGAACTCTACCTTTCTCGACACCCCTCCGATTTGGGATCTAGCGCGAGGCCACTGAAGACCGACGCCTCCACCGTGTAAGTCAAGGTGCCCTCGTCTTCCTCACGGGAATAGCTTCACCGACGCTCAAGTTCCTCAACCGGCAAAAGCACTAACGGCCTCTTCATCGTCTCCAGGTTAGTTTTAATGACTTTGTTCCGCATTATTTAGTGATCATGACATAGGCTAGTTAAGATCAAGACTTAGTCCTTAGATTAATTTATGTATCATCCTTCTATACTGGAGCATGGACTTTATCTACTTCACAGCAGTTCTCGGTTTGTCCACAGGCCAGCAACAGCCGATTCCTCCTTGGACCCTCCAAAGGACACCAAACACGAACCCGCTCTAAAATTATTCAAGTCATGCGTGCACTGGATTTATCTAGAGCTAAACTGAATTGTATTTGGGCGGATTTCTTGACTTGAACACTGCATTCATTCCAATCCCCATCCTGAATAAGAATACCGGCAAAAAGTCAGGTGATAGTCTTGGACTGAAAGCAGCCTTGAGAATGAAGACGGGTAGCTAGTCCTCGATGACATCAGCCAATGCGATTAATTTCTGTTTTGTATTGTGTTCGTGTGCTGTTTGCCGATAAAACCAACGAGGTTAGCAAATCAGATGTGTATATGGCTATACTAGTTACATGCCCGTGCATTGCTACGAAAAACAAAATTGATAACGAAAAATAAAGATTAAAAAATAAAAAAATATTTCGCAAGATCAAACATCTATCTTTAACGCTTCGTTTCTTGCGAAAACTGGCTAATTAAAGCAACGCTTCGTTTTTTGCGTAGGGCAATTAAGCAGGGCAATTAATGACGTGGGTAGAACTCACCACTGCCACCAACTGATGCTTTATAATAGTAGAGATACAGGGTGAAAGTGTGAAATACTGGTGCACCCGTCCACAAAATACTTTTCACTTTGGTTACTTTTCAGAACTTCTGATGGTGGATCCATCTGTAAAACCTTTAGAGCCCGTTTGAAACGCAGAAAATTTCAAAGGAATTTTATAAGATTTTCACACAAAACGGTTTAAATAAACGATTCATGTGCTTCAAACAAGGCTCTAGAGTATCTAGTTAAGAACACAAAGAGTAATACTCTCTGGTCATACATAATTGTCGTTTTAGATATAGTTGCAGTCAAACTTTTGAAACATTAAATATCAATATCTTTTTAAATACGTAAATTGGATACGTAAAAATTATATGGGTAGATTTCTATCGAAAAGTATTTTTTTGTAATATTATAATTTTATTGACTTTTTATAAATATATTATGATAGAAAGTAGTACACAGAATATTTGTGACCGGACATAATAATAAGCAAGTCGTATGGACATGTGCATTCAACTAAGTGTATGGAAGTACAATTCTCCGGTCAGCTTGTTATAAATGCATTTAGATATTTTAAGGTTTTTAACTATATTCTTATTTTTGGGATCATCGGTGGTGAAACTATCGAGGCATGGAAAATGAAATGGACCCTTGTAATCAGGGTTCACCTTTTCGTTTTGCCGATTTTCAAATGAACAGTGAAATTTGATAATCGCGAAAATCGAACCGAAAATCGTAAAAATCGCATAAATTTAAAAACCAGATTTTTTTGAAGAAAATTCTAAAAATCGACGATTTCGACGGAAAATTGATGATTTCGATGGAAAATCGACGATTTATCGATGGAAAATCGACAATCATGTTGAACTTTTTGTGCGGTTGACTTTTGGTAGCGATTTTCGACGATTTTTGACACGTATTTTTTTTCTTCGAATTTTCGAATTTTTTTGAATTTTTTTGAATCGGACCGGTTTATCGACCGGTTTTTTATGTCGAACCCTAGCGGTACGATCGATTTTCGACGAATTTCGACGATTTTTGAAACCCTGCTTGTAATACTCTCCATCAAAGACCAATCCCCTAATCTCCATCCTCTAACTAAAATTACAGTACATATTATCTCATAAAAAAGATGTTATTACGTATTAAGATCGTTGTGGGCTAATAAAAATCGTATAAACACAAGACTAAAACAGAGACAAGATATAGATTCACATATCTCTCTTATCTTTATTGATATTTTCTGATGTTGTATAAAATATCCCTATATCTTCATTATATACGAAAGAGGAGGTGGCTTTTCTCTTCGAAAAAAAAAGCTAAATTCTAAAGTAATCTACTGGAACTATAATTCCTAATAAGAGTTTGTCTAGGAAAATATTCAAATATTTCTGAAATAAAATATTCCACGACATCCTACCGGTATTAAAGTTCGGAGAAACGCCGGCCGGAGGCGCACGCCACGTCACCTTCCCCATTCTCTCTCCGATGTTTGCAAAAAAGCTCCTACAATTCTTTAAATCACGGATAGGTCCTTCTAATTTACGCAGAGGTCCTTTGCGATTTTTTGTGAGGGGAAAAAAATGTTTTCCTGAATTGCGTTTAGGTCCCTTGTTCGTTACTTTACGAAAAGAGCCTCCCGTTAAATACGAATAGCGAGCGAACCCTTTTCTAATTTTTCAGGATAGCGATCAGGTCCAAAAATATAACAAACAAATCCTTAATTTTTGTCCAGGTTTTCTTGTTTTCTCCGGAAAAAAAAATGTTCTTGTCTATCAGAATATACTACTAGTTTTGTTTCGTTGTGCCACTGGTAGCGATGCCAACGATGATTACCGGAAATGTTTTACAAAATAAACGCGGGTGAGCGGCGATGGGGGACTGGGGGTGCTCCGCGGTTGGGGAACCGCCTCCGCCTCGCCTCCTCCGTCGTCGCCGTCCACGGTCAAACCCACTGCCATTACCCGTTAATCCCACCTCCTAATCCCGTTTCCACGAATTATATTATCCCATTACTATCTAACTAATCACCATCCGAGACCTCACCCCCGGTCGCGGGAACTGGCGGCTACAAATACCACTCCCGCCGCCGCCACCGCATCTCCCGCCGTGTGCTGCGCCGAGGGGAGTGAGTCAAGGGGTAAGGAAGCGAGGATGGTGAGGCTCCCGTACGTGACCGCGCTCACCACGCTCTTCAGCTACGGCCTCCTCTTCGCCTTCGGCCAGCTCCGCGACTTCTTCCGCAGGATCCTCGACGCCGGCAAATCTAAAAATCTCAAGGTGGCGCTGGCCCTGCCTGCGTGCGCGGCGGCTCCGGTTTCCGGAGAGATTCGGATTTGTTTTGCTGTATTTCGGCTCACGCTGTTCTTCTTGTCAATTTGGTAGGGTTACGCGCCGATTTGCCTGGGGCTGGAGGATTTCTACACGCGCCGCCTATATCTCCGCATACAGGTGAGGTCTCCTTCCGATTGCGATGATCCCCAACGTAGACGCGATTCATAAAAAATCTTTCTTTCTTTTTTTGTTGGAACTGTCACGGGATCATGCAACGGTGGGTTAATTATTTCCTAGTGCTATATGCGTGGTGAATTTAGTGTCTGAGTAGGTAGATCATATGATGGAGCCTATCCCAATTGGAAGTTGTAGAGGTTCATCCTTTGCTAGGATGTTTGAAGCACTCCAACCTCATCTAGTATTGCACGAATTATTATATGAAAAATTAAAGAGCCCGAGAAAGGAAAGTTTCTTTCTTTGGCTCAAATGTAAACCTAGTGGCTGGATGAGTGAACCTTATGTAGATCACTTCTACAATGTAAATCCAAAGATTTCGATGACAAGGGATGTGAGGGATGATGTGTAACCATTCACCTTCTACAATAACATGTTGTTTTTACTCTTTGTTTGGTATTCCTTATTGACTTCTGTTGTCAATTGTCACGGCAGGATTGTTTTGGCCGACCAATTGCCAGTGCCCCGGATGCTTGGTTCGATGTGGTTGAGCGCTACTCAAATGACAGTAACAAAACACTCCAGTATGTTTTTCACACATTTGATTCCATATCTAACTAGCATAAACAAATGTTACATGTGTTTTCTGAGGATGCGTGCTTAGTTTCGGATTCAATGCAACTTTAATGCAGCCGTACCACAAAAACATCCAAGTGCCTTAACTTGGGTTCCTACAACTACCTTGGTTTTGCCGCAGCAGATGAGTACTGCACCCCTCGTGTTATTGAGTCACTGAAGAAATACTCTGCTAGTACCTGCAGTGTCCGAGTTGATGGAGGTAGGTGCTTATGTCTATGCCATAGTTTGCTTCGTAGTACTCTAATAATATAGTGAAATATGTAAGGTTAATTGATTTTTACATTATCTTAGGCAATACTAAACTGCACACGGAACTCGAGGAGCTGGTTGCACGATTTGTTGGTAAGCCTGCGGCTGTTCTTTTTGGCATGGGTTATGTGACGAACTCTGCGATCATTCCTGCTATGATCGGGAAGGTTTGTGGTGAAGATATACTCTTTCTTTTTTTTTCTTTGTTCTTTTCATATATCCTGGAGCTAATGTATTGTAATGATTGCAGGGGGGGCTGATAATTAGTGATTCATTGAACCATAATTCTATAGTGAATGGAGCTAGAGGTTCAGGGGCGACTGTCCGGGTTTTTCAACATAACAGTAAGCTCGCTGGCAACTGCGCCTAAAGTAATGAGCTCGGCAATGCATCATGAAGTTTAATGCTTCCCTGTATTTTCCTCCAGATCCTGCACATTTGGAAGATGTATTGAGAGAGCAGATTGCAGGTGGCCAGCCTCGTACACACAGGCCCTGGAAGAAGATTATTGTGATTGTTGAGGGAATTTATAGCATGGAAGGGGAGCTATGCAAACTCCCTGAGATAATAGCTGTTTGCAAGCAATATAAGGTTTGAGAATTTTGCATAATGACTTCTTGTGCTGTTTATTAGAATCATTGTGTATCATAGTAATGGCAAAGCATAGTTCCTTACATTCTGGGCACCGTCGTGGGCATGTTATTACTGGCATTTATATTACTGAAGCTTTCTCCAGCTATTCAAAATTTCAAATTAATGTATTTAGTATTGACTAGAGTTCTTAAACATCTGAATAGGCTTACACATATTTAGACGAGGCACACAGTATTGGAGCTGTTGGAAAGACAGGGAGAGGTGTGTGTGAGCTACTAGGAGTGGATCCAGCTGATGTTGACATTATGATGGGAACATTTACAAAATCATTCGGATCATGCGGAGGATACATTGCAGCATCAAAAGTATGAAGAAGATTCACATTCACTTGCCATTTCTTGACTGAACATATATAGTGTTGATAAATCTGACCCACGGATCATTTAATGTTTCTTCAGGAAATTATTCATCATCTCAAACACACATGCCCTGCCCATATATATGCAACATCCATGTCACCACCAGCAGTCCAGCAGGTCATCTCTGCGATAAAGGTTATCCTCGGGGAAGATGGATCTAACAGAGGTATATCAGATAGAAATTTAAAGCTTTTATCGGTTTCATACGTCTCTTGCCTTGAGGAAATTCCTAATGTAATCATTGCTCTAAATAGGGGCCAAGAAACTTGCTCAGATTCGGGATAACAGCAATTTCTTCCGTTCAGAGCTTCAGAAAATGGGTTTTGAGGTTCTTGGAGATAATGACTCACCTGTCATGCCTATCATGCTCTACAATCCTGCTAAAATTCCTGCATTCTCAAGGGAGTGCCTGAGGCAAAATGTGAGTTTTCATATGTGCACCACACCATCCATTAGATCAAGGTTAACCATTTCGTTTCGACTGCATTTTTCGTCCACCCAGCGGTAGCGAAATTTCGAACGAAATTCGAGAAAAACCAAAGGGTTTTGAAAGTCAAACTAATTTGAAAACTGGTCAAATAGATGAGCAAAATTCGAACGAAAACGTCGAATTTCGTTCGAAAAGATGATTGCTCTTCTTGAAAATCGGTGACATGTTAAAAATTTGAGAAAAAAATGTAAAAATAAGGGGGGGAATTGCAAAAAAATGTTGTAAAATTTGTAAACGGCCATTAAAGTCTCAAAAAATAGGAAACATGTTAGAAATATATAAAAAATGGAAGCACAAAAAAAAATTTCCGGCATGATCTTTCATAAATATGGAAAAATTTCGGCATGATCTTTGCTATATTTAAGATAATTGCAAGTTGTCACATATCAATACAAATGCAAAAATAGGTATTCACATAATCACATACAAACATCATTCACATATCAATATCATTCACATGTCAATACCATTTACTTTGTGAACTATGGCATGTTTTATGTTCTGTTCGAACAAGAGATCTTTAACGATAAATTAGCATTATCATTTAAAGATCGGCCATCCGTAAGGAAATCAATCAATATAATTGGATCACTTACTAATATAGCCATACCATGTTATTAATAGACACGTCAAATAATAATAGATGGGTAAGGATAAAATTCAACGTAAATTTAAAATGTAAGAAAATAGTAATGAAACGAGAAGTTTTGGAAGTTCATGCATGCATACAACGAGAAGTAAGCTTTTCAATGTTGGATAATATTAACATATTAAAATATACCATAGTAAGATAATTTTTGTGCATACAAATATCGCTACTTGAACAAATAGTCATGATTGTCAAGGCGACAAGGCGAGGCAAGGCGCCAGCCCATCGCCTGGACGCCTAGGCGACAAGGTGGGCGCCTAGGCGAGGATTAGACGAAGATGAGCAATCAGTATAAAGCCGCCAGCAGCCAGCAACCGAGCCTATTCTTTTTTCTCTCCTCAGCCCAACCTTTTTTTTTTCTCTCAGCCCAGCCTTCTGGCTCAGGCCCAGCCCATCCCGGGTGCCCTTACCCTCAAACCCCAACCCTCCCCTCCTCTCTCCATTCACTCTCCTCAGCCGCCGCCCTCTCACCACCCGTTCTCTCTCCTGCCTCCCTCCCTACTCCATGCCGCTGCCGACTCCTCTCCCCTCTATCGCCGGCATCAACAAAGCCGAGCAAAGCGAGCAAATGCACGACAGCAGGAGCAAAGCGGCGGAGAGGAGCGACTGGCAGCAGATCTGCGTTCTGCGCGCAGCGACGAGCGGTGATGGCGAGTTGGCGACGCAGAGGACCAGCGAAGCAGCGGCGAGGACGCAGCGATGACGAAGCAGAGGAGCACCAAGCGACCCGCCTTGTCCATCTTGGCGACACCTTGACGCCATGGGCGACGCCTGGACGGCCCAGGCGGGCGCCTTTCCCTGCCCAGGCGCGGCGAGCTGGCACGGCGGTCCTCCTCTACCGCCTGGGCGCCTAGGTGTCGCCTAGGCGACGTCGGATCATTTTCGGGTGTCGTCCATTGCTACTAAATATACTTCAACAAATATTGCTACTAAATATAATTGAACAACTATCAGTATTAAATATACTTCAACAAATATTGCTACTTGACATAATTGAACAAATATTGCTACTAAATATACTTCAACAAATATTGCTACTAAAAATATTTCTATTTTTTTTTTCCTTTTCTATTATCTACATTTTGAATGGCTCAAAAACGTCTCCAACTTCATTTTTTCAAAAAATATTTACACCAGAGGTCATAAGGCTATTAATATTAATTATACGAAAATTTTGGATAAATTTTGTCAAATTTTTCATTTTTTTTGAATTTGAATTTGAGCGAAAAACCGAACGAAATTCTTTTTCGAGGGGGAGCGAAATGGACGAAATTCGCGAAATTCGTTCGAATTTCGAACGAAAAGGTGAACCCTGCATTAGATGCGTAATAAAAATTGTTGACCATTTAGTGATTTTTTTATGTTAATTTGTCTCAGAAGATTCATGTTTTTTGTTTTAATTTGGTAACACACTGAATTTCTTTTATGCAAGTTTTTTTCTCTTACCGATGTGACATGTTCCATAATTCTAGGTTGCTGTTGTTACTGTTGCATTTCCTGCTACGCCACTACTGCTTGCCAGAGCTAGGATATGTATCTCAGCTTCCCACTCCAGGGAGGATCTTATTAAAGGATTGGAGGTAAAATCCACGCTCTCGTCAAGTTTGCTTTATTTGCAAACCACATGGGGCCTGAATCCGTGGTACCATATGAATGCATTTATGGATTGTGCCAGATGTATACATCCCTGACCGTGCATTAAATTTCACGCAAATTGTTCAGGTTATCAGTAAAGTTGGTGATCTCGTGGGAATCAAGTATTTCCCAGTTGAGCAAGAAAAGACAACATCTGTTGAGAAACTGAAGAAGCTTCAGTGAACAGTGACAAGTGGGAGCAATTTGATGGAATTGTGCTAGATCTACTGGGTCACCTTGGTACTGCATCATGCCTCGGTTTGGCTTTTTTTGTACTCCTCAGGACCCTTTCGTTTTCCTTTTGTTTCTGAAGCGATTTAGATTTTGTACAGCTTGCATCATCATCCATCATAGTTCAAAAACATAACACGCTGTAGAGACATTGCTGTCTCGAATTCAAAAAAGCAAATTTCCCCGTTTCAGCACTGCAACCTTGTGAGTAAATGACTGGGATCATGTAGATACTCTTTCCCTTTTGATTCTGACTTCATTTCAAGTGCAATATTAGCTGCATCGACCATGTCTGAAACCAGCTAGACAAGAAATATCTGGGTTTCATTATTTATCAAATCTGGTTCATTTGACGTAAGACTACGATGGGTTCAGTCTCTTTGACCAAATGATTAACCGAGCATCAGAAACATGACAAAAAAGAAGAATGAAATTTCAATCTCTAAAGTGTTCGGCATGTGTGGTTTCTCTTTCGGTGATTAGGGTTAACAAAATCGACGAAAATCGCGTGATTTTCGCCTGTATCGCCACGGTCCGATATCAAATACCGGTCAATAAACCGGTTCAATTAATAAAATTCAAAAATTCAAAAAAAATTACATGTCACAAACCGGTCGAAAATCGGTGGAAATTGCTCGATTTTTGTTAAAAATCGATGGAAATCGCTCCAAAAAAATCGACTGCCAAAAATGTTCACCAAGTTTGTCGATTTTTCACGATAATCGATAACTTTTGATTTTTTTTTTCCCAAAAAAAAATTGAATTTTGAGTTCGCGTGATTTTCGCTCGAAAATTGACGATTTTCGGTGCCGACGCAATAGCGAAATTTGTGGTCTAAACGGTAAGGTAAATCTTGTTGGTGATCGATGTGTAGTGTACTAGTGTTGATTGATCTGATTGAATGAACTCTATAGGCCCCATCAGGTGCAGTTACGTAGTTTATACAGTGGTACTACTGCTACAAGGACATGAAGATGTTGATGAATATGGCAGGTCAAAGGATTTTTTTTAGAAGAAAGGTCAACGGAAGTTAGCCTTTCGCCAATGAGCAAAAAACTAGCTGGGCCTTGGGGCCTTGGTTAACTATGTATGTGAGCAATGGGCCTAACAAGAGAGGATAGGGTGGCTCACTGAAGTGTTCCTATCATCAGATGGCAAGGCAGCAAACACAGATGTTGACATGCTGCTAGCATTGCACAAGCATGAGATTCAATTCAACTGGAACAACACTGCCTTTCTGGTTTAATGTGCCTCTGTTTGTCTTGTTTTGTTTTGGTTGTTAGTAAGATCAGAAAGAACAGAAGAAGAAAAAAGAGATGTTTGAGGTTGTGAAGCTGTAGCATGCCTAGGGGCTAGAGCAGGAGAGGAGAGCTTGGTCATGCCTGATATGATGCAAATGTGTGGTGCAATGTACTGCTCCTGGGGCTGATTGCTTTGCATGGCACAAAAAGGGTGCTCTACTCTCTGTCAGGTAGGCCTGTAAACGAGCCGAGGTTGAGCAAGTCTAGCCTCATAGGCTCGAGCTCGATAAAAGCTCGAGCCGAGTTAGAACGAGTTTGAGTTGGATTTCGAGCTTGGACCTAGGCTCGAGCTAGACTCAATTAAACTCGGTAAGAGTTAACATATATTAATATTTAACAAGTGATTCGTAAATTTATCAGACTCAAGAGCTATTTGAGCTCAGCTCGGTGAAACTCACGAACTCAAGATCAAGCTCGAGTTTGATTCGTTTTAAGCTCGAACCGAGCTCAAGCTTCTTTTGCAGCCCTACTGTCAAGTCAAACAGCAGCCTGCAGCAGTACTAAACAATATACAGGTGGATATTTGCACTTTGTCTTGACAGGGATGAGAGATCTGCGATGTGGTTCTTTTCATAAAGCTTACTGAATTGTCTCTTGGGTGCATCAGGGATTCAGACTGTATGCTGCACTACGGGCAATGAAAAGCTAGACTCAGAAGCAAAGTGCAGCAGAAGAACAGTAAAGAGGTATGGTACGAGACAGAAGAAAGTTCCTACCTAGCTAGCTCAGAAGAGCATCAACAAGCTAGGTACTGCTGCATATCCACGGACATGGAATAGCTGTAAAATGATGGAATCTTGAACAGCCAGATTTGGGAAATTTGACAAGATTGGCTAGGTATATATCTCTGTGGAAGCTAGCACAGGTGAGGTGATTCCTGGTCATTTCTATTTTCTAACTCCTTTGTTGCTACTCGTATGCTAGTAGTATATACTCATTACTCGATACAAGTTGGTCCTGATCAAAACTTGCCCTTGACCAACTGCATTTTCTGCTCTGAAGTGGAGTAGCTTAAGGTTAATTAATTGCCCCACTCTCCTGGTCTGCAAGCCAGGAAGCAAAACTGGGCGAGAACAGGCATTATATGGGAGTTACAGGGTTAATAATCAATGAGGTTGCTTCTGTGCACATATGGTCGCGTGCATATGCTTTTTGCATGCATGCTAGTTTATTGTTTCTTTTCAGAGACGTGGGTGCATGCATACATGTGTACTAACATTGTACCGCTAGCTTTTATGAGGTGGTAACATCCTACCCCTAGGCTATCAAAGAAGGATACAAAAACAGTAAAAAGAGACAGGACATGAACAGGGAGATACCCTCCTAAGTCCTAAGCCTGAAGGCTGTTTCTGCTATTATAAGCATGTGGCCTGGCAAGTGAAGCAGCCAGCAGTGAGCTCTACTCCTACAAAAAAAAACTTTTTTCAGACAGCTAGAGACAAAAGAAAATAGAGAACAAACTAAAGGGCACACAGAGGACCCTTGGTGGTTTTAATGGTTTTGAGCTGGTTCATGAAGATTCAGTGATGTGTCTTTCCATGGATGAGTCATGAGTGCATGGTTGCAAGCTTACAGCATGCAGCCAGTCTTGTGCTGCAGCCTGCAAGTGCATGCATGTGTGATCCACAAGATCTTTCTTGACATATCACAACAACTATGATCAGAATAACCTCCTCCAATTCAAACATCTTATCATGCACAATCTTTTCCTCTTCCCCTGCCACGTTGAAGATATGGGAGAGAAGGAGAAAAGATACAGAGCTTTAACTCTCTCTCTCTCTCCCCCCTGTGTGTTGTGACACTTTATAGCTGGTATGCAGAACTGTGGGCTGGCCAAGAGAGACACTGCAGCAGGCTGCAGCACAAAGGAGAGTGAAATCTAATCTGAAATTCTGAAGTATATGCACGCAGCACTTCAGAATGCCAAACAGTACCTGCCTATCAATGGCTCTTAATGCTCAAGTACTCTTGGTTTACATTTGTTTCAAGGAGGTGAGCCAAATATAGGAAATATATCATAAAAAAAGGTGCATGTGTCTTCTGGGATTGATTGATCAGCCACACAAACATTGCCTGATTCCATGAAAACATGCCAATCCTATCATTCTAAGCTTTGCAAACTGGAATCCAGATTTGTCTGTATACTACTGTATATATTTCATTTTTTATGTTGACAACAGATTGGGAAAATAATTAAATTGGACATGAAGTGTAATTTACTCTGGTGATCATCGAACTATTAGTGATTAATCTTTCAGAAAACAAAGGAACTAGGAAACAATGGTGCAGTGCTAAGAAAGCGACCATATTGTCTTTGGAACAGATGATCATTTGTACAGACATTTTAACTGCCTTTGCTGTGCTTTCTGTTTTGGGAACGAACTCATCTTGATTCCATAGCCCAAATCGGTCATATGTAGATAGGGCTGGAAATTAAGCTCGAGGCTTGAGGTTCGGCTTGAGCTTGGCTCGACTCGGTGTGGCTCGGCTCGCCTCGGCTCGATGCACAGTGAGTCGAGCCCGAACCTACCAATTAGCTCGCTTCGCCAATGAGCCCAGCCCGAGCTGGCTCTCGAGCGGCTCGTTGGCTCGTTAGGCTCGTCGTCGACCGCGAGTAGGCGAAGCTGCAGGGCGTCGTGCTGGGCTGCACCACCTCCTACAACGTTCCAGGCCTTTGACGGCGTGCTCAGCCTCAGCTACAGCAACATCTCCTTTGCGTCACGGGCTGCGTTGTGCTTCGGCAGCCGCTTCTCCTACTACCTCGTCGACCACCTCGCCTCGCATAACACCACTAGCTACCTTACCTTCGGCCTCAACCCGGCCGTCTCCTTGTCCTTCGATGCCACATCCAACGCCGCCGCGCCCAATGCACGACAGATGCCTCTGCTGCTCGACCACCGGATGTGCCCCTTCTACACAGTCACCATCAACGCTATCTCCGTCGCCGGGGAGCTCCTCGAGATCCCGCGTGTTGTCTGAGACGTCGAGAAGGGAGGCGGCGCCATCCTTGATTCCGGCACCAGCCTGACGGTGCTGGCCAGTCCGGCGTACCGCGCTGTGGTGGCGGCGCCGATGGGGATTTGGGGGCGTGCAGCCATGCGGGATTGGGGATTTCAGATTTGGGGTCACATACTCAGGGTTAAAAGGACTAGGGCTCACGAGCCTCAACGAGCCTGCTGGAGGCTCGCCCGAGCCTGAGTCGAGCCCGATTTTTAGCTCGGCTCGAAAATCGGCGAGCTCGAACGAGACGAGCCCCGGCTCGGCTCGGCTCAATTCTAGCCCTATATGTAGACATGTACAAAGCAAGAGCAAATAACAAAAAATACCCTATACAAAGAACTAATATGAATATAAAGATATACTTTTAACACCCCTCTCAAACACATGGTCGATCAATAACACTGAGTTTGAAGAGATAGAAGCTATACTAAGCCCTATTATGCGCCTTCGTGAGGAAGTCAGCCAGCTAAAGCTCTGAAGGCACGTACGTATTGATGATCGACGACCTGCTGATGCACTTGCGAACGCATGTAGGAAGCATCAACCACAATGTGCTTGGTGAGCTCATGGTTCGCGAATCTTGAGCAATATTGATCGCACCAATGCTGTCTGATAGTAACATGATCGGTGCAGAAAATGAAACACCAAAGCTCTCAAGGAGCCACTATAGCCATGTGATCTTGGCTGTCACAGACGCCAAATCCCATAGCTCAGCCTTAGCATTTCAACAGGAAACTGCAGTTTGCTTCGTAGTCTTCCAAACAATCAAAGTGGAACCAAGGAAGGCACAAAAAGTAAAGAGACCAACGATCAGAATGATCACTAGCCCAAGTCGCATGAGAGTACGTCTGAAGCTGTAAGGAGCTAGAGCAAGGAAAGAAAAAGCGTTGAGTAATGGTCCCACAAAGATATCGCCGAACTCAAAGGAGATGACTGTAGTGGAGATGAATAGGAAAAGAAACAAACTGACTCAAAATGTGAACAATATGAGAGATGTCATGACAAGTGACATCAAGATAAACCAAGCTCCCAACAAGGTGGCGATAGCGAGTGAAATCCTCAAGAGTGGTACCGTCAATAGGGTGAAGGTAAAGGTGAAGCTCCATATGTGTCCATTATGCGTTGATCAGTGAGAAACGCGATCAAGAAGACCCTCGATGTACTTCTGTTGGGAGAGGTAGTAGCCATCAGGCGTAGAGGTGACCTCAAACCCAAGGAAATAGCGAAGAGGACCTAAATCAAACATTTGGACTGCTCACTGAAACGTGTCTTCACAAAGTCAATATAATTAGGGTCATCTCTAGTGATGAGCGTGTCATCCACATAGAGAAGAAGAAGAGTCTGACCTCGAAAGGATGTGTGAACAAAGAGAGCAGGGTCGTGATCACTAGTAGAGAAGCCAGCAATAATGGCAACAGAAGTAAAATGCTCCAACCAAGCATAAGGAGCTTGTTTGAGCCCATAGAGAGGACGATGGAGGCAACAAACTTGACTGTTGGGTACAAGATACCCAGGAGGCATGCGCATGTAGACATTCTCTCACAGCTCGCCATTAAGAAAAGAATTCTTAACATCAAGATGAGATAGTTCACTGCTGAATAGAGGCAATGACAACAGGAGTTTTGAACATTAGTCACAGGAGCAACAGGAACAAAGGTCTCATCATAGTCACGTTCATATTCCTGCTCAAAACCACGTACAATAAGGCAAACCTTGTAGCGCTCAGTGGTACCATCAAAGCCATTCTTGATCTTATAGACCTACTTACACGTAATAGGAGTAACACAAGCAATAAGAGGAATAAGGTCCCAAGTGCTAGTACACTCCGAAGCAGCAATCTCCTCAGCCATAGCAAGCTGCCACTCAGGATAAGATGTAGCATCACGATAAAAGGTAGGCTCAGTAAGAGAAGTAGTAGAAAATGCAAAGTTGTAGAGATCAGGACGCAGAATCACACTCTGATCATGAAGATCATACCTCGAAGGATATGCTGGAGTGGGACCCAACAAGGATGGAAGAGCAGAGGTAGAGGGTGACAAAGCTAACGGAGAAGGATTAAAATGGGGATGACGAGTGTAATGGAATGCAAAGGGGGAGACCTCAACAAAAGAGCTAGTGTGATCCTCCGGTGGGGAAGCAAGGGGAGCTAGAGGTGAAGGAGCCAAAGGTGAAACTGGCAGAGGTGGTGGAGGAGACAGAAGCGAAACCAACAGAGTGGAGAGCTAAGGATTAGGAAAAGTCAGAAAAGGAGATCGACTCAGCAAGAGAGTCCAGACTGGAAGTGGTGTCACGAAGATAACATCGTGTGAGATGCACATCTGATAAGCAACACGGTCGTAGCAGCTGTAACCCTTGTTCTCAACACTATAGCCAAGAAAAACACACTCAACTAACTAAGCAGTCAGCTTCTAAAGGACCAAAATGACGATAAGAGGGGGGTGAATGATCCCAAATAAATTCCCCCCAAAGAAACCAACTAAAACATCTCTATATCAAAGAGCAACAGAGAAAACAATTTTAGAGCACTTACTCTACAATCGGCACTACCACTACTAGAAATCGGTAGTGCCGATGATCGGCATGATGACGGTAGTGCCAATTGCCTCTGGACATACAAATCAGCACGACCTCAAGGGTGTAAATTGATGGATCTTTTGATTTATTGGTCCAAAACTCATAAAACTTGGTAGACACCTTATGAAGTTCAGGAACCTATTCCAACCTTCAATCTAAGGGATTGACGTTAAAGTTCTGACATTTCTCTAATTGAAAGAAGAGTGCACCAAGTTTGGATAAAAACACAAATCTTGGCCTTGGACTTGCTCGTGGGGTTTTAATGATCAAGATGATCTTGGGTAATCTCCCACACGTCAAAGCAAGTAAAAACACAAGAGAGGAACCCTAGAAATATTATCTACCAAGATTTCTTCAATCCAAGCAAAAAGATCGATTTCTTGCAAAGTTCTAGAGGGGATTTGCCTAGATAATTGGGACATGATCTGAAATAGATTCATCCATCAATCATATATCTTCGGCACAAGAAGCACAAGCAAGTAGAAGAAGGGGAGGCAAATCCAACTTGCGAGAATGTAAATTGCAAGACTTTAAATTGCGGAATTTAAATGATGAATTTAAGACATAATATAAATACGAAAAATAAATTCAGAATTAAAGGACATAAGATTTTATTTCATGAGATGAA
Source organism: Rhipidocladum racemiflorum (assembly GCA_036346355.1). NCBI lineage: Eukaryota > Viridiplantae > Streptophyta > Magnoliopsida > Poales > Poaceae > Rhipidocladum > Rhipidocladum racemiflorum. Next base: position 55,014,574 of record CM070569.1, read on the forward strand.
GATTTACAAAGCCTCACAACAAAGTGGACAAAGCTCAAAAGAACACCAAAACCTTTAAGAGGGGAGAGCTACCCCTACCCCTCTATTTATAGCATTCATGAATCATCCTATACCCTTGGATGAGTTGCTTTAATTCTAAGCAACCTCTCTAAGGGCTAGGATTGACTCAACCACTCATACATGGGTTAACCTGAAACCCAATAACTTAACGGGTTTTGTACACTTCTCAAAGCTAGCTAATTTGACCGCTACTCTATCCTCTAAACTAAGATCCAACGGCTCTCCTTGATTCGAGCAACTCCAAGCTAGCATCCAGTTGTTCCTTTGCATCCATGGCTTGTAGCGACTCCATCTCCAAGCATCCTCCAGCGATCCCCGACTATCTGAACCTCCGGCGCACCTCTCCTAGTCCCAGTCATCCTTCGCCTCACCATGGCCTAGCATCATCATCCTACAACCATCTAAGACAAGGAAGCACATTACATAGCATTGTCCAACAAAGATGCAATAATCATCCAAAATCAAAATTTAATTGTCACTTCACAGATGAAATCGGCACTACCGCCAACTAGGGGCCGGTAGTGCCATGCAATCGGCAGTACTGCCCCCAGTGGTTGGTAGTGCCGATTTCTCGGTAAACTCAGCAAAGAACCCTCTGGAAAATAACTATCGCGTCTTTGGGTCGATAATGCCGCTCAGCCGACACTACCGCCCCCAGAGGCTGGTATTGCCACTTCACTCAAAACAGAGGTAAACCCAGTACAACTGCAGACTGGCACTATCATCTCCTGGGTTCGGTAGTACCACAGGTCGGTACTACCGCCCCAGGGCCGATAGTGCCGATTGCTGACAGAAAACTCAAATTGCTCCTATTTGAAATTTAATTCAAATCAAACTCAAACTTGATCACTCCTAGCTCAAATATAGTCAAATACTCATCACAAACACGGATAGACCTTCACATGGTCTTTCAGCTTTGTGCACTCATGGGATGGAAGAAGAACAAAGTTGACACAGCCAAAAGCGCAAAGGTGATTATATTGAAGGGACATACAATATAGACACTCAATAGGAGTAGAACCCTAAAGAGTAGTGAAGGAATGTAGGTTGACAAGGTAGGTAACTGGAGACCATTCTTAGCCTAGAAGTGAGGTGAAACAGAAGAAGTCAGCATCAGAGCATGGGCAATCTCAAGAAAGTGATGATTTTTGCGCTCAGAAACACCATTATCAGTGGGAGCACCAGGATAGGAGTACTGAGGAAGAGTTCCATGCGTTGAAAGAAACTGACAAAAAGCAATAGACGGGTACTCACCAACAAAATCAACATGAAAACACCATTATCAGTGGGAGCACCAGGATAGGAGTACTGAGGAAGAGTTCCATGCGTTGAAAGAAACTGACAAAAAGCAATAGACGGGTACTCACCAACAAAATCAACATGAAAGACACAAATGGCTGAAACAAACTGAGTACGAACTATAGTAGCAAAAGATTGATAAATAGAAGGAACCTGGCTACAAAAAGACATGAAATAAATCTAAGTATGATGAGAGTAGTCATCAATAAAGATCACATAGTATCGATGACCCCCTTTCAAAGCAAAGGGAGCCGGACCCCATACAACAGAGTGAATCAAATCAAAAGGACAAGTAAAAACAGAGTCACTAGAATTATAATGGAGTTGAATGTTCTTGTCAAGCTTGCAACCCATACAAGATAAAAAGGGTATAAATGGGAACAGACCCAAGAACACCACTATTAACTAAAAGTGAAGGATCGAGATGGAGATCAGAGGGGGGGTGAATGATCCCAAATAAGATTTTTTTTCCCCACTCAAAATACTCCAAACAAGCCCGCAAGGAAAAATCTGAAAGACCCAAAGATTTTTCTTTAGACCAATGCTCCTCAAATTCATCAACCCTAAAAAATCGGAACAACTAGACAACTATGTGTACCCCTAGCTTGCATGGATGAGAACCATGAAACATGTGAGGAATTTTTGAATCACAATCCTGGTTGTCAAGTGTCCCAACAAAAAGAAATCAATTCAAACATTGCTTTTCAAAAAGAGATCAAGCCAAATCACCACAATCTCTTTTAGAAAAACGAAAACGAATTTTCCAGAAATTGTTCTCACTTGGAGCAGGTGGTTGGTGCATTTATGTTGCTCTAGAATTTTTGAAAATTTTTCTCCCTATGAACAAATGAGTCGCACAGCACTCCATTAAAAACCACCTCAAAAAGCCTTGTAACAATCCGAAAAAAATCAAACACCACAGATAGTTAGAGCATCTCCAGCAAGGGCCCCTAAAACAGGGTCCCTATTTTGGATTTAGGGGCTCCCTTTATTTTTTGGGGCCCTGTTTTCATAGCACAGGTCCAGCAACAGCCCCTAAATCTCAGCCCCTATTTTACTTTTTCTCATATTTTAACATATCCGCTATGTATAATCTTCATTTAACACCACTAAAATTCAATCAAAAATATTTGTAATACATAAAACATAAGCATATTAACATTTACAATTTAAAAACATGATATTTCAAATTTAAATTTAAAATTTTCAAAACATGATAAAATTTTCGAAGCCTCTCATGTATTTTCCTATCTTCAATAATAGAGGTTGTACTTGTGTCCCTGGGAATTGGGGCTGAGAAGGCAAATTTAAGGGCCTCATAATTTTAGAAATTTGAGTTGGGCCCCACCGGGAATTGGGCCTGAGGAGGCAAATTTAGGGGCCTCCTAATTTTAGGGGCTTGAGTTGGGGCCCTGCTGGATCTGTTTTTTTTACTACACCCCCTATTTTAAAGTTTAGGGGCTGGTTTAGGGGCTCTGCTGGAGATGCTCTTAGGAACTTCGATTAGAAAGTTTGGGGCTCGGTATTCACCTCATAGCGCCCAAACGGTGAAACCAGTGGACTCCCCAATTTTTTCATAGATGTAAATATGAGTCACACACCTTATCCAACAAGAATCACTCAAAAACAAATTTTCTAGATTTTTCTAAATATCAAATACTAACTGATGCGCGAAGAACAAGTTCATGACAGATTTGTAACTTGATAACCTAATCTCTAGTCTATCATAGGGCGCAAGAGAAATGTAAAACCATATGAGCACCCTCAAGACATCCTAGATCAACAGCATTTAGAACTAGGGGAGGGAAATCCAAATTACAAAAAAGTAAATTGCAGGAATTTAAATGCGGAATTGAAATGCTGAATTTAAAACATAAAGTAAATGTGTAATGTAAATTCAAGCACAAATAAAAATGATTTGCATTGCAGGAAGGGGAAGTTTACAAAGCCTCACTGCAAGGTGGGCAAAACTCAAAGGAGCATAAAACCTCTACAACCTTCTTATGAGGGAGGGCACCCCCTCTATTTATACTACTCTTGGGCCACGTATCACCCTTGGATGAGTCCATCAACCCTAGAGCACTCCACCCAAGGGCTAGGATTAACCCACTCACACAGTTATGCAAGGGCAACCCAAAACCCACACACACATAATGGGTTTTCTTGCACGATTTTCAAAACATACTACTTAGACCTGCTATCCTATCAACTAGACCACAATCTAAAGGCCCTCATCGATCCTCGCGACATCTAGCTAGTATCATAACATTTCCTTGTCTTCTTGACTTGCTCGGACTCCATCTCCGATCATCTTCCGACGATCTTCGACCGTCTAGACCTCCGACGCACCTCACCTAGTTCCGGTCATCCTCCGCCTCACCATGACCTAGTACCGTCGTCCTGCAACCATCAAAGACAAGGAAAACCCATCACATAGCAATGTCCAAAAAATCAATAATCATCACATATGCTCAAACAAAAATCTTATCTATCATTTGCCTGAAGCTGATACAACTCAAATTGCTTCCTTTTGAATTCGAATTCAAATCAAACTCAAACATAAGAGTACCTTGCTCAAATATAGTCAAATACTTATCACAAACATGGATGGACCTCCACATGGTCCTTCAAAAAGAGAAAGACACGATCCACATAGGTCAACTAAGTAATGATGCCACTGAGCAAACTTGATGGAGGTGGTGGCTGTAGAGGTTGTGGCAATATTGGTTGACTAGCTGATAGAGGTAGAAGTAGAAGGAAGACAAAGCCATTCGAGCTTCTAGAGAGATTGAGAATTAGGGCAATGCAGGTCAGTACCAACCAGAGTCCCTGTGTGACGGTCCTAAACACAACACAAGTCAGGCTCAAGAATGATAAGGTAATCATGATCATTAATCTAACCCGCAAACATAAGCTGCATAGCAAGCCTAGGATCATGAGAAACTGTAGGAACATAGGAACTAGGAGTGGAAAGAGAGCCTCAATTAGTAACAGAAAGAGAAGCATTATATGCAGTCTAAATGGAAATAGGTAGAACGGAGGGACCTCAAAGAGGTGAGGTGATTGGAATTTGGTTTCATGTTGATGGAAGTACCAGGATACAGGATCCAAGGACAAGATATACCTAAAGTGGGAGGGTGAGTAGCATGACTGGAAACACCCAAAGTGCCTAAGGTAGAGCTGATGACTAGACGCTAAAGGAGGGAGACAACTTCTGAGTGGTGTCTAGCTGACAAGGAGCACCAACACCTCCTAACTGGGTCAAGCCATGCTGAGGGCGACCACCTATGGGGCCCTGGCTCCACCTCCTGGAGTAGCAGGTATGGTATGTGTGTCCATCGCGCTGACACCAAGTGTAGCGAAGGACACTAGTAGAGGCACTCGCAGCAGCCATTGGTGCACCCACCAGATTTGAAGGAGTAGTAGTAGAAGCTATCGCCAAGGAAGATGTAGGGGTAGTGAGTGTACGATCAGCCAGAACAACAAAATATGGCTGCTGAGTCATGCTACGAAGACGAGTCTCCTTGAACGAACAACAATGAGTGCCTCCACAAGAGATGGGTGTAGTGAATGGACTAGTAGGTGAGCATGAACTGGCTCGAACTCTAGTCAAAGACACATCAAGAAGTCGTAGAGATGATGAGTCTCCTGGTGAGCACGAATCTACACACAACAAGGACAAGTGCGACAGACATATGATCTTAAATAGTCAAGGTGGCGCCACACTCTAGTGTTCTGTTGGTAGAAGTCGTCAACAGTGGTGCCAAGCTGCTGAAGAGAGTGTGCTTGGTGTACCACAAATAGATAGAGATCATCACTACTCGGCTGATACTAAGCCCGAGCATGCTCCCACATCATTTGTGACAATGGTAGCTTAGCAAAGTCCACATAGATGTTGACGGTAATGCTCCCAATGGGGATGATGATGGCACGAGCTTCATCACCCTGCCATCTCTGATAGGCATGAAGGTCAAACTAGTACTCTCACAGCATCCTCAAATGCAACAATGACATCAGGATTAGCCAGGGTAGAACCCACACTGATAGGTGGCCCAGATGGTGGAGCTAGTAGAGGTGGGCAAGGCCACTGCCTGTGAGGTGACCCCAAAAACACTGGTTATTGAGGCGAATCCGTAGGTGCAAAAACCACTCCCGGAAGTTTGTCCCATTGAACACGACCATCAGGGTGGGATGGAGATAGAGGAGCTAGCGACAGCCATCATGTCAGTGGAGATGGTCCTGATCTAGGTTCGAGGAGGTGGATCCAACCGAACGTTGAATTTGGGCCATCGAATCTGAGTGTCGAGGGTCATCTATTTAATCGGCCTTTCACCAAGGCAGCCTGTGTTGACAGTGTCAAGGGAGGGGGCCAGCCTCTTCACAGCGACACTGGCTCCGGCGCAGTGGAGGAGGGAAACCGATGGTAAACGATGAAGCATCTATGCCCATAATTTTATTTGAATTTTGGTAATTAATGATAATCGTGTTAAAGGACTAACAATTTCTCTTGAGTTTGTGAGAATAGGTTGGTCTTTGTCTCGGCACATGAAAAAGGAAAAACTTGTGAGGTAAAAGGTCAAGTAAAGAAGACTAAAAGCTTGAAGTCAAGATATAATTGTGTTAATGACCTTTTTATATAGTTTTATAGATCTCAGAGTTAGAAGTAAAAGATCGGATTGCTATAATAGGTGACATGCTATGAAGGGGAGATGATTCCTAGTAGCTTGAATTTGATTAAGGTCATTTGGCTCAAAATCTTTTCAAAAACTATCACTCAGTTGCATTTGGACTTGGTTCTTCAAAGTCGTGTGTGCATGTTCAAAGAAATCGGTACTACCGCCATGTTAGGGCCGGTACTACTGCATGGTCAGTAGTATCGCAATTAGGATTGAAAATAGAATGAAAAGTTTTTGACCGTTATGGAGAAAAATAGAAATGGAAGCCTTTTTTGGACATGGGACATATCAGTACAAAAACAAAAAAAATTTGTCGGAAACGGAAACGGGAAAGCCAGTTCCGACGAAAATGGAAATGGAAACAAAAATTCTGTATAAGTGAAACCAAAAATTTAAAATGAAAATAGGCCAGAAAGGAAAATGGTCTTGACCCAAAAATGAGAAAGGAGAATTTACATTTATTTTCAAATTAAAATAATTTTAGAAATACAAATGGTTTTATAGAAAATATCAAATAGAGTTCAAAAATTCTAAAAATTTCTAAAAAATAGTTTGGAACATTTTGAACTTAGTAAAATTATTTTTAGCATATTTTTATTTTTATTTTTCATGAATAAAATAATTTTATAAATCTAAAAATAGCAAAATAGCATTTATAAACTTCAAAAAATCCAGGATAAATCTCATAAAATCATAAATGAATAGCAAACAATAATATGCAAATTTTAGAATGTTACACCTTTGTAGTTGGTGGAGCAAGATGATGTCGATGATAATGATATGGAGGAGGATATGATGGTCTGATATGGGGGACAAATAATAAGCCTTCAGCTGACAGAGTTGAGAAAAACTTTCTAGTGATATCGGTGAACATAATGTTATTCTTGTGTCTACCTTGGAGGAGGAATGAGTTACATTGTTCTTGTGGTCATGTATATTGTGATCATGTACTACATTCTTGTGGATTTTATCGCTTTCGTTTCCGTATCCCCTCTCCATTCCATTCCGCATCCATTTCCGTCACTATCCGTTTTCATATCTATTTCTGGGGTTTTCGATTTCATTTTTGTTACCGGTAAAAAATGTGGAAATGAAAACAGAATAGTCATTTACCGACCGTTTTCGTACCATTTTTATCCCTAACCGTAATAGGCATAACAGTAGCCTTGTCCAGAGAGCTATTGCTGCGTCCTTTTCTTAAAAAAAACTCTGGACTGATAGTACCACCGTGTTAAAAATGGTACTATCGCACGTGCGGTAGTACCGAGCTATTGCCCGGTAGTTATTTAACAGAAGCACCTTTCTGTGCTTTTTTCTGTAGCCGGAGCTACCGGCATGTGAAATCTGGTACTGCCAGAGTTCGGTAGTACCGTCTCATAGCTCTGGTACTTATTTCATAGAAAGGGTGTTTTTTTAGTGACACCTCTGTACTTTGAATGCCGGTACTACCGCTGTGAAAAAGTCGGTATTACTGGAACTCGGTAGTACTGCAAAATGTATACCGATAGTTATTTTATAGAGAGGTTATTTTTCTTAGTCAATCTCACTTCCAAAGTTGGTACTACCGGACCTCATTTAACGGCTCTCACCTATCGCATTTAATACGCTAATCTGACCATTGGGTAGGGTCTGGTACCACCGGGTTTTACACGTCAATAGTACCGGGATTGCTGGTTTTTTTATGGATTTTGATTCCAATTGTTGGAATTATTGGTGGGGGCTATAAATACTCCCACATCTGCATTAAGGGAGCTTCTTGGACACTCATTGAATACTTTGTGAGCTCTAGCCAGTCTCCTCTCTTCCTTTGAGTATTGAATTCACATTTTGAAGAAGTTAGGAGCATTCAAGTGCATATTTCGAGTTTGAGCCAATTAAACACTTGAATCAACCTCAAGCAAGCATCATTACTCTATTCTCTTAGAGGTGGCTGCCTCCTAGATGGCTTGGGGGTGAGAGAACCGGTGATCTCCTCAAAGAAGATTGTGAGGAGGTCCGGTGGATTGTAAAGGTTGGAGCTCTCTTACCCGGAGCGGGAAAGAGCTACCAATAGTGATCGAGGGAGGCTCAATTGCGTAAGGAGCCGGTTTGATTCGTTCAAGCTTCCTCAATGTGGATTAGGGGAGATCGGCAAGTCTCCGAGACCACAGAAAAAATCATTGTGTTCATCTCTTGGTGGTTTGATCTCTTGAGTTCATTTGTGTAAATTAATATTCATAGTGTACTTAGTGCTTTATCATCTCCCTAGGATTGTTAAATTGCTTAGACTTAGTTTGTTGGTGCACTTTAGTGTGACCTAGACAAGTTAGGCTTTAATTGTTGAAATTCTCAATTATTGTATTACTTGCTTTAGTATTGTAATTAGAGCCAAAGAATTTTAAAAACCTCCTATTCACCCTCTCTAGTTTGTTATCCTTGATCCTACAAACTCATTTTGTATCTGTTTCCTGTAAATATCATGCCGTGCATCCTCTGCTCAACATATTTCGCGTTCAGAGTACAATTTCTGCTGAGCGCTGGAAACTCTGTTGATGTATTCCAGAAATCAATTACGTACTCACTATTGCGCATCGGAACCTTATATCTGCATAGTGTCATGTATTCATGCTGATATCATTAACCAAGCAGCTGCATCTCCCAGAATAAAATGTGACACCTGAAATTAATTGTGCATTCTGTCATACAAGCTGATTGCTGAAGCATCTGTCTTGCTTTCTAAGGGCACAGCAGAAACACAAAGGAGCACAAATAAAGTCTGCAGAGAGTTAATAGCCATTAGCCACTCCTGGTCTTCACCTTAGCAGACTAGCTTTGCATAATTATTAGCTCTCGATGAGAATGTACCTTTCTTGTCGACCCAGCCTTCCACTAATTGGAGAACAACAGTACAACACAATTAAGAAAACAGTTTGGAATTAAATTTGTACAGATTCAGGGAGGGTTGATCAAAAGAAAATGGAAATGTTCAGTTTGGAGAATCGATGTGACGGACCGCCTTTTCAGGGGGTGCGTTTAAACTCCGAAATGACTACCCAGGAAGTTTAGTCATCGGAAACCAAGTTATACATTACCCGCAAAAGAACGATACAACTATTTTTACATCACATAGGGCCTAACGGCCAGAGTTTTCAAAGGAAGCGACGAGCTTCAAGTTATATATTACATCACAAAAGATAATCAGCGCAAAAGTAAAACCACAGGCGAGTTGAGCGGAGACTGAGACTTAGAACCAAACGGCATCGTCATCCACGATCTCTTGGAAATCACCAACATCTTGATACTCTAAAATGGGTTAATTAAGCAAGAGTGAGTACTACAACGTACTCAACAAGCCACACAGTGAAGCCTGATTACCACATGCAAAGGATAACAAGGATAGCCATATGTCTCATTTGGTGTATGCAAGTTTTCATAATATTTGGCATTTCATGTTTAAAACATAAACCATAATAATACGAATAAGGGGGGGGGCTTCCAAAGTTATCCACTTCCATACTTATTAATCCAAAAACTACTTGAGCTTAGGTTCGGGATTCACCCCATTTTAACTCAGCTTCATTTACCGGAAGCACGGCGTATTCGAATACCATTTGATTCACTCTGCAGAGGTGTTCAGCTTTACCCACAAGATTCCACGATCGTTATGCCACGCGATTAACATGCAACTTTTATGCATGCGGCCGGATCGAGGTTATCATAGCTTTTCGTTGGATCTTTCCCCTTTAGCCCCTATCCGGTAGAGTTTCGGTCCACATTAACCCGGGGTCCCCACTGGCCAGAGTGGAGTTCGCGATCCCGTTTACTGTGGACACCTACCGTTGTGAACCCGTAATGCCACACTTTCCTGTGCACATTCCCGTTCCACCCCCATAACTGCGGACCATCTCCCATACCGGGAAGGTAACCCTGCTCCTATAGGTATTCCGGGGAAAGTACAATGTACTGGGCTACGTTGAGTCAAGCCAACGTAGTTGACCGGCCCAACCTGTGGTTGAACGAGTTCGTAAGTTATTTACTTTGCCCAAGGTTGTGAGTCCTTATCTTATTACAGACCAAACCATTACGTTCCACATGCCCCTGGTATCCAACGTACCACCATCCATTCATACCTTGGTATTAGTCCTCGGCCGGGGATCAGACTAACACCCATCCGGTAGTTAGCCCAATACTGTCCCCCAGTCCGCAACATTTCATAATTATTCCAATTCAATATTCCATCGATATTTCATGTTTTCATAAAAAGGTGATTGATTATAGTAGTGACATCTAGCCGAAATACGGACAATAGTATAATCTTAGGGTTACAAAGGATTATTAGGATTCAATATTTTTCAAGGAAGTTCCATGAGCCTTTTCGGCATTAACTAGCTATCATGCCATTCAAACATACCGACTTTGTGATATTTCAACATATAGTTCGGAAATAATGCGGTAGAAAATAATTATGAACTATTCTAGAGAATATTAGGTTCAACATGATCAATGGAGTATGGCTTGCCTTGCGAGGCGGAGGGGTTCCCTAGTTCGGAGTTGGTGTAGTCGTACTCGGCTTCACGCTGGTCCGGCTCCTGTTCCAAGTACTGCTCCTGATCCTGTGTCTGTTCCGGGAGTTGGTACTGCTCGGTCGTCGGTTCTAGCGTAAGTAAACACCATAAGATAAACAATAAATAATGCCAAAAGAAAGAAGAGAAAAGAAAAGAGAAAACCGGGAGGGAAAATAAGCCGGGAATGGGTTGGAGGGGTGTTTTTGGAATTTTGGAAACTTGGTTTGGCGAAACGGAGGTCATTTTTGAACTCAGTGGCTCGAAAGGGTTCGGAATATGTATTTTGGGCTATTTTTGGATTTTCTGGGATTTTTGGATATTTTTGGAGCATTTTTGGGTATTAAAATGATTTAATACGAATTTTGGAAATTAAAATTCGAAATGGAAAATGAAAAAGGGCACTGTTCACTGGGCCGCGCCAAAATTGACTTCGGCCCGGTTCAGCGCGCGCGAGGAGAGGGGCCAGTGGGCCGGCCCAATCATGCGGCCAGGCCGCCTGACAGGTGGGGCCCGGGCGGCAGCGTCCACGGGAGAGAGAGAGAGGGGAGGGAGGCGACTGGCGGGTGGGGCCGGGGCGCAGAGAGAGGGAGGGAGTGAGGGGCTGGCGTGTGGGACCGCTTGGCAGCGACACGGGGGGGGCGTGGCCGGAGCAGACGGCGCGAGGCCGAGCAGGACGCCGGAGGCGGGGAAGATGACGGGGAAAACGCGATTTAGGGCGTGGGAGCTCACAGGACCTTGGGGAAAAGGGAGAGGAGCTCACCCCGAACTCAAAGCGTGGCACGGGAGGGGGCGGGCGGCGGTGAAGCGAGCTGGCGGTGGATATCGGCCGGAGTTGGGGAAGGTGGCCACGGGGCGGCCACGGGAGGGTACTGGAGGGAGTGAGAGAGAGGGAAATAGAGAGAGGGGGCGGTTGTGGTCTCGACGAGTAAGGAGACGGGGCCGGGAATGGCTTAAATAGCGGGGGAAAGGCGACGGAGTCGCCGGCTCCATGATTGCGGAGGAGATCCGAGCGGAGCAGCGGCGACGGGACGGGACGGGGCGCGGGGCTCGGGGCGGGTGCGGCGCGAGCAGCGGCGGGGCATGGAGTGGTCGACGGGAGCTAGGGCGGCGCGAGGGCGGCGGCGGAGCAGAGTCACGGGCGACGGCAGGGCGAGCGAGCTCTGCCATGGCAGAAGTGCGGCGAGGAGATACCTGATGGCGTGGCGCGCATTCGCTAGCGCAGCGCAGCGCCAGGCGGTGACGCTGGCGGCGCGCGAAGCGAGGCGGCCGAGCGGGGCGAGCGCGAGAGAGCGGGGAAGGCGTAATGGCCGGAAAAGGAAAGCGCAAAAGTGCTGAAACTTTCCAAAAACGGCAAAAACCCAAAAACAGCTCAAATGAAACCAAATAAATTCGAAAAAAAATCCAGAAAAAATCCAGAAAAATCATAAAAAGCAAATAAAGTCTAAATTAAAACCTAATTGAGAATTTTGGGGTATTTCAATCGAACACACAGCTTTCTACCTATCATAGTTTACACAGGAGCGCGTTAGCGTGTTTATAATTCTAACGTCGACGTATGGAGAGAATAGACCTTGATTTGATATTGATGGTGACAGGCACGTACTCAGTATGTATATTTGTGTATGATATGCATCTCTGTAAGTTCTACTTAATCTAGTGTTGATGTTCTGTATGGTTGCGTGCACAATCCCCACTTGCTGAATATTTCAGGACCATCTATGCATGCGTTGCATGGATATGAGCAGTCTTTACAGCATTGTGATGAATATTGTGTTTCTCTGAACTGGACTATACGAGCTGAGATTTGATTAATTAAGTAGATTAGCAATCTAAACGATGGCACCTTCATATGTTATTCATGTTCGTGCGGGGATGACCATGAATATATTTCAATTACAAACCATGTATACTGCGGCGTGAAGGCATCGTTGATGCTGTATGATTGCAAATGATTTTTTTTTTTAAAAAAAATAGTTAAAAGCTCTGACATTCACTATAGAAAAAAAAAACAATGGCTAGGCTACAAACGCGCGCGCACACACACACCAATACATGCACTCTACACATACGCGCGCTGCACCCAATCCTCATGCGCATGCGCGTCGGGCCGAAGCCTCGAACGCGGGCTGACGGGGACACGCGCCGGTGTCCCCACCAGTTGAGCTAGGCTCAGTTCGTGATTGCAAAATGATTTCACAAGCTTGTGTTGAATATATGAAAAATTATGCACCGCTGATAGTGACCCCAATAAAAAAATTAGTGAGATGCACGACATATGGGGATGTCGATGTTAGGGTTGGCAAAAAAGCTCAGAGCCCGCGAGCTGCTCGAACTTAGCTTGTTATGAACTCAGCTCATAAAGGGGTTGTTTGGGGGGTTGTGCTTCAGCTTTGGGCCAAAAGCCTCCTCCCCCACAAACAGCATGGTTGCAAAGCATCTAGAAAGCCAAGCCACAACAAAAGCACCACCAAAGCAGCAACAGCTGGGGAGGAACTTTTCAGCTGTTGATTCACTCGACTGTCTCCCTGCTCGCTCCGCCCCCCTCCTCGCCCTGCCGTCTTCCCGCCCGATCACCTCCCCGACCCCCTTCGGCTCGGGCGCCGCCTCCCTGGCTCCCTCCTCGCTCGGGCCCACTCGATTGCCCCCCAAAAGCTATAGCTGCAGCAGCCAGTTTGCCAAATGACATATCAAGAAAACCACAGCCGCCAGCTGCAGTTGTTTATAGTCCAACAAGCAAAAAGCAGCTTTTCAGCCCACCCCCACCCCCAAACAGGCCCTAAATAAATGAGCCGAGCTGAGCCACCTTCCCAGCTCCTTATCTTAATGAGCCGAGCCCGAGCTAACTCATGAACCACTCGTTAGATAAATATTCACCATGATGACTTTTGATAGCAAAGACTTTTAATTAGCTGAATTTAAAATAATGTATGTCCATGTAACCATGTTAGACTGGACTGGAATTGTTAGGATTGCTAATTGGTTCCTGACTAATTACCTATGTTTTACTTATATGCTAGATAATTAGCTACGGTTTCATTCCTACGATCCTCATGTTGCATGCATATGTTAATATGTGGCATGTAATCATGACGTGACTTAACTTAATTAACTCCTGACTAATTACGTACCTAGGTCACATGGTTTAGCTTAGCTTTGCTCAATTCATTTTGGTTGATGTGGCTCGTGAGCTGCTCACAAGCAGCTCGAACCTTTTATTGAGCGGAGTTAATTAAGCTGGTTTATCAGCTTGTTAGCTTAACGAGTCAAGCTGAATTGAGCTACTTTTATGTCCGGGCTTGCATGAGCCCAGCCAATTCCATAGTCAGCCCTAGTCGTTGTGCCCTGCACATTTGTTTTTTGTTCATGTGGTAAATAAATTAATGTTCTCGATCGTGCAGCTGTGTTATTGTGTAGGAGTAGATTAATTATCCTTGTTATCATGATTCATGAACCATGAGGTCGATCGATACTGTAGTATCTACAGAGATGGCTAATGCAGTCCCTTAATTAATCTCTATTACGTGATGGCCTCACCTGCAAATAGCCAAATAATGTGACAATCAAGTATCCAGCTGCTTTGGATCGGTGTGTCTATGTTGAAGATACTTAATTATACTAAGCTCCAGTTGATCGATGTTAATTATATAACAGTATGATACTCCAGATATACATTACCTTTTGGAAAGCTGAGCTAGCATTAGTCAACTCTGAATGTACGTACCATATACTGATAGATCATACATGTACATGCATGAACTTGACATGACTTGAGGATGCTCAAGGGATAGAATTACCTGAAGCTGCCGACCTTTTTTCAGGAAGATGCATGCAGGTGGTAAAATTATACTCCCTCCGTTCCAGTTTATAAGGCCTATAGTTTGAATGGTTTTGTTTCAAAATATAAGGTTTGCATGTAGATTTAATGAGACATTTCCTTCTATACCCCTATTTATTCTCTCTCAACCATATGCATTTATTCATACCACCCACACAAAGTATATCTTTCATCTTCCAAGACAATTAAGTGGGGGCATTTAAGTCATTTTCTTTTATACATTTATCAATTTCAACGCAATCTTAATCCTCGTGTAAAGTCAAACTTCGCCTTATAAAATGGAACGGAGGGAGTATGATAAGTCTCAATATAATTAATTATTGATTATAAGGGCAGTTGATTTAATGATATACATATATATATTTCTCCAATTGTATGTATATTTACTAGCTAAAAAGAGCACTTGAAAACCAAATCAAAATAAATTTTTTTGTCGAATCTGAATGCAATCATGCTCGTACTGCAGCATTTATTTCGTAAACAATTTACTCGTGTAAGAAATCTGCTCATTTTTTCTAGAATACAAGAAATCTGTTCATGATCCTATTAGTGCTTAACACATGTTGCTGTTGTTCTCTTTGTGAGCACTAAAATTAAATGATTGTGTACTTATATCAGGATCCCACCCCTTATGTGTAGCTACCCGGTATCATATCTCATCAGATAGAAGTGCTACAATTCTTGCACAAATCAACCTCCATACATACATGCATCGACATTGAGACTCCGATGGAACAAAAGAGAGAAATAGTTTTTTGGTATGTGTATTTCGTTTATCAAAATATCAGATACTACATGATTCAAAAAGGTAAAAAAGTGACACTCCATAATTATAAGTTCTCTTAACTTGTTGTCTTTAATTATTCATTAATGCATTGTTGCTCTATGTCAGGTTTCGAGTCCCCGCAATACGATTTGTAAGTCTAGAGGGGTCGCGCGCCCCCACTCCTCGAATGGCCTGACTCAAGGAGCCCAAGATGTATACTGGTTCGGGCCGAATGTCCCTACTCCAGTTCGTGCGTGGATCTGTATTGCTTTCAGGTTGTGAGGTTACAAGCGTTTCTTGCCTTAGGAGGAAAAAGAGTTCCTATGTCGGTCGGTTCGTCCGTTCGTCCTCCCTTTGAGGGCCCTGCCTCCCTTTATACAGCTGGAGGGGGCAGGCGACATGGGGGGTCTAGAAAAAGAAAAAGAAAAGGATGGAGTGTCCCTAGCCTGGGAGTCCTGGTCTCCAGCGATTGACCGGTACCTGTTCGTCCTGTGGTGGGTCGGTAGACACACTGGGTGGCATGGTTTTTTGCCCTATTGGAAAGTGGCGTACCTACCCCCTGCACATCTGCCAGATGCTGAGGTAGGGCTTTGACTCTAGCGCCGTCTCGGGAGAGTGCGCGTCCGTCTGCTGTGCCCGTCTGGGCGACGTGACCGGTGTCTTGACCTTGGTGCCTTTCTTGCAGGGGAGCCACCTGTCCACGCATAGTCACTCTGAGCCGTCGTGTCCGCTGGGCAGGCGGCCAGTCACAGGCAGGGGTGCCGAGCTCCCCTTAGGCGAAGTTGGCCTTGGCTCGCCCGACGCCATCGAGGCGTCCGACCTACGGGGGTTGGACCGATCCCCAGCTGGCTCGGTCGGGGACGTGTGTCCCTTGCGGCCCGGCGAGGCCTTCGGCCGAAGTTGGGCCTGGGGTGTCCCGATTGCCTTCTCGGGCCGCTGGGGGTACCCATGGTATAAGTACTCGTCACTCTAGTTCTAGCACTACTACAGAATGATACAACACTATAGCTTCATGTAGATCAGTTCCCAACTTTTTAAGAAAAAATTGATTATGATAGATTATTCTACTTATATCACTACTACAAACCCGGGCATCACAACCGGTCTATTAGAAACGGTTTGGTGTGAACCGGTTATAATGCTCGCACCAGAAGCGGTTCGTGGCAATAGGCCGGAGGGGATCTCTAGAAGGGGTTCGTATCACGAACCGCTTGTAGAAATCCAGTTTTAGAAATAATAAAAGGAATGTGTGCCCTATTCTATCAGAGAGCACGCGTGGGAGTGGGTTGGCTAGATGGATGAGGCGGGTCACGAGGATGGAGTGCTGGTCGTGGGTTCGAATCACATTCCCACGATATTATTACCGCATTTTACCGCTTGGTGTCGCACCACCATAAGCGGTTCCTAGAACCGCTTGTGATACCCCTCGGGGTATCACTCGCGGTTGCTTAGAAGCGGTTGTAAAACCGCTTCTGGAGGTGGTTTTCAACCGCTTGTGAAGCGCGGTTATGTAGTAGTGTATGGTGATGAATCATCACAATCGGTTCTCAAGTTAGAACGCATTGTGATGGGCGCCTGCACATCACAATCGGTTCTAACTTATAAACCGATTGTGATGTACAATGCACATCACAATCGGTTCCAATGTCACAACCGATTGTGATGAGCACATAACATGCACATGCCAAGAAATGACCGACTAGTAAGTTGCGTTCCTAGTTTGTACATGAATATAATTTTTTTGTTTTAGCCATAACTTTTTATTAACAAAAGGTTTTCGATTCACAAAAGGTTTTCACCATTAGCTTACTGATAACGACATCAACATAATGATATAAGTCTCGCTAATAAATGTCATGTGTATCGATAGTAAAATCTATTCATACTGATAGTAAAGTTTGATTCATACGGTGATACTTATATCAGTGTGTTGCTCTTGTCGTCAGTAAGGTACTAATGAAAACTGTTAGTGAATCGGGGCTATCAATAAAAAGTTATGGCTAAAACAAAAAAGAACAGATTTTGTATATTCGTGAACGGGTCCTCCACCGATTGTTTTCGCAAAAAAGACCCGATGGTAACGTAAATTTACCATCGACTCTTAGCTAGCCTATTTTTTTTTTACAAAAACTCCTGAATTATGTTAAAATCTTCCTACTTTTTTTTGCAAAAAGAATCACCAAACTAAATTTCGTCTCGTAGCGCGAGAGTTTACCTCGTAATCCATGACTCCCCATTATGTGCGAAATTCTACACGGGCATGCCTTATCTAGTTAGCTCTATATCACCCGAACTAATAAAAGGCTGTTTGGTTGGCTACATCTAAAGAGATTTGTATCTGCAGATACAAAAGATGGGTGTTTGGTTGTCTTCTCATTCAACTCAGCCTAGCTCTACAGATGCAAAACACCCCTTTCAGCCTGGCTCCAGGGAAACGAGAAAATCCACCGTTTCCCCAGAGCCAGGCTCTGCTGAGCTATGCATGCATGCTGACATCAGCATTTACTATCTGTTTTCTTCTTTTCTTTGCTATATCTTTTGATTAATATCTCCGATCAACGAACCGATTTCACCTATGTGTTCCCGATATTTTTTCAAACAAAACTAGACCATACTTGCTATATAAATTTTAAAAGATTAAAATTTTAGTTTTCAATTTATTGATTTTCTAGAATATATTTTAAAACTTTTTTATTTTCGTTTGTGAAATTATTGATTTTCTAGTATTTTTAAAATTTGTTTCATCCCTTTTTTGAATTTGCCTATCACACTTCCATTCCAGTGCATCCAACCAAACAACATCTCTGTGCAGCCTGTCCAACTTCATACTACTAACCAAACAACATCTTCTTGCATCCACTCAACCTGACTCCCACCAGCCTGACTGAGCTCATGCAGCCTGGCTGAGCTGGGAAGGCAACCAAACAGCCCATAAATGGACAAACATGGTCTCCAATCCACGTCTCGTTGGCTCAGCCTGGTGTCCGGTCAATATTATATCATCGTAAAATCAAATTTAACTAAAATCCTATATCCTCGAAATAATGTACATGAAAGCCTACATATATCCTTCTTTTAGATAGAGAGAAAAACCCTAAACAGAAACAGTAGAAGAAAATTAAAAAGAAAAACAAACAACACACTAGCCAGTGGAGTATATCAAGAAAGCAAACAAGGGAAAGAGGATGGAAGAGTTGCGCAGGTAGCTAGCGTTCGGTGGTGAAAAGCTACACCTGGACTAAATACAGTAACCTTGGCCATGCTCAAGTAATAATAAGGGGCCAGTGATCGAGTTGCCATGCTGTCACCTCAACGTAGAACATGCTTCACTTGCTCCCATCTCTCCTACGGTCCGTCCTACCAGTTTTTATTCAGAGTTTCAGACATGCACCGATACACCCTCTCTCTATGATACACCCTCTCTCTCTCTCTCTCTCTCTCTCTCTCTCTCTCTCTCCTCTCTGTAGCCTAAGGCTACGTGTGTTTGTCTGCAGAGGTAGTTTTCCTGTCCAGTGTCCACCAGTGCACATAGATTCTGCTACAAGATGGCATGCACCCTTATATTACTATTATATCTTAACTCACTTCCATCACAAATCGCGTAAATTAATTGTAAATTAAGTACTGACAACTATTCATATTTGATTTACCTTTTTCTTTTGTCTCTCCCCCATGGCTGGCCTCTCTCTAGCGACATGTACAACTAGTACTATTGCATTCAAAACTTTTTACTATTATTAAGAGGATCTTATTTCATATCCCTTGACCACAATCCTCCAAGCTTGAGACCAAAGATAAGGTAAGGCTACCATCAGCTCTAGAAATCATCACTAAAATTTATAGTCTTCTAACAAAAGTTACCTTTCAATCGTAATTGCAAAAAAAAAAACAATTAAATCTAACTCCATTTCAAACGTAATTGCAAAAATAACCTCCGCGAAAGCACCGACAAATGATACGTGTCACATACCGCAGAAGGAAGTACCGAACTACCATAGCTTAGCAAGCTACTATGCTACGGAGATCCCATAGCTCGGTCGGTGAGCACCTGCAGCATGATACCTTCTTCTGGGATAAAGAGGCGCAGTAGGCGACACGGTTGGAGAATAGGTTATTTTTACAATTATATTTAGAAAAGAATTAGATTTGTAAAAAAAAAAGTGTATGTTCAGAACAGGGTTAGGCATGTCAGGGGAATAGAAAAGTGATATCCGAGCTCTCGTCTTGTCCCCAATAGGAGAAAAAGATTCAGAACACCCTCTCTTTCCTCTCTTCCTTTCAAGCTATATACCTCTCCTTGAATCTCGGTAGGAGCGATAAGAAGCCAACCCGTCAAAAGGAAAGGCGAGCAGTCATCTCAACTCTTCCCTTCCGCTGATCTATGCATGCATACGGAGCACACCACACGTACGTGCTAGCTAGCTAACCTTTAATTCTTGTTAGCTAGAAAGCTAGACCTTCACAACCGAGAGGATTGAGATGAGGCGGCCATGGATGGAGCTCGTCATCTAATCAGCCACAGGCATCGGCCGATCGAGACATGAGACGCATCGTCGCCATGGTGCCAACTAGGAACCTGTTGCACCATGACAACAAGAACAGCAACTCGTACTACCCCCAATACTGCATCACCCCCCAATTGGAGGCCTCGGCAGCTGCGCACAGAGATCACAAGCCGTCAAGATTCCCTCTGCTAGCCATGGCCGACGACAACGTCGAGAGGCGGCGGCCGCAAGGCGACGAAGCGACCGCCACGAGCTCTCTGGGTGGCGGCGGCGGAGGAAACGACAAGGACTGGCTCCAGCTGGGCCTCGCCACGGCGTCCTCCTCCTCCACCTCCTCCTCCGGCGACAACAACAGCACGGCTCCGGCACCGCCTACTCCCCTGGAGCTGGACTTGTTCGCCGACAAGCAAAGCACGAGGATGATGAGGCCGCCGCTGTTCCCGCTGCCCATTAGGAGCTACCCGTACGGCCACTACCGGGATCGGCCAACGACGGCGAGCTGGTCCATGTCGGCGCCGTTCTTGCCGTTTGCACGGCCGTTGAGGAGCTCCGGCGATCTCATGATGAAAGTCATTAGCCCACCGCGAAGAACGAAGGCTGCCGGCTTGTGGCTAGCACTTCAGGCAGCTCCCAACCAGTAAGTACATATTATACAAACATGAATATAAGTTTACATGTACATCTAGCTAATTAATGCATCTTATAACAATGTAGCAAGTCCTATCTATACATGCTGTATATTATTATTTTTGGATAAAATACATCCTGTAATTAAGCCTACATAGGCACAGGCTAGATAGCTTATCTAGTGTTGAGTATTGTGTTCATGATGTGTGGAACTGTGGCACTTAATTAACCACTCTTCTTTCCATGCTTGCAGAGCTAGAGAGCCCATTTTGCCTCAGATACAAAAGAGCTACCTAAGAATCAAGTAATTTATCTCTTCCATTGATTTCTTCTCCTTCTTTTCCCCTTACACAGCACGAATTAGACGGTGCTATCTGTGTGCATTTGCATATGCAGCTCTCCTTGTTTTTCGTTAGTTTCTGCAAGGCCTATCTAGCTATCGGCTTGCTATCAGCTAGTCTTTTGAGTTTCTAGCTGGGTCAGGCATCTTGCTAGCTAGCTAAATGTCGGAGCAGTACCGATCAAATTGACATTTTGATTTTGTAATGACTTGTAGTACGTATATGAGTTGAAAGGTCGTGATAAATCTCAAGATGAATACACATCCACATTTTTCACAGGGATAGCAACATGAAGGTGGAAGTGGTGATGAAGTACTTGGCCGGCAAACTAGGACTCACACAATCTCAACAGGTACACCTCGAATCGACCTTGCTTTCTAAGTTTCTTTAGCCACACGAATCAAGCATGCCCTGATGCGTGCTTAATTCTCCTCTTTTCTATATATATAATCTAGTAATGATCGATTTTTTTTTTAATTTCCTGATTACATATAAACTGTTTGGAAGAAGCATATATATATCTATCGATCGATCGAGTGATCTATAGTGAATAGTGTGCAATTGTTGAATTTGCACTGCAAGGTAGCAATGGTTCCTTGCTTTGCGGCCGCATATATGGGTTGACACTTGGAATCATGAAAGAAACATTATACCTAAATGTACGTGCCACGTAGCTATAGGTCAGAAGCCCACATCATATGTAGTTGATTACCATATATCATGTGTTGTTGTATATATATATATATATATGCATTATGTGTGGTTTGTTAAAATTAATTAGCTTTTATATATTGGGCTACAGTCCACTTGATTACCAGTTCGTATAACTAAAAACGCTTAAAATTTGTGTAGATTTATGATCAAAAGTTCACATTTGCCATAAACCTCAATGTAAATATAACGTGTCTGAAAAGCGAAAAACCAGGACCCTCTGCTTGGTCCCATGCATGAATGCATATATTGAAATTAAGTAATCGATTAATTACTACTATGCAACAACCTAAGATTGGGTCAATATGGAAAAAATATGGTACTCTATTTTTAAAAAAATTTAAACCAAGGTTTTTTTTCCGATCAAGGTCACGATTATGATTTTGATATTCATATATTACTAGTTAGTCCTACTAAACTCTCGAGTTTCACTTCCTAGCTTAAATTTTCCTTGAAGAAAAACAAAAGGTGATTTTTAGTTTGTTTTTGGTGTTCTTTTTTATATAGAGTAAATTTCAAGAAACTACAAGTTTTTTGTGTAAGGTATCAAAAAATTACATGTTTTAGCTCTTATTTCACAAAACTATAGATTTTAAGAGAACTTGTGTCACAAAACTATAGGTTTTAGAATTGACGTTCCTTGTAACGGTATTAACAATGTGGGTCCATATGGTAGCCTCATACGTTTTCCGTTTCACTCGCGCTTGAGGCCCGTTACAAGAAAAGATTAATTCTAAATATATAGTTTTGAGATAAAAATTCTCATAAAATCCATAGTTTTGTGAAATAAAAGTTAAAACACATAGTTTTTTTATAGTTCATATAAGTATAAGAAATATATAGTTTTATAAAATTTACTCCTTTTTATGTAAGCATGCATGAGCTGAGTAGTTGGTGTTGCGTACTTGTCTCTCAGCCTCCTGCAAGAACATTTCCATCTTATTTTCTATATATTAATGATGCGGCGCGGCAATTAATTGGTATACATGATTATGGAATTTTAGTCTCGCTGCATCGATCTTCGATAGTTAATCCTTGAAAACAGAAACTCCAATACATATGTAAGGCCGATAGTACATATATGTATATATACCTCTTGCTGCATATAGAATGCTAGTGATCGACGTCTTTGCAACACTAATTTAGTTTAGTTTATGAATTTTGTCCTAATTAATGAGAGAGGAGAGAAAAATGTCAGTACAAATTTTCGAATCAAATTTAGTTTTGTTTTGTCCTAATTTATGAATTTTGTCCTAATTAATAGTTTTGGTCAATTAAACAGGCCGGAACATGCAAAACTTGTATGACTTCGCGCGCGATCAGTCGGATATCGATAAAAATCGGGTGTCTATTTTTTTATTTGGAATATGAAAAAGAAGAAGAAGAAGCTCAAATTAAGTACCATATCTTTTCTATTGATATACTAGTATATAATTAACACGTACGTACGCGTACTGTTGAACTGTCAATTATAGAACACTATTGCAATTAATATGGCTGTCACAACTCATCAATTAAGTACACAGCAGCCAACAACTTCATTTGCATTAAACTAATCGTTTCAAATCATTGTCCATAATTAATCATCTTAATTAAATCGAGGTCAACTTGATCGATCGTCTGATCTCGACGTGATCTGCTTAGTTTATGCGGGTTTTTAGTCATGAATTTAACTCATCCATATATATGGATCGAGTACTCGTTATCTGACAGCAATGCGTGTCACATATATACGTTTAATTAATTGTGTGAACCATGCTGTACATATACGATGCATGCACGTACGTACGGTTTCTATGAATTACTAACACCGTCGCACACACGCACGATCGAAGGCCGGCATCGTGTACGTTTGCGATAATCATGCAGCTTGAAACTTCTATAGGTCAATCCATATTACTAATGATTTAGTCATCTTGGGAATGCATGTCGTCTATAAATTAATTGCCACATGTATATATTATAGTAATTGGTATTTAAATTTCATTGCTCGATCGTTCGTGCTACAACGACTACTGGCCAATAATGCGAGGGTGGCTTTCCGTAATCCTATTTTTCCGTAGAAAGGCATGATTGGAGCTTGAGAACAATATTTTTTGCAGGTTTCCCAAAAAAGAATCGGACTTAGATGCAGGTCTCCTCAAAAAATGAACCTAGATGTAATTTTGAAAAATTTAGAGGGTCTTTCTTGGCGAAACGGACCCGGATGTAATATCGAGATTTTCAGGGGTTCTTTGCGGAAAAAATTAAAATTAAGGATTTATGGAGGTTCTTCTCGGGAAAATGGACCTGTATATAGTTTTAGAATTTGTGGGGCTCTTTGTGCAAAAAACCAAGCTAAAGGAAAGGAGAAATCCGAATTCTGTGGACCTTGTTGCAAAAAAGAATGTGACCTAGATGTAGTTTTCGGGTGTCTTTCCCCAAAAAAGGCAAAATCCAAATTTTCTAGGGATTTTTTTTTTGCAAAAGGGGACCCAGATGTAACTTTCAGAAATTTTAAGGGCCTTTTAACAATAAAGCGATGATATTTAGAATTTTTTAGGGTTCTCTTCGCAAAAAAGGGGTCCTGGACATAATTTTGGAAAATTCCGAGTGCCTTTTCGTAAAAAATCCGTCACCACGCGCTGTTCGAGCAAAAATCGTGCTAGTGGCGTGGACGCGCGCGCGGGCATGGAGTCGAAGCCATGATCGGCAGCTTGAGCGCGAGGCGCGTTACAGCTGCGCCATGCAATCGTAGTGTCCGAATCAGGGCATTAAAATACTTAAGTTGTATTACCAGGTTTGCAAAGCGGACGACATGGTCACGCGCGGAGTGAGCATGTCATGCAAAATCGACGTGGCTCACGCGAGGAGGCGGAACTCTGTGGCATCTCATATACGGAGTATATATAGCCAGCCATGGCGCGCGCGTCATCTAATTGACATGCTTTCGTGTGCACGTGTGTGTCTATATATAGGAAAAATACCTTCCACTTCTCGGTGTAGTTACTCCCACATCTGAAAATACCACATAAACGAATTTGAGATACTACTAATGTGAACCACATGAAAAAAAATTGCAAGGAAGTGCATAGTTTTTAGTGTATTTTATAAATACATTTATATACGAACATAAAAAAGAGTATGTCTAAAAATATACATATCACCTTTGAAAAAAATGTAAATACTGCCTAAGTAGTTGTATATACTCGTATACTACACGTACATACCCTTCGCTGTACGAGATACTCCCTATATTGTGAGATACAACATAGGGTGTAACTACTTCCGGGAGTAGAAAAGATGCTTCCTCTACTCGTTCGCTAGTTTGGGAAGGATAGAGTAGTATTCCATTTGTCCAAGTTTAAAAGTCGTATTTTTTTACTGCCCTTGTTCATAAATATAGGGTGTATTTCGTATTTCATATTTCAATGTAAATTTAGTGTGATGTTCCACATATATATATCCCTAATAAATATCAATCTTCATTTCATATTTTCTATATGCATGCATTGAATATAGTGCTTAGTAATAATAATTATGGATAATCTATTTATTTTTCTGTACCCAAAAAAATACCTTATAAACTCGATGGAGAGAGTGCGTTGTGTTTGGGAGAAAACATCTTAGGGTTACGTGTCAACAAAACATATAAGGATAAATGAATAATTACACTAACTAAAACGAGATAAATACTTAATTCTTCCGCAGCTCTACTAGTAACTGTAAGGAGCCGGTAATTACAGCAATACAATCGCTATCGACACGACACGTATGATAGATTGTTTGTCTGACACGTGCGTGCTCGATCGAGTTTTGACGCATGCACGGGGCGACTCGACCAGTCGACCGGCACGTCGTTCTCATCGCGCGAGAGGTACGTGACATGCAGCGTAGGGCGAACCCACCCGACGCCATTGGCGGCACGCGTGAGCACGACCACTCGGGATCCCTCGCACCGCACCGCACCGCACGTACGTACCTAGTACGACTCGGCCGGAAACGATAGCGAACGCACGTGCTAGCCAGCCGATTCTGACCACTGTAGCTTGCTGGTTCGTACGTGCACATGCATTCTGTACCTTCTGTACTGCATGCACGCGTGCCACGTGCACCGGGTTACTTGCTTTGCATTTGCATTTGATGGCACCGTACGTGTTCTCGATCTAACAGTTTATTAAGCTTTAATTTTGGGGTTAATTCGGTGGTCACCGTGTGATCCAGTTATAAAAGCAACTAGATGCGTAGGCATGGCGCACGCCACGCCAATCGTGACGTGCTCACGCTTCGACGGAATAATTTTCAAGGGTTTCCCACAATTTATAAATTTTTCAAGGGCTTTTTACCAAAAAAAATTGCAAAACATAGATTTTTTTTGTCTTTTGGGGGAAAGGATCTACATGCAATTTCCTAAGTTTTTCGTCTTTTTGGGGGGCTACTCAGAGAAAAGGGATCTATATGTTATTTTCAAAAAAAATTGAAGGTCTTTTCTGCAAAAAAAGAGAGGTGATTTTGGTTTTAGGGGGTTTTTTACGCAATTTTTTAAAAAAAATTAGGGGCTTTTTTGCGAAAAAGTGCGATTTCCTATTTTCAGGGTAATTTTCAATATTTTGGGGGCCTTTTCCAAAAAAAGGCGAATGCTAGCTTTTTGGGGGTCTTTTGCGCAATTTTAAAATTTTGTGGGGTTTTTTTTCACAGGAAAGGCCAAATTCCGGTTTTGGGGGGTCTTTCACATAATTTTAAAAAAAAATTAGAGGCATTTTCCCAAAAAAAAAAAAGGGACCCGCATGTAATTTTAAACATTTTCAGTGGCCTTTTTCAAAAAAGATGAATGCACGTAATTTTTGGGGACTTTTTAAAAAAAAGACAAATTCCAATTTTATAAGGATCTTTTCGCAAAAAAGGACCTGCGCATAATTTGTGAAATTCCTTGGGACCTTTTCGCAAAAAAACTGCGCCACGCATGGCCGCGACACATGGACTTGCCGCGTCGCTTGCTTTGCACAGAGGAGGCGTACCACTGTGCTACAGCATGTTAGCGGGCAAACGAGCTAGCGAAATTATTTGAACCTTATAAACGAGCGAGCACAGTGGCGATGTGGCACGCTACGGAGCCGCCACGTCGCCCAGAAAGTGATGCAAAGGCCGGAATCCTATGGGGTTTAATACACAGAGTACTAGAAACGTCTCGCAATGTGCAGAAACGTACTACTCCCTCTGTCCCACAAAGAGTGCATTTCTAGGATTTTTAAGACAGATTAGTGTGCAAGGTAAATGACTAATGTGACCCTCATTACTCCATACACAAGCATGCTGGTGCTTCGGTTTCCACAAGCACATAAATGAGCATACATACACTTACAGCTGGGCCCTACGGACTAGAAATGCATTCTTTGTGGGACAAAATTTGAACACTAGAAATGCACTCTTTGTGGGACAGAGGGAGTATGCTGTAATTCTGATTTATGCCTAGTGTACAACATTGGTGCAAGTTTCTATAGCTACTGTATACTACCTCTCGTCATAAATAGTTATCATTTTAGATATCAATATGATCTTCAAAATACATATTTGATCACTAATTTTTATTATAATATATTTATAAAATTCAATAAAATTATAATATTATGAGAGTATTTTTGAAAATAAATCTACATATATGATTTTTATGTATCCAATTTAAATATTTAAAAGGATATTAATAGTTAAAGTGTTAAAAGTTTAACTATAGCTGTGCCTAAAATGATATATATTTATGACCGGATGATAACTCTTATAATTAGTACTCTTCTACATCTTGGCTGCGGCACGGGCAGCCAAGATATAGAAGAGTACTAATTATAGGAGTGGGAAAACGTTGGCTGCCTAGTAGCTAAGTTCTGCCTTGAAGTGGTTTCTACGATAAGGCTGGCCGGCCTGGCACGGGTCGAACGTGCTTCGGGCCTGAACCATGCCGGCCTGGCTCTTCTTTGGCGAGCCCAGGCATGCCCATTTATGCTTCGTACCTACTTTATGCTGTGCCGTTCCAGGCCCGGCCCATTTACATTATTGTGACGAGATGAAAAGGACCCGGATACGCATGATACTCCTTAGTAGTTAGTACAAAGACTTGTACTGTTGTACATTGCAAAAAGTCGTTCTCTCTCACCCATTACACTCAATTTCTCTTAGCTCTCTCCTGCGTGTCTTTCTCATTCTCTCTCACTCTCTCAGCTCTTCTCTCCCGCCCATCTCTCTCTCTCTCTCATCCGTTGCTCACTCTCACTCTCTGTCTCTCTCTCAACTCTCTCGCCTATCTCTCTCAGCTCTCTCTCTCTCGCCCATCTCTCTCCCCCTCTCTTGTCCGCTGCTCACTCTCTCTATCATCTCTCTCGCCCATCTCTCTCAGCTCTCTCTCTCTCTCTCTCTCTCTCGTTGCTCCCCCCCTCTCTCCCATCTCTCTCACCCATATCTCCCCCTCTTTTTCTCTCGCCCGTTGCTCCCTCTCTTGCCAATGTGCTAAAGACTAATCGTGGGATTAGGACTGTAAACACAGAAGGTTTGAAAATACAGTTTCTGAGTCCGACAAACCGTAACTTTAAGTTTGAATTTTCAAAGAATGCATAATTAAGAGGGGCGACGGCGGCCACGTGTCACGGCGTGCGGCCACGTCTTGCCGCCACATCGTCGTCCGTGGCCGGCACGGTCCGGTCCAAACGATCGCGTCGCCGTCGTGTCGTGCCGGTTCCGGACCGCACGGTCCGGAAGCTCTGATGTCGGGCCAGCATGGCACAACCCTCTTACGTGCCGAGCTGGGCTTAGACCGTGCTGTGCCTGTCGTGCTTCGGGCTAGCCCAAAGAAGCCCGGCCCAAGTGCCCACCTCTAGGCCGGAGCGTGGTGTGCTCTCCAGGCAGGGCAGGAGGAGGGCACATATAAATAAATATATTAATGCTGACGAGAGGAGAGATGGCTGCAATGCAAAGGCAACATGCTCTCGTGTTAACATTTGTTCTTAAGCTAATGCGTGCGTTGTTGTTCTATACATGGGGCATGCACATGCATGGAGAATTGCAGATCCTTTTATTGGATGATAATACATCATTATTGGTTAATTACGTATCGACATTAATTTGTTCTTGGTTAAGCTAATGTGTAACAGTGGATTCGTATGGCTGATCTTAACCAGGTGGAGCTGGCATGCAGAGGGCAGCTTCTCCCTCCATTCTTGCTGGTGAAATATGTGAGAGATAGCATCTGGTGCTCAACACCGGCACCAAGTGAAGTGGAGGAGGCTCTTGTCGAGCTGCCAGCTCGGCGCTCACGGGCTGCTACTACTGCTGACCACGTCATGACACTCTTTTACAGCACAAGTATAGTAGAAACCGTTAGATAATCTGATCTGTCAGTAATTAATCAACACAAGTTCTTTGATTATTTCCAGCTCCCCCTGATCTACTGATCTGGTCAACTAATGCTTAATCGGTCTCAGATTAACCAATCAATGAATGAATCTTTTTTCTAATTTTGTTTCAATTCCCTCATGATTTCTTTTGAAAGAAAATGTTGACCACATTTGGCGGTGGAGATCGTCCTTCCTTTTCCTATGTTCCACCATGCATGTACATTTATCCAGCTGATCACTGAAACGATGGGAACTTGAGCTTGATTTCATCATTAAGCATTTCTTTCCTCGGCATTACAGTTGTTCGGTTGTATACTTTTATTTGTTAGTTTATCTTCCTTAGTTATATGTCGCTAGAACGCTAGCGTGCACCGATAATTACTTGCCTGAAGTTTCACTAACAAGAATGCAAGCCTGCCGTTGCATCAGGCAACAACAACCTGACCGGCTAATCTCAAATTCTTTTATGTTGTGCTACATACTGGATGGTGATTCACAATTTGTAGCTCAATAAAGTTTGCTTCGCTGCAACACAATTCAAGGAAGATTGGCATCCCAGAATTCAGATAAAGCAGCGATCACACACAAACGGTGGACATCGATCAATGCAAGTCACATACAGTTCGTTAAAGATGCATTCCATACAGGCAAATTGCAAGGACTCAAGGTCACGGTTTGAGGCGCTCGACAGCATACACAAACTACCATCATAGAACTGATATCTATATAGGATCCTAAAAAGATACAAATGCTTCCCCAAAAGTCCTAAGCCATCAGCCCTTAAGCTAGTGCCATACATTCAGTAATATCAACACTTCTCTCCTTTCCCGTGCATTGACAAGCTCAAAGGCCTCACTGTGAAACACCATCTTGATGTGACATGTGTCTCTTATAGCACTTGTTGCCAGAGATCTAAGTAAATTGATTTTGCATTCATCCTAGTACCAAAGAGAGACTCAACGCCCTCCCTTCTGCATCTTAAATCTAGATACAGGCCTTGAAGAAGCAGAACTAACAGGCTGCCAGATGTTCAGAAAAAAAGTAAGAGAGCTGATCAATAGATAGTTTCACCATACCAATGAAAGGTTTCAAACAAACCGCTTACTTTCTCACTATCATTACTCCTTGGTGGTTGAATTGCAGAAAGATTATCATCATGTTCAATAATAGATCCTGTGAAGGCCTGCTGATAGCCATAAACTAAAGTCAAATGCAATTTCAAAGGGTGTGGCAATATATCTATAAAAGTACGAGCATAAGACCTTTTGTCCACTAGATATTATCCTTTTATCATGAGATGGAGCGCTGTCTGAAGAAACCTGCCAAGCGAATAACTCGTAATCAGCACTATCAGCATATTGAAACAATAACAAACCATAAATGAAACATGGGATAAACTGCATCCTCGAGTCTCAATAATGGTGCTTGATTTCAGTTCACAAAGAAGTAATAGTTCTATACAATTCTACTAGCCTAAAATTAATACGAACATGTAGAGTAAGTGCCAGGTCATGTTAGCACAAGGTTTGTACAGAATACGAGCACCATATTACCAAATGGATTAAGAAGTCAACCGTGTATGAAGATCTAAAGCATGGGCATATAGCAAAAATCATTTGTGAGAACTGAGAACCAGGACTCCCATTTACGTTGTTTCATAAGAAGATCAGTGAACATGAAGCCAAATTCTTGCAATTGGTACCTCAAGTAGTGAAGCAGAGTGTTTTGGATCCTGTGGCAAGGGAGCAGACTTTGACGAACTAACTATATGCCTGATGTCATCTTGAAAACAAACAGCTGCAATTAGGAAATTTGGGTCACACACATATAAGCAGGACAGTTGATTAAAGAACTTCAGGCAACCTATGGAGCAACAAGGGATGAATGTTTTTAGTTCCAGCTCCGATGACATTACACGAACAAGATGCCAATAAAAAGAGAAAAGAAAAACACATGGGTGTGGTGTTTGGTATTCTAAACAAACATCTAATACACTACGAGTAAGCTGTCTCACACACACTCAAAACTAACCTTTTTTAATAGGAACCTGAACTTCCGAGTTTATTATCTGCACAGAAGATGGAACACATTGTGACTGCTACAGAAGCTAAGATAAACCATTGTGGCTACGTGACATTCACTCAGGCACAAAGTAAAAGGTACTGAAAAAAGGATAAGGTGCTCACAGAAGCCTGCCCTGGAGAAACTGAGTGAGATGCACTGGCTGACAGTGCAAGAGAAGCACCTTTCAACATTTCCTTCCCTCCTAGCTTCTTCAGTGCACTCTTCAGCTATTAGCCCGAGCATCAAAATATTATAATTGCAATACAACCAAGCATTTAAATCGAGATTCGTGGTATGTCGCGGTGAGGGATATGAGAAAGCTATCACGGAAGCTATGCTACACGTCACGGTTTACTATATATATATATATATATATATATATATATATATGTATGTATATATATATATATATATATATATGTATATATATATGTATATATATATATATATATATATATATATATATATATATATATATATATATATATATATATATAAAACTATTGAAAGTATGTGGTATTGGTAATTTATATATAATGAACTATATTTAAATTTGAAGTACATGTTATGATTGTTATATATTAGTCATACAATGTGTAACGGAAAATAATCTATATAATTATGTAAATTTAGGAGATGGATTTGGATTTTAACTAATATTTAGTATTTCTAGAAGTCAAACTAATTCAATTTAAGTA